>CM052890.1:9761288-9984833 GCA_028534135.1 Potos flavus | reverse complement strand
GGGCGAGCCTGGTGGTGGGTATTGAGGAGGGCATGTATTGCATGGAGCACTGGGTGTGGTACATAAACAATGAATCTTGTAACACTGAAAAAATAAAATAAAAGTATTTGGGGAAAAAAAAAAGAAGATGTGGTGTGTATACAGTGGAATATTACTCAGCCATCAAAAAGAATGAAATATTGCCATCTGTAATGACATGGATGGAGCTACAGAATATTATGCTAACCAAATAAGTCAGAGAAAGGCAAATACCATATGGTTTCACTCATAAACAGATGAACATGGGGGAAAAAAAAAGAAAGAGGCAAACAAGAAAACAGACTCTTAACTATAGAGAACAAACTGAGGGATGCTGGAAGGGATGTGGGTGGTGGGGGGGTTTGAAAGGGTGATAGGTACTGAGGAGAGCACTTGTAATGAGCACTGAGTGTTGTATGTAAGTGATTAATTACTAAATCCTACACCTGAAGCTATTATTAAACTCTGTTAAGTGGGACACCTGGGCTGTTCAGTCAGTTAAGCATCTGCCTTCAGCTCAGATCATGATGCCAGCGTCCTGGGACCCAGTCCCGCGTCAGGCTCAGTGGGGAACCTGCTTCTCCCTCTGCCTCCTGCTCCCCCTGCTTGTGCTCTCTTTCTGACAAATAAATAAATAAAATCTTCTAAAAATAAATAAATAAACTCTGTTAACCAACTGGAATTTAAATAAAAACTTGAAAAAGGAAAAAAAAGTTTAGGGCTCCCCACTTCCCAAAATAAGGTCCAAACTCCTTTTAAAAACTTCCCCAGTTAGGGGCGCCTGCATGGGTGGTGCAGTTGGTTAAGGCTCTAACTTTTGGTTTTGGCCCAGGTCATGATCTCAGGGTGGTGAGATCAAGCCCCGCATCAGGCTCTGCACTCAGCATGGAATCTGCTTGGGACTTTCTCTCCCCTCTCCCTCTACTCCTTCTGCTGCCCCTGCTCTCACTCACTCCCCCCCACAAATAAATAAATGAATCTTTTTTAAAAAATTCCCCAATGAGATATCAACCTACATATGCTGGGAACGTTCTTCCCAAACATACATTCAGTCCTCTCTGCCATGCTTTACCACACACCTGTGCTCCAGCAGCCACACTGAACTCACGCAAGGACTTCCAAACACAAAATTCATTTCTCACTCTCTCCAATTCCATTCAACCTCTTTTGTCAGCCTACAATGTCCTTCCTTGTCTTGACCATCAAACCTCCTGTGGATCACTCTAGATCACTTTTATGGTGACTATCCCCAGCTTATATCTCAAAGCTTGCAGCACTCTGTGCTCAGGCTATGAGAACTATTACAATTATACAATATATTATGTAACACAGGACAGTAACAGAGTCCTACATTCCTCTTCTCATCCCCAGCTCTTATCATAGTGATAGGCACAGAGACTCCCTAAAAGTCGCCTCCACAAAGTGTTACAGATTAGGTGCTCGGAATATGGTGTTGAGCAGCACGCTGGGCCTCAACTCTCAGGGAACTCACTTCTGATAGAAAAGGGAAAAACCTTTAACAAATAAACACATGTCTGCGGGGGAAATGACTGCTATGAAGAAAAATAAAGCAAGGGAAGAGAGAGTGCTTGCTCTAGATCACCAGGAAAGATTTCTAGCAGAAACTGCAATCAAGTGAGGGAGGGAGCCCTGAGGTTAAGAGCATTCCAGGCAAAGTGCAAAGTAATGGTGACAGCCTTGGGCAGAGTGCATGGCTGCTGGGGTACCTGCGCCCAGTGGCAGCAGGAGGCAAAACGTCATGGGGCCTGTAGGACATGCAGCCCACTACCTGCCCCTGGACCAACAAAAACTGACCTTGGTCATTCTGCACCCGCTTTGGCGACGTTCTTTGCTGCCGACCAGCAGGACAAGTGGGTGCTGTCGTGCTGAATGAAAGCACTGCCCACAGTACCCTGAGCTCTTCTTGTCATTGCTGCTGTCCCTCTAAGTCTTCTCTGAGCTTTCGGTCTTCCACGGCTCTCTCAGGGTGAACTCCACTTCGCCTCCTTCGGCTTTCCTCTGAATAAAGCCTAGTAAATGCTGTGGTCCAGTTTCCTCCTTCCTCAAAACATTTCATAGCCATTTCTGCTGCAGTTCCCAAAAGATCCTAATAAATCTCCCTGCAATATGCTGGGCAGCCTTCTCCTCCCGTAATAGCAGCAGAAGCTTTCTGACTTCTTAAGCAGAATTTTCCTCCCTAAAAAGCAATAGACTGACTTCTTACAAAATTATGCCCATTTTTTTCCTGTTACTCTAAAGCATAACTGCTACGTGTCCCTATAATTATTTCATTTCAAAGAAAAATACTTTTGTTTAAAGCAAGCCTAATACACGGACTTATGAATTTACTCAAAAGATAAATAGGGCATGACTTTGGTTATAAAAGGATTCTCACTTTAGAAAATGATTCATAATAGCATTACTATAAATGGCAAGCTGTCTTATTTCAGCCTAAATTTAGGAGTCAATTCTCACACAAATCTTTAAGGACACATCATGAGGTCAGGTGATGTCTATCTGTACCATGAGGTCGTCTTTGCAAGAGCCAGGCTTGGATTCCCACCCCAGGTTCTTGAGAATATTATATTTAACCACCACCAATGTGGAAACCTATAACCCTCAAGGGTTGATTCATAATCATTCTCTTGTGAAAGACTATAATTCCCAAATGTATATGCCTCAACTAAGCAAAATGTCTAAAAGTTTAGTAACTATAAACCCATCAAACAAACCATCTCCTGCTCTCTCCTGGCTGAGATTCCAGGCTTATAATTGCTCAGGTAGCCAACCCATATGTTTCCATTTTTCTTACGCACATTACCATGCCAAATCACTTACACTGTTCGCTGCCACTTCTTACAGAACTCTTCTTGGACTTTTTCTATGCGCACACTGTCTGATCATCAATTTGCATGTCAGTTCCTTTTAATTGGATTCCATCCAACCAGAATTACAGCTGCCTCTCTCTATGAAAGAATAAAGTGATTTTTTCCTTCAACAATGCCAGGGTCCCTACCAGGGAATCAAACTGTCACTCCACTTGCTATTAATTATCCTGAGCTACGCCACTGTTTCCCTTCCTTCATAAAGCCCTGAACCATATTCCTTCCCCCTGTGATTAACAGCAGTCATGATGATGCCTTACATCCAATGAACCAACACAAGAGGGAAATCCAGGCATCAGGCATAGATGACAAGCAATGACAAGAATACTTTAAGCAGAACGTTTAACTAAAAGCAAAATCTCTTATACAAAATAAATGAGTTGTGAGGTTAAAGGCTTGTCTTATCCATTTCTAGGGCAAAAGATCCCTCAACTTCCCATGGCAGTCCTTTGCACTATCTCAATCCATGAGGTTAAGACAGGTTTCCTGACACCTAAATCTCTTTAGCCACAATTTAAGCCTGTGATCTCTTGTTTCCGTGGTGATGGCAAAGATCTTACCAGCCTCCTCTATATGACAATTCCCCTGGCATTTAAAGGCTCCTATTAAATCATCCTTCAGTCCCCACTTCTGTGTGCTGTATCATACTCAGGAGAGTGACCAGGATGGAAAAAAGTCTCGGAACAGTTTCAAGTGAGACCCAGTTGAAGATATTGAGAATTTTTAGTCTGAATACTTGGGGGATACGATAGCTGTCTTTAAAAAAATCTCAAGGGCTTCAAGTGTGAAAGAGGAAATTAGATTTATTCAATATGACCCCAGAGAGTAAAACGAGAAAGAACCAATAGGTTCTACACACTTGCAAAAAGACAGACGTCCCCTCAATATAAAACAAGAACTTCCTGACAGAAAAATGGAGCTGTTCAAAGAAGACATTATCTGCCACAGCAGGCCACCCCATGTCAGCAAGGGGGGACGGCCACAACAGTGCATCTGCAAGCCCCTGCAAGGAGGCTGGCCAAGGGGACCTCTAGCTTCTTTCCAACACTGAGAATCTACAAAACTAATTAATCATTAAGTGTTTAGGTGGCTGGGGTTTTATCACAATGAAGAGGCGTGAGGCTTAAAGGCAATGAATGTTAAGCCTCCCACTACTCACATACACAGGACACATTCACATGTTTCAATTCATCATGCAAAAGATTGGAGGGGGGCATTATATAATTTCACTTGCATAGGGGAATCAGCAAACAAAGATGTCAAGTGTCCTGCTTCTTGGAACCTGTGAACGTAGCGTGTTATAGAACAAAGGGGAATTAAAGGATGTAGGTGGAATTAAGGATGCTGGTCAGCAAATCTTAAAACAAGAGGATTATCCTGGACTGTCCAGGTGGGCCTTATATAATCTCAAAGGTTCTTAAGTAGAAGAAGAAGATACGACTACAGAAGTGGGGAAAGGAGAGACGGCATCGTGAGAAGGGCTCAATATTCCATCACTGGCTCTGAAGATGAAGGAAAGGACAATACACCAAGAAATGCAAAGGCCTCCAGAAGCTGAAAACTACAGGTAAGAGAATCTCCCCTACAGCCTCCAGAAGAAACATTGCTCTGCTGACACCTTGATTTCAGCCCAGAGAGACTCATGTTGGACTTCTAAACTACAGAACTGCAAGATAATAAATGTGTGTTGTTTTAAGCCAATAATTTGTGGTAATTTGTTACAAGAGCAAACAGGAAACAACACCCATCAAAGATCCTGAGATGCCCCTACATTCTCAGAAAGAATGGGTAACATCTGAAGAGTTTTAAATGATAATGGTTAATATAAGTTTCAATGATAATCTTTGTCTTACATGAGAAATACAGAGTAGTGAGAGTATATCCAGACCAACATAAACTATTTCAACAATTAGCCTTTACATGTCATGTCTCATGCCCACGTGATGTACGTGGCACATAATAGGCTCCCGATAAATTTTTAGTAATTTGAACTGAAGAGTCAAAGTTCAAATGCCATCTTTGGCCTCCTTCACTGGCAGGGACAAAACGACTCTCATGCTACCCAGAACATGGCTCAATCATACCCAAAGATTAAAACAGTGGATGAAGTCTATCTAACTGCCCTATAATACATGTATATACATGTAAGATACATATCTATATCTATATATATATATATATATATATATCTCATAAATATGAGAGCCAGAGAACAAGAACCTTTCGATCATCTGTGTATCCTCCGCTTCAAGAAGGAATCACTCCAGATTACACTCCAGAAGACCTACCTTCACCCTCTTCCCAAAGCACAAATTCTACATACTACTGCAGGTATGGTTCCCCTGATGCTGGAAAACCTGAAGCAAAGTACATCTAAAATCACTGCTTTCTCCTTTCATTCTGCTCCCCTCCATCCCTTCCTTCTGGCCTCCATCCTCCACACAGTCTAGAACACTGTCTGCTTCTCTGTCCTACTGCCCCGAAGAGTTATGACCAAGCCTGGCTCTGTGCCCGCCCCAGAGGGAACAGCCGCAGCACTATAAAGTTTCTACAAGTGGCCGCAAACACAGAGCTCTTCAGGCCAACTCCTCTCTTGCACTCTGATGCCCACACCCAGGGAGCTGGCGGCAAATGCCACCGAGGAATGCTGGGCCAGCCAGAGTCAGGCAGCCGCTCCATAGCCTCTGCCCACCAACACCTGCTTATTTAGTGGCTAGGATTCTTTAAAACCGTTTATACCTGGCCCCATGCGAGTTTGCACAGCCAGTCTCCCATTGCCACATTCTAAATCAAAGACACATTCAACTCCATTTTGATATAAACCTGAGTCTGTCAGAGAGGAGGGGAAAAAAACATGGGAAACAAATATTCAAAACAGATAATATGTAGTTGTGGGAGAGGAGGGACTTTTAAAGCAGTGAAACTTTCACACACACATTTAATCTTTGAAAACTTGTATGTTCCAAAGTGCTTTAAATTTGGAACTTCAGAAATGAGAAGCGTCCATCTTATTATTGACAGAAGTCTCTTATTTTAAAACTAAAAAACACTGAACCTCAAGGTCCCCAAGACCTGCAGGGAGGTTTCTAGGGATCATTTCCCTCCGGGCTCTGGTATCAGACACGCTCTCTGGCCATCTGACGGAGTGTAGTGGCTAGGAGGAGTGTGTGTTCTAGGGCCAGAATGCCCGGATTCCTCTCCCACCACCATCAGCTACTAGAAAATTCCTGACCCCTCTGTGCCTCATTTTGCTCACTCACAAAATGGAATGATTACAGTACCTTTATCTCACAAGGCTGTTAGGATCAGACGAGTTCATACACAGAAATCACTTAGAAGAGGACTCCGCTAGTTTAAGTGAGCAGTCACCACCCAAATCTGTCCCTCACAGGAAGTTCTCATGATGATCCCACTGGGCACACAGCATCACCTCTGGTCAATGACCTCCTCAGCTCTAACGCCCAACACCGATCCCTCATCTCTCCACCCTGACTGCCGACCCTCACCAGACACAATCTGCTCAGTGGGAAGGGCTAGGACTCTGCGGTTTTTGATGGAAACAGACTGTGTTTCAGGAAGTGCTCATTGAGAATACTTTCCTCCAGGGAAACCAAGTAACCGAGTGTCCTCAGGCTTTCCTTCCCTTTCCGTGAACTGATGATCCCTAAGGCATCCTTCCACCACAGCACTCCACTGGCCTGTGAATACTCTGTTCCCAACCCAAAACATGTCCTTGATTGCTTTCTGGGTAAGAAACACTGATAGTGCTTCAAGAGCCACCAGTGTCCTCTCAATCTAACCGCATAAAATGTGGTCAGCTCTTCAGCCATTTAAAATCCTTCTTTCAACCACAGCTGAATTACAATTGCTCCGAACATTTCTGATACCATTTTTTGGCTTATGCCTCAAGAGAAATTATGTAAGCCAAAGAAGTCATTGATGTTAAATCTAAGCAGGGTAACTTAGGTAGTCAATAATCTCCTATGGCAGATTTGACTGCAAATTTAATTTGGCTTCCTCTTTGGAAAACTCTAGATAAAGTTTGCCTTTGGAAAACTTAAGCAATACTGGAGGCCAACACCACTGAAGTTATTAATAGAAGGATGTAACACAAACATGTCTCAAGAACAGCACCAAAGAGAAGCCTCTGAACCTTCTGAATGAAAGCTATGTAAAAGGAGTACATATAAAACACATACGTGACAAGTATGCTGAACACTACAAGATGTTGATGGGAAGAAATCAAAAAAGATCAAAATAAATGGAGGGACATACTATGATCATAAATTAGAAGACTTAACATTAGTAAACAATGCTCCCAAAACTCCTCCACAGACTTAATGCAATTTCAACCAAAATCCCAGGAGGATTATTTAGATATAAGTTAAAGGATTCTAAAATTTACATGGAAAGGCAAAAGAGCAAAACAGTGAAAATAATGCTAACAAACAATACAGCTGAAAGACTCATACTGTTCGATTTTAAGAAAACATAAAGCTACAATAATCAAGACAGTGTGATTACTGAAGAACAGATAAGCATAAATGTTAGAATAGAATAGGGAATCTTAAATAGATCCACACATACAGAAACAACTAATTTTGACTAAAGTACAAAGGCAATTCAATAGAGAAAAGATAGTCTTTAAAAAAAATGATGTGGAAATGACTGAATATCCATATGAAAAAAATTAAATTCCATACCTCACACCACATTAAAATCAACTCAAAATTAATCACAGACCTAAATCTAAAATCTAACACAACATAACCTCTGGAAGAAACCTTTGTGACCTTTGGTCAGGCAAAGACTTCTGAGCTAAAACACCATAAGTATAATCTATAAAATAACAAACTGGTATTTATAGTTCACCGAAATGTAAAACTTCTGCCCTTTAAAAGACATTGTTAATGGGAATGCAAAGATAAACCCATAAGATATAAAAATATAATCATACATTTGATAAAAGGATTCAGAATAAAGAACTCCTGAAAGTAAGAAAAACAACACTTTTTTTTTTTTTTTAATAAGGACAAAAGAGGGCATCTGACTGACTCAGTTGGTTGAATGTCAACTCTTGGTTTCAGTTCAGGTTCTCATGGGTTGTGGGATGGGGCCCTGAGCAGGGCTCCAGGCTCAGTGGGGAATCTGCTTGGCAGTCTCTCTCTCTCTGCCCCTCCCCTGACTCACACACACATCCCCACACTCTTTCACTCTCTCAAATACATATTTTTTTAAATAAAAATAAATAAAAATGGACAAAAGATTTGAGCATATACCTCTCAAAGGAAGATACATAGATTGAAGCAGATGAAGAGACAGTCGACATCACTGGTCATTAGGAAAATGCAAAATTAAACCACAATGAGATTCTACTACATGGCTATTAGAATGACTAAAAAATTCTTTTAAAGATTTCATTTATTCATTTGTCAGAGAGAGAGAGGGAGAGAGAGAGCAAAAGTAGGCAGAGGGAGAAGCAGGCCCCTCACGGAGCAAGAAGCCCGATGTGAGACTTGATCCCAGGACCCCTGGACCATGACCCGAGCCGAAGGCAGATGCCTAACCAACTGAGCCACCCGGAGTCCCTAGAATGACCAAATTTTTTAAAAATATTGACCATACTGAGTGTTGCCAAGAATATGAAGGAACTGGAACTCTCATTCACTATTGGCAGGAATGTAAAATGATATAAACACTTTATAAAACTGGCAACTTCTTATGCATTTAAACATATGCCTGTCATATGACACAGACATTCCATTCCTGGGTATTTATCTACAAGAAAGGGAAATACACGTCCATACAAAGACTTGTAAGCCAATATTCATGGCATATTCGTATATCAAATAGTCATAGTTTTATTTACAATGGCAGAAAACTGGAAACAAAAAGAAAAAAAATTGGAAATGGAAATGCCCCAAAAGAGATGAATGGATAAACAAAGTTCAGTACACCCAAACAATAGAATAGTGTTCAACAATAAAAAGGAAACTATCAATACATGCTACTACACAGATGAATCTCACAATAATTATGCTGAGTGAGAGAAGCCATAGGAAGCGTGTGGAGCTAAGGCACAAAGGAGGGGAATTACCCTGAATTGGGACGCTGAATATGACTTTCATGCAGGACAGCCTATCAAAGCTGACATCTGAGCTACAGTTGACTAATTAGACTGATTAGACCTACAAGTAAAACTGCTTAGAAATTCCATGTTTATTTTTTGTTTCTTTTTAAGTCAGACTTATCGTATCACATCTCATTTCATGTGTACTATTTCATGATGATTATGTTGTATTTCAACTATAAAACACCACACATATTGCATACCACATATTATATACAAATGTACACTTTGGAGATAATCATTTCCCCAGAACAATAAATCTTGTAAGAGGACTTCACCAAAGATTGCTTTTATTTTGTTCTGTACGTAGGAAAATTGTAGAACTCAAAGTAAGGAACCAAGCTAATAAATGTGACTGTTGTTTTTTTTTCTCTATTTTTACAAGACTAGAAATAAATTATGAAAAACTTGTTACAAAGGAAGCACAGGAAGTGCTTGTATAAATGCATTTAAAGTAAGTGAACGTAGACTCCGAAGCCTTTATATTTTAGACTTATTATAGGCCTAACATTGATATGTCCAGAGAACCACAAATAAACAGTGTATCTCTAATATTCCTCATTTTTTTACACAATAAAAAATAACTTATATCATTAATCACAACCTTAAAAGAACTCTGGAAAGAAGTACACTTCTAAGACTCCATCATTCCACTATTCCTCAAAACCAAATAATAATTATAAAACACTTGTCCTTTCCTCTTCTTCTCTGATTTTAACATGCTATGAAGCCTTCCTTCTGTCCAGCTCTAAATGCTAAGCTCATTTTTAAGCCATTATTTTCACATTAATTGAATGAGGGGGAAAGTCAAGGCAATGGGATGGAATCGCAAAACTAAGTGGTCCCTTTTCCTTCGTCTGTGCTAAATGTATTCCAAAATAAAATACACAAGAAAACCTCAACCTCACTTCATTTTTTTTTCAACATCACTTCAAATACTGATTTTTACCTGTTCATTAAATGACTCATTTGCCCCATGGTCTCAGCCACCATGCCATTTCGGTGTTAAGGAACAAAGAAACGGTCCAAATGGTCAACAGAAGGAAGGAAAGAATAAAAGTCACGCAACATACAAAAGAAACCACTAAGAACTGTACCTGGCATCAAGACCCGCCTTGACCATCACAGCCTCTCCCACTGGCCAGCCCAAATCTCACTGCGAGATGCCAGACCTGCAGTTTAAAAACCTCTATATGCTCTGCACTTGGGCAACAGACATTAACCACGTCTTGTACTTGGCAGCATTTCCCCTAAACCTCTCTTTCAACAACCAGATAAAAAATGTGACCAGAGCAATGGAGATGTCAGCGTAACAGATTAAATGTTCACTGTCAGAGTCAAGCTACCTTCTTAAAACATCAGACAAAGCTTCTTAAAAGGGACTTTCAGCTAAAGAGTGTAATTTGGAAGTTTAGATTTTTGTCTCCTGTATATACAATAGGACATAATCAGGAACTCACACTCCATAACTTTAGTTTTCATATAAAAATCTGTTATTATGATGAGCACCAAGTAATGTATGGAATTGTTGAATCATTATATTGTACACCTGAAACAAACATAACACTGTATGTTAATTATACTTCGATCTAAAAAAAAAAAAAACTATGGTTGCTCTTACTTATGGAGTAACCATAAATACTTAAGGACCTAATACTCAATTACCTACCATCTAGGTACCCGTACCAGCTGATTCTCTTCACAGAGTATCACGGTGGCAGCCAGTCTGCTGTATCCCAAAGAGCCCAGCCAAAAGCCTCAATCTCAGTTTCTTTAATTGCCAAATACATTTTATAACTAGAACATACAACTAGTAACAAGCTTAATTATAACAGTGGGCATTTTAATTGCTTTTGGAAAACTAGCCAACAACCTGTGGTATACAGCTTCAAAAGGATGCGCTCTCATGAGCTAATTAACATCTAAATCCTGACAAACTGTAGCTCTCACAGTGATATTCACTTGCAAGCTGCATATAAGTAAGGTATATAAAAGGATAATTTAGAAATTACTTATGGGAATTAAGAGACTTATTGAATTCCATTTTGCTTTGGATCTTCCCACAATTTAGAGGGCTGGCCTTCAAGAAGGCAAAGTCCCCCAGCTGGGAAAGTCAGAATCATCTGCTTTGTGTAAGTCATTTCAGATCACTTCATATTTGGGTTTATTTAGCTGACTTGACAAAGTTTTGGCCTTTTTTTAAAGAAAATTCTAAAGAGAGCAAACTAGTGAGAGGAGCAAGCATTTTGTGTGATGCTTTTGAAACAAGGAGTTAAATTTGGTCAATGGAAACAGCTTAAAACGTACTAGTAAAGTTTTCTAAGAAACAGGATAGCATTTTGCCTCATATCTAACTCCTCCAAACTCTACACTTAATAAAGTTTGGAGTTCTGGTTTATTTTATTTAAAGGACAAAATCCTCATGGTGAAAAGATTCAATAGAAGGAAAAATCTCTGGTTTTGCCCTTTCCACCTGAGTCAGCACAGGCTTGCAGCAAACTCAGAGAACAAAAGTACCTCATTCTCTGCACTGATGAGCACTAGGATGGATGGTTTCAGAAATACGCTTATTTTTAAGGAAACATGAATGTCTCTGATCCACCACCTTTAAGACAACTCTCACGGGTGAAAATTTCCCCAACCTATCAGAATGGCCATATGAGCCTTACTCGACACTGAGAAGGACAAGTTATAATTAAAACATTATGGAGGGGATGCCTGGGTGGCTCAGTCAGCTGGGCAGCTGCCCTCAGCTCAGGTCATGATCCCAGGGTCCTGGGATCCAGTCCTGCATTGGGCTCCCCTGCTTCTCCCTCTGTGTGCCAGTCCCCCAGCTTGTGCTCTCTCCCTCTCTCTGAGAAAAAAATAAAATCTTAAAAAAAAAAAAAAAAAAAAACCATTATGGAGGGAAAATTCCTGGTTATACTAAAGAACACCTTAACCCATGGTTACACTCTTGCTATGCTAACTCATTCCTCTAATACAAATTTAACTCCACTGGGACAACACAATACATGGCACGCACACAAAGCCCCTGCCTGTGATTCATACCAACTAGTTTAAGTCAACATGAGTATATGACCCTATTCTTAAAAAAGGCACAAGAGCCTCAATCTGGTTTCATTGGCTTTAATGCCACCAAAGAGGAAGAAAGGAGGTTTCTAAACTTCTCCTTTCTGCCTTTAGGCCAGTTCTTCCAAGGTAGTCTAAACCTGGCCACCTCCCAACCTCGTACAATCCTGCTAAGTCTGTTCATTGCAATTATCTCCATAGCAAGTGAGCTTTGTGACATGTTCCTAACCCGCAGCAAGGGGGCAAGTCCTTCATACACAAACACCCAACCAGGCAGCAAGGGCATCATCAGGGGAGTCATCAGGAATATCTGAGCTACTTTTAGTGGCTCTGAAAAACAAGCACCTAACACCCCTCCCTCAGCTTCAACAAAAATGTTCCTCTCTTGGTAGCAATAAGTGGAAGAAATTCAATGTGGGACTGGTTGTATGTCAGAGATCCAATTTTCTCAAAGTGTTCTCAATAAGCAACCAAATTCCACAGCTTTCCAAAGACACCCACAACATAAAGGGTCCTAAATCAAAATTGGATCTTAAAAAAAAAAACACCAAAAAACATGGCTTTTCATTATCATGTATTATTTATTCCCTCCCTAAGAGAAAATTCAGGAAGTAAAGGACGCAAACTGTAACCACATGATGGGATCATAGCTCTGACCTGATAGATCTCTCACAGTAACACAAACAATGTTTAAATACTCCAAACACCGTAGACCCAGCATTCAGCATAGAGCAAGAGGGGTATGGCCATCTCTGTGCCCCTACAGAAGCTACTGCCCACTCCTCACAAGATACAGCTCTAGATTCACTGACAACCACCACTCCTGTCCCCAAGGAAGTGATGTCTGGTCACTAACACCTTCCCACGTCTGAACTCCGGAATCCCACAATCAGAATGCTTTCATGATGCTTCTGAAAGATTGCCAGTGTCTTTTTGTTTCTATTAGTTAGTTACCCATAAAAAGAGGAGAAAATCTCAAAAAGATTTTTTCTTTCGGTCACCCATAAAAAAGAGTTCAGGAGAACTAATCAGTCTGAAGCCCTGGGATATTTTTTCTGCTCGTGTTTCTGCAGACACTAACAAAGCAGCACTATGAGACAGGGCTAAGCTAAACATCAGTGCCCACTCTGAGCCATTCGGACCTTACTTGAACAAACTGGGCTTTCACGAAGAGATTCAAAGGATCAAACACATCACTCAGAACTCATTCTCAGAGTCCCCTTCTGGAACCTGAGAGACAACCTACAAAGCAAAGACCCAGAGAAGGGGGCCTTGCAGTCAGCACCCCAATTCAGATGTTCCCTATCAAGAAAAAGTCCAAGGAAATGAAAAACTTCCAAGAAAGAAGTAGCGCACAGCTTCCAGACCTGACCTCCCAGTACCTTTTATGTTGGTTTCCTGGGAACATACCAGCTTTGGTGTACTGCTTGGAGCAGAAACTTCAACATTCTTTTTTACCTTACAATATGAGAGATCATATAACCAAATGAGGTAGGGTAATCTCATCACACAATACAATACAAACAGCTGTGAGTTCCTCGTTAAAGGACAGCAGCTCAATTCAGGTGCACACCTGCAATTATTTAATGTCGAGTTAAGCTTGTCTCCATTTAAGAAATTACTTGATAATCACAAAGAGAAAAGGAAGAAAAGACATAAGCCACAACTGAGAACTGGAGCCAAGGGTAGGAATTAACAAACAAGGATAAAGAAAAGCTCCTCGAAAAGGTCTGGGGAACAACAACATAGCTGAGCCACACAAATTCAGGAATTCAATATGACAGGTATTTTGTTAGCTTCTGCTCAGGTGCTGCACAGGGGGTCAGCCACGGTAGGGGGCCAAGGCTAACCTGTTCCGCCCCCTACCCTCAGTGTGCTCACCAAGTCCCTCCCTGAGCTCCTTTACCAGGCAGGGCTGAAAGATAAGTAAGGATAGAGTTCTCACTTTTCCAGGCGACTGAAAATCAGCTGCAGGATCATCAATTTCCCTTTTCACTTAATAAAAGAATAGACACTTCCCCAGCCTTCCAACACACAGCCAGCTTTCATCTGCCCAGGAAACCAGAATAGAATGCGTCAGGACAATACACATCTAGAGGCAATATCAAAATCTCATTTTCACCAACAGCTTCGGCCATTCCCCCCACCAGCTATTTCCCGAAATTCACCCAAAGTAAAAGTATTTTTCTTCTATCTCTACTTCTCTTCCCGACAGCCCTCTGCTAAAACAAAATTGCCAGAAGAAAGAAAACAAAAGGAAAAGGCAGAGAGGGGAGGGGTTAAGTGGAGGAACTTCCATAATATACTGTTACTGGCTAAAATGTGTTCCCCCAAAATTTGTATGTTGGACTCCTAACTCCTGCTTTGGAACATAACCATATTTGGAGATAAAGTCTTTAAGGAGGCAACTGAATTAAAATGAATTCTTTAAAGGTTGGACCTTAATACTACAGTTGACTTTTTTTTTTTTAAAGATTTTATTTATTTATTTGACAGAGAGTGAGAGATCACAAGTAGGCAGAGAGGCAGGCGGGGGGCGGGGGGGGAGCAGGCTCCCCGTTGAGCAGAGAGCCCGATGCGGGGCTCGATCCCAGGACCCTGAGATCATGACCTGAGCCCAAGGCAGAGGCTTCAACCCACTGAGCCATCCAGGCGCCCCTACAGTTGACTCTTGAACAACACGGATTTGAACTGTGAAGGTCTGCTTAAATACAGTACTGTAAATGTATTTTCCTTATCATTTTCTTTTTTTATTTAATTTTTTTATAGGAGGCTCCACACCCAACACAGGACTCGAACTCACGACCCCAAGATCAAGAGTCACATGCTCTACGGACGGAGCCAGCCAGGCGCCCCTATGACTTTCTCAATAACAATTTATTTTCTCTAGCTTACTGTGCCGTAATAATACACCATATCATACATATCACATCCAAAATATGTGTCGATCGATTGTGTTATCAGTAAGGCTTCCAGTCAACAGTAGGCTAGGAGTCATTAAGTTCTGGAGGGAGTCAAAGTTATATATATAGACTTTTTACTACACAGAGGGTCAGCACCTCTCATCCCTAGGTTGTTCAAGGGTCCCTGTAACTGGTGCACATACAGAAAACACCATGTGAGGACACAGTGAGAAGGCAGCCTATCTTCAAGCCAAGGAGATTGGCCTCAGGAGGAACAACCCCAACATCTTGATCTGGGACTTCTAGCCTCCAGAACGTGAGATAATAAATTTATTTTGTTTAAGCCACCCAGTCTCTGGAACTTTGTTATGGCAGCACTAGCAAACTAATACAGCCACAAATCAATCAACTCGGAAGAAATAAGTATCTTCCCATAAATAGGCCCATTCTAAATTCTTCAGCTGAATTTCTACCTGGATACAAATAAAAAGACCAACAACTTATTGGTATTTATTCCTTGCTTGTTGGACCATCCCTGGTGAAATGGCTCAATGACATGCATTCTTTCCACAAAGCAATTTCTGAAGCCTTAAACTGGGCCAAGAGACACTCTACTCAAATCACAAAGGAAGCCAGACACTGATATTGACCGTCCATCCACGCTTTCAATTCTATTAGGCACCTACTACTTGCAGGGGAAATGAGGAAAAATAAAGATTTGGGACCAGCTCCTACTAGTAGTACTAGGTAGTATTAGTACTAGTACTAATGATGTTATCAGGCTGAATTGAGATAGGCACAATGGCCTATGGAAGCACCTTGTTAGGAATGTCTAACACATAAATTTCTAAGTCTGAGAAGACAAAAGAGAAGAGGAGGGCATTTTAGGCAGACAAAATGTAAAAGCAAGGGGATAGAAATATAAGAGCAGGAATGAAAGAGCTAGAAGTGAGAATATTAAAATATTCCATCTCCAACACTTACAAGGTGAATGATCTTGGGCAAATGACAAAAGTCTCTGACGCTGAATTTAATAAATAAGATAATGCTTGTCAAACACCTAGAACTGTCCCTACCAATGGACGGTCCCTATTGGTTTTATTTTGTTTGTACCAGAAATAGTAGATAGTTCTATGGGCTGAAAAACAGGGATGAGCAAGCCTAAAAATGAGGCTTAAACGGCATTTTGGAGGAGGACTGTAAAAAGCCTCATATGGCATCCTAAGGACTTCTGAAAACAGTATATCCTATGGACAATAGGAAACCTCTAGAGGTTTTTTTAGACTTCATTTGGAACATGCAGAGTCTGGGATTTCTGAAAGAAGTCTCCAGTGGTGGTGGTAGAGTGAACACTTGGGGGAAAGAGAATGAAGTCAGCATGACAAAGCCGTGAAAGCTGCCGGGCAGGAGAAAAGGAGACAGAAAGGACAGAACAGGGTCCAGGTACATTTCAGAAGTGCCAACAGCCAGAACACAGTGACCTGCCCGAGATACAACTTGTTTCAAAAAGAAAATGACAAAGGATTTAATTAAGCTGGCTAGCCAGGTTACTATTTCACACTCTAGAAACACTGTCCTACTTAATTAACTAATTTATATTCTAATGCATTTACATACATGCATTTAAAGAAAAAAAGAGCTAGCAAATCACAGCCACAGACCAGCGCGCCTGACCAATAAACACTCTCTTGAAAGAGCCAAACTGCAAAGAGCCTTTATTTTTAGCATTTAACATCTCTGATATTTACTAAAGTTTATAGTTCCTCTTCCCTGGGAGTTATTTTATTGTTTAAGTGGACTGTATTAATATTCGTACTTCCACCCTGACCAAACCAGCAGATGAGAGCAAACAGTTTCCTCTGACTCTTCAACCTGCTGCTATTTTCATACCTAACCTACTCTAAAAGTATAATGATCAGCTCTAAATCTAGACTTGAAGGCAGAGTACGAAGGGCCAGTACAACATTTACATTTCTCCCACGCTGAGGCATGGAAATTCAGTGACAAATCAATTTTTTTTTTCTTTTACAGACTGGTAGACATGCAGTCTTTTGAGAGGAAGCAATACAGGTGAGAGGAGATCCAGAAGCAGATGTTGGGGAATACCCTTCCAGGAGTCATTTTCATAACCGTGGCAATTTTTAAAGCATCGGTCAAGTCGATAAGGCAGACAGTCAAGTGATGGGGGATGTTGAACAGGTTGAGAGGCCGCTGGCCATACACTGCCATGGCTGTTTGCTGGCCAAAGTCAGGCCACCCATCAGGCTTGCAAAGAAGTAGCAGACCACACATTAAAATTACTCAGGAGTTCTGCACCAATGTAATGGTCCCCACCTTTGCACACAGCTTGCCTCTGCACACACCCACAGAAACGCCCGCCTACCCTCCACAGGGCCATAGGCATTCTCTGTGCCTCCCCTACTGGCCTTTCACACTATCTATCTTTAGATCAGTTATTTGTAAATAATCCTGTCTCCTCATCTAGACTGTATGCTCCTGGAGAGGCAGGATCCACACTAGAGTTCACCCTGTGTTGTGCCCACGTAACAAGAATTCAGTGCACGTTTAGTGAATGGCAGGTTAATCCCAGCAGGAGAGAACCCTAAGGAGGACATTAAAGAGTACACACTCTTAAACAACACTCCCTGGAAATTCTAACTCGGTAGTCCTGTGGAAGGGATCCCCAAATCTTCATCTCTTGCCAGACCCCCGGAGATGCTGATGGTGCTCGTCCACTCCAGCTCTGCCTAGAATAACCTCCCACCTGAAGCAGAAACCACCCCAAGTGCAATTCTGAGAAAAACCACCTAACAGCCACTGCACTGCTCCGCCCTCCAGCCCCATGAGGAAAGGGGACACACGCCCAGGGCACACAGTATGGATGTGCCCACAAAGATCTCCCACTGAGTTTTTTCAAATGAGTCACTCACTTTCCTTCTTTTCCTCTCTCTCTGCCTTTGCCACTTTCTCCTCGCCTGTGCACAACCGGAACCGCATCCGAATACTAAACTACGGCCCTTTTATTTGCACTCCTCAGGAAAATATCCCAGAAAAACTGCATGCTTCTCAAGTTACAGGTCCTCCCCTCTCGGAATTTATCTACTTTTCCCATAATAAACTCCTCCCATGCCAGCAATTAATCAACCCCAAAGACCACCCAGGAACCGCCAAAGAGAGCCCTAACCTCTCCCTAAAGCTGCCTGCCGGCCCCGTGTGGGTCCC
The DNA here is from genome assembly GCA_028534135.1 of Potos flavus. Classification (NCBI taxonomy): domain Eukaryota; kingdom Metazoa; phylum Chordata; class Mammalia; order Carnivora; family Procyonidae; genus Potos; species Potos flavus. The sequence goes on along the minus strand of CM052890.1, from coordinate 9,966,603 downwards.
TCTGAGTCCGCCACAGGCACAGCAGTGCCTTCGCTCAGGCTGGCCAACTTCAGGCTTCCTTCTAGCTCTGTGGCTCTAGAAGAGCGACCTGAGCCCAGGGACACTTGGGAACTATTCCAGGTTTCTCTTTGGTTCACACTCTCTTCTTAGAGAGAGTCGGTCTCCTTGCTGGTGCCAGTCCTTCCAGTCAAGAGACCAGGGAAAACACGTGGAGGGTCAGATCCCACCTCCAGCAGCAAGGAGCTGTGTGACCTTGAGCAAATCAGATAAGCTATTTGACCCTCCATTTCCTCAGCCATGAACTGGGCATAATAATACCTCAAAGCTATTTTACGAGATTTCATTGAGGTAAAAGGAAATATGTACATTTCCCAAACTGCAAAATACTACAGAAATGTTAATTACCATCTGGCTCTCTCCAAGTACTCGAACACTGGCTGAGTGAATGCCACCTCCGTGAGGAGGCCAAATTCCTCACAAGGCAAGGGATACAGGGAGAAGAAAGGCTGATCAACAAGTCAAATTCCTCACGACCCCTGACGGCCTTTGAAATCATTGCTCTTTACTGCTTTTAAGCCACTACTGATTAGCAACTCATCATGTTCCAGGCCTGCGCTAAGCACATCACAAGTGTTTTCCCATTTCCTCCTCACGACCTACTCGACGACGCAGGCGCTGTCATTATCCCCCTTTTATAAATGGGGAGAGTGAAAAAGCAACAAGTTAAGTGACATGCTCAAGGTGACACAGCGAGCAGCGGCAAAGAAGCAATTTGAATCCAGGTCTTCTTCTAGAGCCGGTGCCCTTAACTTCCAGGGGAGGCTGACCCTGCGCACACAAAGCTTCAAGGCAGGTCCCTTCCTGGGAGATGCGCCTCTGCCTCTAGGTTCTAGCATTTGACTCCAAGAACCACTTAACAGGACAAAATGACAGCATGACGCTCCAGAAAAGAAAAAAAAAATTACAGCTACTCATTCTCTCAATTAGCATGTGATGCAGAGAAGGGAGAAATCACCAAATATTTAATGTGCTTGAAACCTGGTCTATGAAAGATTCAGTCATTTGAAATCACATTTATAACTGGAAGTAAATCTTAAGAAATATAAACTCGAGGCAAGGTTTTCACTTCAATAATCCTTCTAGTTAATAATTGATACTAGTAAGAGAAGAATAACGGAGGACAGGCTCTAAATTGTATGCCCCAACAATGGAGGCTCGTCAGAGGCTCAGGGGAATCTCCCAGATCTGTCACTGGAACATCCCCAGAGGCAGCTAGGAGTTATGAGTTGGATCTTTGTCCTTTGGGATGACATACCTATGACAAGCCCCAGAATTCCAGGAGACCTGGACTTATTCAAACCATCTAACACAATTAACAGAGCTAATGATGGTGTAAGAGAAAAACACAAAACAAGACAAACAGTAAATCTTTGCAATTTTTCTGACTCTACAAGTATTGCAAAATAGAGTTTATTTTAAAACAGACCAAAAATAATAATAATAAAATAAAAACCCAATAGAAAAACAAGCAAGGAATATGCCCAGACTGTTCCCAGAGATCCTGGATATAGTAAAAGATGCCTGACATTACTCATACAGAAATGCAAACTGAAACCACTTTTAGATAGGATTTTCTCTTATCAGATTGGCAAAAATTCAAAGTTTAACCACAAAACCTGTTGACAAGGCTGAGGGGAAATCCCTACTCATATATTGGTACAACCAATAAAAATTGGTACAAAAGATATTGGCAATAACGATCAAAATTTGGTAGAGAGGATTCTGGCAATAACTATCAAAATGACAAATGCACATACACGTTGATGAACAATTTCACTCCTGGGAGTTTATCCTACAGATGTATAAATACCCATGGATGAAATGCCATGTAATCAAAATTATCCAATGCAGCATCACTTGTAATAGCAAAGGACTAAAAATAATGCAAAGTCAGAACTGCTTAAATAAATAATACAACCGTATTAGTACAGCCATACAATGAAATATTATGCAGCTTTAAAGAGAATTAGGAAGCTCTCTCTGTACTGAGATGGAATGATCTCCACGATATACTGATAGTTACAAAAAAGCCAAATGCAGAGCCATGTTTATGATATTTTCGTATAATATATATACAAATATATTTCTGTTTGCTTTGAGAAATTATGGAGGGTACATAAGAAACTAATAAAGTGGTTATGAGAAGCTAAAGAATAGGGAATGTTGGGTCCAAGGATGGGAGTGAGACATCTCTCCATATCATTTTTTTTTTAAGATTTTATTTATTTATTTGACAGAGAAACAGCGAGAGAGGGAACACAAGCAGGGAGAGTGGGAGAGGGAGAAGCAGGCTTCCTGCCGAGCAGGAAGCCCAATGCGGGGCTGGATCCCAGGACCCTGGGACCATGACCCGAGCCGAAGGCAGATGCCCAACAACTAAGTCACCCAGGCACCCCTCTCCATATCATTTTTATATGGTTTTGATCTTTGAATCATGATTGTATTACCTACTCAAAAAATAAACAAAAAAGAGAAAGAAACGAACAAAAATACCCATCACTCCCACAACTGATAAGAGTCAATCTTCAGATTTACCTCTATGTGGATTATATTACTGATGGATTATCAGGGACCATTCTCCGAATTCTATTTCTACTGTCTCCTACCTAAACATGCCTCACACCTCATATAACCTGAGGAGATGCATGTAAATTCAATCTTAACCAACAGAGTATAATCAAAAGCAGAAAAATATAAATGTGAAAAAGTGAATATAAAAAAAACCTCACATAGTCTAAGTCACCTACGAGATTGGGGAATCTATCTTACATCCTACGTTACATTATCTGTGCCACTCTGCTTCCCTACCACACATACCTACCCCAAATCCTAACCTCTCCCTCCCCAAGCACAGATAGTAGAGAATTAAGCATTTTTAGCAATTAAAAACTCAAAACTTATTTGGAAACAAATTCGAGCGCAAAATCATGAATTAAAATCTCAAAATACAATCTATAACAACAAAGTGGTTCTCGCTGTCTTTAGTATGAAAATTTGACATGCTGGCAGGTGCTGATCAGAACTGAAATACTTTATGTGGGAAACACTTTATCCCACATTATCTCCAGTGGGGTCTCGCACGTGCTCCTTGTATTGACTCCAAGTCTGGGTGTGCTGCGAGGCCATCACAGGGCACAGGGCCTGTGTGATGTCTTACAGGAGGGTAGCCAAAATGAGGAGGCCAGTCTATGACATCCCTGATCCTACCAAGAAAGGGCCCCCAAGCTCACAGATTATAACATTAGATGGGAGAAAGGCTTCCACTCCTTTTTCGAAAACCCTCTGGGAGACAAGTCATTGAAGCCAAGCTCACCTAAGTGCTATCTAGGGAAAATTATTTGCTTTTCTAGGAGATCGATATGTAGCTAATAAGGTCAGAGACCAGAAATGAACAATCAATAAAATGGGGAAGGCATTGCAACCTGTCACTGCTTTTAGCCACATCCTTTGTTCCTATCTAGAGAAGGTTTTCCCAGAAAGAAGGAACAACTAACTGCGTTGCTTGATTTCTTACACACACGCAAACTTGCACACATACCTCACTTCACTGTGTTTAAGACTATGGGACTATTATTAAGATATTCCTTAATAACACTAGGAGGACCACACAGATCACCCAGTGAGAAAACCCTGCCCTGGACAGTTCATCAGGTTTTCACTAGTTTACCCAAAGTCAATGCTCAGAATTAGGGAAACAAAAGGCTACTGAAAGTAACATCCTGCTCTCCCTCCCCTTCCTCCTCAGGGGTGTCTCAGTGTCTTCATCAGCAGGGCCATGATCTAGGAGGCCCCGCTTTAAACTACGGCACTATCACAAAATGTCTGATCTCCTTGAAGAGGCGAAGGGAATGCTGCCTGCTGATCCAGCTACAGAAAGTTCCCCTGACACCTCATGAATTTTTGAAGCTGTCTCATAAATCAGTTCAACCAAGATCACTTAACTTGGTCTTGTTACAAACCCTGCTGCCACAGCGGACAGTATCTGAAATTGTAATTTTAAAACGTACAAGGAAAAGGGAGAGTGGGAGGGACCCTTCCACACAGGCTGGGGGTGGAGAGCTGAAAATGGCAATCCTGGAGGCCCTGAACATATAGTTTAGGATGCCCAAGAAGTCAAAAAAGAGAGGAAGCTGAGCTGAGAGTTACGAAAATGCTTTGCTGCAGAACATTCTTGTTTCTTTCACTTGCACCTACGGTATAAAGCTGAGGCACTCCGAGAAAAGCTTGGACCACTCCTCACAGCAAATCTAGAGAACTGAGCCCACCCCTGACATCACCCAGCTCAGTGCATGACACCATGGATGTGGTAGAGAAATCTTGTTTTGTTTTGTTTTTTATGTGTGCTCAGAAGAGACAATGCTTCTGAGGAAAGAAAAGGTTGCCTCTGCAATTCAGCTCCCTTTCCCTGGCAAAGAAGAGCGTGAGATCTGCATCCTAAAGCAGTGATTCTCAGAGTGAGGTTCCTGGGTCACCAGCAGCAGCATCACCAGGCAACATGTAAAGCAAATTCTTGCCCCCCTCCACCACCACCCCCGACACACACACAGAATTAGAAACCGTGGATGAGGCCTAGCAATCTGCATTTTAATAAACCCTCCAGGGAATTCTAATGCTAAATGAAGTTTGAAAATCACTGTCAAATAGTTTCTGCCTATACAAATATGCTACACCTTCCTAACCTACCCCTCAGAAATCAGACAGCTCATGAAAGATAACTCAACAATTTTAGATGTTTGGAAAGGGAAGTCCACATGAAACCATGAGCAGGGTTTTCTGGCAATGTTAATTAACTGCACATGCCAAGCTGGTTCACTCACAGCATAGACATACACATTTTACCAATGAAAATGCAAAAATCAGGCCAACAGCTAAAACAGTAGAAAAAAAATCTTTTTTTTTTACAAACTGGAACACATTAGGAATGTTACACAAAGTGACAAGAAGGTCAGCCTCCTTGGGCAGAATGGAGGTCATTCTGCATTCATCTCCAATTGAAACAACTAAAAGATATTCAAGAAAGTCTTTATTCCCTCTGTATGTGGTTAGGCAGCCTTGAGAATTCCAGGTTATCTGCTCGTATTTCTAAAAACACATTTAGATATGTGGGTAAGGACACTCAGAGTGTTTAAAGAGGAAGGGCATTTTCACATGCTGCCATCAATGACATGTCAACAATGAGCCTCATTACCTGTTGTTATTCTGAAAAAAATCCTATACCTATCGGAGAAAATTCTGTACCCTACCTGGTGTCTGTTTTGGAGGGAAAGAAGCCCAGTTCAGACACCACTGGCAGTTGTTAAGTAAGCATAGCGTAACTAAGGAAACCGACTTGAGGAAAGGGCTCTCTGTTTCTTGGCCTTTCCCTGAGAGGGGTGACCCAGCCGAAAAGGGGAAGATCAGAGGTCCTCTTGCGCCTTTGCGGGTGCCAGAGAGCCATACAGGTCAGCGCAGACTTTCAGAAGCTTCAAGTCTCTGTCTTAAGGGCAAAGCTAAACTTGCCGCTGGGATTGGAGAACGTGCATGAGGAAATGCAAACTCACACCAGTGATCTGACAGATTTGTGTGCTTCACTAGCCACAGATCTGTTCTAATGTCAGGGCCAGCAATTTTAAGAATTGTTGTTGGTTTGGTAATAACACATTTTCATCGAGGGCCTATAAGGCAAAATGCCAGAAAGGGTCTTCCTGCTGGGTTTTGTTGTTTTGTTTTGTTTTGGAGAGAGAGCCGGAGAGCAAGCGGGGGGCAGGGGCCAGAAGGAGAGAGAGGAGAATCTTAAGCAGAGCCTGCCTGTCCAGCACAGAGTGCAACATGGGACTCAATCTCATGACCCCAAGATCATGAGCTGAACCAAAATCAGACGTTTAACTGACTGAGCCACCCAGGCGCCCCAGGTCTCTACATACTTGTTTACTGAAAACAAGCAAATCTTGAGAGTCAAGGAGGCCTCTTCTTTTGTGAGCCAGCTTATAATGCAGAAGCCACTGGCAGAGAAACCACACTGAAAAATTATGGTTTAAAAGAAAAAAAATCTGAGTACTGTCTAATTTCCATATCTAATTTCAAAATATTCAAAACTACAGTACTTTTGGTCAAAACATGTTAGTTTTATTCCAGCTGTGGGGGAAAAAATGATTTTTAAATGAAACATTTTCAAAAAGTAGGTTCTTAAGGTATGACAAAATATTACAAAAACAGGGGCGCCTGGGTGGCTCAGTGGGTTAAAGCCTCTGCCTTCGGCTCAGGTCATGATCTCAGGGTCCTGGGATCGAGCCCCGCATCGGGCTCTCCGCTCAGTGGGGAGCCTGCTTCCCCCTCTCTCTCTGCCTGCCTCTCTGCCTACTTGTGATCTCTCTCTCTCTCGTCAAATAAATAAATAAAATCTTTAAAAAATATTATAAAAATAGCATCATGCCTATTAAGCTTTACTATCAATCTAGTTTTACAAGAATAGATTTTTTAATGTGATGTTAATATTTGCCCAGTGAAATACCTTGGTTAATATGTTTGTTTTTAAAATGAGTATTAAAAAGTACACAGTTGGATCTGACTCAAGTGTCATCAGATGCATCCAAATCAGGACCTAATCCTAATCGAATATCAGAGTAGAATTTTTCAAATTGTTAATGTGTACTTTGTTTTATATCTCATAAGCTAAGCTAAAAAATAGTATGATATGGTACTTGACCCATAATGCCAAATTAGATTTTTGTTTCTTTGTTAATGTATTTAAGATGGTTAAACAAATGATATACACATATGACAAAGCACAGACTACCACCTTCTCTCCCACAGATACCCATTTCTGGAAGCACCCAGAATTTTCCTGCTTTATAAAAACAGTACATATTTTAAAGCCCACTTACACTTATTTTTAAAGACATGTGTCTTTTTGCACAGCAAGAGAAAGTAATTTTATCTCTCACCGCCTTACCTATACGGAAACTATAAATAGTAAGGGCAGCTTATCAAGTAATGAATTTCAATCTACTTTCAATTTTGAGGGTTGGCATTGCAACTATAATTACTTCTTTTAGATAACTCCTGTCTACTGAGCACCCAAATACAAAACAACAAAGGTCAGCTGTACCACTTATGACAACCTCAAGAGTTTAATGGGCATTCTGTTCTTTGTTCCTCTCAGTTTTCCCTACACGTGGCTGGGCATCAAAATCACCCGGACAGCTTTCAGAAATTAAAGACTCCCTATCCTCATCTCATTTAACCAGAATCTCCAGGAGTGAGACCCAGAAATCCGTATTTGCTTGTAATGGACAAATACCAGAACGAATACTTGGTACCAGACAGTAAAAGAGCAACAAACAACGGTCTCACCAAAGCACCCCTTGAACAATCACTCCTAAGTCTAAGGCAGCCATCACCAAGATGCCGCTGTTGTAAAAGGGGACAATCTAAGTGACAGGCGGAAACATTTGAAAGGTAAAATAAAGAGCTGGTGCTGCCCATGAAACTCAGCAAATCTCCCTGCCAAATAGTATAAACACCAGACCTGTGGTTCTCAAGCCTTGGCAGGCATCAGAATTGCTCTGGAGGCTTATTAAAGTTGGGAGTGGGGGCAAAATTTGCATTTCCAACCCGTTGCCAGGTGCCCCGTTGATTTGGTAAACGAGGCTTTGAGAAGCTCAGGGCTGGAGCAATGATGTGCGAGTATGACCTGCGGGAGGGCCAGCGTTGTCACTAACTAGCTGCACAACTTTGAGCAAGTCCCAAACTCTCTAAGTTTGGCCTTTTTCTTCTTCTTTTGAGCTACTATACCAGAGCATCTCCTCTAACGCCCACACTGTACGGTTCTATGAAATACAAATTCCAGCTGGATTAGCACATGAAATTGCAGGAATCCTGGGGGTGAGAGGAAAGGTTCCAGTCCCTGTGACAAGCAATGAATTATATTAACAGCCAGAAATAACACACACATACACACACAGAAGCAGCAAATCAGTCTCTGTGTGTGTGTGTGTGTGTGTGTGTGTGTGTGTTGTCAAGAGCCAAGAAAAGTGCTGCTAACCTATATGGCCAAGGGAACGAAATCTGCCCTCTTTTTATTTTATTTCTATAATCCCACGTCTGTAAAAAAAACATGTCATAGCACGAGTTAAATTTCCCCTTAGCACCAAGGACCTCAATTATTCACCAAAAACTTCCTGTGGCTTTACCCCCAAGAGGGAAATAGGCTGCTAAATTTATTGAATGTCAAAAATACACCAAGCACATCCTGTTGTTCATCGAGTCCCCACAACTGTATGAAATAAATTTCTCCATTTTACAGATGAAGAAACAGAGGCTCATAAGCTTCACCTAAGTAACTCACCCATGACAGCACAGATAATTAACGGCACAGTCAAGGTCTGTACTAAGTTTTATACAACTCCAAACCTCTCGCTCTTTTTCACGGTGCAGTGATTTCCCCATCATTTCCATCTACCACATCCCTTAAAAATACCACGAAAAAAAGAGATCCCTTTCTTAAAGTGAGGACGATTCTAATGTTTCTTTTATTCACTTTGAAGGAGATCATCTTCAAAAAAGGCCTATCAGGCAGTGCATTCCCCACTAAGCTCCTGAATGGCAGAACCTCCAGGATATTATTATAAGACTGTTATATGTAAATTTTCACCCAAGCCTGGAAAATAGGACTAATATTATGAGTTTGATCACATTATTCTTAGCCCACTTTGCACAGCACAAAACTCCCTTTAACAAGTGAAGTTAGTTGTTGGGAGGATGTAGGCCAAAAAAAAGATGAAGAAACCATCCCCCACTCCTCACCTACAAGACAACCCAGGATTGATATTTACCATGACCCTCTAAAATGGTCAAATTCAGAGCAGTCTCAGCTGATCCCACCTCTCTGTTTCTCCACCTCTCCCTTTAGAAAAAGTTTAACACAAAGTCCAATCGACTACAGAAATAACAGGTAAGAACCAAGCTGAAAGACATAAGGAATCAATAAATGTTATTTTTAATGTTTGCAGGCCACTGAACTGCATAGATAATAGTCCATACATGTAAGGACTCCCCAACCTTATATTCACTTTTTCCAATTAAATAAGCACGCAAATTATGTTTCCAGAGTAAATGTAGAACACTTCCCATGCCTTTATCTCATAGCCCTGTTGGAAGTATGGCTTTAAATACAACAGGTTTTTTAAAATGACAGGTGTTGCTTTTTTTGGATCCATCCCAGAACCCTGAGATCATGACCTGAGCTGAAGGCAGAGGCTTAACTCACTGAGCCACCTAGGTGCCCCTAAAATGACAGGTATTTCTATACAACTCATCGTTTCAAAAAGCAGCCAAAAAAGTGTCCTCCCAGGGTGTGGTTCTTTCTCTTCCATCCCTCTCTCTCAACCATATAAGAAATTATGTTTGTCCTTTCTACAGACCTATAAGAGGCAGGGGATTCTGCAGTGCTCTGCCTTTTCCCTGGAAGCAGTCTTCTAGAGGTCAGGTGTTTTCCGGGTAGACTAGGGGTGACCGGCAATGCCACTGCCCTCCCTGAGGCACGTCCACATGGCTGCTGTCACCCCTGGCCTGATGGACGTCCGCAGCCGGATGGCACAGTGGGCCACGGCAGCAAGTTAATGAGGCCAAGGTGAGGCATCAGAAGTACATGGGGGTCAGTTCACTTGGCTCAGATCCAGAGCTACAAACTTCATGCCTGGTAAATGCTGGCTGTAATGGGAGGAAAAAAAAAAAAAAAAATCCATCCTCCTATAGGAAAAACACCTCCGGCCTTGGATTCCACTGAGAACAAATCATACGTAGAGAATCATTAATCCTATCCTAGAACATCAGCTATGTGCGGGGCACTCAATGAAAGCAATCATGACCTCTATTTATTTCGACTTACCAAGTGACCAACATTCAAGTTTCGACTAGTATTTACTGAGTACCTACTGTGTGCCATTCTCTGTTCTACGAGCTATGGACGCAGGAGTGAAGAGAAAAAAAACCTCTCCCCTGAAATAGCATCTGATACAGTGGAGACTTAAAACAATATGAGTTCATATGGTGAAAAATTATTTTAATAGAAGTAAAGCAGAGTAGGCATTAGAGAATAACTGAAGAGAGGAGGGAACTATTTTAGGCAGGGTCAGGGAAAGCCTCTCTGAGGAGGTTACTTTCTGCCATGCACTTAAGTGGCTACCTGACATTTACTGTAAGTAATCTTCATGACAACCCCACGGGCAGATGTCCGTATTTTACAAATGAGGACCCCGGGGCTCAAGGTAGTTAAAAGACTTGCCCAAGTTTATGAATATCATGCCCAAGTCATACCTCTTGTGAAAATCAGTAAGAGGAAATCTCACTAAAGTGGACCAGGGATGCTAGAAGGGGAGGCTGATGGGGGGGAAGGGTATACCACTCTGTGTCAATTACATCAGTCACAGGCCCCAAAAGGGAAAGATGTACATACTGCCTCTCCTGTAAGAAATCAACCACTCCTGCAATTCAGCCAATGAGAACCATCATCTCCCTGAACTCTTGGTTTTCTCCAAAAGACTTTCCAGTAAAACAATCCCTCCCAACTTCCTCCTTCTTCTCCACAAAATAACATTCTTCTCTGTTGCTGGACGTGCCCATGGGTTTGCCATTGCCTGCTTATCCTGAATTAGAATTCTGTTATTCCTGAATAAACCCATTTTTTTCTGGTAAAATAACTTTTATTTTGAACGTTAACACCGTACAATCCATGGTGCCCTTTCCACTACCCAAAGGTATCAAGACAAAGCCTTGATCTCCAGTGCAAGGTGTACAAAGCCCAGGAGTGCTCAAGAGGATTCATTCGGGAACAGAAAGAAGCTCAGATCATCTACGCATACTTATTTTTTATCTCAATCCTTTAAATTCCTATTTTTGTGTTAGCTTTCTGCGTAAATATATACACATATATGTATAAATATACATACAATTTATAAGTGAACAAATATAATAATTATTGATAGAGGCATGTAATCATATAAATTTCAAGATCACTACACTAGAGAGGAGATGCTGAAGAACTAAACATGGCCCCTCTTCCCAAGAACATTATATCTTGTTCTGTACAGCCTATATTCTGTGAACGGAATTATAAATTTCAAGATGTAAAATGAAATAAAATAAACCATACATGTGACTCCAAGGTATGGCTCACTATGGAATTGAAACGTTTTCCTCCAGTGGCTCATCCAACCAACATGTAGACCTCCAGGGCTGGGGCCCCAGGCACCGAAGATTACACAGTCCATTCCCCCGACAGGGGAACCTATTTACTCCACACGAAAGGGAATCCACCAATTCATTTCAAATTGGTCACCAGACAGCAGCTGTCAACTGGTAATAACTTTTGGTCACTCCCTACCCAGGCTGTTTAATACACATGTAAACATAAGTTTCATAAATTGTTCAAATGTGTATTTACTCAAAACACCATTATGGGTCCATCAGACTGTTACAGGCTATCAGCTAAATAATATGCATTTTTTAAAAGGCTTGGCAGCTTAATACATATTTTTACTGCTCGCATAACTCAAAAACAGCCTCAGAGTAAAACGTTTAATTTGACACATAAATAGTCCATTATATGGCCTAATCCTCTTTTGTGTTCTCAAAAAGGGAAGAAAGTGCCAGGGTATTTCAATTTGATAGCAGGAGCACAGCAAAGGAGAGGGGAAAAAAATATTCACACACAGCTGTTGATCTGCAGGGGCAGGCTTAAGGGGGTTGATAACCAAAGATGTATTTGAAAAGAAAGGCTATCTGGTTATCAGAAGCATTTTGGTTGATCTCTAAAAAAATTAAAAAAGAAAGAAAGAAAAAGAAAGAAAGACCATTATTTGTATAATCTCCTGGATATTAATCCTCACTCAAAATATCTAGTACTTATAACTACAAACTGACCGGGTAGACTAGTGTTTCTTTTGTTTTGTTTTGTTTTTTTAAGACTTTGTTTATTTATTTGACAGAGAGAGAGACAGCGAGAGAGGGAACACAAGCAGGGGGAGTGGGAGAGAGAGAAGCAGGCTTCCCGCCAAGCAGGGAGCCCAATGTGGGACTCTATCCCAGGACCCTGGGATCATGACCTGAGCTGAAGGCAGATGCTTAACGACTGAGCCACCCAGGCGCCCCTAGACTAGTGTTTCTTGAAGTAGGGTCCTGTAACTACTGGTAACCACAGAAGAAACTCCTGTTGAGATCTATAACCTACCTATAAACTGACACATCTTTCTTACGTTCTCAAAGGCAAATGTGCAATTCCACAGATACTCGTCTTCTTTCATATGACCAAGAGCTACTTAGTTCCCTAATGAGTGAGAGGGTTCCCGAAATCCATTTGGATAAATTAAAATCAGCAAGTTGGCACCGTAGGCAAAGCACTTGTAACTGGCCTACCAACAACGCAGGCTCCTCTATATAACGCTGCAAAGTGTGCACTCTGGGTGTGCTCACACACCAACACTGCGAGTGATCAGTTCTCACAACACCCTGGAAGGACGGTTTACCATCACTGTAACATCAGTGTTGTCTTAGTCAATCGCAGTTTATAGCACTACTGTTCTTTGACTCTTCTTATACTATGCTTTTCAGTTATAAACTACTGTTAGTTCAGTGATACCAACAGAAATTTGATTTGTTGAAGATTATCTGGTTAATCTCGCTATGTGCTGGTATTGAAAGGAGATACACACGCAGCTAAAGGAGATATGTACACAAGCTCATCTCCAACATAATTACTTGTACAGTAAATCTTCATCTGTCATTTTATGCTCTTGCTGTCTACTACCAAGGCAAGTACAATAAAATTACACTTTTTAAGTTTCGGGACACTGCTTTATAAAATAAAAAATATATACAGCTCGTACTAATATTTGCTTATAATGATACTGAATGGCAAAGATGATATAAGGAACATCTGCCCTACCTAACTGGGTTAAGTTCCAACATTTGAGAGCCAGTGCTCCAGATCAGTAATTCCTTAACCTTTTCTGAGTCAGCCACTTCTACGAATTTGACAAAAGCTACGATGCTCTTTACAGAGCAACACACACAGGCATTAAAATTTGCATAATGGGACATGTTTCTTAATTCTTTAAAGCCTTTACAAACCCAAATTACAGATGCCAAGATAATTTTGTACTCTCATTTTTCTATGATAAATATTTTCAAAACAAGAACTCTTTTACAGTTTCCCAAATATATAAAAGTTAATGTTGAATATACTTTTTGAAACTGTTTATGAAATCCTGAAAATTCTGCGATTATCTCCTCATTCTGAAAAACTGCCCGTGAGCTATCCTTAACCCAATGTTAGGACCCCCAGTTCTAGATTTCATACTGTTTTCATCATGCTTTTAATAGCCACTCAGAAAACTATACCTATTATTTCTTGATGCATATCAGGATTTATTCCTATTTTTGAACATTGTGGTGCTTGTTACTTTCCACAACCGAATTCTTCTCCAAAACCCTAAAGATTTTACCCCAGGGGGGAAAATGACCTATTCTAAAGGTCTTCAGTACCTGTGGTCCTTTTACTATAAAGCTACAGACCTGTAGGACTGGAGTATTGCCTTCTGTGTTCATTCACATCCCTTCACACTTAAGAAACTTACTGTCTCCTGAGGAAATCCATTTCATTTTTCACAACACTACGAGAAAAGTATTTCTTATATTGATCTGAAATCCGTCTTCCTGTAACCTACCTCCAGCACTCTCTGTTCACCCCATGGTTCCATACACAGTCTAATATGCCTCTTTTGCAGAAAACAGCCTCTTGAATATTTGAAAACGGAGGACAGAGCCTCCCTTGCTCTCTTCTGCCCACCCAGCCTTCATGTTCTCAGGCCTGTCTCACCATCTTGATCATTTTCTGTGAATACTAGCACTTTATCTGGGTCTAAACTCAATACTCCAAGACTCTTTCAACAACACAGTGAAAGGCCTGCACCCTTTCTCTGAATGCTTCTCCCAGTGCGGCCTCATTTTGTGAATGCAAACTCTGCTAGAAACTTCTGTGTCAAAACTCTCTGATCTCAGAAAATGTAGCACTATCCTTGAGTCTGGTTTCCCCCACTATATTCAGTTGTAATCCTCAGAAATTTCTGTAGTCAACAACCTGCCCACCTGGATGGACATCTTCTAAAATTAGAAGATGGCCAAGCAGAAGCAGGGGAGAAGCAGAACTCATTCTGAATTTTCTAAATTTTCTACAACTCATTCTGAATATTCTAAAGTAGCGAGGTGGCAAACTGGAGGGAAGAGAATTATGACCCGCTTTCAACTTTTCCTGTATTTCAAAATGAGTAGGTTCCTATCCAGTAAACATAGAGAAACTTCTAGAACTGGGCCTAGGATGAAGGGGAGGCAGGGAAAAGACAAGGTCATTTCATGCCCCAGAATGATGTGAGTAGAGGTGCAAAGGTGGGAAAGCCTCTGGCATGTTACAGGGATAAGGAGTCAACCACTCTGGCTTAAGCAAAGGGTCCATATGGGGTTGCCTTAGGGACTAAGGCTGGAAAGGAGGCTGGGGGGTCACAGCACAGAGACTCTTAAAAGCTGGGCTACTGAGTTCAGCTTTCATCCTAGAAGCGGTGGGGAGTCACTAAAGTTTTAAAGCAGGAAAGTAACATGATGAAAGCTATATTTTAGAGATAGTACAGGCCTCTATACACACCAGGCATTTAATCAATGATGCTGACCGGACATATAGATTCAAACTGCCAGGAAAGAAGCTTCTTGTAACCTAAAACTTACAGAAAACCCACCTCCCTAGTGAAATCTACCTCAGCAACAACTCACTTTATCTTCTGAATCTAATTAAGTACAAACAAAGAAAAGGAAACAAAGAATGAAACTCAGACAAACTAATATTGCCTCTAATGTCCAGGATTCCCCCATTTCCCTCCTGAATCAAAACGTATATTTTACAGTAAGCTAAAAATGATATAGAGGCATTAAATATTTACTCTTCCCATTTGCTATTATTTTTCACTAGTTACTCAGCTGTAACAGTCATTAACATGCTGAAAAGGAACTTCATGTAAATTCATCACTGGTCTGGGAATACCCCTGCTCTGATGTACCGGCTTGCAAGCTACACCGGCTCAGAGGCACCATTTCCCTACAGGCAGGGCCAAATGTCTGGTTCACTCACAATTTACAAATGATTATTTTTCTAATTAATCATTCATCAAAAAACATAAACGGCAACAGGGTGTGAAGACAGCGATAGCAAAAAACAGAAGGGGGCATCGATCCATCAAACCCTCTATCGCAGCAAGCCTTGGCCCTACCGAGAAGGGGCCAAGTAGCAGGCTCAGAGAAGGCTCCTTTGTCCGATGGGACTGCCTGTCCCAGGGTACAACCAACCCCTAAACACTCTAGAAGGGGTAGCTCGCCTCACATATAGATCATTACAACTCCTCAATGGTCTGTCCTTTCTCCCGTTGCTCCCTCAATGCCCACTCAATTACCCGCCCATGCCTCCTCTTCCCCAAGACACGCAGTTATAATACTTCTCCTCAAAGAGTATCTTTGTCATGCTGTAAGGACCTGTGGGCCTATTTCCAGTCTCAAGAGGTCAGATTCTTACAACTTGAAAGGCCCTTAAATATCCCCTGATACGGGCCCTTCTTTTTATAGCTGGGGAAACTGCGACCTAGGGAGATTCCAGCATGTCCACTACAATCCGCTGAACATGACCTGAGGACTCCTGAAGCAGAGGCTTTTGTTTCTTCTAGATAAGTCTTCTCCCCTCTGCCTCTGTATTAATAGAACTGCAACAGCTGAGTACCTGCAAGAAGGCAGACAGATGAGGGGCGCCTGGGTGGCTCAGTGGGTTTAAAGCCTCTGCCTTCAGCTCAGGTCATGATCCCAGGGTCCTGGGATCGAGCCCCGCACCGGTCTCTCTGCTCAGCAGAGAGCCTGCTTCCTCTCTGCCTGCCTCTCTGCCTACTTGTGATCTCTCTCTGTCAAATAAATAAATAAAATCTTAAAAAAAAAAAATTGCTAAAAAAAAAAGGCAGACAGATGTAAGATCTACCCACTTTTGAAAAGACTAAGTTTTAAACACACAAACCAGATTTCTAAAGAAGCTGTACTAAATCAGTACTAAAGAAGCCAATATTAGTACTGAGTTATATTTCTGAAAGGACGCAGACACCCGATTTTTTCCCAACCACCAGGGTTAATCAGCTAGATCTTGGTCTGCGGAGAAACCAAAATGATCCTAGTTCAAGTCAGCCTGGAGGGCTGACTATTAATAAAAGGGCAAAGAGAACAGGAAATATTCTTACCAGATCCTAACATGAAAAACCATCTTCAAGAGGCCTTACAGCCATTACGTTTGGGACTGTGTGCCAGGCCAGGAAGCACTGGGCTCCAATCACGAGACTAAAGTATGAATTCCAGCCATAACAAGCAGAGTCTCTGCCGTCCAGTCTTTCCATCTGTACACTGGGCGTACCCTTCCCACGCACAGAAACACTGTAAGGAAACAACATCCTCAGGACGTGTAAAGTTATCCAAATGTAGGGTACTCATCCAAGATGACCTTAGTCATTTAGCCCACCATCGTAACTAAGATATTTCATAACAATTAGAGTTTACACTTAACTCGCTGCCCACTATGTCGAGATACCATGCAAAGCATCTACATGCATTAACTCATCTAAATCTCACAACAAATGGACACTGATACTATGATCTCCATTTCATAGATGGAGAAACCAAGGTACCGTGGCTCATAAAATTGTCCAAGTTTACATATCTAGTAAATGGAAGAGCAAGGATTCAAACCAGGACGTTCTGACTCCCTGCCAGCACTCTCTCATCAAGGTCTCCCTACTTATCCCTTAGTATGTGAAAAGGTAAATGATTTCATTCAAAGGCCCTTATGTGTCACAAAAATAAAAACATTTTCTCGTATCTCTAAATTCATCCAGCTAAGGCAACACTTAACCATCTCATCCAGTTAAAATAAATAAAATAAAAACAAAAACAAAAAGATCTGCCTCGTAGGAGAGAACGTGTATAACCAAAATTTATTTTTCTCCCCCAGAATAAGCTAGTACTGAGAGAAGATATACAATTACATATTTTACAAATCACACAAGGTAGAATTGCAAACCTACACACACACGTCCTTTCTTTTCCTGATTTCTTCCAGATTTAGACCATTCCCAAAAGTATTTTTTCATTCCTCAAAACTATCGATCTGGAAAGTAAATTTTAACACAAGCAGAGTTACTCATTTATATCTGATGTCTGTAGAACAATCTATCAGGTAGCACACACCACTAATTTTTCATGAAATCAACATACATTTCAAAAATGTAATACCTAAGAATATTGAACACTTAATTCTAAGTGCCTTATGTACATACTGACTAAATGTAATTATCAGACCTAGCTTATAAGGTAAGGCCTGCAATCCCCATTTTACTAGTAAAATAATTGAGGCTCAAAACTACGTGCAGCATCATGGTTAAGCCCAGATGTGAACCATGGCAGACAG
This sequence comes from Potos flavus, assembly GCA_028534135.1. Lineage (NCBI taxonomy): Eukaryota > Metazoa > Chordata > Mammalia > Carnivora > Procyonidae > Potos > Potos flavus. The sequence continues at coordinate 9,949,028 of CM052890.1, read as the reverse complement.
GTTTGGTACCTCATGCTATTTATTGTTTACCACTGTGCAATGCTTCCCATGTAACATCAGTAAAAGAAACGGACATCATTCTGCCCTACCTCTAGAGAACCAAAAAGAAACTATGAATGTCAAACCTTCTGGCCTTGGGTCAATCATAATCTCTCTAGCTTTGTTTTTCCTGTTGTGAAATAGGTAGAATACCTCCAATGCCATCATGATAATACAGATGGTCGGATAGTGACAAAAACAAACAAAACTATACACGTACACTTCACTAAGGCAACGGCGTGGCTAAATGCTCTCCCCTGATACCTCCCTGTTGCCACTTCTCATCTAAAGACAGGCTTTCCTTTGCCAAATAAACTTTCCCATCCCCACAAAAGTAATTGACTACAGCAAAATGTGCGGCATTATTGGCAAAGCTAAACAGAAGGAGTCAGCATCTCTCTTCTAAGCTGTGTCCCTGTCTGAAATTTAATACAGTGGGCAGGTTGTTTCTTTGAAATAGATGGATCTATGGTTTGAGGGCAGCACAGAGCGTAAATCTGTCTCCATGAATGGCTCACGCCATGTCTTTCTCGTTTGTGTGCTATTGTGTGCTATCTGGCAATATATCTGTCACGGCTCCACTTCCTCCCTTCCATGGGAACAAAAGTTGAGAGAGATTGGAAATACAACCCCAGGCACAGCCTTATAAAGGCAGCAATTGAGTTTCTGAAAACTCCAACCCAACTCCAGGCAAAGCACTAGTTCGGCTTGTCTGTACACAAGGCAATTTGGTTAGGTAATAACCCCATTTTGTCACCTTTTTTTGTTCCACTTGCAATGGCAATTATATCAGAGAAACCACCACTTACCATAAAATTATTTGAAAAAGGCCAACTTGACACTAAGACCAAAATAAAATATAAATTGTACTTTTGCACATAGCCGTCACATCTACTACTCCCAAAAGCCAATTCAAGAGGCCGTGGACAGCTAAGGGAGAATTCTTGGTTCCCCTTGAAACGTTCTGCATAGTCTCGTGGGAGACTGGAAATGCCCAGCCCAAGACTGACAGGCCTGGCTTCCTCCAAGAATTGCCTGCACACAGATCAAGGAAGAGACAAGCACCCTTCCCTCTTCTTGTACCTGGTGGCCTTTCAGATGAGCTCTTCCAGATTTCAGACATCGGACTGAGAACCTGGAAGAGTATTACAAAATCACTAAACATTCTGAAAGCAATTTATCAAAATCACTGCCAGCCACACCCCAAGAGCTTGCTTTGGAGTAACAACTGCCTAGGGTCTCAGAGAAGGCTCTCCCAGAGAAGCGGCAAAGATCCCCAGGTTTAAATTACGAATCCCAAATTCAGCATAGACTCTCAGACCATTTGAAAACTACTCTTAGAAAAACCACCATTCAGGCTCAAAGCTACATGACTTGCAAACGATCCTGCTTCTAAGTTCGCTTTCCGTGCTTGCAACCTAGGCAAAGAATGGAATTCAACACAGCTATAAAATTAGTAACAGATGGTCAAGTGCACATCACCTTAGAGGAGTAAACAATGTGGGCAATGTCTCCAAAATATAAATCTCCCCAGAGACCTAAAAGAATATCTGAAAAGCACCAAAATAAAAATTGATAGTTTTGAGAAACAAAATTCAAAACTAGATTCAATCACCATCTGAGCATTACCCCTTCCCTAACCATAATCCGTCTCAGCCTCTCCTTTCATCCATGTGGGCGTCTTGCTGAGGGCAAGTTAACATCTCCTTTCCTGACTCTTCAAAAAGACAACTTGCTCTTTCTACCTCTATATAAAACAATCGAGAATCACTACTACTTGGCAAAGGCTGGGTTAATGCTAGTTCTAGTCAAGTACCCTGGTTTTACAACAGTACCAAATGACCGATTTTCAAACAATCATAATGTAGTAAAAGATACTCAGCATGAACTTTAATTGGACAGCTTAGCTTTGTATGCAGGTTTTAGCCTCTAGTTCAATCTTCCTATCCATCTCTAGCTCACCAATATACCTTTCCCAGGCAGAAGAATGGTTTGCAAATATATAAAAATTTACTCCTCAAACTCTTAAAGATCTGCCAAAATGATGCCAATCCTCTGAGATATGCATACAAATATACATATCATGTGGCTGTGGGTGCAAGAGTGAAAATCTTAACCCAAAAACCACCCTGGGAAATGATCAAAGTACAAGATTCTGCCAGAAGAAAGACAGAGCCCCAGAGAGACTGAAGTACATAGAGGAATCGTTAGAGTCTTAAGAAGCTTCACTAGTCCTGGGGGCAGAGTATACATGGTTAGAATGGTTTCTTTCACTTATTTTCTGTTTCTTTAATTTTTTAAAAAAGCAACAATAAAAACAAACATCAAATTTCAAGTTTTACTCCATTCTAAAAAGTTCTAACATCAAAACTGGCTTCTCATGCAGGAAGTAGGCCACATGCACAGAAAAGGTCAGAGTCTCACACGTGGGCTACTTACAATAGGTTAGTTACCAGAGACTTCTTATTAGATTTGGTTAGGTTCCCAGAACAGTAAAAGCAAGGGCTCCCTTCTGTCTTCTTGCAAAAGTGAAAGCATTATCAAGATCGAACTGTGGTCAGACCAGTTTTTCCCCTACTAACGAACGTCCTATACCACTGTCAACTGTCACTCACAGAGTCGAAGACGCAGAGAGTAACATAATCACAAATGCAGCCAACTAAAATATGTGGGAGCCAAAATGTATAGGATGTTGTACGCAATCACTGGAGTCTGTCCCCACAGACACCCTGTGTCCTGATGCCCGTTCCTGTCCCTCTCACCTTCACCACAGAGAATTCAGTTCAACTGAAAACTCCTTCCCTGGCCAAGTGACCTATGATCAAATCACAGGGGCTCCACCGGACAAACTCAGCTAAAACAGCTTGCCTTCACCATACAGCTGATTTCATTATGCCCTCCACTGTTAACTTGGTTCCTTCGTGCTCAATAAATAAAAATAAACTGATTAAAATGGTTCTATTCTAAGCCATGTCCCAGATACACTGGATGACCTCTGTCACTCTTTAAGTATGCCTTTGATTCTCTATTTGCAAAATAGTTACATAAGACTAATTCTATTTTGCTCTGGTGGTAAATCTATAAAATAAAACTTTCAGCACGTTAACATTTCATGTTTAGGAAAAATATGAACTTACTTTGGTACTGAGAGCATCTATGAAGAAGAGTATATTCTAAATAATACCACTAAACACATCGGATTTCAGGCTTCTAGGTTTTCAACCTCAGATTCTCATTCTTGGCAGAATACTCCATTATCAATCCCCTTTTTGCCTGAGAATATACTAGAATATAAACTGATGTCAAACAGCTGATGTGACTTCTGAGCTGACTAACGCCCATCAAACCCCAGTATCATTAGCTGGTGCAGTTACCCTTTAATTAGAGTAAGACCTTTCTACCTATAAGGAAAGCAAACGATAGACAGAAACACAAATATAGCCTTATTCTGACCCAATTTTAGGGCCAAACTTTATTTCTGGCTTTTTAAGTTTTTATTTTAATTCCAGTTAGTTAACCTACTATGTTATATTAGATACAATACAGGGATTCAATAATTCCATCTATTACTCAGTGCCCATGATGACAAGTGCACTCCTTAATCCCCATCACCTATTTCACCCACCCCACCCCTCACCCTTCTCCACCCTGGTAACTATCCGTTTGTTCTCTGTAGATAAGAATCTGTTTCTTGATCCGTCTCTCTCTCTTACTCTCTTCTCTCTTCTCTCCCTTTGCTTATTTGTTTCTTAAATTCCACATATGAGTGAAAGAAATCACACGGTATTTGTCTTTCTCTGATTTATTTCTTTTAGCACATACTCTCTGGCTCTATCCATATAATTGCAAATGGCAATATTTCATTTTTTATGGCTGAATAATATTCCATATTATATATATATATATATATATATATATATATACACACACACACACACACATATATATATATATATATACACACGCGCACGCACGCACACACACACACATACATAAAATACATACACCACATGTTTATCTATTCATCAATCGATGGACACCCTGGGCTGTTTCCATATCTTGGCTATTATAAATAATGCTGCTATAAACATAGGGGTGCATGTATCCCTTTGAATTAGTGTTTTTGTATTCTTTGGGTAAATACCCAGGAGTGCGATTGCTGGATCACAGGGTAGTTCTATTTTTAACTTTTTGAGGAATCTCCATGTGGCTGCGCCAGTTTGTACTCCCACCAACAGTGCACAAGGGTTCCCTTTTCTCTACATCCTCGCAATCACTTGTTTCTTGTGTTGTTGATTTTAGCCATTCTGACAGGTGTGAGATATCTCATTGTGGCTTTGATTTGTATGTCCCTGACGGTAAGTGATGATGAACATCTTTTCATGTGTCTGTTGGCCATCTGTATGTTTTCTTTGGAGAAATGTCTGTTCATGTCTTCTGCCCATTTTTTTAATTGTATTATTTGTTTTTTGGGTGTTAAGTTCTAAGTTCTTTATATATTTCATGTACTAACCCTTTATCAGATATGTCATTCCATAGGTTGCCTTTTAGTTTTATTGACCGTTTGCTGTGCAAAAGCTCTTCATTTTGTTGTAGTCCCAATAGTTTATTTTTGCTTTTGTTTCCCTTGTAGGGTCAAATTCTTAATGAGAATCTTTCTTCTTGTCACGAGAAACTCATGAGGATACACACTTGGCCATAGACTTTGGTAGAACCGTTCCGACTAAAAGAGAAGGAAGCAATCTGCAATAGCCATGACTGTTCCTTAACAGGCTTCTGTCTCTTCACCAGACCCCTAGATACAAGCAGAAAGCAGACCAAGTCTGTCTTCAAGCTCCCAAAAATGACTGCCACACAGGGACACCAAACCCTCTAGGTTCAGGGAATATAAGGTCAGGTGAGGTTCAGGGCTTCCTTTAATATGATCCATAGCCAGCCTGTCATTCCCTTTCTTTTCTTACTAAAAATGCCAGGGAAGGCTTGCCAGCTTCCTTTTTTAGTGCCACAATCTCCTGCCTTAACCAGACAGTCTCCTTCTGTGTCCCACTAAAGCACAGAATACACTCCCTGTTTCTAAAAACACACGGTCCTTCTGAGGAACTTTTTTTAAGTATCTAGCGCTAGTAACAACAGGGAAACAGAAAAGTAGGCAAAAGGCTCAAGCTCAAATCTCCAAATGCAAGCATTTATCAAGGTCTGATCTAGGAACAAACTCTAGAAACACAATGGATTTCAATTCAGTCACCATGAGTTACAAACTGAAGTAACAGCCACTGAATGGTCACCCAATCGCAAACGTTGAGTTACTGGTAGTCCATGAATTCCCACCGGTTTGCAGCAGGGCCAGAACCCAGAAATCCCAACTGTCATGTAGCTGCCCTCTTCAGCAAAGAACAACTTCAATTCACATGTCTGATCCTTGCAGAAGACAAACCAGAACCAAGAAAGAGAAGGAAATGCCAAGAGCTTATGAAGACCCTGAACTCTCAAGACAGGATAGGCATGTCCATCTCTGGGTCTCTGGGCTCCTGACCAGTGAACTGTGTGTCGACATCACTGGAAACCATTTAGGGAGTGATGCCAACTCCCAGCTGGGACAATGAATATTTGCAAAGGACTGCCTGAGGATAGGTAGCTTATCCACTCCTTGACGTGTTCTCAATGCTGTCCTTGGCTCAAGCCAGCCCTTCAGAGCTGCCTATGTAGAACACGTGATCTTAACCCCTTATGGTCACTTCTTCCCTGAATCATGCTCTGTCACCACATCATTAATTTGCACTGAGAGATGGTATAAAAACAATCATTTCACAAATCACTGTTGTGTTCTAAAAGGTAGAGTGCAAGGCCTCATTGTCTCCACTGAGGAAATCTCTCAGGAAAACTGCAAATGTTCCCTCTGTGTTCTATTCCCTGAGAAAGTAAGTATGTGGTCCAGCTGTACATATTGCATAAGAACCTATCCTATATGTTTCCACCCATTAGTCTCAACATGATTTTATCCTACTTTCTCTACACGTGTTTTCTTTGTCCCATTTCCTCGTCTTATTTTAATTCTGTTGCATTATATATGTTTTTGTAAACCAGTCCAAAGCTTTTTCTGGATGACCCTGAAAATGAAAGAAAAGAGAACAAAATACTGTTAATAACTATTATTTTCTACACAAATTGTGTTTCACCCAAATGACCAGCAACCTTAACGAAGGGAGAAAAATCTAATTGTCCTAAAGGATCAATGGCATCTTCAGAACTTTATTGTTGGCCCTATCATTCATCATCAAGCAATCAAAACCCTGAGGTCCATCTCAAACTTACATACTTGGAGACCAGGCTGCCAAATCCAAAGTGGTAATGACACCCCCAACCCCAACCCCAAAAGAGAGCAGCCAAAGAGTTAAGCATTCTGTTCATTCCTTTTTCTAACACCTAAGTATCCCCTTATAGTAAGTACTGTCATGCAGGCTTTCTTAGGCGATCTTTGCAACAATACTGGAAAAAAGGCTGGGCAAGTGTTATTACCCTATTCTACAGAAGAAACAGATTTCGTGAGTGATTTGTCCAAGGCTAATTAATACCGGGACCAGGACTGTCCCATTTATAAGCTAAAAGTTCTTCCTTCACCAGAACCTACTCACGTACAGCCTTCCAGGGACACACACAGAAGATGGTAAAACTAAAGTATAAGTAAAACAAGAAACAGACAGGCACACTTCATAATGACCCTCTAGAGTAACTGTAGACACACTGGTCCACAAGCCTTTCTGTTCATGTTTTCCCAGCAAAAGAACTTAGCCACCAGACTTCCAGGACTCAGTACACTACCTAAAAAATAAATCTTCTTTCATCTTGGTCTGATCATGAATAATGCCAGATGTTTCCAGGGTCCCACAGGTTTTTCTATGCCAAAATATTCCTAACCTGAAGCCTCAGGCCACAGATACGTCTCTCCGAAAAGAAAGCTTAAAACTTTTTCTTTTCTTTCTTTTTTTTGAAAGCACAGGTAAGAAAAAAAAATTATCATTTCATTACCAATTTTGTTTACAGAAGATGAACAGAGACATACTCTCAATTCCCATCTGATTTCCTGGAACAGGCAAATGCATTTTTCTCCCTTCTTTCATTCTTAAGTCTGTATTTACTCTCCAAAGTTCAGCTGGTGTATCAAAAAGATGGACTCTAATGTTTTCCTTCTACTACAAATTTCATGTTTGAGAAAAGATTCGGTTCCAAAGGCCTGAATATCAGAAAGGAACAGAATTTTAGAGCTGGAAAGGAACTTGGTAATCCCAGAGAGGAGTTAATGGATAGCTCATCCTCAGGAATGCCCACTCTGTGAATGAAAAGGTCATTTCCAGTTCTGCCCTATTCAGGCTTGCCCACGAAGCACTGAATTCCAGGATTCGACCTTACAGAACATACGGTTTGGGCATGAGGGTGTTTAGAGAAGGAGCGCAAAGCAGCAGCCTCTGCGGTACATAAGCTCCTAAGTCACCTGTTTAATAACACAAGTCACAGCAAAGTCATCCAAGTAGAAACGTTTCAACAGTGTGGACTGACAACGCCCAAGTCCTACCGCTCATTATGTCACCTCACTGAGAAAGTAGAAACCAGGTCTCCGTCTCTAAATCCTCAGATCTGGAACAAAGCACCTGGCATACAGATGGTGTTCAATAAATATTCAATAAGTGAATGAATAAATTAACTTCACAGCCAACAAAAGCGTAGAAAAACGTTGAAGCAATTTCCTACTCACACATAATACGCCACACACACCTACTTCATAAAAGGAAAAAAATGAATTTTTTTTTTCAATTTTCTTTAAGGGGGAAAAAAATCAGCTTTCAAGTAGCTTTTGAAGCCGGAGTTATCTTGTCCAGCAAAATTTGCCTTTTATGAAATGTCTACATACTAAATAAAAGAGTCCAATTTAGCCTATTTAATTTTAAATACCAACAAGATAAACACATATTATTTATAATATTTAAATATTAGAAAATATCCAAATGCCAAATACAGAATTGGGTAAATGGGCTGTGATATATCCAAACAATGGTACTCTACAGCATCAAAATTAATTCTACAGAATCCTGAACACTCATGCCAAAATATTACAATAACAATAAATAAAAAAGTCAGGTTTAGGGGCGCCAGACTAGCTTAGTCAGAAGAGCATGTGGCTCTTGATCTCATAATCATGAGTTCAAGCCCCATGTCAGGTGTAGAGATTAAATAAATAAAAAACTTTAAAAAAAAAAAAAGAAGTCAGGTTTAGGTACATGTACATACATATATGTGTATGTGTGTTTTTATTAAACTCTGGAGCCACGGGAGTGGACAAATTATTATGAGATGTATATGCCCCCAAAATATGGGTAGATATATGCCAAAAAAGAAAAGTTATTATCTCTTGGTGGTAGGATTACAGATAACATTTTTACTTTGTGTTCTTGAGTATTTTCCAAAGTTTTATCGAGCACCTACACATATATGGTGAGCAATTATATCACACATCCAATAAAGGGTATAAAACATGTATGTTTTCCAGAAAAATAATAACACAAATACTACTGTAACCATAGTCATGGTTAAGAAACAAAACATCATGGTACCTCAAGGGCCCCTTATGCATCCCTCAATAATCAAATCTTCCCCCTCCCACAATACAACTTTTATGCTAATGATTACTACCAACAGGCTATTATTACTAATATGATCGGAAATAAAAATGACAGGTTCTTGCTAAAGGTATGAACATATCCCTATGTGGCGGGAAAAAGCTTAACCAGCACTTTCAGTAGAACATGATTTTGGTATCTTTTCCAGGAATGTACTTGTATCCACTCGTAACTTCCTACTTCATCTGGTCTAAACATATGGCTGACCATAAGTTAGAAAAGATGGGCAGCATAGGGCTAAAGCTGACTTAATTCCAGTACCATTTTCCCAGCCAAGTGACATAACCAGCCACAAAGTAATTTAACAACAGTTTTGCAAAGAACTATAAGCAAATTGGTTGCTAGGTTTATGGAAGAGAAAAGAGATATTTACTTATGTTGATTGACAGAGTGTCTTCACAAAGCTTGCCATGTGCTAAAATGTACTGGTCTGTATATTTTAAATACTGCAGAGCAATAGCGGGTAGGTAGTTTCCTTCCTTCCTTGAGTGAGGTTTGAAGTGGTCCAACCACAATTACTGTTTGTGATTGAGGGTCTGGGGTACTAAACATGTATTTTAGAAGATGAGTTTCATACACCCGGGACTCAGAAAATATTACTTTGTGATGATCACTGGAAATTACTAAAGCTGCACTACAATCACAACATTCATTATTGGAAATTTAAACAACCCCAAAACAGCCACCCTGCATACGTGTATCAAAATAAAGGAAAAAAATAAGTCACAAAAACTGAATAGATGCAAAACAAGTCAAACTAAAATGACCAAGAATGAGCTAGCCAAAAACCAGAGAGTGTCTGGGACAACTCAGCGATTGCTTACCCCCTACCCACCGTGCAGCAGCTATTGGGAGAATCACCTGGATGGGCACATCTGTTGAATTACTCACTATTTAAACATTCGTTTGTTGCTTGCCATCAGCTGTCATGCCGTCAACTGCCACAGTAACTAAGGCTCAGACAAAAGATGTATTGAACAGCAAAAGGATTATTACACTTGGCGGTATTTTTGGAAGGCTGTTGCTGCATCAGAAAAACAAATGAGAAAAATGTAGCCCTGTAGCTGATGAAGAGCAATACAAGCATAATTTTTATGGAGGGTTAGAGGTGGAAGTCAGGCTGCAGAGATGGTCAAGAAAAGAGCTGGCCTCACAGCTGGGAGGTTTACCCCAACAGTAATTACTGCTACTAGAAAGGAAATGGGACCCAGGGGACCAGAGAGCACATTCATAAAGGTAATGAAATGGAGAAGAGAGATACAATGGAAGTAATAAGTCCCCAACTCTCTCTTACAGTCTTACTGTCAAAAATCCTGCTCTTAGCCCTTCTCTATCTTGCTAGACGTGTGTGTCTTAAAAACAAGAATTACCAAATCTTATAGGGCAGGAACCATATACTTGTCTCCTCCTATTGTTCCCTCTATCATGGGAACATGGTGAAGTACCTACTCATGTCTCTAGTACAGAAGTACTGTGGTCCATAAGTCTGTTTGTTTTTTAAGATTTTATTTATTTAGGTGAGACAGAGAGAACATAAGTGAGGGGCAGGGGGAGAGGGAGAAGCGGACTCCTCGCCGAGCAGGGAGCCGGATGCGGGGCTCGATCCTAGGACCCGGGGATCATGACCTGAGCCGAAGGCAGATGCTTAACCACCCAGATGACTCCAGTTTTTAACCAGAGAAAAATGTGTTAAAAGTAGATGAAAAAGAGTACTCACCAAGCATAAGAGTACTATTACTCAATCACCAAAGGACTTGGGCTATCTAAAGTTGGTTACCAAATTAAGTGTGGAATTTCCTGGAAAATGCAAAAGAACCCTTACCTAATTATGTAGTATTCTCTCATTCAACAAACATTTGAGAGTTAAAGGAATGCATATACATGGGTCAGAATTAAGGAGTATTTTCCTGGCACCAAATTCCCAAAGAAGCTATACGCGCGCGTGTGTGCATGAATGAGAGCGAGAAACATTAAGATATCAGATTATTTTTAAGGTTTGGCAAAGTCAGAAATATTCTTTGAATGCAGAATATTTAATTCTTAAATTGAGTGCTCTTATTCTCCATTTACCAAGGACATAGCACTCTAACTCCTTGATGGCAATTCTCTGAAGAATCAAATAATATGGTCCAGGTATGCGCATTTCTAATGATCTACCTTCATGCGATAATAGAACTCAAGAGAGCCTAAAGAAATGAACAGATAACAACATGCCTGATAAACCATTTATCTCAAAAATCACTTGTGTAAAGCTGGTTCCTGGCAAATATGGCAACTTGTACAACCAACTGTACAACCATAAAATTTATGATTATTAACTACTTCAAAAATACTGAATATATGAATAATTTACTCATAAGCTGCTGCTTAAAAAGCTAAAGAGAAGGAAATTAGGAGAATGATATAAAGAACAGAGAGGAAGGCGAACACGGGGAACCGTATGGTACTAGGAAGAAACAACAGGGAAAGGTAAAGAGACCAAATCAGGGCTGCAGGTGAAACTCTGGATAAATCACAATGTCATCTGATCCTGAGTATGGAAGTGAAAGTCAAAATATTTCTGTTGTTCAGGCGCTGCATCCCAGACTCCCACAGATCTAAGACCTAGTAGGAGAGCCCAAAGAATTTATCACTATCTGGATAGTTTGGACAGCTTCAGTTGGGTCATCATCATTTCCAATGAGCAGTCTGAATCTTATCTTTTAAAACTCCCTTCCATGACATTCAAAGACCATCCATCACTACTTTGAATTTATAGAGTATCATGACCGGAACCCCCAGAGAGAAGTGACGGTGAGAGGGCTCCAGGAAGGGAGGAAAATCTCTTAATGAGCTGAAGTACCTGAAGATGGGGGCACAGGGAGAAAGCAGAGAAGGGACCGAGCGAGAGAAATGCAGACCCATGTTATTTAAGGAGCCACAGCTACCCACCGTGCAATTTTATGGGGCCTCAGTGTTCCAGTTTGCAAAGTGGGCTGCGTTTCCCCACATCACCCTGGCGCCAACCTCAAGAATAGCAAGCAAATAAAGGTGACAGATCATCCGCATTTTCCTACCTTCCCTTTGATTCCAAAACATTGGTACCTACCTCCTCAATTAAAACCACAGAACTTAATGTCTATAATATCACAGGCCCTACCAGCCAATCCCTTCAAATCCAAGGATTTTGTGTCGTAGCACATCAACACTAATATGAAGTCTAACAGAAGGAAAAAACCTAGTAAGCTGATTTCCGCCATGCCGTACCGTTAACCTCCTCGACATGACAGTTTATGACTCGGGCTCGGCTCTACACTGATCGTGTGAGGAGGGGGCAGGGAGGGGGAGCACACCTATCGGACCTGCAGCACACGGGCAACCCCGTCACCCGGCCCTCTCGCTAAGCTACTCTTGATTTGCAGGTCTTTGTGGAAGCAACATTCTCCACCTAGTGCTTGCCACGGTTTACTTGAACAAGCAGCCACTCTGAAAACCACAGCAATATCGCCATGGTTAATGTAAAATATTAATGTCTCATTTGTTCGACAGTTTTGTGGAAATTAAAACTTTTAGGTTAATCATATACTGAACAATTTTAATTAAAACAGTTATAAAACAATTAATCCACAAGAGCTAGCTTGGAACTTTGCCAGCCTTATTGGTTTAATGCATGTAGGCAAAACTCATTTTTTTCCCTTTTGACTTAATGAATGCTAATATGTGACACAAAATATGCATACTAAGCTCCTAATACAGTTAGTCCATCTGGTTTTTCTTGCATTCTCTATTTGTCATTTTTCTTTGATAGCAAAATTGAAAATGAGCTCTCTCTGTTAGAAATGATAATGATCCCATGTGCCATGCTTCATTAAAAACTGTTCTTTATAAAAATCTTCCAGGGCGAAATAAACACCCTACATGCTCTCTTCTTGCCATTACATAGCTGGGAGTAAAAAGAGAGTGAGGGCCCCAGACCAGGTCCAGAACCACAACTGCAGGTTGAGATAATACTCCCATTTCCAAAGATTCTTTCTTCCTAAGGGTGTTATGAAAATGTGGAGGAGAAAATACAAGTGTTGGCCAAATCCTCGAGTATTTCAATTAGTTCAATATTTTCTAAGACAAATCCTCAAGTATTTCAATTTGTTCCACATTACAATTTGTGTGATTCATTTTGGGATCTATTTGTTTGCCAAAATAAGCACAGTTCAAGCCCTTTGTTGAATGCTTAATGTATGCAAAATTACCTTTCAGCACAGGCTAAGAGACCTATTATTTCCAATAAGGCTTAAGAATAGCACTGTGTCTGACCAGGATACTTTCAGATTGGTTTTCCAAGCAAGTGCCCAAAGAAAGCACCCTTGGCTATTAGCTTCCACGAGAATACACCTCCCCATCCACCTAAGCCTTGCCGTGAATCCGCATAGTCCAGGCTTTACTGTTTATCAAGCTCCAGAAATACAAAAGGTACACACCACCCAACCCTTCTAGTTCATTAAAAGCGAGAGCATATGTACTTCATCCCAGCTCCCAATTCAAATTTAAGCAACGATACCAAATCCTTTTAGAGATGAAGAAATGAGTTCAACGTAATTCAGGCCTCAAATGGCGAAAATGATCCCCAGCATAATTATATTAGCTGGTACCTTCACATCTGGTGTGTATCTCGTTATTTCTGGTTGGGCACATCACATGTGAAGCATAGAAACCCATAAAAGGTATTAGATTTCCCTTTTAACCACCTCTCATTCAGGCCAAAAAAAAAAAAAATCTACTCTCATTATGCTTAAAAAGCAGGCAGAACAGAAGATTTACCAATTTAATCCCAACATGTCAGCCAAGGCACTGGAGACGTCAGTTTTCCTCAAGGTAGCAGAGCATAAAGCTGTTTGGCAATAAGAATGCCAGCTTATTAAATATAAATATCGACTATTTAAAATAAACACCAATATTAAAAGCCTGATTCCAAACAGACATACTCGAAGGTCAGGCAATCATCTAAATTCCAATCAGTCAGTAACACAAGTAGCCATTTTTATAAAAGTCTGTTCTGATAAATTCTAAATAGTAGCATTTAGTAACCTCCACTTGTAAAAACCAACTCTTTTTTTCTGACCTGATCTATTTGTGGAATAGAACAAGAGAAACGGAGTCAATGATCACAAACAAATTTTCAGCTCTGAAGTTCTAGAACTGTGTAAGATTTCTGTTGTAGAACTAATATCATAAAATGTGAAGGCTCGGACAGACCCCTCAGAGATTACTACATTTTACTACAAACCTTCTCATTTTAAAAATAAGGAAAAATAATATATCCACACTCCTAGTGGTAGGAAGTTGAAGGCAGGAGTTAAAATGCTATTTATGAATTACACGGGAATCACAACTATCTAAGTATGTCCTTATCGCTGATATTTGAGAGCTACTTTTTTTTTTAAGATTTTATTTATTTATTTGACAGAGAGGAGAGAGATCACAAGTAGGCAGAGAGGCAGGCAGAGAGAGGGGGGGAAACAGGCTCCCTGCTGAGCAGAGAGCCTGACGTGGGGCTCGATCCCAGGACCCTGAGATCATGACCCGAGCCGAAGGCAGAGGCTTCAACCCACTGAGCCACCCAGGCGTCCCGAGAGCTACTTTAATATACCGAAGCGTCGAAATGAAGGCTCCAGCCCTCAGAGGTTCATGACGACCCTCGGCTTTCAGGGACTCCCTTTCCTCCAAGGCAGGGATTCTCAAACGAGGTGACCCTGCCCCCAGGAGACATTTGGCAATGACACTCTGTCTGTCACAGCTGGGGCAGGCGAACTACTGATAGAGAGGCCAGGGATGCCGCTAAACATCCCACGAGGCACCGAACACTTTACACACGACGAGGAATTATCCTGCCCCAATGTCAACAGTGCTGACGACCCTGCTCTGCAGGGTGACTGCCACCACCAGCAACACTCCAAGCACAGCTGGAGCTGGAAAACAATGCCCCAGAACAGCTCTCTGTTGTAAAACGACAGGAGGCCCTTCCAGGATGCAACCGCCACATCACCCTGACTTCTCACATTCTCTAGACAGTACTAAATGACAAGTCAAGTCAACTCCTAATAAGAAACAAGAAGCTCCAAATGTCTCTGATTCTTACCAGGAAGGGTTTTCTTAAAGGAGAAGAGAGAGAGAGAGAGAAATAAGAAGTATATAGAGGAGGTGGGAAGGGAGGTAATACTGGCTTTAGAACAAGATAAAAGGAGCAAATAAAGAAGAAAAAATCTCCTACAAATCTGTGAAAGCATTTCAAATCATTGCAATTACAGGTACCCAGGAGACTCCCCTGGCACATTCACTAGGTGTGTTCTCCTAACCCCATGCTATTTCAAGTTAAAATAGCACTGTCACGGAGTAGCTGTGCAGCATCACTGTGTGATAAGTAAATGGCAAACAGAGACGTAGCCCAGAACCTTTTCCACCTCCCAACACACGAACACACACGCAGCACTGCAGCATGGGCTTACCACTCCCAAGGACAGCTCTGTTGATGATTCGAGAACATACAACCCTCACCTTTCTCACATGGTAGGGCACTACCTGAGAGAAACCATGAGAACACAATGGGAGTATCACGGTTTCTCAAGGGAGCACCTTTTTATTCCCTTGGTCACACTGGGCCTGAAGCCCTAGAGTTTTAAAAGTATCTATCACACCAGTCGACATCCTGGTTAAGCTTATACACAACTTATCTGTAGAGGCAGGTCATACGATGTATATAAAACAAAACAAACCTACCAACGCCAGATGGCCAGGGTCCTAAACAGCACTCGTGTTTATGGGAGTAAGAGAAGGAACTGGTCACCAGGAGCTGCAGTAGGAAGAGAGAGTTTCACATTTTTCTCCATCTCCTCTAACCATCTTAGTTCACAGAATAGGAAACACTGTGGAAAGGACAAACCTTTTCACTTTTCAAATTAAACACTTTTAAGATTTTTCCCTTAGAATATTTCTTGGTAACTTGACTCTCTTGTCTTCAGAATTTTCACAATATTTTGATAAGGCGAGTTCACACTCCACAAAAGGTATTTTCTGAATCTTCGTAACTCACAAAGCAAACCTCTTAGGCTTGCGGTCTGCACGGCTCTTTAGGCACCTCCATTTTTTTGGCATCAAAAAGAGAGCCTGATGCACGGAGTGATCTGGAAAGGCACTAGGGTTAATCATGGGCAGGGAAGAGAGTTCCCACCAATCTCATCCTCGTAGGACACAGGGCATTCCTGGGTTGTTCCTTGTTCAAAGGCTTTGATGTGCAGGCTTCCCAATGCAGGAAACCTATGCAGCTTGCTTTCTCTCCGCAAATGAGGTTGAAAAGCGAAAATGCACTATTCCTTTACATTGGCTCATCCCAGCTCTTCCATCAGCCACATCCAAGTCAGCATCTTCTCCAGAATCAACTTCTCACTGACATTACAGAACCACCCCCCAAAATAGGTAAATTCTAAATTTACCTACAGTTAGGATCCGCATCCTGAGAAATCAATAATAATTAGTCTCCATCAACCGTATACCCTCTGCCCTCTGCCTCCTGACTCTACACAAAATGTGCCTGGTTTTGTTTTTTTTTTTCTCTCCTGGAGGCTGCCACCATAAAGTCTAAAAAGGTTCAGAAGTGAACATATTAAAAATAAATAAATAAAAATCTGTAACTGTGTCAAACATCAAAATGTGAAAAGAAAAGCTCCTGTAAAACTCGGTGGTATAAATGATGAAAGCCAGTGTAGAAAGCCTTAGGAGCACCAACCACGTAGGTACAAAAGGAAAACAGCAGGAAGGCGGAAGCAGGTGGCCTGGGATGGAAAATTAATAGGAAAACACAGGCTTCTTTGAATGCTGCCAAGAAGTCCTCCAACAGAACCCAAGGAATGTGGAGGCTCTAAGCTTGGAATGTTGTTCTCAAATTCTCCCTTTTAGAATCACCCGGAGTGCCAGGGCCAAGGGACGGGGCACATACTGCCAAAGACAAACCGAACTTAATGTTTCAGCTGGGTGGGGGTTATTGCTCTTGCAAGAGTTTTGTAATAGTTTTCACCCCCATCTAAAGTCTCTCTACGTTACATAGCAAAATCACCTTGATATTGATCAACAGGGTTAATGTTGAAGGGGACACAGGAAGCTCATAAATCAAAGACGTTGTACAAAGTAATCGGAAAGAGAAAGCAGGTGAAATGGGGAAGAAACTTATTCACACGGTGACGTATGGCCACAGGCTGGATTTACACACCTTCTCAATGCATAATTTCAATGAAGAAATCTTCGGGAATCAAGTTCTGAGGAAGTAGGTCAGTAGAAATGACATTAAGGGATGGAGTCAGACAGATTTGGGTTTGAAACTTGGCTCTGTTGGCTACTAACTATAAAACCTCAAGCAAGCCAATTAACCACGGGTCTAGCTTTCCCAGCCATAAGACAGGGATATGATCCCTACATACTATGCAAGGCTATTGCAAAGCAGGCAAAAAAACGTATAAAAAGTACCTGTCACATAGTGGGCACACAACAGGTGAGTATGGCAGTGTCCTCCTGAGGAAAACCTTACTTCTCCAGATTCCTAGGAAAGTTCAGGCCCCTATTTCTTTATGTCTCTTCTAACCTTCCTTCCTTCTCCTTCCTGCCAAAGTCATCTTCTCCTTCAAACTCCAGCAGACTACATACTATTTCAATTAAGAAATTTTCCATAAGTTACTGATTTCTCACTTTATTCTGGAATATTCCAACACCCTCCAGTTCTACCACTTACGAATGGATTGAAATTTGTGGCACTGGTCATTTTAAAGATATTGTCTCAAAACAAAAGCCAGATTCCAAGTCACTGTCTATCTGTTAGCTGTCGTTATGTTTTGTTTTATTTAAGAACCTTATTGTCTTACAAATAAACTTTACCTATATCTCATCTGTCCTCCTTGAAGCACTTTCCTTAACAGTCAATGGAAGTATGAATATATATGAATATCAAAAGCATAATAATTTAATTCACTAAACAATTTCACAGAGGTTCTCAAAGGCCACACTGTTTACATTTGATAATTGCTATCATTCCCCGCAGTGTTTACTTTTTAAACCATGAATTTATTATTTTTTTAAATGCATTTCCCTGCTAATGAACTAAAGAACCCACAAGGAAAGATACTGAGGTCTACATGAACTAACATATTATATAGTACTGGGCAGTAACTGGCTCATTAATATCCCCAGGCCTATATGAATTTTCTTTCATCACAGAGGATGGCCTCAGCAGAGAGAGGAGAAGGTGAATATGGGACTAGTCAGTCATGCCATTTCTTCACTACATGACCCGGTCAGTGCAACTTCTGTGTGCCTCATGCTGTCTCTTTAGCTCATACACCAGGTTCAGAACCTGGGAAGTTAATAAGGATTAACAAAGCTCTTCTAACCCCTGAACAACCCGTGTTTGAATCACCCGGGTCCACTTATACGTGCCTTTTTTTGCAACACAGTACAATGCTGTGCATGTATTTCCTCCTCCTTATGATTTTCTTAATAACATCTTTTCTCTAGCTTGCTTTATTGTAAGAATATACTACATCATACATATAAAAATACGTGTTAATCAGATGTTTACATTATCGGTAAGGCTTTCGGTCAACGATAGCCTTTTAGGAGTTAAATTTGGGGGGGGGGGGGAGTCAAAAGTTATACGAGGATTTTTAAACTGCAGTGGGGTCAGTACCCCTAACCCCTGCATCATTTAAGGGCCGGCTGTAGAGCTCTCAGAAATGAATCAGCACCACTAACATGTTAACATAAGGTTACAAAAAGTTAACAAGAGAAATAGGTCATTCATTCATTCATTTAATAGTCACTGAACACTTTCAGGATTAGAATAACTCTGAGAACTCAGGTTTATATGTGAAATAATACAAACAATACGCACTTATGATAATACCTACTATAGAGTGGGAAAGGGGTCAGCAAACTTCTGTAAAGTACCACATAGTAAATACTTCAGGCTTTTCGAGCTACATGACCTCTGTTGCAAATACTCAATCCTGCTGTTGTGGCACCAAGGCAGCCAATGACAATAACCTAAATGAATGAACGTGGCTGTATTCCTGGCAAACTTTATTTATGAAAACTGAAATTTTAATCTCACGTAATTTTCATGTGTCATGACTAAACAGTCTTCCTTTGATTTCTTTTGATTTGGAAATGCAAAAATCGTTCTTAGTTCATAGTCACACAAAAACAGGTAGTGGCCTAGTTTGGCCTGCGGGCTATATATAGTTTGCCAAGCCCTGTACTTGAGCAATGTGATAGGCATTTGGGCAGACATCGAGAAGAATTTGACAATTTCTCTGCTTTCAAAAACAGAACAAGACAAGTAAACCAGAAATCCAGTAAAATGTGATAAATGCTGAGAGAAGAGGTGCGCCCAGTGTCGTAGGAGCAAGAAGAGGAAGCAATGAAACAAATTTCTCCTAAACTGACAATGAGGTCTTGATATAAACACTAAAGCAGTTTTAGTGTGGTTTTTCTATACACAACACATTGTTAAAAGGCACCTTAATAAATTTTAAAAAAACACACCTGTGACTTTAACAAAACAACCTTCACCACCCACATCTGCTAAGACTTTATCAGAACATGCCTGGGTGCATTTTAGAACGTCTTTTTTAATTAGTGTTCCAGGCCAGAACCTCCGGCAAAATCCATTCCCCATTGATCTGCCAAGAAGCAAGCATGTCCCGGGTGGTAGATGGCTGAGACTCTTAAGGGCAAGTACACAGGTCTCGCCTGTTTATTTCACCTAAATCCTTTAGTTGTCACAGGTAATAGTTTTCAAGTACTCTGGGACAGAAAGAATCAAACAGGTTTTTCCCCCAAGTGAAAGGTCAACAGAATAAATCAGCTTGGCCAGAGTCTCAAATATTTGCCTGCACCCCAGTGGTTCTGCCTAATCAAATCAGGTTTATTAGAGGGTCACCTCTAATCAGCACTAGGTTTTATCTGCATTTGGAGATGTTTAGGCAGATTTATTTTAATTACCTCGGAACAAACGAAGCTTGGGTCTTCAGACTTTAATTGTCACAACTGTCTGCCCGGATGTTTTGTTCCAAGGGGGAAGCTGCGGGAGCCAGGAGCCAGGCTGACATCATCAGCTGTGTATTTAATTAAAACAAGATGAAGGGCAGGCAGGCTGGGGAGGATGGTGGGTCAGCCTTTCTGTCCCAGGGGCTACACCACTCATGAAAATCAAGGGGCTCAAGGCTTAGCTCCCTCTTTCCCCTTGTCCCACTCCCGGTCTGAGAGAAGGACTGTCTTTCCTAACGACAAAGAAGCAAATGCTCCAGTGTGAGCCTCTGGCTTCTCCATGAGTCCCGAATGTGACATGGAAAGAGAATCAGCAACTACCATACCCGAAGAGCCAACAGGCCACAGATATTGTTTTTAGAATAAAATAAAATACAAAATAAGCCTTTGCAATAATGAATGGTCCAAACATCTGACATTTACACCAGAATTTCAGATGTGCCAGCAACTAGCTTTCCTTCCTTGGATGTCTGAGTGACCCAAGACTTCATGGAATAGCCAATGCTTTGCCTTTAATGTGAAAGTAGGCTTCTGTGTGCTAGTATCCTAACATCTGATTGCATCAAACTCTGAAGCGTCCCTCATTTGAAGTACCTGTGGTTATAAACCCAACCCAACCCCCACCACCTCCCCCACCCCCCACCTCCACCGCCCACCCCCGCCTCACAAAAAAAAAAAAAAGCCTGCCGCTGGGCTTGTGATCCAACATCAAATTCAGGTTTTCAAGCAAGTTCCCCAATTTGAAAATAGGCAATAAACTGAACCCAAGATCTGGGTGGTTCTTTTCTTGGTAAGTTCCAGAGGAATCCCTGCCACTCTCCTGTGCTACACTGGGTGATTAAATCAAAGAATAGGATACACTGGGGCGCCTGGGTGGCTCAGTGGGTTAAAGCCTCTGCCTTCGGCTCAGGTCATGATCTCAGGGTCCTGGGATCGAGCCCCGCATCGGGCTCTCGGCTCAGCGGGGAGCCTGCTTCCCCCCCCTCTCTCTGCCTACCTGTGATCTCTCTCTCTCTGTCAAATAAATAAATAAAATTTTAAAAAAAAGAATAGGATACACTAACTGACCAACAGGTCCTATGCCCCTCCTTTTTTTCCAAGGGAACAAGAAAATTCAACCATGTGAAAGGCAGAAAAATTGTGAGCAAAACACTTTTAAAATTGAGCACAATTAACAATCTGGATAAAAACCAAGCAAGTGTAGGATGGGTGTTTCTGTGTGTGTCAGGTCTTGTCCCCAACAGAGAGTCAACCACACTATTCAAGGAGTGTTAGGAACCTGAGCCTCTGTGGTAACCCCAGTCGAGAACTCATTTCACGCTGGTGGCAAGCTCTTATTTCCCCGGAGGCCCTTCCAAGTGATCAGTGGTCAGCTGTGCGAGGACTTCTAATGGCTCTGAAGTCTGTGTCAGGGCTGCAGTCACCACACAGGGGGCAAAGGGCCGAGGGGCCGTGTGTCAGGAAGCCCCAAGAAAATGAAACAAATCCCGTCTGCCAAGATAGTTGGAGGCAGACATGTGAAACGGGGAAGGGAGGGGAACATACAGAGACCAGAAGCATTCTGTCCTGCCAGCACCTCACCCCATCTTAACCTTCAGTGTTTAATGGCAGTTCTCGACCAAGGGGAGCACCTGACATCAACACACTTGGAAGGCTTGGCCTGAGAAATAAGATGGTCTTTGTTTTTGGCCCCATGTCTCTTCTCCTCTGTCCAGTACAGTCTGGGCCTTTCAGAGCTGACGTCAAAAGCACCACCCAGATAGTGAAGGAAATGCTGGAACAGTTCCTTACAAATGTGTAATAAGCCACAGTCCAAGCCCCTCTCCCAACAAGGCCCCCAGAAAGGCACAGTTCCTTCCCTGAGACACCCCCTCCAGCTTCCTTGAGGGCAGCAGGGAAACCTCACATATTCTGGGGATATCTGTCTCCCCTCTGGTAAGGGAAGCAAAGTGCTCACCTTTAGGTGGGACCGAAAGAGGCCTCCACTCCTCATCCCCCGAATTCCTCTACCTGCCACCCCCAGTGTTTCTCAAACTCTAGAGTACCATCAGAATCACCTGGATGACCTGTTAAAACATAAATTACTGAGCCTCACCTCCAGAATTTCTGATTCAATAGGCCTGGCGTAGGGTGTCCCCCACGCAAAAAAAAACCTGCATTTCTAACATGTTCCCAGATGATGCTGATACTTCTAGTTTAGGGACCATAATTTGAGAACCACTGCAGTAAATTAATAAGAAACAAGAAAGTCGGGCAATTGCTGTTTTCAGTTTTTAAAAAATATGACAGCCCCCAAATTAATAGAGAGCCTAGAGCTTTTTATATGTATAAAACAGCTGCCAAAATCCTGAAGTGTTTGCTTTGTTGTATAAGCAGCCGGTTGTGATTTTGCACTCAGCCACAAAGCAGGATTGTAGTTTTTGTTTTTTTTTTTCATTAACTGGAGGATTTGCTTCATGTCTGTATTATTGTTTTACAGTTTCTAATTACTGGGCTGTGAAGTGCCAAATGGTCAACAAGCTTCCCTATTGTTATTCAGGTGCTCCGGCTGGTGCCGGCGCTGAAGAGGGCCTTGTATTATGGGGCTGCTGGACGGCACGCTCCACGCCTGTGGATGCTCACGTATTACTGCAACAGGAACACAAATTAACCACAGAAACACAACCTCCACCAATTAACTCATCTTTCCAAAGCAAGAGCACTTAGGGCCTTATTTCCTTGCCAGGAGTCCTGTTACCTGACTACACAGAAGAGGGAGACTATGGCTAAAAAAGCCCACCTCTTAACATTTTTTATTTCTGGTTCTTTAACACAGTTGCCATCATCCAAAACCAATCCGGAACACTTAGTGAGTAAACTGAACATATAAGGACCATATAAAGACCATGTAAGTCTGTGTGAAAGGGGAGGTATTCCAAGTAAGGAGAGCTGGCACAGACGCAGCTCTCCTAGCTGTGAACTCCCAACCTTCCCCCAGGAGCTGAACAAGAGCCCTGGAGCAGGGCCGCCTGCCATAAACCTTGACTCTGCCTCTTGATTCCAGCTGCATACAGAGTGGCAAGTTATTGAGCCTCTCTGGGCATCAATTTCCCATTTGTAAAATGAAAACAGTGGTAGCGCACATACTTTATTGGGCTGGCTTGAGTATAAGGGATAATCCATGTAAAGTGCTTGTCACAGTACTAGGCACATTTTAGGTAATCGATAAGCTTTCGGCATTATTATTGCTTCCTGTGAAGCTCTGGGGCAGGACATGGAAGGGTCTTGTGCCCTCCTTCCCCGTGGGGATGTCAACAAACTATGGGGAGGAGGACGGCTTCTCCTCCATCCCAAAGGGACTCAGCAAGACCAGAAGCAGCTGGGGTGGGAAGCAAATCAAGAAGACTTTAAAAGAGAGGAGAAAGAGTAGGATTACGAAGAATTAGTGAGCTCTTTCAGGCAAACTGGGCAGAAAGAACAGAGATGGGACAGGAAGAAAAAGCAAGAAGGGCTGTGTGCTGGCTGGTAAGAGCAGAGAGGTCTCCAGGCCAATATTTCATATTGTAATCCCAAAGCATCTGAGAACTATTAGCACAGAATCCAGAAGTTTTATAAATTTCTCCTAACCAGATCCAATTTTTCTCCTTGTTCAAAATCCCTCCGTAACCTCTTCCCATCTGGAACTGCCGAAACCAAAATGGACAGTAAGGGGAGAAAGAGAGAAGCAAGGATGTGCCCCCCTCACTGAGGGGATCGAGACACCCAAAACAACAAAGCTGGGCTGATGTAGAGGAGAGAGTGGGCAGGGTGAGCCTCAGGTCCGAGGGGTACCAGAGTAAAGGTCACAAGAACAAAATGAGCACACATTCTTCCAGCTGCTTCCTAACAAAGGTAACCCTGAGAAGTGTGCAACCAAGAATCAATAAAAGGAAAAAGGAGGCTATGTCTACTCAAGGAGCATGAAAACAAAACCCGCAATTGCATGAGCATGTGCATGCACATACAAAGAATTAAAGTAATTCTTAGGACACTTAGAGAAAATTACATTTCTGGCTTCAGATGTGTGTACTCTGCTATGCTCTGAAACTCAAGAGTGAGAAGTGCTCTGTCAATGACCCTAGCTCTTGAAAATACAAGTGCTATACAGGAAGAGAACACCGTCCACTTGATACACAGGAGGGCTGGAGAGAGATATTATCTTCATCGAAAGGGCTAGTTGCACTTTTCTTCCTAAAAGCAAATCAAAACCATTCATCTATCATAACTGTTCTTCAGACCCCACGTCTGGCCCACTCCTGAAATTTTCTTTAGTCTTTGGGGACAGGACACAGATGTAGGGCTGCCCCACCAGAAAAGTTGAAACAAAGAAACAAGCTTAACTCATTTCTTGGCCTCAGAATAGGCAGAGCCCAGATGGGGGAATAATTAAGAGCTAAGAAGTCCCCTAGGCTCTATCAAGAAGGAAGTCCCCACTTCCACAACAGCGCTGGAAGTCCCCGGGTCACAGTGTCTCCTCAGCCCCTTGCATGCAGGCACCTTCCCATGGTTATTCACCGAGCAGCCAGATGCACCAACAGATGCCTCACCACGCCTCACATTGTGCATTAATGAGCTCACAGGATCTTAATGGTGGACACTCAGAACCTAGCTGAGGCACTGTGCAACTTATTTTTAAAGATACCTGGAAAAAAACTTCCTGCATCTGTGAAGGGCAATTCAGTATGAAATAATCACTTGTTTGAAGCTCTCGGCGTCTAACCAAACTACCTTTAGCAAAGACCTAAGTCAGATTTGCCTCTTCTCCCCCAAAGTTCCACCAGTCTTCACTGCGGACACAGTAAGCATATGCTCAGAGCTGGACACTCCCCATTTCTTGCATTTTTTTTTCTTTTTCCAAAAAACAATACATTCATTACAAAAATTTGACATAATTTATATGCCTCTGTAAAGCTTTGCTTGTCCATACATCCACAAATTGGAAAGAATCCTATGGCAAAAAGGATGTTTTGCTTCAGAAAAATATGGTCACTGCATCTGTACAGGCAAGAGCCAATTCACACTTCTCTTATAATAAAACTACAAACACACCCAGAAAAATCACAGATTAAGATGCCTCCAGCAACCAAGTTCCAAGAGTCTTTTATTCCCAACATCTAGCACAGTGTCTCAACCATACTATATACTCAGCGCATGATTCTTAATGACGACCTTTAAAATGGATACGGGCTATAAGGGATGATTTCACAAAGCTAAAAAATAAAGCTCCCACCCACCCACCCACCCCCACACTTGCCATAATGACACAGCAGCCGATTTTACAATGATTTAGACACCTCCCTCCTGACTCTCTTTCCCCCAACCAGGGCTAAAAACATCCCTGGCACAGACACTAACAGCTACCAAGTCAAAAAGACCATTTTTCTACACAGAGTGTACTCTCTACCAAATGCAGGTATCTACTTCCAGAGTATTTAGGATAACTTGTCCCAAACCAACAAAACCAACCTATTCCAAGAAAGTTAGTATCTGTCGGCTCACCTTAAGGGCCAGAGATCACCATAGAGAGTATAAGGGCAATGCTGCTTTATGCAGACCTAAATTCTTCAATAAGATTAACGTACCTAATAGGATTTAGGGATGCTATGAAGGCCATTATGGTGTCTCCTACAAGCTGGAGGCTCCAAAGGCTTTAACCATTCGATTTAATCCAATCTGACCTAATCTAATCAAGGCTGTCTCCTGTATTCTGTCAGTGGACTTTGAGCAGTGATCTAAAAAATGAAGGAAAAACCTCCATTCAAATCATACCCTGCAGACCAAATACATGCTAGCTTTCGTCTAGAAATAAGTGCAGAGCTGACAAATATGCGTGTGGGTCTCTGGCTGCCTTCATTTGCTAGTTTCTATGATCTACCGAGGCTAAGAAATGATTATACTATCTAGTTGATGCTTAGATTTTAATTAAATGGCACGAAGAAGACTCCACGTGTTGGTGATTAGTAATCTTACTCAAAACCCACACCTTTCTTCTCAATTCCCTCTAAGAGGAGCAACGGTCTAATTTAGCAGCAAGTGCTCTGTACCTACAGGAGGTCAAAGCCAAGGCTGACTCAACAGCAGAGAGACTCTCCTTCGCTGACAGCACATGTCTCCATACAAGGTGGTTTCTGTCCCCTAAGAGGCTGCAAACGCTACCTCAGATGCCCAGTAGAAGACGAAGGTCTAGAGCCGATCCATACTGGAGCATTCCGAGTTCACCGGACTCCTTCAGTTGGCACACGGAAACTAATAAGTCAGCTTACATCCCAAACCCTCCAGATTCCAGAGCGATCTCTTCAACAGTGGTCACAAGCTCATATGTTAACTAGTAGGAGTTAAAGTGGTGTAAAAAGGCAGAGAAAAAAAAAATGTATGGGCTAGTATATGTTAGACCTATACCATGCAGTCCAGTACCTACAGTGGGGAAAAAAATTAGGTAAATATCTCAGTATTTACATATACATATCTCAATAAGTACATGTATATTTATGTTGAAATGATCTAAAACTTTTGATATATTGAGTTCCATTATTAAAAATTTCAGCTGTCTTTTGCTTTTTTTAATGTGGCTACCGGGGACTTTTAAATCACCTATGTGGCTCATATATTTCAATTGGACAGCACTATTTTAGACAATCTGTTCACTTTAACTCCTCAAAACAATTCCAGAGGGGAAGTACATAGTTCACCCCATTAACCCCATCAGATCAAGGCCAGGTGATAATCCTCAAAGTAAGACTAGAACAATCTTTGAACAAATATTTACTGAGGCCTCAGGAGGAATGGGATTCGTGGATTCTGGTGCCAGCTCACACACTAAGTATCTGAATCAACCTTGAATATGCTGTGTAAGTTCTCGGAACATCTCGTTGCTTGTCCACATATGACGTGAAGAGGCTTCATGGACCTCTTGTCCAAATTCGAGGTTACCTCTGGTTTTTCACATACACCAGGCAGCAGATTCCTGGCCAACAGAGGAGTCATGACTTCATTCACCAAGGGCATCCAGCTTTGGGGAATTCTCCAGAACACATGAACTTGAACAATCCAGGAATGTCCAGTTTCAAGTACTAACCACTGAGCAAAATGGTCACCTTCCCAGCACAAGAGACATTCCCTCGGGTTCTGCTACCAGCACATTTGAACGTAAGTGGCTTAGAAAGGGCTGTTGTTCCCAGTGAGAGATCCAAAAAGGAACCCCTGGTTATGAGAGGATGGCAGCTACCAAAGATGTCAAATGCGGAGGACACGCAAGTTGCCAGAGGTGTCCTGAGTCGGTCTCATGCCTTGCGCCTCCCTCGGTCTCAGGCCCCTCGCATAACACTACCAGGGGCAACACTGCCTCCAGCACCTCGGCCAACCGCATCCGTACTCCCCGTGGTCCATAACCGAATGAGGCTTTCAGAAAAGCTTCCAGGTGAAAGTCTTTTACTCAGCAAACTTACCAGGAAACAGCAGCAGACCCTCAGCTAAGGGAAAGAAATTCAAGGATGAGGAAGAGTAGGTCCTCCAAGGTCACAGGCTTGGAGTGGCAATCCGCACAGGAGTCTGGTCCAGCATATGCAGAAGCCCAGGTGAGACGAAGAGATGACAAACAGCATTTCATACCGTGCAAGCCAGGGGACAAAGGCAAAGGGCGGCGTAGTACACGGAGCAACAAGCAGTTCAAGTTAAAAGGGCAGAGAAGTGGGGGCAGGGCCAGCTTCCTGGGCTTGCAAGCTGGGCGGTCTCCCAGGGTCATGACTCCAAAGGGCCCCACACTTGGCTTCATGCTCTGCTGTCATCCTCTTGAAGTTCTTAATAATTTTTCGATAAGAGGCTCTGTGCATTCATTTTGCACAGAGCCCCACAAATTACATAGCTGATACTGATGGTGAGAGATGGTGGGTAATCAAACAGGGCCTGGTGGGGCTAAAATGATGAAAAGCTCCTCTTTCAGCTCTGAATGACCCATTGGCAATCCATGCCGTCATGGCAGTAGCTCTCTATAGAGTCTGTGACAATGGCCAGGAGTTCTGCCGCTAAGATTCTAAGTCTGCAGGTCTCGGATAAAAAGACTACAAAAAGTGCATTTTTAACAGGCTCCTGGTGATTTTGATGTCAGAAGTTTGAGAATTTATATCTAAAAAGTAAGATATACTAACACTTTATCTCTTACAGATAGAAAGGGTGCAGAGAAGGACTTTCTTCAGCAAGTGTATCTTTCCCAAGCCCTTAACCCACTCCAGCCACACAACAAGGGTCTATAGATAGCACTAGGCTTCCAAAAAGGTTACTAGAGCACAATTTAGAGAAACAGCATGTCAAGAGCCCCATTTAATGAGTTAATCATCAAAGCACTACAAAGCACTACATACTGGCCCCCTTTGGATGGCTGAAATTGTGCTGCTACATAAAAGTACGAGGGGAAGAACAGGGGCAGAGAAAGAAACAATAATTTCACAATATACGTCTTAGAAGACAATGTTCCCTTCCCTTCCTAATTCCTTGCTAGTTCTCAGTGATCCTTCCAGACTTTGCACAAGTGTCACTCTTCAAAACATCCAGGAGTCTCAAAGGGCCTATGATTAACCCTTTTTACCCTTCACCTAATTACAGCTATATGGCTATCGGGTTTTGACTTTTTGATTTTTAAATGTTTGTCTTCCACCATACAGCTGCATAGCATCGAGAACTGTGTGTGATTCACAAGTGCCTCCAATTAGCATCTACAAGGAGCTTAGTAGAGAACAGTGAAGGAATTGAGAAAGGTTACAGGTTTGAGGTCAGCCATCAGAAAGGTGACTTTGTTCACAAAGCAACAAGGCATAAAGCAAGCATAGAGATGAGCCTCTGACAACACAGCAAACCAAGGAGGCACAACTGGACCATAAGGTGTGGGCAACTGTGTCCTAGTTGCATTTTTCAGGAATCCTGGACTGGTATCACCCACCGGAACAAAGCTCTGTGTAACAAATAAAAGGAGGTAGTCCGGCACCCTGCTCCTTGGGCTGGTTTTAGAAACACAGCATACCAAAAGTCAAAGTGGTTTGTCAGATGCCTTCTTGCTCCTCAAGTAACTAAACATCTAGATATAGCAAGACAGACTCCTTTTTTTTGGCCCAAGGTATCTGAAAGTCTGTAAATAGGCTTTAAAAAAAAAAAAGGCTGATTCTCTAACAGCACCATATCAACACATGGGAGGAGACATTAACCCACAGCTTAGCTCAGTGAGCGTCATAGAAAATGACTGATTTCCAGAAAAGGTCCTGTTCATTTATTCCTTCATGGGTTCCAGCCTAAATGCTGCTCCTGCCTACTTATTTAACCATGTGTGAGTGATTAAGGCCTTCCCCCAGCCATCCAACTTAAACAGTGCTACATTCTTAATTAAAACACACTATTAAAAAAATGATGAACAACCAAATTCAGGTGCTGCATAATTTATTTACATTTATGTAACAGCTTCCCCCAAGGAACTCAAGGCATTTTGCAAACTTAAAATTATCTAGCAGATATTAATCTTCACAAAATTCCCAGGAGAAAGACAAGACTATAAGGAGCATGATCAATAATAGGTCCCTTACCTTCACACATCCACACCTTCCTCCCACAAATCCAAGTGCGCACACTCTAAGTCTCTCTAAGCTACAGGTCTAAACTAATTCAGAAAATTATAGGTGAGATTTTTTTTTTTTCCCCAGGAAACCATCCCAAACAGAAGAGGAGCTAATAACTATTTCACCACATTGTGGAAAGAGTCACACACCTTTTCTTGTATCTTTTCTACATAGGAAAAAATCCCATTCCACTCCAAAGTTTCAAAACCAACTTAAAGGAAAGATCAAGGCAAAAAAAAAAAAAAAGAAAAATTCCTGAATTCTGATAGTTCTTGCTGTTCTGAATCTCTGGGACCTATCCCCTCAGAGGAAAATCTCCATTTTAAATACCTCAAGTTTCCCAGGGCCTCTGAAGGTACTGAGAATGTTTTATTTCTTAAGCTGGGTGGTGAGTACATGAATTTTGGGTTTTTCTTCTTTCAACCCTCTGTATACATGTATGTGCATAATTTTTTTTAGGGCTCCTGATGAACTCTGTGCAAGTAGGCCAGGAACCCGGCTTTGAGAATACATGCTGCAGAATCCCGTCATGAGTTGAATTCTGTCCCCTCAAAAACACACACGTTGAAATCCTAATTCTCAGTACCTCAGGATGTGACCTTACTTGGGAAACAGGGCTGTTGCAGACGCAATTAGTTAAGATGGGGTCACGGTGGAGTAGGGTGCACCCTTAACCTAACACGCCTTGGACCCTAAGAAGACGGCCATGGGAAGACACGCACGCTTAGGAAGAAGAGCATGTGATCCCACGGCTGAGAGTGGAGTCAGGCAGCTGCAAGCCGAGGACCGCCAGAGACTGCCCACAAACCACCGGAAGGGGCAAAGGATTCCCCTACAGGTTTCAGAAGGAGCATGGCCCTAGCAACACCTTGATTCCACAGCCTCCAGCACTTTGAGAGAATGCACTGCGGTGGCTTCAAGCCTCCCAGTGCGCGGTGCTCTGCTGCCACAGCCCCAATCCTGGGAAACCAATACAAACTCCTAGTAAGAGTGGTGCTGGAAGTGTCTGACCATCTGATCTAACTGGAGAAGTCGGCCACGGGTTCCAGAATCCTAAGAACATTTGTGCAGGAAAAGACCTCTGAATAACTCCAGTTCTGAAGACAAGAAGAAACTGAGTTTCACAAAGAATCTCGTTAATGAAAAATTCTCATCGTTAAAAAAGTAACTGGCGGTTACTTTTACTGGCGGTTATCTGCCGTGACAGTATCTTAGGAATACTCACTCAAACATGTGAAAAAATGAGACACAAGACAGGTACATTTTTTTAAGCGAACAGACAAGAAAGCTCAGGGAACCAACAGGGAGTGTAGACATCGGAAGGTGGCCTGGCCTCCTGGCCCTGTAAGAGGAGACAGGAAAGGCCCTGGGACAGACACCACGGCCCAAGTAAGTTTTAAAGAACTTGTCTCTGAAACTATCCCCCACAGCCTCAGCTATTAGCCTCAGTTCCTATTTTAAAAGTACAGGTTTCACGAGAACCCTGACCTGTGCCTATTTCGGTGCACCAATATTTGCAAAGAGCTAATAATTGGAGGAAAGTAGTGAGGAAAATGCTATCTGGTTCCACTATCCATCCATCCATCCTTTTAAGTGTCTGACTATAATCCACAGCAGACATACTTAGCAAACTTTAAAATACAGCCTCTCAACATTGTTACAATTAAGTCACTCTGAAATGTCATGAAAAGCAATCTAGTCCCATTAAAATCTTCACACTCTCATTAAAAAAGCACTTACAGACTTGAAAATGTTCCTAATACATTATTTAAAGACACAAGATGTACAGTGACTAAAATCCTTGTATGAGGAAGAATAGTAGCAGTCTACTTTTTTTAAAAATGTACAAATTTGTGTCGTAATTGGGTAATTGGCAAACTGCAGGTAGCAGTCAGGTTGTAATATACTACTTTAAAAGAGGCTTGGAGGGTGCTCCCCTCCCCTGAAATCACAGTCCACCCAGGAGACATCCACATTACATCTTAGTTAATGGTCCCTCCTGCTTCCTTCCAGGATTCCCAAGCCTGGAAAGAGGGAAGGGCAAGAAGCGGAAGGGTGTGGGGAGAACCAGACCACTTCAGCTCACACCCCCAGGCCACTAGTCATCACTGTAAAGTCCTGACCTCTGGTCCGTTTGGTCTCCTCCCTTTCAATTACGGTCACTGCTATTTGTATGTTGCCATTCAGAGGCCTAAATGTGTTTTTACAGGCCCTAAATCCCCTGAGGGAACAGCAGGAGCCCCAGGCTGGAAGTCTCTTTTCCACTCCCTCCTTCTTTCAACCCCCAAAACCCACACAATCCTCCTTTAATTCAGGAGCTGAGTTTGGAACACTGAGGGTCTGACACCTGACTCCTAATCCTTTCCATGCACAGAGATGCCGCACGCCCTGGGGGTCAGCCTCACCCCAAGATGGATTTCACAGGTCTAAATTAGTTTAGGGTTTGTTTCAATGAAATTACTGGAAATGTTGAGTTTGTATAAAAGATAAGATTTATGACTCCTGTTCCCTTTCTTCCACATGATTGTATGTCAGTGTGTGATGCCTTCAGCCTCCTAAGTATCAAATGAAAGGGATGGAATTCTCAAACCCTACACCCTTCCTCTGAATCACTTGTGAGTCCTTCCATTAAGTGCCAGGTGAAAAAATGACCCTCACTGCTTGGTAATTTTGACAGCAATTACTAAAATATTTGTTTAATCCCTGTTCAAGAATTCAAGATTTGTTTTCAAGCAGAAGGAAGATGGTGAGATTTTCTTGGTTACTTTCCCCAATTCTTTTACTCACTGAGATCAATAATGTATTATACCGTACCACTGCTCGTATGACAAACGAAACTGAAAAATAAATGTAACATGTTAGTCATTCTTCTACAGTTAGTCAAACTGTCACTGAGTGAGCTCCTATTACGTGCAGAGAGCTTTTCTGAACTACTTCCTTCTTCTTAGATACACATGAATATCCCACTTGTACCAAGCGAGAACCTAGAGAGAGAAAGTCACAAAGTCAGAAAACTGGGGGAACGGTACTGAGCTCTCTGCATCGCAACCTATGAATGAAGAATGAACAAATGAATTTTAAAAGAAAAAAAAAGTGAGAGAAAGGTAAGTAAGCCTCAGGAAGAAATTAAGAATTCACTATCTAAGTCCCCACCATCAAGGCTTTTCACAAGCAACATTTTGTTTCTATTGGGTGTTCCTGTTTGGCAGTACAACACTTAAAAACCAAAGGCAATGTTGGGGCACCTGGTTAAGTGTCCAACTCCTGCTTTCAGGTCAGGTCATGATCTCAGGGTCGTGAGACTGAGTCCTACAGTGGGCTCCGTACTCAGCATGGAGTCGGCTTGAGATTCTCGCTTTCCCTTTCCCTCTCCCTTTAACCCTCCATGGCCCACCCCACCCCCCATGCTCTCTCTCTCTCAAATAAAAAAATAAATCTTAAAAAACAAAAACCCAAAGGCAGTGTGTTTTGGATCATCATTTTGCCAAGGAAATAAAAAAATCTAGGGGCCCTCCACCAACAGTTACGACTAAAGGTCAATAAAGAATAGAAGTGGATGAAATTGAATACCACTTTCCCTGGCTCAGCGGCCGCCAGGGGCCACTGCCATTCTGCAAGCTTTGTACTTCCTTGTCTACTTCTCCCTAAACAGAACAAAAGGGTGATGTGGCGGGACTGTCTTAGCTTGGGTACCACTGACTGGGGGGCTTCAACAACAGACATTTATTATCTCACAGTTCTGGAGGCCAGAGTCTAAAATCATGGTCAGTTTCTGGTGAGAGCTCTCTTTCTGGCTCATAGACAGCCACCTTCTTGCTGTGCCCTCGCATGCAGGGGGGAGAGAGAGAAGGAGAGAGGGAGGGAAGGAGAGAGGGAGGGAGGGAGGGAGGGAAAGTTCTCTGGGACTTCTCCTTACAAGGGCACTAATCCATCATGAAGGCCCATCCTCATGATCTGACCCAAACCTAAACATCTCCCAAAGGTCCCATTTCCAAATATCATCACACTGGGGGTTAGGGTTATAATATATGAATCTGAGGGGGGCATAATTCAGTCTGTGGCAGAGACCTTCAAATTAACTAAATGCTGCTCCAATTCTTGAACACTCAGCACCGAACACCTACAGATGCTGTGCTGGGCAGGGAAGCAAAAAAATGAATGGGCTTCAAACCCTGCTTTCACCAGTATCTGTGAGATTAAAAAAAAAAAAAAAAAAAGCATGGTACAAAAATATTGTGGACCTGCACCTTTATCTGAGCAGAAGGATTTTTAGTCAGTCAATGTTTATTGAGGCTCTTCTGTGAAGTAAGATGTTCGAGCATACATCCATAGGAAAATATAAACAAAAATTTTAAACATGGCTTCTGTCATATGAGCGGCTGACACTCTTAAGGTGACCCCCACGATCCTCACCTCCTGGTGTCCATAACCTTGTACGATCCTCTCTCCTTGAGTGAGGGAGGGACCTCTGTCTTGCTTCTAATCTGTAGGATACAGCAAAGATGACAGAAGTACATGATTACATCCCAAAGACTGCAGAATCTGTATCTGCCTCACTCTCTGTTGGGTAAGAGAGAGTGAGCAGCCATGTGAGGTAACGTCACATGCCAAGGAAACATGGGCAGCCTCAAGGAGCAGAGGGAGCCCCGCAGCAAGCAGACAAGGCCCTCAGGCTTACCGCTGCAAGGAACGAATTCCACCAACCAGCTAAACAAGCCTGGTAGCATACCCTTCTCCAGACAGGCATTCAGAGGAGTCTCCGGTCCTGGGCAACATCTTGACAGCAGCCGTGCAAAGGACCCGGCTAGCCTGGGCCCAAGCTCCAGACCCACAGGAATCGTGAGATAATAAACAGAGGTTATTTTAAGCCACAAAAATACTGTTTGTGGTAATACTGTTATAACACAAGAGATAACTAACACAAGACAATTTGCTTGAATGTACCATTGGAAGTGTTTTAAAATTCTTTTCCCTCACAAATCAACGATTGTCTGGGATTATGTGGGAGTGGAAGGGGGGATGTTGTTAATCTTTCAAGGAAAAGAACAGGAAGGAGCCTGATATAAATGCCTAGGAACTGTCTGATTACAGAGCTATTTATAATCAGAATGATGGCATTCTGTCCATGGAGGACACTAAAATTCAGAAAGGTTCAGTGACCTGTCCAAGGATACACAGTACATTCATCATAAAGCTGGAGGCCAACTTCCTGTAACAAGGACTCTCCCCCCAAGACAACTTTCTGTCTCAACTCCAGATGAAAATACTCAGAACATACCACGTATACTTCTTCCTAGATTTAGGATGGCAAACCCTACAAGTAGTTCCTCTTCAGTAAAGACTCTGCAGCAGCTCAGTGAACATGGGTTCGTACGCTGTGCATGTAAACAAATGGGAGGAATTTGTCTAGATTCATGGATATTGACATGCTTGTTTTGTTGTCCTTTTATCCTTCCCCTCAAAATAAAAAATAGGAGAAGAACTGCAATCTTTGGAGAATTCTAGGTCATTTGGTTTTACTCCATGACTTGCAATCTTACTGTTCCAAAATGGGGTAAGGGGGGTGGGGAGGAACTAAATGAACAAAGCGATTTAACCTAAAAATGTATCCACTTTTAAACCTCCCTGGAATTGAATACTCCCCAGAGAATCATAGAATGTCAGCATTAGAAGAGGCTGTGCTACTTCTGGTGCGACCCCCTCAGGGACTGGAAGGCTAAGAAGCTTGCTCAAGGTCACAAAAGAAAATGAACTAGGAGAGTGAGTCAGGCTATCTTCCAATCTCCTCATTTCCAGGGCACCATACTGGGAACCCCTCTGCCCCAAATTGCATATGGCTACAAATACTTTAACAGGAAATGTCATCAATCAACACCTTGACCTTGGGCACCAAACACAACCACCGAACCTATTCTCAGGACCGTCCAAGTGAAACACAGGACGTAAGAGGAAGGTCCTGCAAAAACTGGCAGCTACAAAATGTTTACGTGAAATAACAACACTTCATGATGTAGAATTGCTGTGCTCCTACAAAAATGTAGTTGCCCTCTTGAGACTTAAGTCACATGGTGCCTTCTGGGAACAAAAAAAGCTATGGAAAGGAGCCATGCTCTCAGTAACACTACCACCATCTCAATCTATGGTTTGTATAAAATCTGTTTTTATGTACTGATTTACGGAGAGTGAGTAATTTTCACAACAGCTCCAAAGCTCTGCCCCAAGTCCAAGCAAAGCAGCGGACAGGCACAATGGAATATGGTACGTGCTGTGCCTGCAGGCCCTGGCCACGGAGACATGATGACCCTGCTGTGCCCTCGAGTCCTTCACGTCCAAGGCAGACTGTGATAAAGCCCATGATGGGTGTGTGAGCAAGGCTCTGAAGGGATTACAGATGATGCAGTTAATTCCGGAACCCGGAGAGCATCAAGAAGCCTAGTCATTTGAGTCTGGATGTGTAAATAGAATTTTGTCTGGAAGATCTAGAGGGGTTCCAGTTAATTTGGTTTTGACTTATTGTATAAACAGAAACTCTGTTTTAAATTTGGGGGAAAATACCATTCCTTCCTCTGTCCTATTTCGGCTCGTTACACATCTGAGTACATTATTGCTATCATCTGTTTACACGTCTGTCTGTCTCCACTGGACGGCCAGCTCCTGAAGGAGCAGACACAGACTCCTTTCATCATTATTCCCTGCACCACCTGGCAGGGCAGCCCCGACACAACCTAAAACTTCACCATTCAACTTCCATAACTGTCAAGTAGCGACTAGGACGCTTGCAGCTTCCTTTACACTCTCTAGCACCTAACCTTCAATCTCCAATGAAGCACAGACCATCATTTTTAAAAGAAACAGAAGGAAAACAAACAAAACAGGTCTACCACAATCTCACACAGGGCTGCCACAAGCCGTGCTTCCCATCCAGGCTCCATCAGTGCTGAATTAATTTTTCTTAACCAATGTTGCTGCTACTATCTATTCCCTATTACTATTCTCTAACCCAACTTTTCTCTTTCACTGGTCAGAGCTCTGCAGGCTCTTAACAACTACTCCATGGTGGAGTGGAAAGGATAGGATTCCGAGTTCAAATAAATTTGGGAAACGTTGGGTCAAATAAAGTTATTTTAAGGCAGACACCTCATTGCTTTCAATGTGCTAATATTAAAGTGAATTTCCAAGAAAAGAATGTAGTACTTATGGATTTTTCATTTAGCCTCAGCATTGCTTGGTCTCATTCTTCTATGGAAGGTAAGAACGACTTTCTGAAAAATTTATTCAAGTTAACAGCATTTAAAAAGTTGAAGAAAACAATAAATCTCAGTGGGACATCTTCAGCAAATACAAGCAAGACTGACAAGTGGATTCCTTGTTTCATTCATGAAACCAATATTTACTGAGCCCTGCACTATGAAAGACAAAGGTCCTGCACTCACAAGAGCTTAAATCCAGTAGCAGGGAAGAATGCCCTCCATCTCCAGCCTGGAGATAAAGAACTCCTTCTGGTCTCCCTCAGGCTGGACACTCTTTCTTTTATGGCCGTGAGCACCTGGTGTGTATTCTGTGAGTAACTGCTAGCAGCTTGAGCACAGTAAAGTCTGTAGACATTTTCCAAATTCCCATGAAAACCAATCAAAACAGCAAT
Organism: Potos flavus; assembly: GCA_028534135.1. NCBI lineage: Eukaryota > Metazoa > Chordata > Mammalia > Carnivora > Procyonidae > Potos > Potos flavus. Next base: position 9,911,994 of record CM052890.1, on the reverse strand, counting down.
AAAACGGACCGCTAGAAATCCGTGTTTGGTTATTTGATCGTGTGGAGCAGCTTCTATAAAGGCGCTCATTTTCACAGAATGATTACGGAAGACCTGGAAGGGACCTTAGAAATCATTCCCTGAAACCCCCTTGAATTGCCTAAAAGGAAACTGAGGCTGAGGTGTTGACCGAGATCGCACTGCAAACCCAGGGATACAGATGAAGACTGAGAACCGGGAACCCCCGGTTCTGTGAGGCTGCAAGAGAGGTGCCCAGACAGCACGGCCATGACCGCCTGCCACCTGGGCTGCTCTCCGTCCAGAATCGATAGTGTTATGAAATGACGATTCCCTGTCTTTTCACTGCTGTCTTTAAAAGGCAAGAAGCCACTTCATCAGAGAAAATTCTCTAAGCACTATCACAACACAGCTTTCACTTCCATCATGGCCCGAGCCGCCCTCAAAGGAGCACGGAATGACCTGGGCCGCCAGGAAAACGACCAGCAGGGTGGTGTGTAGGGGCCCTTGGGCACAACAACAGGTTTCAAGCCAACAAAACATGGAACAGTATGCTCTTTTAAAGAGAGATCATATACTAGGGGCACCTGGCCGGCTCCATCAGGGGAGCGTGCGTCGCTTTGCTCTTGGGGCTGTTCGAGCCCCACGTTGGGTGTAGAGATTACTTAAAAATAAAAGCTTAGAAAATTTTAAAAAAAAAACTAGAGATTAGACGAAATGCGTCCACTGTGGTCAGAAAATGAAAAACACAGCAGATTGCTCGCTTCGTTCTAGGTTTAGCCCACAGATCTCCCCTGCACCTGCTGGATGACCTGAACCAGTGGCTAATTCTTTCCCCATCTGTAAAAGCAACAGTTGGACTAGATGTTATAATGGTCCCTTTGGGTCTCAAAGTTCGTGATGCTGGTGAACGTAATGCTATCAACAAAGAACTCGCCATCCTTTTCTTGAGCTATAACTAGTTTTGTTCCTTTTTGAGTCAAGATCTGCTACATTTGCATCAAGTACTGAATGTTACAGGACATAAAATAGATAAGTACTCTCTAGGTACATTTTATTATACTTCCCTATCATTTAACATACAATAAAGAGATGTACTATGAAATATTATGGAACCTAAGAGTACAGTATCCCATGCTGGCCTAACTACCATGGTGTCTAATTTCCAGAACTTACAATTTTAATAAAACCCTATAATAATTCACTAAGAAGGGGAAAAGGCTGTAGTCACAGGAAAAAATTAAAATACAGAAATGTTAAAACTTCTTTTTAATTCCCCTTTCTCCTGGTTTGCCCTAAAACTAACTTTTGCTGCAGACATTATCCGGCACTGGCAAAATGAAAAGATCCAAACAGAAACTGTATTCAGAAGCTGCTTTCTGTGGGCAAACAAGGCACATCTGCACCCCACCGTGAATCAAAGTACAGGCTGGCAAACCGAAAGCACCTGGGCCTTGGGAGAAGACTTGACTTTACCTGCCTCAATTCCTGGCTAAATCCCTCATTTCCTGGGCAGGTGAGACCTTGGCTTGGCTCTCCAGATAAGAGGTCAATTCAATGCATTCTGGCATCCAGATGGCAATACTGCTTGGAGTAAATTAAAACGTCAACTGAGAATGAAATTGGAGAGATGGAAATATGAAAGAAAAAGAGAAAGGGAAACAGAAATGTGAGTTAAGAGTGTGTTGAATTTTAACAAAAACTGCGGCTAATGTTACCAGAGAAGAAAAAGAGGGGTTAGGGAGGCTGCACTATGCATAAAATGAGAATTTTACTATTGATTTTAAATATAATCGTACAAAGTACCACCCTGGGAAAAACACGCATTCCTAGTACTATAAGAATCTGGGAAAGACACTGATGAGAGAACTCTAACTTCTGCTTGGATCGCTAACTTGCTCTGGAGCAAAATGTCAATCTTCCTCCTGCGTATCTATTCTTTTATTCATTCCGTGAACAATGAGCACCTGATATTTACCTGGCTGCATGTCCAACATTCAGACACTGCAAATACAGCAAATAAGATGCAACACCAACTCTGGAGAATTCTAGCCCAGCAGTTTAGACAAGTAAGGAGACTACAAAACAATGCAGCGGATAATCTAAACTTCAGACAAGGTGCTATGAGGGCTTCTTCAAGGCTACCCTTGATGGAGATGCCAGGATTTATAATCTTGCTCCTCTAGGCGTGGGCTTTGCCATCTCAAGAAGGTACAAACACCTTTTTCATACACTGGGCATAGCTATCCCACTTCCTGTTTTGACTTTAGTTTACTTCTTTAGGTTGGTTCTTATTTTGAAAAAAGTTGCTTCAGAATCTTCCCTGGGGAAAAACAAACCACTCTGTCTTAATGAAGCAGCCACTTGCTTTTTTATTCTATACCTTTTCAAAACAAGATAACACACCATTATTAAAATAAGCAAAACTCTATTGTACTGTTCACCTAATGCTAGAAAAAGATTTATAGGATTGATATAAATTTTAGGAGCAAGAGCAAAATTACTGATCAGATTAACTCATCTCTGAGTCAAGGCTTTCCATACTGTACTCTGTGTATCAAGAATAAACATAAAGCTCACTTTTACTGCATGTCAATGTGAAAACTGGTACAACCTCTGAGAAGTATCATTTCGCAGTTTACACCAAAAACTTTAAAAACATACATGCCCCTATCCAAGTAACTCAATATCTTGTAATTTGTTGCTAATAGTTAAAGAATTTAACAAAGATTTAGTAAGAAGAATGTATGTCAAATACTGGTTATAATACCAAAAAGCTGGAATGAGCTTACGTGTCTAATAATAGACTGGTTAAATATGTTTTGATAAGTCCACAAAATGGACTGCTATGCAGCTATTTTAAATGCAAAACAATCTTTTATGAAATGTCAAGGTGTTTCCAACCTATTAAGTAGGAAAAAAGTACAAGAGGCTTACATGGTGTGACCCCGTTTTTATAAAAAAAAACAACATGAAACATTTATGTACATAGACACATGCATTCCCTTATATTAAGGGGGTAAAGTATAAAAAGACAAATGCCAGGTTGTGAATGGTTTTCTCTTAATAATAAGATCACCCATGATTTTTTTTAATATTTCATTTATTTATTTGACAGAGAGAGACACAGCAAGAGAGGGAACACAAGCAGGGGGAGTGGGAGAGGGAGAAGCAGGCTTCCCGTCGAGCAGGGAGCCCCATGTGGGGCTCAATCCCAGAACCCTGGGATCATGACCTGAGCCGAAGGAAGACGCTTAGCGACTGAGCCACCCAGGTGCCCCAAGATTATCCATGATCTTATTTTTTTTCTTATGTATCTAAATCCTCTCATTTGCCTGCAATAAAGTATGTGGCTTTTGTCTTTTTCAAAGCTTTTTAAATTAGAAAATTAAAATAAGCACGCAACATTTTAGTACCAAACTTGGTAGAAGGAAAAAAGAAAATGCAGCTGTCCATACCAAGGGAGAGCCCTTGTGTCCTGCCAAAGATAAATGTAAATTGTTTGGCTGTCTCTGCTACAACCAGTTCAATTAGCATCAAAACAAAGGCTCTTTAAAAGGCCACGCACACACTGTATGGGCCTAAGTCTAATTGAGCTAGTTGTAAATTAATTACCTAATGTTGTCAAAATGGGTAAAAAAAGCATTCATTCCCTCCATAGAGCGACCTGAAGCTGATCCTAAAGGTAAGCGAGAGACAAGTGTTGGTAGTGGCAAATGTTTAGTTTTGTAAAATACAGCCACAGAGGCTTTCCAAGACATTGCTGATTCATGACAGATTTCCTTGCCAAGGCTTGATTTGTTAACGTCCCCTCCTCCTTTCCTAGTTTAAGTACCTCCTTTGGCAGAGAAAATGATGCATTTCTATTCTCTCTCCTCTTAATCCTTAAAACTTCAGTTCTGAGGTGAACGAATCAGTGCCAAGTATCTGGAGAGATGGGACGCTGAAGTAGGGCCAGAACATTAATCCACAGTGCCCTCTGGTACTTCAGGGCTAAGAATTCATTTCAGCGTTCCTAGTAAGACTGGCCCCATGTGCACAACTCTACCCCTGCCTTCCTCCCTCACCATCCCCCTCCAAAAAAAACCCTCATCTTACAAAATATCCATTCACTCTTAACAATGCACCTCCAGTCTAGGTCAAATGCGGCACATAACTAGAGACCAAAGTGTTACTCTCAGGCATATATGCAGCCATCACAAAATACCTTTCTAGCCTTGAAACTCCCTGTTTTGTTTTGTTTTTCCCAAGAAAAGAGGTGGGGGAGTCCTATGGTAAATAAAGCATGAACATCTTCCTTAAAAGATATCATTTAAGTGACTTGAAATAAAAACATGCATATCCCAAATGAGTAAACTCAATTCCCATTTTGATTTGCAAGCACACAGGCAATAAAGAATATGCCAAGACATGGGACGCTTGGGTGGCTCAGTTGGTTAAGCGGCTGCCTTCGGCTCAGGTCATGATCCCAGGGTCCTGGGATCGAGTCCCACATCGGGCTCCTTGCTCAGCAGGGAGACTGCTTCTCCCTCTGCCTCTGCCTGCCGCTCTGCCTGCTTGTGCTCTCTCTCTCACTCTCTCTCTGACGAATAAATAAAAAAAAAAAAGAATATGCCAAGACACCGCTTTCGAATGACCTTACCCTTCAAGAGCTCAGACTGTGAGCAGAGACCTCTATACCTGGAGGACTGGATAAACTTAGTTTCGTTCCAATTCAACACACATGATGACCATGAAATTAAGTAAACAGCATTACAACGGAGTTCTTTAAAAAGAATAAGTACGTATAAGGAGCAGTATGGACTTTGAACCATGAGTAGAGTTACTCAGAACACTTTGCCTTGAAAATCATATAATCATAGTCTCTTTGGGATGGAGAGACCTCAAAGGTCACTGATTCCTGGTGTTAACTAACCCCCATCACAATAATCCGGGCGAGTGATAAGAGTGTTTGAATGCCTTCAGCAACTGGAATTCAACATCCTGAGAAAGCACTATTAGAAATCTATTCTTTTTATATGGAATACCTAATTGTGCCTCCGATGACTACCTGGATCGAAATCCCTCTTCATGAAAAACCCTGCAAATACTTTAAGATATCCCCTGAACCACCTCCTCTACACGAGAAACGTTCCCAGATCCACTTGTCACACAGCAGGGTTTGTGATGAACCCCTTCACAATGCTGATCCCTCTCCCTCAAACCTACAAATCCTAATTTTCAAGATAACTGATGATAGTCATCCACTCATTAAAAGACTCCAAAATTCCCTCCACCCAAATACAGCTGATAAGAGTGTGTCTGATTAGGACAGGTTAAGGGTAACATCCATTTATCTATTAGCAGGTATTTTGGAGTGATCAGGTTTGTTGTGAGATCTCCTTTCTTTTTAAAAGAAATAATAGGGGCACCTGGGCTGCTCAGTCAGTTAAGCATCCGACTCTTGATTTCAGCTCAGGTCATGGTGTCGGGGTCATGAGATCCAGCTCCGCGTGGAGCCCTACGTCGGGCTCCGTGCTAGGAGGGAGCCTGCTTGTCCCTCTCTGTGCTCCTCCAACCCCCCAGCTCCTGTGCTCGCTCTCTCTTTCAAATAAATAAAATCTTTAAAAAACAGTAATAAAAACTCTCAAGTCTCACTCCATTTAAACATTTGCCAAATGAAAATTAACTGTTGTGTGTATATAAAATTCTGCTACTGGAATTCTAAATGCTTAAGATTTGAAAGAACTACATAATATAAGCTGGCTCAGCTCTATATGAACACTGCAAAAATAAAAAGAGAATACAGCATAAGCCTAAGGGGCAGACTTGCCAACCCATTTTCATATTCCTATCTTTCTAAGCATGAATCGAGGTCTTATTTCAGATTTAGTCTATCTTCTGGTCTTTTGGAGGTCCAGGACTCAAAGGTAATCAACACATCATATTAATCAAGTATTTACTATTACGTGCTCAGTATGGTAAGTAATAGCAAGACTATCAAGACCTAGAACACATAATCACTGTCCAGTAAGTTAAAATCTACTTAGGGGGCGCCTGGGTGGCTTAGTGGGTTAAGCCTCTGCCTTCGGCTCAGGTCGTGATCTCAGGGTCCTCGGATCAAGCCCCGCATCGGGCTCTCTGCTCAGCGGGGAGCCTGCTTCCCCCTCTCTCTCTGCCTGCCTTTCTGCCTGCTTGTGATCTCTCTCTCTGTCAAATAAGTAAATAAAATCTTTTTTAAAAATCTACTTAGATAAAATATTCGTTTTAAGAAATAATAATGCAAGACAGTATATACAAAAGTTCAAAACAGGTCTGAACCACCTACAAAAACGTCGAAAGACTTTAGTGACGATAATGGCCTCTAACTTCCTCCTGGCCCCAAAAGAACAATATCCAAATAAATGGACAAGGAATTTTACCCATTAATAACATTTAATTCCACTGACTGCCCTCTTCGTCCAAATCTATCCAACCCTAAAATGTAGCATTACTAGAGCTGTAATATTTAAAGAATTTTTGTTCCCCAAAGAAACATACGAACTCACAAGAAGAGCGGAACCTTAATTAAAATTGAATTACAAAGTTATCCTTAGGGATAAAAATATTATACATAAGGGGTTCTAGTATTTTGCTAAGTAAACCTTCTACAGCAGTTCAAGATGGACTTCTCTAATATCTAATTCTGCTCTGTGATGAACAGTGTTACTTGGGGATTTTAGGAGCTAAGGAAGGATGAGCCAGCAGTATAGCTGGTAAAGTTATTTTGGAATTAAGCAATTCAAAGGACATGCTGGGGATAGAATGCGACATAAATAAGTTAGTCTTTAGGTATATCCATGGGGTGAAAGCTATTATCAGTAATTCAGCTAATTATGTATTATAAGAAAAGTGGGCTGGACCTTTGCTATGTATCCTGGCTAAAAAGTGCCTCCATGAGACAGGCCACTGGGCTGCTCCACTGTGAGCAGCCCTTTAACATTAACTTTGATTCAGTTTACCACATCGCTATTTCCCATACCCTTGGTCTGGTGACCACGCCCCAGGTGTTACACTATGTTTTCTTCTCTTTAAATATTTTAATTGGGGCAGAAAACAGGTGCAATTCTCAAACTGCTACTGCCTCTCAGAAGGTCAACAACATTGTAGGTGGCAACAGAAACGGTGCCTTCTTCCGCCGTTTTCAGAACAGCTGTACAAGCGACAGACCTAGGTTCTTAACCTTTCATGGGTCACTGACCCCTTAGAGAGTCTGATGAAAGCTAGAAAAACGTGTGTACACAAAATCTCCTGCCCATGACTTTTGGGAAGTTTGTGGATCCTTTCAAGCCCCACCAAAAGTTAAAAAAGGACTGTGAAGCCGTGGGGGGGGGGGGGGGAGCAAAGATTGTGCTCTAATTCTGATTTCTATGCCCAGTTCTTAGGACAATCATTGCCCCATGAGTAACTAATCGTCATCCACTCGAGGGACAAACGGATAAGAATAAATGGATGAATTTAAAGAATAGTATTATAGTTCTCTATCTTAGTGGTTTCCAAATATGATTAATCACGGAATCAGGGTGCTCTTCAGAAGAGATTCCTGGGTCTCACCCTCTGAGAGACTCAGATTCAGCAGCTCTCTAAGTCCTATTCAGAAATCTTTGTTTTTATTAAGTTTCATGATGATTAGGAAATCACCGATGTACCTTAACTCAGTGGAAGAAAAACTTTAGTTTTTTCCCTAATATGTTATTTAAAAAGGATATACGCATCCATGTGTTGCACAAACAGAAACAGAAAAAGGAAACCGTCCAAACTGCCCCAAGTGGGCCGGACAAGCCGTTAAGTGCTAGAGTTTACAATCGTGATACTTTAAAAAAAAAAAAAGAAAAAGAAAAATCTGATTAGTATGTTGGGTGGTTTGTTTTGTTTTCCCTGAAAGGTTATGCTGTGATTCACAACCAGACGTTTCCTCATGGCTGGTTTACAGCTGCCAGTGAGAAGGCCACAAAGTTAGAAGCCCAGCTTTGCTAAACCTTCCTGACAAGTTTTGACACCATAGATTCAGACCACAAAAAAGGAATGAATATGCTCTAACTTAGACGAAATTCTTGACCTGGATAAAATTCTGTTTCACAATAAAATTATGTTCTTAGCAGAAGAACATATGCCAACACCTTCAAGGGTGTAAATCATGCCCAATTTATAAGATCTCGTGATTAAGAGACTAGGCTTAACCTACCTGACCAGGTGCCTCAATTTCCTCTTCCCTACAAAACTGAAAATTTTAAAATCCTGTTCCCTTTCTCATTCCCGTTTTCTACAGCTCAGTGGGACTGTTCCTTCCTTCCTCCCTCCACACAATAAATGATGTGCCAGGCATCCTATCCCCCCGCCCCCCCCACAGTGCAAGGTGAAAACTGCCCTTGTGTCGCTCAGTCTACCGTCCACAGTTATTTTAGGAAATTACTTCATGAAAACAACAAACTCCTTACTAGAGCCACTATATGTCATACAGATGACAACGTGCTGAGTCAAGAGAAAGAATCAGGACTGACAGTTTCTCCTGGGAAGTCAGGACATCCCACTGATAAGATCTTCCGCATCCCAGTGGCACGGCACGTGTGCTGGAGGGAACCAGGGCTCAAGGGGGTCAGGCTGATGTTCGAGCCCAGGCCCTGCTTCCCGTGTGACCCCTGGTTTGAACCCCAATTAATGAGAATCCCACCTACCCTTGGTTTAGAGCTAAGTACTTTACATGCATTACCTTCAGAACAACACTGAAGAGAGGAAGAACTAGGACGCCGTGTTATAAATAATAAAACGTGCTGAGATAAGGTAGGTAAGGTGGCCTGTCTTGTAAGTAGTGGGCCCAAAACATCTAAGTGTGTCTGAGTCTAAACGACACGAGAATTATGTAGACTCAAAGAACTGTACAAAGTTTCCTCCAAAGCTAACGTTGTGAGAGTCCCTGGAGCAGAATGTCATCGTCTGGTTTTACACGTCTGGAGGCCCAGAAGGGCCTTGCCTGGAGTAGTCCATCCGGGATTAAATAGCCACCTCCACGTGCTCGGTCCCAACAAAGCTCACCGAGACACCCCGTTAGCTTCTCATATACTACACTTTCCTCTCTCCCTACAAAACGGAGATAATCTACCTTTCTCGAAGGGTTGTTGTAAAACATAAATCCAAATGAAATGGTTTATATAAATTTAAAGCAAATGTTATTCAGAGTTCAGGCCCGAGATCCGCCGTGTCCCCTTGGGCAGGTCGCTGAGTATCTCAGAGCCTCGCTCCCTCATCTGTAAAATGGGGATAGTAAGAGTGAGAGCTTCAGTGTTATGACAATTAACACAGTAAGTGCCCAACTAATGTTCATTATTACCATTATAAACTTCCTCGACGTTCAACTGCCTGGGAGCTGCTACCTTAGGGACAAACAAGCTACAGCTAAAGCCCACAGAAAACATCTTTGTAATTTATTTACCACAACCTACTTGCTCACAAATACAATTTTTTAAACTGAGAATTACAAATAAAATTTAAGAGATTAAAAAGCTGTCTCTCCCTACTGGTCTAATTTACCCACAATAAACCCAGGCTCCAAGCACACCTCAATTAAAGGACAATCACTGGCAGCGCCCTGCTCTCTGCAGCTTTCACACCTCCGGAGAATGTGCATCAACAGTCCCCCTGCTTCAGAGGGCTGTTCTGAGAATAAACTGTTATAAATGCCCTTTGTAATCTCTTGACAATGGTGCTACATAAGCACACATTATTGTAGGCATTATAAATTAAGTATGTGGTTACACATGACAATACAAGAAATGCCTGAAACATCTTTCTGTTCCTCAGCATCCAATTAAATTGCCATTTCCCCTAAGAAAGAATTCTGTTGCATTATCCCATAAAAATGACACCAGCACTGACACCCTCCCCAAGATGTGCTGCACATGGTCACAGCACCTAAGAACTCATTTCATCCTCACGACAACCCTGCATTACTATTTTTCCACTTCACAGATGAAGACAATGAGGTAAAAGGACACGAACCTAGTAAGCGGCAAAGCTGGGATGTGAACCAAGGGATGGGACTCCAGAGAACCTGCTGTGAATCCTCACAACACCATGACCTCCGAAAGCAAGATCTCTCTTCATAACCACAAGATACCGTGGCCTCTGAAAGTAAAGTCTTCGTAACCACCGACCCGGCCCCACAGAATGTACCTGTGCCTAGTAACACAACTGCTTGGACATTTCAGTAACGATAAAGCATCTGGTTTAACGGCTCTGCGAACCCTGAGTCTCTAGGACACGGCCCCTGCCTCCCCTGTATTTACATAACCCCATTCCTTGTAAACACAATGTTGGTGCTCAAGAAAGTGATGAATTCATTCAATGAGTGTTACCACAGAGCATCTTATCATTCAAGGAGACTCGACTCTTTTTACACTTTTTTATATTACACTTTAATATTAACCTGCATTTAGGGGTTAATGTTTTGTTTTGTTTTCTTTCTAAGCAAAACTAATCTTATTTTCTCGGCTTACGCGATACATTGCATTAATTACTAATTCAACAGACCAAAGAAAAACAGGCTATTCAGCTGTCAGATCAGACAAGACCTTTTTAATACTTCAGTCTTGTGGAAATTTTTTAAGCAGAATTTTTTTTTTAAATCCCATTTCTCTTTTAATGACTTAAAAAAGAAACTGCCCTTATGGGGGAAAGGAGCATATAAAAGGTAATAAACATTTAATGATCCAATAATTGGTTATATCAGAGCAATCACTGTTCAGTAATTAACTTCTCTTTCGGTTTGTTCGCTTGATATTTTCAGCACCTTTGAAAGGCCTGCAGTTACCCATACTATTTACTTCATAAGCTAAAACCTTTTGGAGGATCCCAAAAACACAAGGTTTCCAATCACCCACCTGCATCTTGGTAACTTTCCAACATGGCCTTTTAAGAAGCCACCTGATTTGCAAAACCAAGAGCCATCCAAGCCCTTAGCACGGAGTGGGCCCCAAAGCAGCCGCAACAACATAACTGCTAAACTGTGGGGGCTGTGGACATGGCAGCAAGGAGGGGTTAAAGGAAAACACGACGTAAAATTAGAGCTTAAAAGATAGGAAAAAACACTGCACCAGGAAAAAATACAGTGAACAGCTGGTATGTTGTTACTATGCAAAATTACAATTAAGCTCAGGTTAATGTCATTTCCAACTAATTACCCACAGTCAGTCGGAAGAGACACTAAGAGATTTCACTTTACCTACTCTAATGGTTCTCCCTACTTATGTGTCTCTGCCAGCCACACAGCGACAAGGTTCCTCGCCATTTTTTTCATGTCACAGCTACACAAGGGCACCCATTTCGCTTGGGTCAAAGGGGTCACCTCTTAGCAGTAGACGTGAGGAGTTGCTAACATTTCAACACTTCCCTGTGGTCACACTTCTCTCCACAGTACACTCGCGCTTCACACCAAAATCATGTTCCTGTGCCTTCTCTACAGTTTCATTTTCTGTGTTCCAGTCTCAGGCTTTCTCCTCCTACCCTCTCTTTTCCCTGTCCAGACCCTTTTCATAATGCCTTGCATGAAAAAGAAAAATACTGGTCACTTCAGGTGTGGTGTACCAATCATTCCGTATTACCTAGGTGCTTCGCACCCTACGTAACACTAACTCAGTCGCGTTTCTTATCTACATGTGCTCATCGTAACGAGTCCTACCCCCATCCAAACAATGAAAGGCAACCCACCAGCACCACCATGACTACAATTCCTGTCATTCCACTGTCCACTACAGCCATCTGCCCCAATGGTGACGATCTCCCCAGTCACTGCCCTGTGAGAGGCACTTGTACGTGAATAAGCACAATGGGACCCAGTCTCACAGAGGCTCCGTGGCTTCCACAGCTGACGCCACACACAAGAGCTACTTCAACACCAGAAGCACCCTTTCCTGTAAAAAGAAGTCAAGCTAATCTGAAAGACCTTCCTGAATCTGCTTCTGCCAAGAGTTGAAGGGGAGAGACAAAGGTCCCACAACCCCAAAGCAAGAAAGAATCTTCTAATCTAAATCACTCGAGCTCTCGTATTATCCATACACCTTGGGCAGGGCCCCAACGGCATGCGGCACCAAAGTGCATGACACCACCCCCCCTGCTTCACACACGCCTGAAAGGAGAGGTCAGATAATTTATGTTACTGGCACCTCTGAGACTCTGCCTGGTGAAGAGGATAAAAAGGAGGGGGGAGGGGAGAAAACGGGCAGCGGTTTCTTTGCTACTAATGGACAGATAACTGCAGAGTGCCATAACAGATTTCAGTGCCTTTGTGCACACAGGAATATTTATTTAATCAATGTACTGTAACAAAACAAGCCTCTGGTGTACTTTTGGAAAGATGGAAAGCCATTCGGGCAGGGTGATTGGAGTCTTGTCACCTGTTCAGTTGATACTGGAGATAACCAGGATGGGGGAGTGTGAGGTGGGGGGGAGGGGGAAGAGGCCAGGGGGAGGGGCAGCTCTTACATCCACAGAACCCACATGCCTGCCAGGGAAGTACAGACGTGCAGCCGCTGGCACATAATTATTAATCACTATGACCTGCAGCAGAGGACAGCTCTCTCGCGAACACAGATCACGGACAGGGCTTGTTCCAGGTCCCCTTACCAATAGGCATCCCCGTTCCAAAGAAATCAAGAAGGCTTGCTGTTTAATACAGCTAGCGCTTGCCCCACTAAGAATCTAAGGATTCTTAAGTATCAAAAGAAAAAGGAAACAAAAGGGATGCCTGGGTGGCTCAGTCATGAAGCGTCTGCCTTTGGCTCAGGTCATGATCCCGGGGTCCTGGGATGGAGCCCCAAATCGGTCTCCTTGCTCAGCGGGGAGCCCGCTTCTCCCTCTGCCTGCTGCTGCCCCTGCTTGTGCTCTCTTTCTCTTTCTGGCAAATAAATAAATAATAAAATCTAAAAAAAAAAGGAAACGGGAAAAAAAGCCCTCAGTAAACTTCATTAACTTTGGTTTTAAATTCTCTAAATGGAAAGGATCTGGGGGAGAGATTATTCTAGGGTGGAGAGAGAGGAGGGTGGGACTTCTTTTATTTTTGGTTAACTAAGAAGCTACCTTTCCTCTTGTACCAAGATAAAGACATTTGGCTACGAGGACATGTTTGCCAGGCTACCCAGGCAGTAATGACAAGACTCATTTGTTTACTACAGTAGTAACTGCCAGGGCTGGAACTCTGTCTTTAGACATTTTTCAAAACTATCATGAGAATATTTTCAGTGAATGAGATTTCAGAAAAGATACATCTTAGAGCTTACTCTTTTTTTTTAAGATTTTATTTATTTATTAGAGAGAGAGAGATCACAAGTAGGCAGAGAGGCAGGCAGAGGGAGAAGGGGAAGCAGGCTGCCTGCTGAGCAGAGAGCCCGATGCGGGGCTCGATCCCAGAACCCTGAGATCATGACCTGAGCCGAAGGCAGAGGCTTTAACCCACTGAGCCACCCAGGCGCCCTTAGAGCTTAATATTGATATACACTGAAAGCGTTAATAGACACTCACTGTCAGGACTGATTTAAAGGTTGAATCAAAAACAAGGATAAACAACACAAACTTAACATTACCAAAACTTACAGAAATGAGAATGATTAAAAACAAACTAGTACAGAAAGAACGCTTTTTTCATTTGTACTTATTACACTGTTCTATCAACTTTTACTTATATGCCTAATTTGGGGGATATAAAGAAAAGTAGTGGAAGCATAAATTTGAAGAACGTAATAAAAATCAAGAATTTGGGGCAATGTTCTATTTCCTTACCTGGGTCCTGGTTACTTGGGTGTTCACTTTGCGATAATTCACCGAGCCGTACGCTATACTTATTTCAAGATGTGTTCCACTTCACAATATGTAAGGTTTTTAAACCCAAATAGGCATGAGTGTTTTATTTTCAGAAGAGGTTTGGTAGCACAGAAATTCACAGAAATTATCTTAAACCACTACTATTACCGATGCCCCAAGAAAACACTCAACAATATTTTCTAAAATAGCGATTCCAAAACTTCCGTGCAGGGGGCTTGCTGTAAAAGAACTCGGCAGGGGTGGGATGGGGGGGATTCTGTTAAAACCTTGCGCCAGGGCCACACAGCAGGGATCAAATTTCAGTAGGGCCCAGGAATCTGTATGTTTAACAAGCTACCCTGGGGATGAATGCGTGGCAACCCAGGTTTCGAAACCACCACACAAGGAAAGAAGAACTTGTGTTCCCCAACAACCTAAAACCACAACGACCCAATTCTCCATACCCAAGATGGGTGACAAAGTGTAATTATTTAGAAAAGTTTTATAGAAGCTCTAAGTAACGGAAAGGGTGCTCTCATCAAATACAAAAAATACTTGGCTAAGGCTTTTATGAATATTCCTCCCCACGATTACAACATCTCCCCTAAAAGGACGCTGATATTAAGTTAGAGTCACTAAGTTACTCGTACTGGGAACCTCATCCTAAAAACTTAAGAACAGAACTTGTGAAATCAAATTACTCGTCTGTGGCCACTTGGGATTTGGGGTCATTGGCAAACTCTGAACCTGTGCTTTTCCACAGTACCTCTGGGAGCCTGACCCTACTCTCATTATCATCATTCTGGCATTGAGAGTTTAGATTTCCAGAAGTTTAGGACACGACCAAAGTCATTTAGCTAAAAACTAAAGACAACCGGAGCTCAAAGTTTCTAACCTCAGACAAAACTCTGCTATCTACCATAGACCAGATTCCCATCAGGCACCTCTGAAGGGTTAAACACAATCCACGTTTCCGCTTTCGAATTCATATTCTCTAGTTTTAGATAACCACATTAATCTGGGTTGGAAGCACTGCAGTAAACTGAATTTTGCTTTGGGGCACGCACAGACAACAGCAATTCAAAGATAGAAAGAGCACTACCCCGGGGTCTTTTATCTGAGAGCACAATCGGGGAGCCTGCTGGATAATTTGTTTTCGAATACCAGAGCACTTGTTTTTAAACAAAGCATTAGCCAAGGAAAGAGGTTACAACAAAAGGAATCACAGGACCCAGAGAAAAAAACAAACAAAAACAAAAAGCCAAACACCAAGAATCAAGGTGGTTCTTTCCACCCTCTTTTTAAAATCTTCTTGCCCGACAAGGAAATGTAACTAAAGAAGGCTTGCATTTAGGTCTTTTTCTTTTTTTCATTTAGGTCTTTTTTAACTTTACCCTCCAGTGGACTACAACTAATTTAAATCTAAAAAAAGAAAAAACAAACACTTGCCCCTCCAAGAATCCTCAGATCATACAAAACTCAAGTCTGAGGATGGCTCTTGTATTTCCTCTAAATACTTTCGCTCCACTTTTTTAAGTAAGCCTACCAAAGGCTAGAGAGAGACGTCCTCAGGAGTAGGTCAGATAACCCCAGAGGCAAATGTTAGTTTCTAAAATGCCTACCACCCTCCTCCCTAGGGCAAAATCACACAGTACCTAGCTATTTTAATTTAGTTCATCCACAGGAGTGACACAAATTAAATTTGTAAATTTTTAGTTCAGTTCAAAAAATTTTTTAATGGAAGCAATACAGCACAGTGGGAAAACCAGTGACCTATATATTAGACAACCTGGGTTGCACATCCTCACTCACCAGGTCATACAGAGCAGTTATACAACATAATTTTCTAGATCTCTATTTTCTCATCTGTAATAAGGTGACAGCCTAAGGGGGAGTACTAACACCTCTGAAAACATGCACAGGAGGGGGACGGATTAAGAATGGGTCCAAAAAAAAAAAAAAAAAAAAAAACCAGCATCAGAATAAAACGCTTCAGAAGCATTTATTTAGTCCTGTGGTGTGGTGGTTCAAGTCAGGCTCTGAAGCCACAATGGATGGGGTCCACCACTTACACACTCCGTGACCTTGGGTGTAAACTCAGCAGCTGTTTCCTCTTCTGCAAAACAGGGTTCATACCTACCACACAGGACCTCTGTGTGAGGATGACACAAAGCGATTTCAGCAACGGGAACAATACCTGGGCACACAGCAGGCACTCAACAAATGCTAGCTGTTGTTGTTGTTATTATTATAGAATATATCGACACTGAGTTGACGGTGAAGATAAAGTGGAAGTAGACAACAAGTACGTTCACATCCTTCCTAATCAAAGGAGAAACAATAAGATCTTAGAACTCTCTAAGAGTTTTGGTACAATCTTCACTTCCGTAAACTCTCAGAAAGTCCCTGCCCTGCTTCCAAAAATAAGTCCCTGTGGGCAGGTACACAAAAGTACTGGACTCTGTTCACCTGGACACACAGTCCTGGAGGACCCGCAGATTTCTAAGCCCCGCAGGAAAGCCAAAACTGGAAAAAAAGAAAGCATTCTTAGCCTTTGAACAACAATAACAAAAAATCTCATTTCCCACCCTTTCACACAATGAAGTCGAAGTCTACTTTAGCAATCCAAAAGCTTATAAGACAACTATATTTGCTTTCTTATTATTTTAGATCATTCTTTCCAAAGAGCTTACAGGTATAAGGAGTTCTTTATATGACGAAGAGAATGATACAGCAAGGAAATCACATCTACCACTGTTTTTTTTTTTCCTTCACTTATCCCAAAAGCTGTAAGATTTTTTCAGTATTTTGTCCCTCAAACTTTATGTACATTTTCTTCTCAAGATCCATTTTATTGACTGACTCCAAAAATCATCTCTAATGCATTCCCTCTATCAGGGATCCAATGGTATTCATCGGTGCCCAATTCCCTAACCGCTGTGGAAGATGGAGACATAAGCTTCCCTTCTTTCAGGGAAAGTAACCTGAAAAAGCCTGGCTAAACTTTGCCCTTTCTGCCACCTTCCTTTCCTTCAAATTTGTGAGCCTACAGGTGGGTTAGGGGATTCCACTTGACGCAGAAAGAGAGCTGAGCATCATTATTTCTTCAGTGTCTTCCCTAAGCTTGAACCTTACCCTGTACATCTTTTTCATTCTTCTCATTTTAAGCTGGTAACTGATAAAATTCAACTGATTCCAAAAGTCCCTCCAAACTTCAATGTCCCAGCATTTAGCCTCTCTTGAAGAAATACATTTGTGAAAGCATTTGTAACCAAAATGATTTTAAGAACCAAAAAACTTAATTTAAGCCAAATTAGGCAAAAACGCTTCCTACCTGCCAAATGGTTCTCTAGAGCTCTTCTAAAGGAGGATTATAGCTCCACCACAGCATTGCCTCTGATAGACACGCCAAAGGACAATGTGACAGCAGAATGTAACACCCCACTCCCCCACAGAATGTCATTCCTTGACACCAGGGGCTCTGTTTACAAACCCCAGTGGCTAAAACAGTGCCTGGCACAAAGTGATACTCAATAACCATTTACTGAATGAATGAGTGGGCAGAAGGGGTGTGGGTACACAGGATGGGGGGTGGGTGCCCCAGAAAGCTAAGGCCCACAGGAGATAATTAGGCCCCAAACAATCAAGAGTTGGCAATACTTCCAAAAAATGTCACAGCCTCAGATGTGTCCACAGAGAGCTGGCCGCTCTGTTGGCAGAAGATACCTCACTGTACATTTTAACCCACATATGACGGATCGCACTGTGACTCAAGCCAAAAAGCTCTCATCTGTCATCGATGGCTCAGAGCCTTCCTGTAAAGATACCTGTGACCCCGAGTTTTCTCAATGAAAACCTGTGTCCCCACTGACTTCTAAGGCAGTTTTATAGTAATTTCCGGCTCATCCCACTTGCAACCGTAGCTCTCAACACTTCTGAATGTCTCAGTCCCCTCTCTAATGCCTCATTCCTAGTCTCTAAATCCTTTCAAATATGTAAATGTATCCCCAGTTTATCTCAGGGTGGGGGGAAATGTCATCAGGAGAGGAGCACCCCAGGACATTGCCCATCAGAATCTTGGAGAGCAGACCACATTAAAAACTTCATTAGAGAAAATGGAAAAGACGGGGAGTACAGCTCACTAATCACATGGCTTGGTAGCGGGCATGTGAGAACACCAGTGAAGAAAAACGGCCACCTTCCTCCAGACAGAGGATCTCTACCCTGACTGCAAAACAGAATCTCCTGGGGAGCTTTTTAAAGTTCTGATGACGGGTAGGGCCTCCCTCCACCCTCCCATCTGTATGGGGACCTTTTTTTTTAAAGCTCCCCAGGGGATTCTAACATGCAGCTAAGTTTAAGAATCCTCTATTCTAAACCTTACAGTTGACTCGCTTCCCCTTCAGACAATACACACTAAAAATAACCTGTAATTTTAAGAAAAGTATGGTAAAAATGCTTTTGCCATAGGTTTGGTAAAAGCTAGTGGTGGGTCCATGGGCATTGGTTATGTTCTACACAACTATATTTTAAAGCAAGCTTACCTACTGGTCCTCAAAAGCACAAGTACTAAAAAGATGATTTTTACAGGGCGCCTGGGCAGCTCAGTCGGTTAAATGGCTGCCTTCGGCTCAGGTCACGATCCCAGGGTCCTGGGATTGAGCCCCAGGTCGGGCTCTCTGCTCAGCAGGAAGCCTGCTTCTCCCTCTCCCTCTGCCTGCCACTCTGCCTACTTGTGCTCTCTCTCTATCAAATAAATAAATAAATCTTTAAAAAAAAAAAAAAAGATGATTTTTACATTCCTAAGGAGTATAGTCACTAGTGGTGTCTGGGGTTTTTACTTCACTGGAGGAGAACAAAATCAAGACCAATTCAATTGGGTCTGCTGACTTGAAAACACTGGCCTAAATTCTGTTAACACACTTCACAGTACAGGTCTTGAAAAACGCTCCAGTCAAATTCAGCGCAGAAAGACTGAAGGTATTTGCTTAACCAGTAATCCACCTACAATAAGCAGAGTTGCCAGGACTGAGCCAGACTGGCTGTGAAATCCTCTGTATAATGAAGCATCTGCAGACATGGAAGTGGGTTGTGACAAGACAGTAATACTCCTAGGGCTCAGCTCTAGACCGTCTTCAGATGGGGTGAGGAGAGCATATTCTGCGGAAAGTTTATCAGAGACCAGCCCAGGGAGGCAGTAGAGGCCCTGGAATCAGAGAGTCGAGCCACAAGACCATGGGGAAGTTACTTAACTTCTCTGAACCAGAGCTCCCTCATCTCTAAAGTGAGGATTATGTTACCTACAGGGTTGCTGTGAGGGTTAAATGCGATGATGTTCCAGGTACAATGAACATCACATGCACCGTGACCGTGATAAATATCAGCCATTATCATTGTTCTTGTTATTAAAACGATGACCCAAATGATGGTGGATTCTGGAGCTGAAGAACAAAGCTACTTCCCGATTGATCACGACTGGGCCCTGGCATTCTGTATGTTCTTGAAGCGTATCTTTCAGAAGAAGCATACCAATAAACAGGAGAGGAGACACAAGTCTTCTGGCCTCCGAAACAGATGTCCTGCGACTCCTAAGTCCTGCCACCAACGGTGGCCGTACGGTACAATGGGAAGCTCCCAGAAGGGATTACAACATGTGAGTTCTAGATCTGGGCTTATTTTAACACCAGCTGGGTGATCGTGGGAAAGTTCAAAGACTTTTTTTTCAGTTGGGAAATGAGGGCTTTGGACAATTGTTTTCAGCTGTTTTTAAACTTCCTCAATCACACTGGTTTAAAAGCTCCTACGGGCCCCTCCCTCGTCTCGGCCCCACTCCTCCTCACTTGCTCCACTCTGGCCACTGTGGCCTCCTACAGCTCCCCACACACCAGGCCACTCCTCCCTTCAAACGTTCCCGCTCCCTGAATCCTCTGCCCCTGAGTATCCACATTTCTTGCTCCCTCACTTCCTTTGGGTTTCTGTTCAAATACCACCACCTCAGAGAGGACCCACCTAAACTACCCTCTGTAAAATCGCACATCTGCACGCACCTAGGACTCTGTCACATCCTTATCCTGCTTTTAAATAACCCGTCACCACCCAATATATTTATGGGTTTATAATTGACAGTATGTCCCCCGCCCTGCTAGAATATAACCTCCATTATACCAGATATCTGTTTCTCTTAGTCACCCTATAATCCCCTGTGCCTACAACAGTACCTGCCTAGCACCTAGAAGTGACTGATAAACATTTCTTGAATAAGAAAATAAACAAAAAGAATCCAGATGCCTTTTACTTCCCAAAGAGAACCTTACCCTAATATGTAAAACAGGGAAAGGTGGAGCTCTGGTTAAATGAGGTCAGAGCCCCCCCTCAGCTGATTCAGCACCCCCGCAGGAGCCCAAAACCCCGGACCCAATGATCTCCAAAGTTGTTTACTGCTCAGCAACTCACCCCATCCACATTATTTCTGTTAGACTCCAAAGGGAAACATTAAATTTGATGAATGACTTTCCATTCTGTGATTTCACTTACTAGTCACTGACAGCTGCATCAAGTACCCTGAAAACTCAAAGCATATCATGTCCCAGAACTGCTGCATCCCTAAAATATCTATAACCAAATAGCAGGCATGTAAGAATGGCCAGTGGGAAAAAAATTCCAACTCCACAGCACAAGGGATGGTTGGAGGGTGTCTCTTTCCATGCCCTGTCACATGGTCCCTTGGCCTGTGGGACCTGCCTCTCACGGATTCTAAGCAGGGGTGGGGGGAAAGGAAGAAGGATGGTGGCCTCAGGACCCACATGGAGACAGATGTTATACGATGGAGGATATAAATTTGGGCAACATGGCAGCCACCTGTGGCTTCCGGACTTCACTACTTCATCTCTTTTTTCATCCAATGACCTCACACGCAGGAAAACAGAGGTGGAGGAAGTACCCTAGAGAAGGACTCTGCAGGAGGCTTGAACAGTTGGAAGAAACACTCCAGAGAAGCCAACTGGCTACAATATTGTGAAGAGGTCTTACAGCTAGAAGACTTCCTCAAAATTGCAGGGAAGATATAAAATACACTAGCAAACAAGTCAACAGGACCTCTGCAAATCTACAGCATCCGGACTAGCAGTGCTGAACTAAACGAGAGTTATCAACTGGAAACGTGGTGACCCATCCTCTAACACTGTAATCTAATCCTTAAACTGAAGACAATTTAATGCCTCTGCATGTCCGTATGTTTTCTAATGACGCCATTGCTGTCAGCATACTACAGGAGTGCTTCTTGGAAGATGGAAGTAATGACAAAGCACATCATTGGGAAGGCAATTATATGCAGTACTAACCATTTTACAATGGCCATATGGGCTGTATTTCAACAGTGTAATTTCCAAATCAGCCTGAGCACACATATTTCTCTGTCCCTAATCCCAGGTACACCATATTAAATGAAATAAGGGTACAGAAGAAATATGGGCAGCAGATGTAGAAATCTCTAACATGAAAGCTAAAGTCATGTTCATCTGTAAACAGTAAACAGAGGGCACCCACTGTCCTGGAGCAAAACCGACACCCATCTCTACCAGTCCCTTAACTGAAAACATCACAAGGGTGTATTACAAACCACCAGAGGGACAAGGAACAACACAAGGAAAAAAAAATACACAACTCCTACATGACTGTTCATAATTTGAGACAGGCCCTGAAGGTAATACAGCACTCATATTTTACAAATATATAAAATTCAGGTGTAAGAGATCACTTTTAAAACCTTGGACTTGGAGGTATGGTTCCCATTACACCAGGTTTTTATAGCTAAATTCTAAAAGACATGCTTTGACTTGGGTCTCCCCTACAATCACAAACTGGGCTAAAAACTGAAATCTACTGTATTTCCATTTTGGATGTGCAAAAGGATAACTGTGCTCACTGAAGCAGTTGGAAGAGAGAGAGGCAATACCGCATGTCTCAGAGCATGATGGTTCCAAGAAAAAAACTGCCTCTTGTCTTCAAAAAAAGAGACTGTTCGGAGAAGTGTTTAACTTGACTGATCTTCATATTCACCAAGAAATCTTGTGATATTTCAGGCCCAATTAGTGTGTGTGTATGTGTGTTTTACTACTCCTCAAGGGATGGTCATCAGCCAGGTCTGAATCCTAAAGTCCTAGAGCATGAACTTGTGAGGCCCATCTTGGCCCAGAGGAGAGGAGGGGGCTTCACAAGAACGTACAGTACTCTAATCACAGCTGGGATTTCCATAAGAAGCAACCCTAACAGTCACATTCATTAGCATACTCTTTGTAGCATAAACAAACCTCTACAGGGTAGAATGGGGAATGGGGGAGAACGATTTGCAAATGTGCTTAGAACGAAAGGAAACAATGACAGAGGAAATAATGCACTATTTGTCACCAGGTATCTTCAAGATACAGATATCAAGAAATATAAAGAACTATTTAGTATGGTTTTCCATTAGGAAGAATAGAGAACCTATTTGTTAAAAAAACAAAAACCTAGCAATAAGGTCTGTTTTACTGCCAAGAGAAGTTACTTCCTAGAATAAATAGAAATTACTCCCTAGAATAAATAAAACCAGACAAGACAAAGTACTTAGGAATCTATAGTAGAAAATAAGCTTATGCCCACAGTAACCTGTTGAGAGGGTGCCAGTCCCTTCTCCAATTTTACCCTTCTGCCTCAGGGGGCTGTGGTATGAAATTAGTGAGCTAAGTATATCAAAGGATTTAGTATAAGGACTGGCACACAGTCATCCTCAACACTGTGAGCCTGAATCCTGGCCTTTGACAAAGGCTTAAAATCTACCTGAGCAATGTGACCTGGGGAAAGGTCAGATTTTAATACAGGGATAAACAGTGAAGGGGGGAGAAAAAAAAAAACAATAATAAATATACTTGCAGATGCAGCCACCTACTGTGAGCTCCTGCACTTAAAAAGAAAAGAAAGAATTTCCCCAAAAATGGTGAGGTACTCTCCCCTCCCTAAATCCTATAATTACATCTAGAAAAATCCTTCGTAACCAAGACAATTTTCAGCAGCAAGGAACAAATGTGGTCTACCAGAGACCCATCTAGACCCTCTCACAAAATGAACCTGTAGTAAAAAGAAGGGTAGAAAGGGGCGAGGAGCACAAGCTTTCAGGTCAGGTATAAATCGCTGCATCGCCTGCCTCTCTCATACTGACATTGGGTAAGCTGACTTCACCTCTCCAAGCTTCAGTTTCTTCAACTGTAAAACAGGGAAATCTTTCTTTCTCTCTTTTTTTAAGTGAGGTAGCCAAAGAGATAATGAATGCAAAGTTCTGAGCACAATGCCTGGTCCCGGGTAAATACTCAGTAAACAGTGGCTCCCTTTTCAAAAATGTCTTTTCATGGAATTTTTGTATAAATAGGTAAAACTGTAAATAAGCACTAAGTACCTACTATGCATGGAATATTGAGTAAAGAAAGCAACAATCCTGAGAACTTCAAATATCCCAGAATGATATATGTAGGCAAAGTACTGAGGCTAAAGGTAGAGAACAGAGGAAAATAAGACAGCATATTAGAAATTTAGGGGGAAAACTCTGGCTCTCTTTTCCAAGGTTCTAGTCATACTCCCAAGTGACACACAATAAGCCATTATGGAGGATATAACAGATCAAGAAAAAATTAATAGCACTTGAACTTCCCAACAGATCCCAAATAAACACAGAGCACATTGTGTCATGGTTCAAAAACTTCTTTAGGCTGGCCCCAAGATCTCAAACCATGGGAAAATCACTTCAAAATAATGAAATATTCTCAAAGCTAAGACGTAAAGCATTTCTCTGACCTAATCCATATCTCACATTAAGACTATCAATAAATGTTATCATCATCATCATCATTATCATCATCTGGGATTCTGGGAACAAAACAGCTGCAGATAAAATTAATTGTGGATTGAAATACGGATAAAAGGATGGCTTTATTGGATAGGTTTTGAAGTATGACTGATTTGAAGGAGTAAGCCACACTGTCATTTTTTAAGAAGTGACCAAGAGAGCTAGAAGTGGTGTAGATAGGCTGAGTCGAACAGTTTCTAGTATTTTCAAATACTGTATGAAACTACTCTTAAATGCAGGAGATACTTCTGGAATCAATATTTAAAAACAGTTATGTTCCTTCAACTAAAAGTGACCTGGAACAATCTGGTCCAGTTCTATATTAGACTAATAAAACAAATTTTAAAACAATACAACTGTCTGACATAGCAGGTTTCCACATTCAGGTGTGAAATCGCACCTCCCAGAACAGAGGCTGAATTATCCCACTGCCTCTCACCTCTAATTATCATTTGCTCGCCCCCCAGGAGGCTCTCAGCCACCAGATCTCCTCCTAGGCTCACGTCTGGACATATAAACTCCCTCTGGGGCCTCATATGCTATGGGGGTGAGAAGGAGGACAAACACAAAAACTTCATGCTGGCTTAGACAACTTCTGAAAATATCTATTTTCAACACACAGTATAAGACCAATTTGACAAAATGAAAACATCCTATGTGAAGGATAAGAGTTTTTCAAAATAAAAAGAGTAAATTTACTTCACAGTTACTGTAGAGGCCAGCTTCTTCCATTAAGGCCAATTCCAAAAATTTAGCAAAAGATCTTTCATCAGTTGAGAGGGCATAATTAGATGTTTTGATTAAAGCATTTTCCTCCCCTGGTTAACAAGATATAACAGATGTCACCGACTTCCCTAATAACAATACAGCCTTGCATTTGGCATCTTTACAATTTTAAAACTGAACTGTCATATCGAAAAATTATAGGTAGGGTGTTTCTATACAGTCATGACTCTGAAGTGGTTATGACATGCCTGGACTCCCCCAAGGAACAGAGAGGAAAGTCATATTCCATATTCATAGCCGTAAGCCCTCCTTAGCATGCACTTGAAAACCGCCCTCTGAAATCTGAATGATGCGGGCTTATTCAAATCACCACCAATTATTCCTGGAAGCACCAACCAAGTGAGGTATGAAACCTGAACAGAAAATGCAAATCTCATAGTCACTTTCTTCCAGGAACACAGGGAACACATGCAGAAAAGTGTCACAAAGAAAGCAATGCCCATGTAAAGAGACCGACTCTACCAAAATCCCAGCTTCCCTGCAGAGAGGAGTACTCTACTTGATGTTTAAAAAAAAAAAAAAAAAAGACCCATCTTTTTCACAGTAAGATTCTCTTGGTACATTTGATCCAATTTATAAAAATTTGATTTACACCAATTTTGTTAACATACCAGTTCAGAGTGTAACTAGAGATAGGTAGGTCTGCATTTTAAATGGGAGGTAGCCTCCCGGATTGAAGTTCGATCCAAACATCCTGGTTTAACAACTCCATTAATGACACCAAGCACAGATCTAAAGATTACTCAGCCCCTTTGTCAGTCGCATGTGTTATTCATAGCAGTATATCAATCATGTCTCCTTATTATTTCCTACTTTCTGGTCCTAAGCTATTTGGTCTCCCAAATTAATACATTCCATTGCTGCTGCAAACCTAAACAATGCTTGATAAAAGATTAATAAAATAGTTGGGTTCTCTGCAACCACACACACACCCAAGGAAATTCATCAATGTCTTTTTATTTGCATATTTGGCTGTCTGCCCCCTTCAGCAAATACGTGAGGCACAATGCTCAGGTATCCTGGTTTATGGTTTGCATTTAATTCAGGGTGTCAATCTGCTTCTGTTTTAATTACATCCATCTTGATATGTTATTACAATCTCATGAAAACTTCTTTTCATTATATGAATGGCTATAAATATATACACATGACAAACAGTTGTTATAAATTTTCTGGTTCAGCAATAAACAGGCAAGATGCCTTAGCCAACACGTCATATGGATTTAATATTTTGAGTCTTTCTTCTTCAGAAGAAAAGTTTGGTTGAGACTTTAATTCAACTATAGTCCTAAATTCACTTCAAATATTCTGCTAGCAATTGCCATTAAGCGTCTCTGAGTTTCTCTGGGTTACCAGACTGAAAAAAATACTATATCCAAATAAAGCACGTTAAAATTTTAAGTGGTCCATATTAAGTTCATCTTATACCCAAATAACTACTGCATCTTTCCACTGGACATTCAAAAATGAGAAACCCTCACACCATCATTCTAATACTTACTTTTTCATCTACGTCCTCATTATGGGGAGGGGGGGGATTTAGAAAAGACTAATGTACCCACAGAGAAAGGCCAACGAATTACAGGGTGATACACTGGGGGGAAGCAGAATGCTTTTAGAAGGTTCTTGACACTGAGTAATAATCAGAAAATTTCTCAGAAAAAATAGGAAGCTTTATAATCATCGGCATTCATCCTCATTTGCATTATTATTTTTGCTTTTAAAAAACCTTCTTCTTAGGTTCCCAGTCCTTGGGAATCCAACTACAAAGCAGAAGCAGTCTCCCAGTTTCGCTGGATAACAGTGAGAGACATAACTCCCAGTGTGATCTTGAGCAGGTCAATTAACCCCTCTGGGTTGTGTTTTCATTTGCAAAATGGGAGGTAGAACTACATCACTAAAGACAACATCTGTGCCTCTAATGCCACTCCGGCTTGGAAAGGACATCAGCCAACAATGGCTGGAGTGAAATGGATTAAAAGGCTGCTCTAAAAAAAAGCTGAGGTCCTAACTTTAGGATAACACCTCCTAAAGATGTAACTCTGCATATTAATCTCAAAATGTAATTTCTGACAAGTAATCAAATCCCCATAAGCAATGAGCAAGAAGCCAACTTTGCAATATGCAGCAATGCACAATACCAAAAACACCTATTTCCCCTTTTGCCCCAGTGAAAGTCTAATTTCACTTGAATGATACAAAATCATTTCTTAGAAAAGGACAATCCAGGACCTTCATTATTTTCGTCAATGGAACATGTACAGAGAAAAACAGGCAGAACGCTGGAATATCTAGCATGTGGCTGGAAAACAAGTGAGAATCTAATCCTTGACCGTTGTTTCACTTACATCTTCATTTTTCCTTATGTCTTTTCTTACTCAGTTTTTTTTTTTTTTTACTAAAGAAAAATATTCACTGAACCACCTTTAGCCAGCGACCTTTAGCCATCAAGCATAACTGAACAGGGACCCTAGCAAACAACCCAAAAATGTCTACTTTGGGGTAACTATTGAGAGATAACTGCAATACTGGACTCTTAATTTCTCTTTTCAAGTTCTAAAATATCACTGCCATTGGAAACTTCGCAGAAACCTAAAATGAGGTCGGGAGGTTGGTGTATCACAGTGGCAGGTAGGTGTGCGGGGACAAGGAAGATGACATCCCTCCGGTATCATCACAACTTGACCCTGGCATTGACTTGAACCCTATCCCAGATTCAGATATCCCTGCCACTGGCAAAGCATCAGATTTCACCCATATAACCAAGAGTCACAATCTGTCTTCACAGGCTGTGCTTCCGTATCTAGCCCAGGTCATTTCAAAATGCTTCCGTTAACACCAATCACAAAGTACCTGCAGTTTTAAGGCTTTCTGCCAAAACTGAATCCCAACCTGCATTACCCAACCATTTTTTATTACTTCCAAACTGTGGGCTTTTCCCTTCTCTTCTCAGGACTCCATTTTACTGCAGTTGGGTTTTCCCAAGACTCTTAATAAAGGTACCAAGCAGATATGACACCATGAGGTACAGTGGCAAGCCAAAATGACAGTCAAGTCTTTAAAAATATATTTGTATGTACAAGTCGGTAATTTGTGTTTGCTCAGGCAAACTCTAACCGGAGATCGGTATGAATGAGAAATCAGAATGATGAGCTGTAACAGCCCAGAAAACTGCGGCAAGCAATTTACCCTCACATCAGAGTCCTTCAGACAGGTGAAACTCAAATAATGAAAGTGTGGAAATTTAAAGTTTCCACCTTTCATCTACAACTCCCTAAATCCATTAGCTTTTAGCAATTGCATTTATAACTGATAGTTCTACCTCAATAAAGGAGAAAGAAGGAAGGAAGGGAAGTTGGGAGGGAGGGAGGAAAGGAAGGAAGGAAGGAAGGAAGAAGGCAAGCAGTGGGTTACATCTAAATGGATCCCACGATGAGAATGCTATGGACGCTAATTTGTGAAATAAACACCTGCAAAGAAAAGCAGCAAGACACATGCTTTCAGGGTACAGGTCACTTTGCAAAGGATGGAACTGGAGACCTAAAGATGACTGAGCCACAGAAGCCCACACTGACTAGTCTCCTCCTAAGCAAGCAAAGACACCCAGACTATGTAAAACCCACTCTCCCCCTCCTCGTTACTAACAGCATAAAGAGGACCTATTCTTTGTGACCTTACAATGATAACTTACTGACAGCATACCCCCTACCCTGCAGGCCTTGTTAGAAAAAATGAAGGAAGAACACAGCTCAGACCTGGAAGAACAAAGACAAATTCAGGTTCCCACCAGCCTTAAAATTCTATGCCCCTCTTCCAAGGGAAAAAAAAATGTGCAGGCATCTACTCAGGAAACAGGAACAGATTATATAAGAAAAACAGTTCTGACCCAGGTAACAATGTCCCTAAATTGTTTTTGATCCTCTCCTGTCTTGGGTTTCACCAAATTAATTCCCATCTTGCTCTTCCAAACTTCCAATTATCTGAGAGTTTTCAAATCTCAATTTCAAAATCTACCTCATTTTTTCCCCAGAACTTCCTCAAATGAACAGTTGCTATCCCATTACCAAGTTCTTTCTCCTATATCTATAAAATATTAGGTTCAATCCTAACCCTGAAAAAAAAAAAAAGTGGTTTCTTGAGGAGAAAAAAAAAATAGCATGAGGCACCTTCACATAATTAGGCTAATTTAGTGTATTTGACTAATCACAGCATAGGGGTAAAATAAAATGTAAAGCCACTAACCCTCTGCCACCCTCTGCATGTGGACACACACACACACACACACACACACACACACACACACCCCTCCCATCAAGAAGCGCTGTAGCTTCCAAAGCTTGTAGCCACTGGGACCTAAATTATTCCTTAACAGCTGGCCTCAACTATTATTTTCTGTTTGGGGACGAATCTAATCCTAATATTCTCTCAAACTAAATAATCGCCCTTTATTTTTCACAATATATAGTACTGTTGTATAGAAGTACAGGATCTTTATCACCCTCGATGCTCCTTGAATCATGGTGAATGCTCAGGGTTTTTTTAACCCCTTTTCAAGAGAACACCATGAGAGGATCAAAGACTAACCACTAACTTTGTGATTCATTTTTTTAAATTTACAGGTTCATTGATAGCCTATCCCACTTCCAAAAAAGAAGTAGTCAATCTCAACAAGTAATACAAGCCACACAGAACCATCATATCACAATCTTCAACCTCATCTCACATAAATACACCTGAACTGAGGCTCTGCTTCATACAGTAAAATACTCAAATTCAGTACCTACACAAAATACCTGAATTCATAATCAAGAACATTATTCCCACTCTTCCTTTTATGAAAACTTCCTCCCCACTTGGAAACTCCTCAGATCCTAGGGCTATGCATACTTTCAGAAGTGAAATGCTGGAACTGACCCATTTACTCTGTAGTCCCATCCCAAACTTCCTAAGATAGAAAGTGAAAAAATCCACCGAAAACAGAGGTCTACAGCTCTCCCTGGCTGCGTTAACAGCAGAAGGGTTCTGACCTTTCTTGAACTACCAGTTCATACATAAGCGAGCAAAAGGCAAATAATCTGAAACCTTTATTTTAACATCACTGTCAACCTCCTTTGTCATCCAACCGTCTTTCCCAGTTTGCTAAAAGCAGCCATACAGGAAACCAGAAGGGACCAAGAGACAATAAAACACACTGGCTGGAGGGCAGCTTGGTGGCATCCGAACTGCTGCATCAGGGCTGCTATTAATGAGAATCACTCACCAACACTCACCTCATGGTGGGGTTGCTAACAATCAATGAAAGAACTGACACCAGGCAGGACAGGGGAGCAGGAGGAGAAGTGGACTAATCATCACTATTTACATCTCTCTTTCCCCTGAGCTCGCACTTAAGCACCAGCCTCCACTTCAACTCCAAACTTCTGTGCCTGATCGTCCATCACCAGCCCACTCACCCTATACTCAGAGACCACCAAGTTCCAAGATCTGGAAGGGACCCTGGAGATCTTTTCCAGCACTCCCCATACTGGATTATGGATTAGGATGCCAAGAACGAGAGTGCCCTGTGGTCAAATAAGTTAAGGAAATAAGGCACATCGCACTGCTTTCTCTGATATTCAAAAGTCACATTTGCATAATAAAAAGACTTTTAATTCTGGCAGAACAAGACACCCATTTAATTTTGTCTTGCCCCTCAAGTTCCAAAACTACTTGAGGACAGATCACATTTTTTGATCTGGAACACAACTTAGGAACATCCTGCAGAGCTAGCTTCCCTTCCATCTGGGGTACCTTTGCTCTAAAATTAGTCTAAACCTCTCAACTAAGGGATGAAGAAAATCATGCTTTTAGAGAATAACTTCCCAAAGTCTGTCAACTAGTTAGGAGGGCCAAGCGTGGAACAAGGGTCTGCACAGGTGTCGGCTTACACAATTCTGTTAACTCATTTCTACCAGCCCTTCCTTGCCCCCAAGCCCTAATCAATTAGCATCTTCTCAATCCTCTTGTTTCTATGCTTCCTCACTACTCCCTCTGCTTACACTGCTCTCTCCATCCCCCACACCCAATCTATCCAAATCTCTTCGACTTTCTAGGCCCCGTCTTCACCAAGAAGCCTTCTCAAACACCTCAGCCTATCTCACTACTCCTTCTCTGAAGGCTCATTGCACTTATTAGACATTCAAGCACCTGTTTCAAAATTATTTAAGAGGTGCTGGACTTAATTTATCAACTACATACTCCTTCAAGATGCTACATATATTTTGGGTTTCTTTCCACTCTTTCTAGGCACTCCATAAATATTTGCTGATACAAGGAACATGACTAATGTTTTTTAAACAACTGAAATTAAGTGAGATTCGACCATAGTAAATTACGGTATGCTGTAAGTACGTCAAATTCTGCACAGCCTATTTATGTTAGCAATGTGTAGGTAAGCCCTGAAACAACTGGGAAATAAAGACCACGTGCAAGTCTTAGTTTGATCCTCTAACCACCAGAAATAAGTCTTCCTTCATTTTCACAAGCCTGCAAAACTCCAACTGGCTCCCTGTCTACCAATCCCATCAACTTTATCTTTGCTTCCCTTGGTCAGTTTTACAGAAGAGGCTGCCCTTAAAACCCAATGCATAACAGGGAGGGAAAATGATGGATTTGCAAAGCGAAATTTTCAGCCATGGTGTTCATGTGTCTTCCTAATCAAGACTACGCAGAAAGAAACCCAAATAAGAACAGAAAGGCAGTATTATCTGGCACATCAGGGTACAAACAGTACTAGAACCCCAACATTTCCATTTATACTTCATTGGCTGGAAGGCATTTAAAAAAAAATGAGGCATGATATCTGGGTATTCGCTTTCAACCTATCGTTCAAAGTATATTCAAATAAACAATATCGTATCCAAATGGTAATTCTGCTTCTCAAATGCATTATGAAAAGAACACCACGTTCAACTTTAGCCTCCTCACCTACCCTCTTATCTTCTATCATGAGACTCTTCACAATCATATACTTGAACTTCGGGGCACAATTACTTGAGACAAGTGTCCCTGCAGAATATGAAACTACCTCAGCCAGTTTCACTGCCTATAAAGCATGGGACTTCTCAAACTACTCCTACAGCTTTGATCATCTTAAATAAAAATCAAACGATAGTGAAATATAATCAACTTAAAAATGCAGGTTCTCACTGGCCAAGTGTCTTGCTTTTACTCCAGTATTAGTAAAACCATAGGTGAACTGGAACAGTTTTTGTCAGCACACTTCATCACGATTTAAGAGCCTCTTCTTTAAAAGGTAAGTCAAAGTCAGCTACTCAGGACAAAATCATAGAGTCAAATAATGAGTCCATCAACATTCTAAGTATGCAACTCCAGAGTTTGCCAGCTACTGCTCTGAACCAGCATAAGCTATAAGCCTAGCTGTGCAAGCCAAGATTTCTGGTTTCTTACCACATCATACTAGCAGCAGCCTTGATGACGCGTGGTGACAATTGATTTCATTTCTAAACACAAGGCACAAAAACATATTAGGTACTTATGGTAACTCTTGGCATCTATAATAATTCCTAACATTTATAAGCACTCCATTAACATATATTTCTGTCCAAGTTCATAGTTTACTTGCCTATTTCCCAATAAATCCTCATATTTCGTGGTGATAGTTCAGTAAATCTTGTAAACTGAGAACAGTGAGACACCAGAGGTTTTAATGATCACTACACACATATGTCTGACCATCCAACAGGGACACAAATGTGCTAAGCAGCAACCAGATCCAACTCTTCCCACAGAACTAGACATATACGATGATTTTTATTCCCCACCGCGTGTTTTTAATATGAAAAGTTTATTTATATCTTTCCTACAAAAGCCAGGCCTCTTAAATGTGAATACTGACAAGATAGCTGAGAATATTAGGGGGCTGCTGTTAATTTACTTAAGTGTGATAATGGTACTGTAGAGTTTCTGGTGGGTTTTCTTTTTGAGTCATTACCATTTAGAGATACATATAGAAATATTTACTGATTTCTCATATCCCATCTGGGAGGGGGGAGTAGGTGGGATACAGATGAAACAAGATGAGACAGGAGTTGGCAGCTGTTGAACCTGGGTGTTAGGAATATTAGAGTTTATTATACCATTCTCCCTACTTTTGTATATGTTTAAATTTTTCTGTAAAGTTTTAAGGAAACTTTTTAAAAAGTTAGACCTTTTAGACCTACATACAGATATGTAGATGATATTTAAATATGAAGGTAGCACAGCATTCAGCTAACCAAAGTAACCTGGGTTTTGAACCTGGAAAAGTAGCAGAAAAAAAAACCACAGCAAGGAAAGGAATGTTATTAATGCTACACTCTGAACCTGCTCTTTTCTAAAAATTGAAAGTTTTTAAAAACTCCCAAAAAAAACAGAATGGGCACATTTTCTCTCAAAATCTAAATGGATAGACGTACACATCTCAAGCCCAGTCAAACATCTATTTATTAAAAATAGAAACAATAAAAAAAAACTGCATAAGTTATTATCTACCTCTACCTGGCCTTGAAAAATGTTCACGGGAAAATGCAGGCCCCTCTTACCTACTTACTGTGAGGGGCCACACAGCAACCCAGAATAACCATGCAGAAAGCAGAACCACTTGTAACCAGCTCTTAAAAATAACGTCCTAACCCAACCACAGATAGCAATGGTGAACCAAATTTTAGGCAGCATTTCCTATTAGGATACATGCTGCCATTTCAATTCCTATTTCAAAGGGAGAGAGAGAAACAAATAGAGAAAAACAGAGAGAGAGAGGTCATACTGTACAGTACCCTCCCACCTTGGCAAAGTTAAAGCCACAGTTAGAATTATCCTAATAAGCGGTGAGCCTCAACACTCAAAATAATTGTGTATGATCCATTCTAGCCAATAAATCACCAGTTCTAGAACCAAAGGGTAACTGATTCAATCACTAACATCAAAACCTATGGCCACCAATACCACCACCACCAACCTCCTTTCCTCCCCAAACACTGGCCACCATCCACCACCATCACCACCAGCAGCCCAACCAAAAAGCAGTTCAAACAGAAAAGAACAGCCCTGACAGGAAGGCTTCTTTTTTAAAAAAATATTTAAACCTGACGCCCAAACACACACACAGAACCAGCAATCTAAACCTGTACAGTTACTGCATGTGAGATTTAAGCTGTCATTAACAAAGCTTGCATCTGATCATCTCAAACAATACCTTAATAACAGCAAAAAAACCAAAGGGAAATGGAAAAGTTTCCTTCAGGAACCTCAAACCATCACACCAGGTGCATGAAATACTAAAAACCAACTCCTATCTGGGTTTTGTGCTTAAGAAAGCGGGACCAACTCTGCAGAATCTCAAAGCCTTCTGTGTGCATGGTGTGTTGGGGGTGGGGACAGGGAGGTGGGGAGGGGGGAGGAAAGGGGGTTACATCTGTAGAGGCCAATGACTGATGCCAGTACCAAATCTGATCCCTCCAGGTAAATATAGTTTACCCCAGGCCCCTGGACAGTCTCGGTCTCCCTCCCCCCCAAGCCCCCAGGAGCCCGTAGCTGGCAGGAAAATGTGCATTTGGAAATGAACGCTGCAGGTGCCCAAGGAATAAAGAAAGACACACATACACACACATACACACACAAAGCCAATCAGAAAGAAAAAGAAAAGAAAACACAAAAAAAGGAAAGGGAGAGGGACAATTCGGTGACAAGCCCTTCAGATACCAGCCAGGATTTTATTCTTTCCTCCCACCAGTGCTCCCTGGTGTACCTTTTTCTGTCCTTTAACCAAACTGCCCGTGTACACACACACACACACACACGCACACAAATGTGCCTATGTGTATAGATGATATAATTAACCCTTTCTGTAATAGAGCCCCACATAGAATACAGAGATATTCCATCCTTTCCTCTCTTCTCTCCCCTCCTCCCTCCTTTCTCCCAACCGAGAGAAAACGCCCCCTTCCCCAGCTTCACCAAAAAAAAAAAAAAAAAAGGAGCAGGGGAGGGGGGCAAAGGAACCACAAAACCCCATCAGTCTCCAGTCCCGAGGACACCCAGAACCAGGAAAGGTATATACTATACAGACACACACACTCACACATACACACATACACACACACACACACACGGACATATGGTTCTGTAGAAAGCACACAGAGAACCGTCCACAGGCGCCCCAAACCCAGCAAAGAGACTTCCACCAGCCAAGAAGCCATGATTGGGGAGGGAGAGGAGGAAGGAGTAGGGGCAGAGCTATCCGTGGAGGGGGGCGCATTGTTGTGATGCCTGAACCCCTTTCTCCCTGCCCATCTGCTGAGGAGGGGGTGCAGGGAGGGGGCGCAGGCGAAAGGCGAGCGAGAACGAGGAAACGAGGAGACCAGGCACGGCTTTGCGATTCCCTCCTGCTGCCTGCCTGCCCGCGCCCCCAGCTCCCCCCCAACAATAAGACCTCAGCCTAGACAGACAGCCAGACAGACAGACCGGAGCGCGGCGGGGGAGGTAGCGGAGCCGGGCGCAGCCGAGTGGGGTCGTGCATAAAGGGAAACCGGGGGGAGGGGGGTCCCCCTTACCTCCAGCGCTTCAAAAGTGACAAAGCTGGTCATGGCAAATCCATCAATGATGTCCTCTTCGGCCGAGGTGGACTCTCTCCGCTTCCTCCGCGGGGGTCTGGGCCGGGACGGGGCGGAGGACGGGGGCTTCCCATTGTCTTCCTTGTCGGAGCCCGACGACGAGGCGAGCGAGGGCGCCCGGGTCCGGCCGGCCCCGCCGCCGCCGGCCGCGCCGGCCCCCAGCCCGCCCCGGGAGCGCCTCTCCCGGTCTCGCTGCGACCGCGACCGCCGCTTTTTGCGGAGTCCATGGCCCCGCGTCGGGCCATCCATGGCTCTGCCGCGCCGGGGTCTCCCCGCTCGCCGCCCGCCCGCCACAGGCTCCGGCCGCGGCCACACAAAAAAATTGACACCAACCCCTCCCTCCCCCTCCTCGGCTTCCCTCCGCCCCGTGGAGGGCGCGGGGGAGACGGCGGCCGAAAGAAGGGAGAGAGGGGAAGAAAGAGAGGAGAAAGAGAAGGGGGAAGGGGCGGAGAGAGGGAGGAGGGACGGGAGCGAGGGCGAGAGGCGAGGAGCCCAAGTGCGGGGCTCCCGACAGCACCGCGGGTCGGAGATTCCTGTGAGCAGCGCCGAGCAAAGTAATGGCTGAACACACAGGTCTCCTTTAGAGGCAAAAAAATAACTCACCAAGCAGGCAATAAATCAGAATAGCGGAATGCTTTGATCAAGAGACTGGGAGGCTCCGGGGAGCCCTCCCCGCGGCCATTCTCCGCCGCGCCCCCCGCCCCCGAAAAACGCCGGCCCCCCGATTCGAAACCGCGTCCGAAAAGGTCGCGGGAAAGTGGGGGCAATGAACTTCACCCGCCCCTCGCGCAGGAAAACACCCCCGCCGCCTCTCACACACGCCTCGGAGAAAACTCACTCCCAGGCTCCAAAATTTTTAAGAAATGCAGCCAAGGGAGGCCAAGGCTACCGAGCGACCTGAGAGGGACGAGACCCCCCAGAGAGGGAAGCATAATAATGAAATAATTGGGAGGGCAGAGGGCGAAACTGGAAGAGGTGGAGAAGGGAGGTGGAGGAAGGGAAGGAGGATGCTGGAGCAGTTGTGGGGCTCGCTTTTCGGTCCTGGAGGGGGGAGGAGAGGAGATGAAAGAAGAGAAGAAGCAGACCCTGACGCTGCCACCCACCCCCCCACCCCTCAAAAACAATTTTTTTCCAGTCCCAGAGAAGAGGTCACCCTTCCTCAAAAAAGGGAGGGGGTGAGTCAGTCGACGAGGAAAGCAGAAAGAAATCTCCAGCGGGAGAGACACCGATGTGCCGCCGCCTGCCGCCGCCGCTGCCTCTTCTCTTCGCCCAGCCCGAGGGAGAAGCGCGGCCAGGAAGCGCCGGGAACGCCGCTCTCGCCGCCGCCGCTAACGCTGCCGCCGCCGCCGCCGCGAGAGCCCCGAGCCGGAGGGTGCACGGCGTGTCCCCGGGCGGCTGCAGCGGGAGCCCGGGCACGGCCCCATCCTCCGCCCGCCCGCCTCGCTCAGCTCCCGCTCCTCCCCCTCCGCGGCCGGCCCACCGCCGCCGCCGCCCGCCTCAGCCCAGCCCCGCGCCCGCCCGCACGCGCGCGCGCGCACGCGCGCCCCCGCCCTCCCCGCGCCTCGCTCGGCGCGCGCTCCCGCCCCCGCGGCCCCGGTCGGCTGGATCACGTGGCCCGCTGGGCTCCCTCCGCCCCCGCCCCCTCCCCAGTTGTAGAGTGTGTAGAAAGCAAAAGGCTGGGGGCTGGCCGCGCTCGCGAGCCCAGGGCATGCGCGCTGGGGCGGCCGGGCCTGCGCACTGGGGGCGGAGGGGAGCCGGGAGTGGGGAGCTGGGGGGGGCGGGGGCGTGGAGGGGGTAGCCCGCGTGGGGCCCGCTGTGGCCCCGCGGAGTTGGCGCGCGAGGGTGTGGAAGCCGCGGAAATAATCCCGCCGGCCGCACCGGGGATGCGTGCGGGCCACTGCCCCCCGTCTACTCCACGCTCCCAGCTCCGCGCTCCCCGCAGCCTCTTCGGGACACTTGTCCCTCGACCCCCGTACACCAGGCCTGCCGGAGGCGCCGGAGCACCCTGCTCGGGAGGCTCCCAGAGGATTTATCCTGGGCGACCTGTGCAGCGAGGGAAGGAGGGATTTCTGAGAAGGGCACAAGGGGTCTTCCCTGGGAGGGGGACGCGACCGCAGGCGACAGAAAAGGGAGCGGGTGCCAAAGGGCGGGCCTCTGCTCTGCTGCGGGACACTGAGAGGCCCCACGGCCGGAGTTGGAAACTTTTCTCCCACGTGGTAGCACAACGCGTGACCGAGTGACCCCGCGCCCATATGACCTCTGGGCCCTCCACGCCTTCCAGCGGGGGCCCTTGGGACGCGCTGGCGGCTTCGGAGCGCGAAGCGCAAGGGAGTGCGCCCGGGGCCGAACTTGAACCTCAGCAGCCGCCCCGGGCGAGGGGGCGGGGCTGCAGGGGCCGGGACCGCCCCAGCCCGAAGACCCGTTGGACCCGCAAAATGCCGTCCCTACCACAGCCGGCTTTCCTTATCGGGGGGCCGAGGGGGGTTCCCTGCTTTTCCTTCACTGCCCCTCCTGCCGCCGCAATGTAGCTCATGCTTATAAAAAGTTGTATTGAAGAGTTGACTGCAGCCCAGAATCGATCAACAAAAGAGACCAGCCTCTGTAGGTAAAATAGCTATGCGTTTTTCGGGGCACTGGAATTGATCTGTACGACTCAGAAAGACGCCGACAGCCCTTTCTCGCCAGCTTGTTAGCTACCTACTTCACTTTGTATCTGGTACATAAGTACTGTGGCACATCACCCCTTATCCCCAGTAGCCTACACTTGTGAAGGAAAGGAAATGAACTGACATTGTTAAATTGCTCACAATGGATTGGGCCCCATACTAGACGCTTTGTACATCACTTCTCCCCTTTACTATATCTACTCGTTTTATTAGTACTACTGGAAGGAGGTGATAAAGAAAAGGGCACGACAACCTGACATACCCAAGACTGGTTGATTCATTAATTCGTTTCTTTATTTAACGATTATTAGGGCCTGCTGTGTACCAGGCGCAGTTCTACGTGCTGGGAATTCAGTGGGACACAAAACATAGAAGGTCCCCCTTGGATCTTGGGTTGTAGCGGGCAAGTCTCACTCATCTTGCGCTCTCTGGCCGTTTAATGGTCATTCCCTTAAATCACACTCCTTCAGCATCCCCTTTTCTGGATCTTTATGAAATCAAGGTTGGGAGCGGGCAGGTTGGGAGGATGGTGGGAAACAAGTTTGGAGAGCCAAGAGGATCAACCACTGAACTGTGAGTAAGACAGTCTTTCTGTCTTCTCAGGGAACAGACCATTTGACCTTAGGCAAGACTCTTAAATGACTAGTTTTCTCATCTGTAAATCAAAGAGTTTCAATTAAATGTTCAAAAAGTTCCCTTTCAGATCTACCACTGGCCTTCTCAAAGGTTATCTTTTGAAGTAGATGGTGTGCTTTACTTCTTGAGAAAAGTGACCAGTATATGATCTCAGGTTCAATTTATTAAGAACACGGTGCCACCGTCCAAAATTACCTACCTAGCATAACTGAGCTTGCTGCCCCTGGAGCAATTAGCTAAAATAGTGCCTCTGTACAGAGTGTAACTTTTGTGTTAATCTCTAGGATGCTGTCCCAGCAGCTGCTGAAATCTACGCTAAGTTTATCAAGTTCAAGGCTACCAAAAAAAGGCAAGTTCTTTGTCATTTAAAGGAAGGACATGGGTTCATTTTTTTAGGGTTTTTAGGAATGTGAAAGATGTCTTAGATACCGATAAGTTTCAGTGAAAACTAAGAACTAACTTGCAGTTACAGTCACTTTTCACAACTTTAGGGGTTGGGTTGAGGAAGGTGTGAAATTGGCAAATATAATAAAAAGTATAATATTAGTGACTTTCCAGAGTAGTCTTTGGCAGTCCTGTCTTTAAAGAGTAATGTAAGAAAAAAAAAAAGGATGGTAATGCACTGCATCCAAGAACCTTGCCTCTGGCAAGAGTAATTTGCAAATGCATTTTGGGATAATGTTTAAATGATTTTTTTTCAGGGTCCAAGTGCAATGCTCACTGGAATTGGTAATGCCTTTTGGGTCAGAGTTTCAATTTTCTTCCATCAGAGAATTAAAATTGTTTGTGGATTATGTTGCCCATATCTATTTCTAATTCTCCATATTATCTGTGTTGTAAGACCAACATGATTAATGTCGTAGTGATTAATAACCACCATATAATAAGCTAAGTACTTACTGTATGCCAGGCGCTGTTCTAAGTTATCTCATTTAATTCTCATGAATTTTGAGAAAGGTTTTATTATACCTATTTTAGAGTTGAGTAAACTGAGGCTTAAGGTGGTTAAGCAAAGGGACACCTAGGTAGCTCAGTTTGGTTAAGTGTCAGACTCTTTTTTTTTTTTTTTAGTATCGGACTCTTGATTTCAGCTCAGGTCACTGTCTCGGTGTTGTGAGATGGTTCCCCATGTCTGACTCGGTGCTGAGCGTAGAGCTGGCTTAAGATTCTCTCTCCCTCTCCCTCTGCCCCTCCCCCTCCACGTGTGTGCACGCGCACGCGCTCTCTGTCCCTCTCTAAAAAAAAAAAAAAGTCAAGCGTAGGTAGCATGGCTTTTCATGGTAAGCTTAGTTTGGCCTGAGTAACTCCATAACTTATTCTCTTCATGGTTATGCTGAATGCTTTCATCAGAGTGATTCTTCAAGAAATCATATGCTATGTCTAGAGTACAACTACTTTGGAAAACTGGCAATATCTACTCAAGTTAAACATATGAACAGTCCGTGGCCCACCAATTCCTTTCCCAGGAATATACCAATGTCAAATGTGTATCAAAAGATTATCTGTTGAACTGCTCAGAGCATTATCATAACCCCCAAACTGGAAGGAACCCGAATGTACGTTGGCAGTAAAATGGGGCAATGATTGGTGATGTATTCATATAATGGAATTCGATACATCACTGAGAATGAACAGTCTATTTCCAAATGCAGTAACATATATGAATCTCATGAATAGGACGCTGAGTGAAAGAAGTGAGACACGCAAGAGCATGCATTGTGCAAAAACAGGCAAAACTTGTTTATGCTATCAGAAGTCAGGACAGTGGTTACCTTTCAAGGGGGCTAATGACTGGGAGGGGGCATCAATAGGGCTGCTGAGGAGTTGATCACGTTCTGTTTCTTGGGCTTGGTGCCTGTGCACATGTGTGTTCGGCTTGTGAAAATTCTCCAAGCCATACTATTCTGATGTATGTACTTCTCTGTATGTGGATTATACTTCAAACATGAAACATGCTATGTGTAAGTGTGGAGGATCTTGTTTGTATACATATAAATATATTCTATAAATATAGAATACTTATATATAGAATATATAGAGAATACTTATTTTTTTCATGGATCAATGACACTGTCCAAATGCTCCTCAACAGTAGAATAGATAAATAAGCTACCATTTATTCACACAACACTACAGTGTGAACACACAATGGAATACTGTAGAGTAAACCGAAATAAAGCATAGCGTCTGATCAGATTTCTTACCACGCAGAATGAAAGATAAAGCTTTAACTTGAAATGGGCAGTTTGAATGAGCTCATAATTCATATCAGCAAAAGCTTAGGTGAGTTCTTTGCCAAAAGACTGTAGCTGATAAAGAGTAAAGCTTAAGAATTCTGTAAGAGGTTGCTTGTTTAGTAGGGAAGACACTCAAGTGGTTCAGGAAAACACAAAGTAAAAACTTACATCTGTGTTCAGGAATAAAATACTTAACACAGGAGAGCCTCTCCAGTTGTGCGATCTTTTATTCAAATCGACGATTAATACTCAAACTATATCTTGAACATTCAACCTTGACTAGTCAGAGAATACTATTATAGCTCAATGACTGAACTAAACTCTGAGCATTCCAAGCAGCGATAGCTATTTTTGGTACCAGATTTTCTAAATTACTAAATTTTTATATCCCTCTAAAGTCTCACGCTTTGCACTCTGCCAACACGGCAATTATTAATACATCCTTCTTGATATTACATACTAGTATATAATATTTGAGTTTAATTTATTAGGAAGATTGATTTTTTAACTCAAGGAAGCTTAGGGTTTATGTTTTGGTCGTTTATAACTTTCAGTTATTTTGCGTGTGCGTCTGCCCTGAGACCAAGGTAGAACTGAGCTGGTTAATGGATCTATCTTTATGCCATTTCCAAATGAGCAAACACGAGACTAACACATTTAATATCCCTTCCTTAACCCTCCTAAGTTGTTTTTAATAATAAGTATTCCTGGGGAGAGGTGATAGCTTGCATTAACTGACATGTAGCCCATCAGCAAGAACATTGTTGTAACTTTGCCCTAATTATCACCTGCTGTTTTAATTTTTTTTCTGCATTGGAAGTTGTCTTCCAAAGTGCAGTTTTAATGTTCAAAAAAGGTGGAGGGAGCAAATGTGTGGTTCAACTTGCTAAATGTTGTGCCACTTTCCATAACATTGTACAATAAACTTTGATCATCTTTATAGGTGCCTGTGATGAATGATCACGTCGATCGACCCATAATCTTCAGAGTCTGCCATGTGAAGCCAATGAAAGATACCTGCTGGTAATCGAATGATGACCATATAAAAAGGTAG
This sequence comes from Potos flavus, assembly GCA_028534135.1. Lineage (NCBI taxonomy): Eukaryota > Metazoa > Chordata > Mammalia > Carnivora > Procyonidae > Potos > Potos flavus. The sequence goes on along the minus strand of CM052890.1, from coordinate 9,870,280 downwards.
TTTTGCAAATTTTAATGAGTTTTAGATTTTCACGAAATTAACTAATCTTCCTGTCCCTTCTCAGAGCAATGCCTTCTACTCGACATGATCAGATGGGAAAATTGATGGATAATCACAAGAAAAAACTATAAGTGACTTTTTTTTTTAAGATTTTATTTATTTATTTGACAGAGAGAGAGATCACAAGTAGGCAGAGAGGCAGAGAGAGAGGGGGAAGCAGGCTCCCCGCTGAGCAGAGAGCCCGATGTGGGGCTTGATCCCAGGACCCTGAGATCATGACCTGAGCGGAAGGCAGAGGCTTAACCCTCTGAGCCACCCAGGCGCCCCTATAAGTGACTTTTTAAAGGTACCGATGGAAGATCTCTGTATTTATTATGGGTTATAATCCTGAGGAACAATTTCTCTATCGGATTTGGTAGATGACTTGTGATGACTTGTGATTTTGTTTTCATTTTTATTTGAAGAGAAATATACATCTAAAAGGATCAGATTCAGAATAGGTAACATCCTGATTGAAAAAAAAATCAATCTTTTGGAATTACATAAAGAATATAATAAATTATAGCCCAGACCTAATTGCAAGCTTCTATTGTCGAGGTCCCTGGCTGGCTCAGTTGGAGGAGTAGGCAATTCTTGATCCTAGGGTCATGAGTTCAAGCCCCACGTTGGGTGTCAAGATTGCTTAAATAAATAAAATTAAAAAAAAATAAAAGTAATAACACATAATAATGATTTTAAATTTCTGTGTTTAAGGCCTTTTGTGGTCTGGTCCCAGTTATGTTATCAACCTACTTTATCATAGCATATTTCTGTGCATCCCAAGCTAAGCACTTGCCTAGAAGACTTGCATGCCTTTGCCCATACTGGCGCTTCAGCCCAGAACCTCCTTTCCCACCACCTGAACTTGCTGAATGTCTCCTCACCCATCAAGAACCATTTATCCATCAAGGCCAATTCATCCAAAACCTTTACTCTGATTGCTACTTCCGTTCAGAATTAACAACCTTTTCTCTACTTACGTGGCATTTTAATTTCTGTATGTTTTAATTATCATTATAGATTTCAAATTAATATAGTAAACAATCATGTGCTCTCTCCATTACTTAAGAAATAAAACATTTCAGGGCACCTGGGTGGCTCAGTGGGTTAAAGCCTCTGCCTTCGGCTCAGGTCATGATCTCAGGGTCCTGGGATCGAGCCCCGCATCGGGCTCTCTGCTCAGCAGGGAGCCTGCTCTCCCCTCTCTCTCTGCCTGCCTCTCTGCCTACTTGTGATCTCTCTCTCTCTGTCAAATAAATAAATAAAATCTTTAAAAAAAAAAAAGAGAGAGAGAGAGAGAAAGAAAGAGAGAGAGAGAGAGAGAAAGAGAGAGAAAGAGAGAGAGAGAGAAAGAGAGAGAGAAAGAGAGAGAGAGAAAGGAAGGAAGGAAGGAAGGAGGGGAGGAAGGAAGGAAGGAAGGAAGAAAGGAAGAAAAAACAAAATATTTCCGGGGCACCGGGGTGGCTCAGTCAGTTGAGCGTGCGAGCTCAGGTCTTGATCTCAGGGTCCTAAGTTCAAGCCGCACCTCCCCCCCCCGCCCCACCCCCTTCACCCCCATTGAGCCTACTTAAAAAAAAAAAAATTCCAAAGTACTTGAGCCCTCCTCTGTATGCCTTCTGGAATTGTGTCCTCACTCCTCCCACTTCCTTCCTCCCGCCCACCACCCCCTCCCACTCTCCCCAGGAGGATCATTATCCTAAATTCCATGATTGTTATTGCATTCATTTCTATTTTTACTTTATTAGAAGTATTCCTAAACAATATATACTATTCTTTTGCATGTTTTAAAAGATATATAAATGATACCAATCGATATGTATTCTTCTAAAACTTGTTTTTTATATTCAATGTTTTATTTCTGAGAACTATTGATACATATAGTTCCTATGTATTCATTTTCACTGTTGCCTACTATGTTAGTGTATGACCATTCCATAACAGATTTATTTATATCTCGTCAATAGATATTTAGTGATTTACATTTTTTTAATTCCAGTATCGTTAACGTACAGTGTTCTCTTGGTTGCAGGTGTACAATATAGTGACTCAACACTTCCGTGCATCACCCAGTGCTCATTGTGATGACTGCACTACTTTTTTTTTAAAAAAAGATTTTATTTATTTGAGAGCGAGAGAATGAGCATGAGCGGGGAGGAAGGGCAGAAGGAGAGGGAGAAGCAGACTCACATTGAGCAGGGAGCCTGGTTCGAGGCTTGATCCCAGGTCCCCTGGATCATTGAGCCAAAGGCAGGTGCTTAACCAACTGAACCACCCAGGCACCCTGATAAACTACACTCCTTCACCCCCATCCTCTATTTCCTTTATCACCCTACCCACCTTCCCTCTAGTAAAGATCTGTTTGTTCTCTATATTTAAGAATCCGGTTTTTAGTTTGTCTCTTTTTTTTCCCCTTTGTTCATTTTTTTCTTAAATTCCACATATGAGTGAAATCACATGGTATTTGTCTTTCTCTGACTGACTTATCTTATTATGACTTATCTTGCATAATACTCTCTAGCTCCAGCCATGTTGTTGCAATTGGCAAGATTTCATTCTTTTTTATCGCTGAGTAATATTCCATTGCATATGTATACCAATCCTTCTTCATCCATTCATCAGTCAATGGACACATGGGCTGTTTCCATAACTTGGCTATTCTAAATAATGCTGCAATAAACATAGGGGTGCTTATATCCCTTCGAATTAGTGTTTTTGTATTTTGGGGGTAAATACCGAGTAGTGTAATTACTGGATCAGAGGTAATTAATTTTTTAAGGAACCTCCGTACTGTTTTCCACTGTGGCTGCACCAGTTTGCATTCCCACTGACAGTGCACGAGGGTTCCTTTTTCTCCACGTCCTTGCCAATACTTGTTGTTTCTTGTGTTGTTGATTTTAGCCATTTCCCTAATGATGACTGATGTTGAACATCTTTCCCTGTGTCTGTTGGCCATCTGTATGTCTTCTTTGGAGTAATATCTGCTCATGTGTTTTGCCCATTTTGTTAAATCAGATTGGTTACTGTTTAGGTGTTAAGTTTTACAAGTTCTTTGTATATTTTGGATGGTTACCCTTCATCAAATATGTCATTTGCAAATATCTTCTCTCATTCAGTAGATTGTCTTTTAGTTTTGTTGATTGTTTCCTTTGCTGTGCAGAAGCTTTTAATTTTGATGTAGTCCCAATAGTTTATTTTTGCTTCTGTTTCCTTTGCCTGAGGAGACATATCTAGAATGATGTTACCAGTGGTTTACAATTTTTTGTCATTATAAATAACACAGATGACAAGGAGACAGGGCCTCCTTTTTTTACACCACTGTTATAGAACTTATTCTTCTGTTACTTTTGTCATTATATACACATCCTGTGACCTTTTCTTATCACTTGGTAAACTCTCTAGGATAGGGGCTAGGCAGGCAATAGCAGGTACTCAATAAATGTTACCTGACTTGATGATTTATCCTTCCTATATTTGAGTTTAGATTTTGTAGACTCAGGCTGCTATGTTTTAATTATAGTACAGATGAAGACTTGAATTTTTGGATTTTCATATATTTACTTCAGAAGTCCTAAAATGAGACCTCAATGGTCAGTTGATTTTGTCAGACTTCGTGTTAAAATGGGCTCCTGTCAAGCATCTGTCCTTAAAAATGAGTTGGTAGTATTTCTGAACTCCTCAATCCCTCTGTCAACTTTGGAACACAGTGGAGTTTCTTTATGAAATTGTGATTATCCAGTGATCTCATTTTTCTTCAAGTGCCTTTATTCTTTTGAAAGATCCTAAAAAGAGGAAATAACATCTTCATGTGCAATGAAAATTTCTTTGATGTTCAGAACAAACAAACACATTGTTGTTTCAACTATTCAAATAAAGAATGTTGCCAAGGTTCTAGGATGGGCTCATATTATCAGGATTTTTCATGAAATCGTTGTTTAAATAGCAGGGTAACTGATAAGAAACTAACTACCAGAAGAAAATATTGATAATTTAAACTGTTCGTGTGTCATCAATACAATTCTACACTATGTATGTTTCCCCCCAAGTTTTATTTCTTAAATTTAAAAGAGGAATATTATATATACAAAGATATTTATAGCATTATCACTTATAATAGGGGAAAAAAAGAAAAACAACATAAATGTCCTACAATTAAGTATAATTAAGTAACTTTAACATGGAATTTTATGGGTTTATTAAAATTACATGTATGATTTTTATAATGATATTTTTATCTGTTGACTACTAACAGTTCTACAGACCTTGTGATAACAATTGCTTTCAGAACTGTTAAATTATATAGTCTATATAAAGTGTAGAAGGAACACAAAGACATACATTGTCACTTTATTTTAGTAGTAATAGGGATGGAAATTTATTTTTAAATTGCTTTTCTATATGTTAAATTCATTTAATTATAAATAAAGCTTTGTAAGTATCATATTTCTTTTCGAATAAGGTGTGTGTATTAGGCGACTGACTGCCTGGCTTGCTTGGAACCAAAGAGTCTCCCAAGATACAGGACATTCATTGCTAAAACTTGGACCATCTTGTACAAACTGGGACATTTGGTCACCCTATAATGTGTCTTTGATTGGTAGGAGAAAGTGGGAAGAAATTGTAATTTTATTTCAATTGTCAGGATATAAACTGGATACCAGTTTGATCACTAACTAGAAATTATTTATATTTGAAACTCTACTCCTCCATATTGTGGCTTATCTTGTAAAATTGCATACAAAATCTTAAAGAGACAACCTTCTACTAATTGCATATTCACCTGGTATCTATTTCAACAAATAAAATTACTCTCAGCACATATTAATTGACATAATTACTGAAACACCAAAATCAGATTAGCCACTGTAGCTCAAAGAAAAAAAAAAGAAAGGAAATCATTGCTCCAGCAAATTGTAAAAGTACTAAAAAAAAAAAAAAAAAAAAAAGGCTTGAAAAGGTTGTTCAACTTGTAGATAGTTTTAAATAAAGCCAGTAAAACATGGCTATTTCAATATTCATTCATGAGATAATTCTGGGTTCTTAACAATATATTTTGGCTATATTGCAGCTATATATATCCTGCACTTTGTTGATTGTTCTTCTAATCTCTATTGTATGTGTTTTAGTGGCATAGCACTCCTATTCAAAGACAAATTGTACCCACTATTATTATCTATTTTCATAATTAACAATCATACAGTTTATTCTAGAAGCCCAACAGCAGCAACAATGACAACTTTGTATTTGCAAAAAGCTTACTTTTCAAATTTCTGGCTCTTTTTCCTAAAACACTGACATCGTAGTAAAACATTGTTCTGCCTGCTTTGGGTTCGAATCGCCTGATAAATTAGAGAAACATGAAGATAACAAAAAAAAAGACATATAGTAGTGTAATTCTGCAAGGCAAAAAAATCTCTGCTAGCATTTTGTTATTTCTGTTGGTTGAATACATGGAATCCATTGTTTCATGGTCTTACTTCCTCATTTCCTATGCCTGATTGTTCTTGACACTTAAAATGTAATTTCTTGCACAACTCACCTTACATGCTCTCTGTTCCAGTATTGTACTATTATTAGAATACCTTTGCTAAAAAAAAACCAAAAAAACAAAAAACAAAAAAAAATAAAATGCCCTTTGCTTTCCAGGGTCTTTTATCAAAGCTCATTAGCATTCTTGATCACCATCATGATTTGCCATTGTTATTTATTTTTGCTCCCCTGTGCAGAATGTTTTCTCTTTATTGCAACATTGTTTTGTTCTCTCTATCATAATATAACTAGTCTTACGCATTAGTATAGAATTCTGCTTTTGTTGAAAATAACTCCCATGAATCAGAGAAACATGAAGAAAACAAATGTAGACACATTGTGGTACATTTCTTCAAAATAAAAAGAGAGACATGCTCAGATTCTTTGCTACTCTGGTTTGACCACATGGAATCAAGCACTTCACCACCTATAAAATCTTTTACAAACTTTTGCTTCTACATTATTAATTTCTAACTGCATTTCCTATTTATAGTAACTAAATTTTATCTAACAGAAATATAATGATATTACAACCAAATATATAATGGGGCCAAAATAAGGAGGGGAGAAAAAATAAAGAAGAAAGAAAGATGTACTTCACCATAAAAAACAAGAAAGATTTTTAATGCATTATTTGTATTATATGTACCATTCTCCTCAAGATTTAGGTCTTGTCTCATATTATGGAGAAATTGCAGAGACAGAAATAGTAGAATGTGTTTGTTATGTTCAACACCTAATAAAAGTTTACTTTTCTTATATTCCCCATGTTAGGCACCCCAACTTTAGCCTTCACTTAATACTGCATAAAATTCTAACAGCATGTCAGAGTTTCTGTACCTCTGCCTTCACCACACAAACACACATACCAGGATTTTCTGTAATCGAGTCCATACTGACCAATTCTTTCCTCCATTCTGCCAGAGATCTGTTGGTTATCCCAATTCGCCTTTGTAGAAGACAATCAAAACATAGTAATTTTATAGCCACCATCGGTGAAGGATGCCAAAACCTTTGGGAAACAGGATATTCACAAAGTCTCAGTGTCACACCCAAGATCTCTTATTAATTACAAGGGGAAAGGAAGTTTTAACGTTCCAGACATCTGGTAACTACAGCCTTAATCAAATGATCAAACATGGCATCATCAATTATGATATCCTATACCTCTAATGTCATGCAATGAGGACACAACAATATGTATATAATATTCCTTCCAGAAATATTTAAGCTGGGGTGCCTGGGTGGCTCAGTCGTTAAGTGTCTGATTTCAGCATAGGTCATGATCTCAGGGTCCTGGGATCGAGCCCCGCATCGGGCTCCAATCAACGGGAAGCCTGTTTCTCCCTCTCCCACTCCCCCTGCTTGTGTTCCCTCTCTCACTGTCTCTCTCTCTCTCTCTCTCTCTGTGTCAAATAAATAAAATCTTTAAAAAAAAAAGAGAGAGAGTACAAGTGAATGCAACAGACAATCCTTGATTGGATCCTAGAACACAAAAATAAATAAATTCAGCTACATAAGACATTATTGGGACAATTGGGGAAATTGGAATATAGAGAATATTTTAGGTAATAGTATTGAATCAATGGGGGCGCCTGGGTGGCTTAGTTGGTTAAGCGTCCGACTCTCGGTTTTGGCTCAGGTCATGATCTCAGGGTTGTGGAATCGAGCCCCGCCTCGGGCTCCACACTTGGCAGGGAGTCTGTTTGGGATTCTCTTTCTTCCTCTGCCCCTCCATCCACCTCCCCGACCCCGGCTCTCTCTCTCTCTCTCTCTCTCTCTCAGATAAAAAGAAATAAATCTTTTAAAAAAGAGTATTGAATCAATGTTAAATATCTCAAGGAATTGTCTTGTGGTTATGTGGGAGAATGCCCTTTTTCTTAGGAGATGTAAAAGTATTCAGAAATGAAGTATTGTGGTGTTTGCAATAAATTCTCAAATGTTTTGGCAATGTCTATACATGCAGGAAGGGAGCAGAGAAAGAGAAACAGAAGTGGAGAGGAAGTAAATATGGCAAAATGTTAATAATTGGTACATCGAAGTGAAGGGTATATAGCTCTTCATTGTATATTCCCGCAGCTTTTCTGAAGGTTTGAAATGTTACACAATAAAAAGCTGGGGGAAACATGGTAAACCAAAACCTTGCATTTCTCAGGAAAGGAAGTCCAAAAGTTAGTGTATTAAACCAAAATGCTTTTCTTTGGGCCTACAAGAAAATAAAATAGACTCCAAATATGTGGGCTTAAGCATCACTGTAAAATGAGGCAGGATCAGCGTGGCAGGCCGGTGGGACAGTGTGCTAGAGACTACATTGCTATGAACGCTTGTTTCGGGAGATATGTATATTTCCAGACATACATCTCTCTCTCTCTTTCCTGTTCAATTATATATGTAATTATATATATTATATATCTTAATATATCATTTTATATATCATTAGAGATGCTCTAGTCAAAGATACCCATTTTACAAATAAGTAAGCAGAGGCCCAGAGAGGTATGGTGCCTCGCCCAATGTCACACAGCTACATAGTGTTAAAGCTGGACTTAGAACCCAGGAGTCCTTTGCTTTATTAACTATCTTAGGTTTCCTGGGGCACCTGGCTGGCTCAGTCAGTGGAACATGTAACTCTTTATTATTTTTTTAAGGCTTATTTATTTATTTTAGAAAGAGAGAGAGAGCGGGCAAGCACATGCAAGCAGGGGAGGGGCAGGGGGAGAGAGAAAGAGAGAATCTCTATCAGACCTCCCCCCCCACCCCCCGGATTGCAGAGCCTAATATGGGGCTCAATCCCAGGACCCTGAGAACACGACCTGAGCCGAAATCAAGGGTCTGATGCCCAACAGACTGAACCACCCAGGGGCCCCTGGAGCATGGGACTGTAATCTCAGGGTTGTGAGTTCAAGCCCCACATTGAGGATAGAGCTTCCTTAATAAAAAAAAAAAAATTTCTTAAAAAAAAAAATGAACTATTTTAGACTTCCTCATTCCATTATTTCAACAAAAACAACAGCAACCACAATAGTCAATTTAGAATTTCCTAAACTACTTCAGTTTAATAAAAAGCTTTTACTTTTCTCATGCTACCCAATTCATCTCTCTTTTTCTACCAGTCTGTGAAAATGAGACTACAGAACAGAAATTTACATGGCTCCAAAACCTTAAGCATATGAGATTTTTGGAAACAAACTAAAGACAAACCTATAGTAGAAAATTATCATAGCCAGAAAGCAAAGTTTGAGGCCATGTGTTTCCATCTATAAAAGTGACAGGACAGAATACAGATTAAACTTCATCATCTAGAAAGAAATGATGCTTCATTTTCAAATTTGAATGAACTTTTTAAAATTTTATTTTTAAAAATTATTTGAGAGAGAGAGAGCAAGCAGGGGGGTGGGGAGGAGCAGAGGAAGAGTGAGAGAAAGGGTCTCAAGCAGACTCGCACTGAGCACAGAGCCTGATACGGGCTCAATCCCACAACACTGAGATCATGACCTGAGCCGAAACCGAGAGTCGAACACTCAACCCACTGAGCCACCCAGGCGCCCCTTGAATGAACTTTTCTTATAACCATTTTTGAAGTGTGGTGTACTATTTAATGGCATTTCTTTTTTCTTAATTTTTTCATAACTTATTTTTTTAAAAGATTTTATTTATTTATTCGGAAGAGAGATAGAGAGAGCCAGAGAGCACAAGCGGGAGAATGGGAGGGAGAGGGAGAAGCAGGCTCCCCCCTGAGCAGGGAGCCCGACGTGGGGCTCGATCCCAGGACCCTGGGATCACGACCCAACCTGAAGGCAGACGCTTATCCGAGTGAGCTACCCAGGCACCCCAAATTTCTTTTTTTTTTTTTTTAAAGATTTAATTGAATAGAAAGAGAGAAAGAGAGAAAACAGAGGGAGGGGCAAAGAGAGAGAAAATTCAAGCAGCCTCTGCACTGAGCACAGAACCGAGACTCGGGGCTGGATCTCACCACGCTGAGAGCATGACCTGAGCCGAAACCAAGAGTCAGACACAACCCACTGCACCACTAGGCACCCCTACTTAATGGAATTTCAGATGAGAAATTTAGTTAAATTCTGAGCTAAAAACTTTTTCCTACCACTCTGCTTGAGACTATCTATGATGTCTTTTATTTCAACCACCACCAACTTTCCTGAGACACAAATGTGCTCGAAGTATTTCCACTCTAGTTTCTAACTCGAAGAAAAAAATCCCCAGTAGGGAATTTCTGTTGCTGTGGCTGTGGGATCCATACTGAAAAACCCAAGCCTCACCTCCCACTGACACCCCTGTTGCATAGACGTCTGTCACGTGCAAGGACATTCAAGGACTGCAGGAAAAGAGTGACAGTGGCATTGTGCCCACGACTGAGTGCTGCCCAATATCCCACTCTTTCTCTACCAATCCTGTGTGAAAATGAGACTGTGGGGGAGCCTGGGTGGCTCAGTGGGTTAAAGCCTCTGCCTTCGGCTCAGGTCATGATCTCAGGGTCCTGGGATCGAGCCCCGCATCGGGCTCTCTGCTCAGCGGGGACCCTGCTTCCCCCTCTCTCTCTGCCTGCCCCTCTGCCTACTTGTGATCTCTCTCTCTCTGTCAAATAAATAAATAAAATCTTTAAAAAAAAAAAAAGAAAGAAAATGAGACCGCGGAGCAGAAGGACAATAACATCATCCTAGTACGAGTGATCTTAACAGCGAGTAAACCCTATTATTTGAATGGAGTCATGGATAGGCCTGAACATTATCAGTCACTCTGGGGGTGACAGAAGCACGCTTCTTGTTACAGCATCAGAGTAAAAACCTTTCCAGCATTGCATTCGTCTCAAGCGAGCAAAAAGGAGGTAATGCACGAGAGAAAGAAGGCTGTCTTCTGTACCACTTTTTTCCCGAAATCTTTCATCTCAGCTGATGGAATCTGACATAACATTAATTTGCTTTATTAAACAGTCTCATCCCTCCTATCTCTTTGGGTGGCTTCTACTTTGCATACAGTGTGTGGAGTCCTTGCCCTTGGTAATGAAGATCCTTGCTTTCCCCCCTTGAGGTATTATGACCATCGTCTCTGTAAAATGTGGACATATTTGATATGTGAACACTGTGTGTATTTCTTTGTTTCCTTTCTTAAGTATTATCCTGGCATAACTTCATTGCTCCTAGCTGAATGCTGGAACTTGACATTAAGGCATAAAAAGCCATGTAAGGAGACATCTTCCACCTGGTGCCAATCTACAAATTCTTACTGTTCCTGGAAGAGAAGTCAATCAGGCACATGTAGGGTACCAGAATCTCAAGGCAATGAAAAAAAGACCTTCTTGGCTATATTAAAAATAATTTTATTCACCTTCCAAGAGGCAAACCTGGGAGGAGATTAAGAGATAAGTTGCCCCCATTTATCATCATACAATCAATATATTCACTCGACATTTCCCCTGACACTCTATTAAACCAACCCCCTCTACTAGGAAGATAAAACTCTTTAAATAGAAAATAAGTAGACAGTGATGAACAGCAATATTATCCCTGCCTGCAATTTAAGTTCCCAGGACTTTGGTAAACTTTTGAATCCTCTCTGCTTGGGGCATAAAATTCTATTTCCCTGCTCTCTGGGGAAGAGCATTTGAATGACTTGCTCTCTTGCTCGAGTTTCATATTATAGGCCAGAAGAATGACTCCTATACTTACAGAATGAGTAGAAATGGCTCAGGATTGCCATAAGTATGGGCATTATGACCCTACTAAATAAGGGACCAGGTATGTATACCCAGTTCTGCTTCCCAAAATGACCAACTATGAAAAGAGATTTATTATAAGGAATTGATTCGTGCAATTATGGAGGGTGAGAAGTCCCATGATCCCCATTTATAAGCTTGAGACCCAGGAAGGCCAGTGGTATGGTTCCAGTCTGAGTCTCAAGGCCTTAGAACAAGGAAAACTATTGGTATAAATTCTTATCCAAGTGTGAAGGCCTGAGAACCAGGAGTGCCAGTGATGTAAGTAAGTCCCAGTCCAAGGGCAAGAGAAAAACCAACGTCTCAGCTCAGTAGTCAGGCAGGAAGAGAATTCTCCCTTCCTCTGCCTTGTTGTTCTATTCAAGCCCTCAAGGGATTGGATGATGCCACCACCCACATTGGGAAGGGCCATCTGCTTTGCTCAGTCTACTAATTCAAATGCTAATCTCATCTGAAAACACCTTATTAGACCTACCCAGAAATGATGTTTAGCCAAATATCTGGGCATTCCATACTCTGGTCAAAGTGACACGTAAAGTTAACCATCCTAGTTAGGAAACTAGTATTTATTGACATCTCCTAAGGTGCCAGGCAGTGTTGTGTATGCCTTGTATATAAATTAGTTATCCCACTTACGTGGAGGCTTCGGGATCTTGTGGACCACATCTCTCCCGCTGAGCTTTATATTCTCAGCATCCAGCATAGTTATAAGCTCACAGTGAATATTTGCCAAATGAATAGATGAATAGAAGGACCTCATCAAATCCTCAAAACAGTCCTGTCACGTGGACAAGGTAGAGCGCATCTTCATTTTCCAGGTGAAGAAATGGGCTCCATGAGTTGAAGAACATTGTCATCGCGTTAGAGCTTTGAAGAAGTGTTTTCTGGCTATCTAAGCATCTTTCCAAATAATAAGAGTAAAGCAAGATTCTTATTGACTAATAAAAGACATGTTAAATACTAGAACAAGCCTGTGAAATCCAACATCCTGCCTCGTTCAATAAAACTCTCACCACTCAAACATGACACTCTATATCTCTGCGTGGACTGGGAGAATAGCTCTCCAGTTTAAAGCAAAAGACTCAAGACATTTTCTTTGTCAGTTTACCCAACACGATGACCCCAGATGTGAGGGTCGTGTGAAACATCTTTCAAGAATTTGACCGTATTATGTGAATAGTATTGTCTCTACTCCCAACGCTTTTGAATGAGATTGCAGCTATTACTTATCCCATTTTACAAACTGGGAAAACAAGCAATGAACTACCAAAGTAATTTAAAGCCGTGAGTAGAATCTGGGTTTCTTCAATCCCAGTCTTTCCCCCATCATAATAACCTGCTAGTATAACTTCCTAAAAGTCTCAACTGAGCCCACATGACTCCGGGACTATTTTGTTTGACTCCTACAATGTTACTACAGTTTGTAGATTAAACCTCAGGAGATCATCTATGCCAATCTTAATTGCTGTCTACTCTTAAAAATCCGGGAGATCTGGTAATGCCAAGTAGACTTCCATGACCACACTGTCTTCCTTTTACAAGCTTTACTTTTTTTTTTTTTATTGTGGTAATATATACATAACAGGGGCGCTTGGGTGGCTCAGTGACTTAAGCGTCTGCCTGTGGCTCAGGTCATGATCCCAGGGTCCTGGGATGAAGCCCCATGTCTAGCTAGTTGCTCGGGGGGAGCCGGCTTCTCCCTCTCCCCGCTGCTCATGCTCTCTCTCTCTCTCTCTCTCCCAAATAAATAAAATTTTGCATACACACACACACACATACACACACATATATATATAACATACAATTAACCATTTTAATCTTTTTTAAGAGCACAGTTCAGTGACATTAAGAATATTCATTATGTAGGGGCGCCTGGGTGGCTCAGTGGGTTAAAGCCTCTGCCTTCGGCTCAGGTCATGATCTCAGGGTCCTGGGATCGAGCCCCGCATCGGGCTCTCTGCTCAGCGGGGAGCCTGCTTCCCCCCTCTCTCTCTGCCTGCCCCTCTGCCTACTTGTGATCTCTCTCTGTCAAATAAATAAACAAAATCTTCAAAAAAAAAAATTAAATTAAAAAAAAAGAATATTCACTATGTTGTACAACCATTACCTCTATCCATTTCCAGAACTTTCTCACCAACTCCCTGGGATTCCCTCCCCTCCTCTAACCCCTAGTAGCCTCTGCTATACCTTTCTGGCTCTATGATTTTTTCCTCTTCTGAGAACCTCATATAAGAAGAGTCACACATATTTAACCTTCTGTGTCTGGCTTATTTCACTGAGCATAACATTTTCAAGGTTCATCTGTGTTGTAGGGTATCAGAATTTCATTTCTTTGTAAGACCAAAAAATATCCCATTGTATGTATATACCACATTCTGTTTATCCATTCATATGTTGAGAGACACTTGGGTAGTTTCCACCTTTTGGCTGCTGTGAACAATACTGCTATGAACATTGACGTACAACTATCTGTTTGAATCTCTGTTTTCAGTTCTTTTGGTATATACCTAAAAGTGAAATTGCTGGATCATATGGTAATTCTATGTCATCCATGGATAAGATGGGTAGAAATATTTAAAATTCTTGAATGGCTAAAAAATATCTCCATCCTATCTTCAAATTTAATTGGTAGTTTACCTGGGAACAAAATTCTGGGTTGAGAATCCTTTCCCTTTCAGATACTGAGGCCTTGCTTCATTTTCTCTAAGCGTCCAATTTTGCTTTCGAGAAGCCTGATGCCCCTGGGATTTTCAATTCATTATACGGGATCTGACTTTTCTTCTCTGTAAGGCTTTTGTTTTTTAAACTTTGAAAAAAAGACTTTTTTTTTTTAGAATAGTTTGTTTTACAGCAAAATGGAGGGGAAGGTACAGAGATTTCCCATATACCCCTGCCCTAACACATGTATAGCTTCCTAATTATGAACATCTCCCATTGGAGTGGTATATTTGTTACAACGGATGAACTTACATTGACACATCATATCACCCAAAGTCCATAGTTTACATAGAGTTCACTCCTGGTGTTGTATGTTCTGTGGGTTCAGACATGTATAATCACACGTATCCATCATTTGGTGTCATACAGAGTATTTTCACTGCCCTGAAAATCCTCTATGCTCCACCTATTCATCCCTCTTTTCCTCTCCCCCATAACCACTGACAACCACTGATCTTTTCATTGTGTCGTTAGTTTTGTCTTTTCCAGGGTGTCATGTAGTTGGAATCATACAGCAGGTAGCCTTTTCAGATTGGCTTCTGTCACTTAGTAATATGCATTTAGGATTCCTCCCTGTCATTTCATGCCTTGGTAGCTCATTTCTTTTCAATGCTGAATTATATTCCTTTGTTTAGATGTACCACAGTTTATCCCTTCACCTACCGAGTGTGATCTTGATTGCTTCCAAGTATTGGCAGTTATGAATAAAGCTGCTATAAACATCCGTGTGCAGGTTTTTGTATGGATATAAGTTTTCAGCTCCTTTGGGTAAATGCCAAGGAGTGCATTTGCTGAATCATAAACTAAGAGTATGTTTAGTTTTGTTAGAAATTACCAAACTGTCTTCCAAAGTGGCTGTATCAATTTGCATTCCCATCAACAATGAGTAGGAGTTCCTGTTGCTCCAAATTCTCGTCAGCATTTGGTATTGTCGATGAATGCTCTGGATTTTGGCCATTATAATAGTACTTTACTGTGGTTTTAATCTCTGTACGCTTTCAGAATATTCTTATACTTTGTCTTCTGAAATTTCATGATCCTCTATCTGGGCATGGAGTGTTTTTTCATCTGTTGTTATTAGGCACAGTGCCTATTCACTCAGCCCTCTTTAAGCTAGGATGTTTTAGCTTTGGTTTCTTATAATGTCTTCCTCTTCATTCTCTGGAACTTCAATTATGCATATGTTGAAACTCCTGAACTGATCTTACTCTCTTATCTTTTCTCTCATATTTCCACCTCTTTGTCTTTTTGTCTTAATTTCTGAAAGATTTCTTCAACTCTGTCTTCAAACTCATCTACTGAATGTGCTTCCCATCTTCTAATTTCTTTTTCTTTTTTTCCAACTTCTAATTTCTAAGACTTATTGTTGTCTGTCCCTTTTTAAGGCCTCCCATTCTTTTGTGCATGTAATGTATGCATTCCTCTCTCTAAGGCTTTTCTTAGTTGTTTTCTTTCTACTCTCTGACTCTTTTTATTTTCCTTTCCTTATCCTTGCCCCATGCCCACACCCCCACCTGCATTGTTCATTTTGGTCTCTTTCATTTTGGAGAACTTCCTCCAAATGTCTGGTTCCTTGGCTGTCTGTTCACATTAAAGAATATGGCAATAATAAGCTAATTCTAAATACCAGGTTCCATAGACGAGTTGGTGCATGAAAAGCTTCATCACTGGGTGATGAGGCTTCGAGCTGGCTTTGTGTCGCTGATACGACCTATAAATGCTGGCATCTGTAGGTTTTTTTTCTTTTTTTCTTTTTTGCTGGGGCTGTTTAGTTTCTGCAAAGAAGAATCCTTTCCTGCCAGGTTGACTGTGGGGAGAAGAGAGATACAAGCTTGACTGTGGGCATTCTAAACACTTATGTAGGTGAGGGTTGCAAGGATCCAGACAATGTCATAGGCTTCAGAATACCATATAATTACTAAGTTTTGGAGAGTTGATAGGACTCTGGGGTTTTTTTGTTTTGTTTTGTTTTTTTGTTTTTTTTTTCCTTTTTCTCAATATAAAGTCTTACTCAGAATGGAAAATTTCAGAAGCTAAAATAACTCTTCCGCATATTTTAGACAGGGGAACAGGTTGGCCTTTTGTCACAATGAAGCAAAATATTCCTGGGGAAAAAAAAAAAGCCTGCTTTTTCTGAAGTTTGCCAGTTTGGATGTTTGTCATGCCCCAGAAACTGCTGGTAATGGCCCAGCATGGTAAGGGGAATAGGAAAGTTTGGATCTGTCTGTGTATGTTGAAACTCTGAAGCTCAGCCAAGACATGAAGTCATTTTAGGGTCTAAGAAATGAAAGTAAAAGCTTAGAACATCACTAAATTGTAGCAGATGAACTGGATTCCAACCAAAAATACAGATATCTTACAAGACTGTGTTCACAAACAAATGTCTACACTATTGTACTGAGACATTGGAGAAATGCAAATGGAGCCTGAGGTTTGAGTTGCTGCCGCCAACCAAAATATATGTTCTAGAAAACAAAAGGAATGGGTTTTTGAAGGGCAGAAAGAAAGCAGTTCAGTCTGATATTAAAGTAAACACACCTGCAACCAAGTAATTATTCAGCAATATAAAAATACTGCCTATATGATATAGTCCAAATCAAAAAAGAGCTTGCATTTTGATTTACGTATTATAATGTAGCTGATAATGAAAGATGCATTTTTATCAGAAGTTAGATAAACACTTTTTCTAAATTATCTAAGATTTTGGAAAAACCCCCAAATTTTATGTTCTGTCCTTTAAAATTTAAAGACTGAGATTGAGTTTCTAGAGAGGGAAATTTGGCCCAGGTACACTATAGGAAAAGCAGAATATTTGAAGGCTCACTATTCTCTTCTGGGTGACTCCACGCTCCAATATTTTTTATTTTTTAAATTTTTTAATATATTTTATTTATTTATTTTTAAAGTAAGTTCAACATCCAACGTGGGGCTTGAACTCATGATCCTAAAATCAAGAGTTACATGCTTTATTGACTGAGCCAGCCAAGCTCCCCAAACTCCAATATTTTTTAAAGATGAGATAATGCTATATTCTGAGCCTTCTTTTCTGAGGTGGTCCTAGTGGGCTGAACAGTGTTTGATCAAAGTCTTATTATTTTGAGATTTATAGTGCCCCATTTAACTTCTGGGTAACTGTTGGCACCAGGTTGGCTTGTCATCTCCTTCTCTTCAGATCATTAAAAGACAGCTTCCCGAAAATTTGTATTCATTTAATAATTAAAGATATACACACACATTTATATACAGGAAGTGATAATAGCAAAATATCGGAGGCTATCTAACTATGTGTTAGGGACTGGAAAGGGGGGATTCATTCAGAAAAAGGAAAAAAAAAAAAAGAGAGAAAAAAGTCTTCCAGCTTGCCAGAGTTTGACTTTTGTGTTTATATGTTTACTGCCTAAATATGTAGTAAGTTTAAATGATAGTAGAAGCGTATAAAAATACCTGGAAGTAAAATGGAAATCCAGTTGACCCTTGCCATCTGGTTTACATGATGCCAAGAATCTGAGATGGTTTGTTTGGAGGTATGACATACATACCATAAAGTACACAGATGTTAAACTAGATGAACTTTTATACGTGTATGTATATGTACACACACGTATCCACCATCTAGAGCTAGGCACACAGTATTTCCAGCATCCCTGGAGGGATCCGCCTGCCATGCCTCTTAGTCAAATCCCAACTCAAGTCCTGCCCCCCGGTTGCCTCTATCTGACCATCTAGGGTTTTTGTTATATTTATTTTTTAAATATTTTATTTATTTGACAGAGAGAGAGACACAGCGAGAGAGGGAACACAAGCAGGGGGAGAGGGAGAAGCAGGCTTCCCACCAAGCGGGGAGCCCGATGCAGGGCTCAATCCCAGGACCCTGGGATCATGATGTGAGCCAGAGGCAGACGCTTAATGACTGAGCCACCCAGGCACCCCATCTAGGGTTTTAAAAAAATATTGGGCAAACAGCTAGATTTCTCCAGTTATAAGAAAGTTTGGTTTCAAAATACTTGGGCTTAATGTTTCATTTTTCTTCTGTATTGTTCAATCCCAGTACTACACCCAAGGAGGGAATCAATTTCTTTCCTGTCCTTTTTCTGTCAGTTTCTGTAATTTTCCACGAAGGATGAGGAAAACAAAAATTTCTCCCCCTATCCTTTTATCTCCTGGGAACTACTGAAATATCTCTTCACCTACTTGAATTTCTCTTCTAAGTGGCAGAATAAGAACCACAAAAGGAACTATTAACAACAAACAACAAAGAGTTTAATTAACAACCTCTTAGCTCACTTCAAAGGAGAGAACGCTACATGTAAAAGAATAAAATGAAATACATGGTTAGTAATATAAAAAGTCTTAAAAATGCTCATGGCTTTTGAACCAATTTTATATCTAAAAATGTATTCTGAGGAATATTTAGAGATATGTGCAGAGATTCACACACAAGGAGTTAAAAATTGGAAAAGAATTAAATGCCCCCAAACTAGAGAATGTTTAAATACAGTAATTCATTCAATGGAATACCATGTAATTCCTACAAATGCAGCTATCGAAGTGAATTTATAAATAATCATAGTCAAGAATGTGAAATTTTTTAAAAAAGCAAGTCACAAAATATTATATATACAACAAAATCCCATTTGGGGCAGTAAATGGCTCTAGGCTTTACCACTTAAAATCTGTGTGATCATGGATAAGGTGCTTATTATCTCCAAGCCTCAGAGTAAATTATTTTACATTTATCCATAAAATAATGAGAATAACAGCAAAAATCACATAGTGTCATTGTGAAGATTATTTCACATTTATGTATCTTGTTAACTATGATTAATACCAATTTGTTGTTAATATTAATTAGCTATTAGTAGTATGTTAATATACTAACATATATTGCATGTTAAATAATACAAAATTGCATGCTCTTGATGTAATTTATGTGCTTATAATTTTGAAATGACACCCAACTATTTTTTCCATATAATGGAAGGAATATTTTGCCTGTGAAGCCATAATCCATTTATTCTCTTTCTTCTTATCTACTATATCTATAAATTTTGAATTATTTTAGTCTGTCAATAAATCTTAGTGAAAAATCAGGCATTATAAAACCATCCTGAAGACAAGATTCCAATAATAACTTAGAGTAAGTTAAACATTAATTAGTCCTTTCAAGAATAATAAACATACCTAGAAGGGACTTAAGAGTTCATAAATTTCCTTTAGTTCAAGACTTTTATTTTATCAAGAGATGAAGGAACAGAGGTTCAATTACTTTGCTTAACTTTCTTCCTAAGTGCCAGGGCTGGGGCTTGAACCTGGTTTTGTTGATTCTGCATTCTCAACTCTGTCTTCTGGGTACAGGCATCCAGCAATTACATATGTTAAAGTATTCAATTCAGTGCTGTTGATGATAAGTCAGAAAATTGCTGAGCTTTTTAAGGTGAATAAAAATAACTTCTGGATGGTTAAAAATAAGCAACATTACTAAGCAAAATTTTTCATTCGTAGCTATTTTCTTTACCTATGAAATTTAGAAGCATAATGATCCTGGAGGAGGCATTGCATTAAAAAAAAAATCAACTAAAACTCACTATATGATGGTTCATTGTCCTTTGGATGTATTTTTCCCCAGAGAAATGTCACCAATAAGAAGGCTCTTTATTGGAAAATTACACTTTTAAAAAAAATCTCTTCCAATCCTCTTACCAGATGCATGTATGTCTCCTACAAATGTAATACATACCTTTACAACCTAAACACTTTTTGTGTTCTTTTGAGGGTTTTTTCTGTCTCAGCCTTTTATTCTTATTACTTTAGTTTTTAACAATTGTCTTTCAAATTGTCTGATCAGTAGGAGTTTTATAGTCACTTTGCATTTTCTTTCTGTGTTCTTTCTGAGAGTAATTCTTTTCCATAGTTTGACTAATCTTGTTTTCTTGCTTATGCAAATGCATTACGAATTCTCACCATTTTTGCTTTTTATATCTTTTCCATTGCCTGACTCTTTCCATACCTTAATTTCCAAGATGACTCTCCATGTTTTTTTCTAAATATCTGTCATTTCTCCACATCCCTAAATTATCATATCCCTTACAGATCTCTGAGTAATCACACAATTTTTCACCCATCGGTGCAGGGTGTTGGACTAGGTTACATTTTGAGTCCTTCTCCATATTAAAAGATTTAACTAGTCTCCATCCATTCATACATATACTTCATTTATACTTCATAATACCACATCCCTATAAACAACTGAAGAAACCGTTTTATTTATTTATTTTAAAAGATTTTATTTGTTTATTTGAGAGAAAGAGAACATGAGTGGGGTGGAGGGCCAGAAAGGGAGGGAGAAGCAGACTCCCCACTGAGCAGGGAGCCCCACGCTGGGCTCAATCCCGGGACCCTGTGATCATGACCTGAGCCGAAGGCACACACGGAACTGACTGAGCTACCCAGGTGCCCCGAAACCATTTTATCCTACCAGGTAATTCCCCTGTCATAAGTTGCAAGTTTATAAACATTATACATTTATAAACAACTACCCGACCCCTGTACACCAAGCCCCACGTCAAAACACTGGATCCTTTAAAGAAGCAAAGGAGGAAGGAGGCTGCAAGAAGGAATGGCTAGGAGATCTATCCTGCAAGAAACTTGCAAAATATCCTTCCTCACACTTTTCAAAACTCCCATCATGTCTCCCTAGGAGGATTAAGGGACATTAACCGCAGATGACTTGAATTTTAAGCCTGAGTCCAACAGCTTTCTAACACCTGGCAGGGACGTCAGGCCTGGAAACTCTGCTCAAGACAAGAGGAAACCCTCCTTTGTCTTTCTTTTCCTTGCTTTTCCTCTTCCTTCTCTTCCTGGTCCTTTCTTTCTCTGTCTCCTCCTCTGTTCTCTTGCACTTTGCCATTCATTTCTCCCAGGGCTCAGAACTCAGGCTGCTTCTCGAGGCATTATTGCAAAGGTAGGGTTTTAATAGTCAAACAGACTTTTGTGGGCCACTCTTGAAACTTTTTTTTTTTTAAGATTTTATTTATTTATTTGACACAGAGACGGAGAGAGCACAAGCAGGGGGAGTGGTAGAGGCAGAGGGAGAAGCAGGCTTCCCGCTGAGCAGGGAGCCCGAGGAGGCACTGGATCCCAGGACCCTGGGACCATGACCTGAGCCAAAGGACTGAGCCACCCAGGTGCCCCCCACTCTTGGGACTTAACCGCCAATTATCACCTTGCTTTTGTGGGAAGGGGTTGGCCAGTTACAAAACCAAACAAAGACATCCATTAGTGAATGAAAAGAAGGGAAACAATCGAATTTGTAAACTGAAAACTCTTTCTCTGTTTTTTGTTTGTTTTTGAGCTTAGAACTTGTATTCTATTTTCAAGTTTTTGTGCTTCCCAGCTAAATATTTATGCTCTCCAGTTCTTCAAAATCATGTAAGTCTTTCAGGAAATGCTTTGGCATTTCACTTAAAATCTGCTTCTTTGGGGCGCATCGCAGTTGTCTGATTTTACATTGTCTTCCTGTACTGTTCTGTGTTGGTCAAATTCATTGTAAAGTCAATTTTGGCCTTTTTGATCACCTGATTCACTTGTGTCCCTTGCTGTTCCTGCTGCTGTAGGTCAATCCTTGTCATGGCCTTCTCGTGGGCACACAAATCCAACCCCCTTGTCATATCAACACAAATACTTTTATGTCCACTCGTTATCTCTTTAGTATTTTGAAGTGCCATCTCTATCCTCTGCCAACTACCTTATTCTTTTCCTTAACATGTATTAATTTTTAAGATACTTTACTTTCTCTTCCCACCACTTCATTTTATGGAAGGGGCATACCTGCGAGAGGTCTTTTTCTCTTTGGTGGCTAAAGTTAGTATTTCTTTCTGGCGATTTTTATTTTTATTTTTAGAAGACTTAATTTTTCAGCAATCTCCGCACCCAACATGGGGGCTCGAACCCATAACCCTGAGATCAAGAATCTCACCCTCCACTGACCAAGCCAGCCATCTTCCTGGCGACTCTTAAATGTCCTAACAGACTTCACTATCTTCATCCTCTCTCCCTTTCTTATCTCTCACTTCGGCTCTTTGTGGTTAAGTCTCCCCCACAGCGACCTCTCTTCTTCTTCTGTCATTTTTAGGAAAACTTTTCGTGCACCCACACGAGCTTCTCATCCAGAGTTTGGTCCTTACTGGTGTCGAGACAGCACCAGAACTACACATACTAGATGTATGATTGCCACTTGAAACACTGCGAAACTACCTTTGCTTGTGTTAAAGGGGCTACTCCAGGATGCCTTACTCTGTAGATAGAGTTAAACCTGGACAAGAAGGCTGCTAAAAGCTCCGGCAGGTGTCAGCATCTTTGCCTAAGTAGTTCACACTGCCCTCTTCAGCGGGATACGCATGGTAACTTCTTCCATGGAGCCCCTGCTCATCAGTAATTTTGAGGGTTGCATTAGCTTTTAGGCTGTAAAATGATAGCCTCCTGGGGCTAACAGGAGAATGGGAAAGGTTAAGGACTAGGGAAGCATGCAATGTTTGTCGATTTGTTTGTTTTTTAAATGCCAGGGTGGAGAAAGGCAAGACTTCTGTTTTCTTGCATTAAGGGTGACTGTGTGCTGGAGATGGGAAAGTAAGGGGACCGTGCGCATTCAGAATATGACAGCCAAGACAGGTAAAGGAGTGGAGGCATGATTTTCTCTTCAGATCTCTTCTCTTGCAAGAAACTGTCATTTTATCTCTTCGTCTTTGATTCTCAGGTGTAGTTTGTAATGGCCTTCGCTTTCTGTTTAAATAACATGATGACTCAATAGTGTATTACCAAAGATTATTGCCACTAAAGGCTTTGCCTTACTGTACACTCAAGTACAGTTTAATGATATCCCAGTACGATACTATGTGCTGATAGGCCTTAGTTATGGTTATTTTATTCCTAATTAGCACATTAATTTAGGCTTTTATATTTCATACACACTTGTATTCCTTCTAAAAGTTCTTTTCCCTCTGTATTCAAGGTAAATGAGGCATTATGTGTTTGCATTGTATTTATGAAGCACATACCATGCACATTTCACATTCATTACATATTGAGCACCTAGCAAACTGGCTGGCATATCTGTTAAGAAAATATATAGCTTTATTGAGATATAATTCAGATACCATACTCATTTAAAGTGTGTGATTCAATGTCTTTTCATACACTCACTGAGTTGCACAACTATCACCATGATAAATTTTAAAATTTAGAATTTTCATCACCCCAAAAAGAAACCTGTATCTCTTAGCTCTCACCTCCAAAACTCTCCCTCCAACCCCTTTTCAGCCCCAGGCAACCACTAGTCTAATTTCTGTCTCTATTGATTTGCCCATTTTGCACATTTCATGTAAGTGAATACACACATGGTCCTTTGTGACTGGTTTGTCTCCGTATAATGTTTTCAAGGCTCATCTATATGTAGCATATATCAATACTTCATTCCCTTTTATTGCCAAATTAAATTCCATTATAAGAAAACACCATATTTTATTTATCCATTCATCAGGTGATAGACATTTGGGTTGTTTCTACTTTTTGACTATTGTGAATAATGCCGCTATGAACATTCATGTACATGCTTTTGTGTGGGCGTATGTTTTTGTTTCTCCTGGGTATGTACCGGGGAGTGGAATTGCTGGGTGTTATGATAACACTATGTTTAACCTTTGGGGAACTACCAGATTGTTTTCCAAAGTGGCTGCATCATTTTACATTCCCACTAGCATTACACGAGGCTCCAATTTCTCTAACCCTCACCAATACTTTTTATTATCCGTCTTTTTGATTATAGCCAATCTAATGGATGTGTAGTGGTATCTGATTGTGGTTTTGATTTGCATTTCCCTGATGGCGGGTGATATTGAATATCTTTTCAAATGCTTATTGGACATTTGTATATCTTTGAAGAAATGTCTACTTAGATCCTTTGTGCCTGGCACATTTTAAACGCTCGAGAAAATTTTCAAATAATTAGATTAATTATAAAATTAAATCACCATAGTAACCAAGCTAAGTAGATTTTATTATCTCGGTTTTATAGACCAAGATTAGAGGGTGAAATGATTTACCCAAGGCCACATTGACGGTCAGTTGCTTATTTAAGCTTTTGGATCCTATGTCTCTCTTATTAGGGACAAAATGCTTTGGTGATGGCCCCACTGTATATCTATAAAGGATACAGTCACGGTATGTCCCCTGATAATGGGTACTTTGTATCTTGCCAATCAAGTCCCACAAAAGACTGCAAATCAGAATACTTGTACTTGACTTTGAATTAATCTATCAGTTCAGTACATTTCATTCTTGTAGAGTTAATTTGTTACCTTGTCTTCTATTCAGTTAGTTTTCAAGCCACATTTTAGGTGATTACAGACTGACTTACTCAGCCAGTTTCAGAGATAAGACTAAGAAAGAACAGTTAAGGCGTGTTTTCCTTTACTTCCAACATTTGTAGGAGGACCACTCTTAGAAATGTCAAAGGTCACTTAAAAAGATGTATTTTATTTTATAATCAAAGAGGAAGAGAACTGGCATTCACATCAGTCCTTGCTTTTTTTTTTTTTTTAAGATTTTATTTATTTATTTGAGAGAGAGCGCATGTGAGAGAGCTCGAGTGGGGGGAGGGGCGGAGGGAGAGGGAGAAGCATACTCTCCGCTGAGCAGGGAGCCCAACGCGGGGCTCCATCTCAGGACCCCAGGATCATGATCTGAGCTGAAGGCAGATGCTCAGCCGACTGAGCCACTCAGGCGCCCCAGTCCTTGTTTTCAAACAACGTGCCTTGTGGATTTCTAGTCCACCTCCGTAAAGGAAAATAGAGTACTCTTTAATTCCTTTGGCAGACCCCATCTGCTGTCCCCAAATGCTGCTGAATTCTCTCCAGCTCACCCCTTCACCCTCCCGTGTGTTGCTTCCTCTTCCTGCTCAGGTTCACGGCGAGGTCTGGCTCTGCAGTTCCAGAATGGTGATGGGATTTTCCCTGAGTAGCACCGTTTGCTGCGGGAAGTGCTGGGGCCAGTCGGCAGCCCTGTCTGTTCCTCGCAGAAGTGGCACCATGACATGGTGAAGAGCACGGCCTGTTTTCTGCCGTGCTGCCCGCCGGCGGAGGCTTCACCGTACAGATGTGGAGCCACCTTGGAAATCTGCCAACGTAAATGAACGGAAACGCTCATCATTTGCCCACATTGCACCACTGACCTGGGTGCTGAACTGAATCCAGCTCTGATTTTACTTCCTCTGGCCTTTCACTAAATATTAAATGACCGATGTAGAATTTTTATTACGTGTGCTAGTGTGCTCTGCACTGGCTATGGAGCAATGTGTTCTTCTTCTTTTTTTTTATTAACATATAATGTATTATTTGCCCCAGGTCTGTGAATCATCAGGCTTACACATTTCACAGCACTCACCATAGCACATACCCTTCCCAATGTCCATAACCCAGACACCCTATCCCGACCCCCCTACCCCCCAGCAACCCTCAGTTTGTTTTGTGAGATTAAGAGTCTCTTATAGTTTGTCTCCCTCCTGATCCCATCTTGTTTCATTTTTTCCCTCCCTACCCCCTGCGACTCCCCCGCCCTGCCTCTCAAATTCCTCATATCAGAGAGATCATATGATAATTGTCTTTCTCTGATTGACTTATTTGGCTTAGCATAATACCCTCTAGTTCCATCCACATCATTGCAAATGGCAAGATTTCAGTTTTTTGATAGCTGCATAGTAGCCAACAACATACACAACAACATACCACATCTTCTTCATCCATTCATCTGCTGATGGACATCTAGGTTCTTTCCACAGTTTGGATATTGTGGACATTGCTGCTATAAACATTCGGGTACATGTGCCCCTTCAGATCCCTACATTTGTATCTTTAGGGTAAATACCCAGTACTGTGATTGCTGGGTAGAAGGGTAGCTCTATTTTCAACTTTTTGAGGAACCTCTACACTGTTTTCCAGAGTGGTTGCACCAACTTGCATTCCCACCAACAGTGTAGGAGGGTTCCCCTTTCTCCCCATCCTCACCAACATCTGTCATTTCCTGACTTGTTAATTTTAGCCATTCTCACTGGTGTGAGGTGGTATCTCACTGTGGCTTTGATTTGTATTTCCCTGATGCCCAGTGTGTTGAGCACTTTTCATGTGTCTATTGGCCATTTGGATGTCTTCTTTGACAAAATGTCTGTTCATGTCTGCTTCCCATTTCTTGATTGGATTATTTTTTCTTTGGGTATTGAGTTTGATAAGTTCTTTATAGATTTTTGGTACTAGTCCCTTATCTGATAGGTCATTTGCAAATATCTTCTCCCAATATGTCA
Organism: Potos flavus; assembly: GCA_028534135.1. Taxonomy (NCBI): domain Eukaryota; kingdom Metazoa; phylum Chordata; class Mammalia; order Carnivora; family Procyonidae; genus Potos; species Potos flavus. The sequence continues at coordinate 9,843,917 of CM052890.1, read as the reverse complement.
GTGGTCTTTTGGTTTTGTTAACTGTTTCCTTTGCTGTGCAAAAGCTTTGATCCTGATGAAGTCCCAATAGTTCATTTTTGCCTTTGCATTTGGTGCTGGGTCTAGGAAGAAGTTGCTACGGCTGAGGTCAAAGAGGTTGCTGCTGGTGTTCTCAAGGATTTTGATGGATTCCTGTCTCATGAGGTCTTTCATCCATTTTGAGTCTGTTTTTGTGTGTGGTATAAGGAAATGGTCCAGTTTCATTCTTCTGCATGTGGCTGTCCAATTTTCCCAACACCACTTGTTGAAGAGACTGTCTTTTTTCCATTGGACATTCTTTCCTGCTTTGTCGAAGATTAGTTGACCATAGAGTTGAGGGTCCATTTCTGGGCTCTCTATTCTGTTCCATTGATCTAAGGGTATATTTTGATCTATTAGAAGAAAGTGTATCCTAAAATTTTAAAGAAAAAAAACCTATATGTATACATAAATAAGGTTAAATACAATGAAGGGATAAAATATGACTGTAACAATGAAAATTTAAAAAGATTTTTAAAAAGGCATTCATAGGATAAAATAGTTAAAATAGGAAAGAGAAAAAATTAAAAAAAAATAGAATAAGAAAAAATAAAATTAAAAAAATTTAACTTTGAACGACTAAAGGATTATGGGAAAAGAGCCATGAATTCTATGTGTTGCTCCCCTAGCTCTGGAGTTCCTCAGTTCTCATTGATCGGTGAACTTGGTCTTGGCTGCATGTTCTTGCTGATCTCCTGGGGGAGGGGCCTGTCGCAGAGATTCTCAATTGTCTTTGCCCGAGGCGGAATTGCACCGCCCTTGCCAGGCGCCGGGCTAGGTAATCTGCGCGGTTTCGCTCTCGGGAGCTTTTGTTCCCTGAACGCTTTCCGTACAGCCTTGGAGGCGGAGAATGAAGATGGCGGCCTCCTTATCTGAGGCCCGGAGGAGCCGAGCGCTTGGGGCCCCGCTCCTCAGTGCGGCCTCGGAGAAAAGCAGTCCGTCTCTTACGTCCCTCCCGTCTCCCTGGTCTCCGGCCGCGCTCCGAGCTCACCCGGCCTGTGACCGAGCATTTCTGTCTCTGGCGCTCGGCCCCATTTGGAGTCTCCAAACCCAGCCGGTTCCTGCAGCCGCTCCCGCGCCGCTCCTCCCGGAGGAGGAAGGTGAGTCTCCCGGATCTGCCACTTGTGGGGTCCCTGCTCAGAGAGTAGTGGCCCGACTGTGCCTCGGATCATGGTTCAAGGTAAGCCCCAGCTGAGAGCTCCTCCTCGGCTCCGTCTCTACAGCTGGCTCCCCCGCTCTGATACCTGGGAGCTCTGGCGCACTCAGGCACCCCCGCTCTTTCTGTGACCCCACTATCCCCGCGAGGGCTCCACCCCCCACTTAGCCTCTGGAGTGACGACCCTCAGTGGAGCAGACTCTAAAAGTTCCGATTTTGTGCTCCGCTGCTCTACTGCTTGCCGGGAGCGGGCCCCTCCCCCCGCGGTCTATCTGCCCCTATATCGCCTTGGATTCACTTCTCCACACGTCCTACCTTCCAGAAAGTGGCCAATTTTCTCTTCCTAAAATTGCTGTCTTCTTCTCTTCGATCTCCTGTTGAGTTTGTAGGTGTTTAGAATGGTTTGATAACTAGCTGGCTGAACTCTTGGGACCTGATGATATTTAGGTCTCCTCCTGCTCCGCCATCTTGCTCCTCCCTCTTTTGCAGCAAATGTGTTCTTTTCATAGACCTGAGGTGTGTTATTAGAGCTTTTTGTTTCTCCCAGATGCATTAAAATTGCTTTAGTCAAAATAAAACTCAGCTTCATTCTGGGCCAAGCAGCAGGAAAGCAATTTAGTATGAGCACACCTGGGACACTTAGGGTGGTGGCTTCCTGCTGGAAGATGTTATGGTGTCAAGTGCGGTGCTCCATGGGACGGTGTTAGATGATATCTTAGCTACTTATTCAGAGTCCGACTCCTATGATCTGAGAACTGGCCAGGAGCTCAGAGGTCACCTCATCTGGCCTCTTATCTAAAGAAAACTCTCCATTGTGACCCCAAGGAATGGCCACTCAATACCCACTGAAATGCTTCTGGTGATGGGCAGCTCCCTCCTTACCGGTAGATAGGTCTATTTCATGGCTAGAAACTTGTGGTTCTTAGAACGTTCTTCCTTATACTGTGATTTTTGGATGTTCCCCAACTTTGCTTTCAAAGGAAGTCTTTTATTCTGACAATAATATTGTCAGAAAACCAATTCATACAGAAGATAAATCATTAAACTTCCCACTTTGAAATGTCCAGTGGGTGGTGGCACTGCAAATTCCCAAAAGCTAACTCCCAAACCAACCACCATCCAGTTAGTCCATCCACCACATTAGATGTCCGGAAATTAGAGGTGCCAAATGCACACATTCGTCTGAGCACCTGTTATGGAAAGTGTTGTGTGTTTTAGATTCTCAGTCTAGGCAAAGTCTTAGACTGAAGTTTTAAGAAGTTACATCAGAATTAAAAATATAATTGTTACAGGCTAGAAACTTGATAGAAACCATTGAAAATTGAGCTTAAAATGCCTAATTCACTGTAATTTTGGCTAATTAGCCTTGCTTTGTTCTTCGCCAATATTTTGGTATACTTTTGCTTGTTACAGAAATTTTACCTTGGGGGGCGCCTGGGTGGCTCAGTTGGTTAAGCGTGTGACTCTTGTTTTGGGCTCAGGTCATGACATCAGGGTTGTGAGATCGAGCACTCATAGGAGAGGGGCCTTGGGAATCACAGGCTCCGGTGTGCAAGGAGACTCTTGAGATGGGGTGCTCACACACCTCCCTTTGCCACACAGACATCCTGTCCAGTTTAGCATTTGTCCTGGCAAAACTATCCCAATTCTTATGCTTAATTACGTGGTCTGCCTTCTTAAAGTTCATTTAGTTCAATATTCTCCCCCTAGATGAGAATCAAAGGCCAGACAAATTGAGTGACTTTCAGAAGACGTCCTGAGCAGAGTGGTGATCCAGCAGGGCCTGCAGCCACCACTGCTGCCTATAGAAATGACAGCAGTCCTGTCACCGGATCAGGCTCCCACTTCTCAAATGAGCCTTCCGTTTCTGGGGGACAGCTTGCGAGGCTCTACCAGGCTGATGAGAGTGCATCGGCCGGTTATAAAGATGGTCCTAGCAGCAATCATGGGATGTACGGGATACGGCCCAATCTACCCTAGGTGCTCCTTACCCTGGAAAGGACAGCGTTGCTTCATGCCTGGTTCCTCCTCCAGTCTTCCTTTTCAATGGAAACATCTTAGTTTACAAACATTTATCACCATTTGAATCACCCCCAAGTTCTCTACATATTTATTTCCTCAGGTAACTCATGTCAGAAAATGCATTCTTCTAAAGGTGTGCCCCAACCTTTTTGTGTGTAAAAATTAAAAAGAGAACTGGATAGGGTGCCTGACTGGCTCTGTTAGTGGAGCATGTGACCCTTGGTCTTGGGACTGTGAGTTTGAACCCTACATTGGGTATAGAGATTACTTAAAAAAAAGGAAAGAGAAGAGAAGGGAGGACAAGGGTAGGGAATGGAAGGGAAAAGAAGAGGAGAGAAGAGACAAGAGAAGAAAGGAAAAGAAAAGACAAGAAAATAGAAAATTGGCTAATGTTATTAGGGTAGGGAGATGAACAACAGTGGCCAGAATGCAAGGTATGAAAGACAAAATCATGTTTAAGCTTTGAGACAATGTATTAATGGCGAGTAGGTCACTGGCAGCGGGGTCCCTAGTTCCAGTGTCATTAATAAGGCAGAAGATCTCATTTAATTAAACAAATTTTAGCCTTCAGACCAAATGCCTAAAAAGAAATCACTTCTCTTTGCTGATAGTTTCTTCCTCTTTGCCCTGACTTGGATTAATAGCCAGAATTTGTTCTTTGTTATAGCACTGACACTTACATGCACACACAAGGCCCAACAGCAGTGGGAGGTTCTTGCAAGGAACAGAGAAAGCAGGAAACTTCCTTCAACACATCTTTCCTTTGTGTTTGGAAGGAACAGGGAAAGCAGGAAACTTCCTTCAACACATCCTTCCTTTGTGTTTCGCAGGCAGCTTGAGGCTGTTTCCCAAAGCTGCAGGGAGGCTGTTAGTGGAGAGGGAACCGGGGAAGAGTGAGGGAGTTCTCACCCCACTCCTAAGAGCTCTAACTGGGACCAGAATTGTCCTATGATCTGGCAGGCATTGCTTAAAGACTCGAAAGGGTGTTGTGTGCCTCTTTATTGGACCTCTTTATTGGTCCAAATCCATTCAAATACAAGATTTGTATATATTTAGAAGGCTCGGTTGTTTAAATGATCACGGAGGATTAAAAGACTTCTGGAACCTCCAAGCCCCCGCTGTGTTACTAACCTACAGGCTGTTGTGAGGGCAAATTGTTTCAGTTGCCCGAGCTCCCACTGCCAATGGAAATAAGCACAGAATTGGCTTCTTTTCCAAGATCTAATTAGAATTAAACTTCCCGACTGGTGGCAGAATAAACACCAAGTTACGTGTGGCTTTGTGCAGGCCATTTCCTCTGCAAAGCCTTCCCATCACCTGCCATCGGTCAGGATCAAGCCCTTGATCTCCCTGGATGGAAGTTATCAGTGCCTTTCCTGAAATCCGACAGCACGTGGTCTCCACCACCTAAGGTTTATAGCCTTACAGGCTGTGTACATTATTTCTCGAATAGAAAGAAAACTCTTTGAAAGAAGAACTGCGTTTTACACATCTACACGTCTCTCAAAAAACAGTGCTCTACTTGGCTTATAGTAGGTGCCGAGGACATAGGTCTAAAATAAAAGGATGGTCAGTAGAAAATGCTTAATTGTAAGAGAGGTAAACACTCTTTATTTCCCCTGAGGTTATTTTTCTCTTCAAATCTACCTCGTTCTGCAATGAGCTATGGGAGAATTCAAAGGAACTCTCTCTCGGGTGCCTTCCCAGGCCTGGATGCTGAGCATTGTCCTAGGAAAACTAGAAATAATTCAGTTACTTGAGGTCACTTGGACAGCTCCTCATCCCCTCCCCCCACAAAAAAACACAGTGACCCCATAGTTACCTGGTGGTTTGTTCTTCTCTTGACTGACTGTAGTTGAACCCGTGTGTCTAACTTGGACACGTTAAGATCTGGAAGATATTCTCAGTCCCTCTGGAGCAGTAAGCAGAAAAATGACATTGTTACATGTAGTCTCAACTTTTGCATGACGCTTTTTACCTGTTCCTTCTTGTTTTATTCTCTTGTCAGTCTTTTAGGTAAAACTAGCATTTTTACCCTAATTAGACAATTACACATCATGATGCACTAATTTGTTAACCTATGTTCACAAATCATTTAATTACTACTGCCGGCTTTGATGTGCTGTTATTATTCAGTTACGGGAGTAAATAATTCGACAGCTAACAGGAAGAAACTCATTATTTTCTGGGAGATATTGTTATTTTCAGTGTTTTAAAAATACTTTAATCAAAACCTAAAAAAAAACCCCACTTTAATCAAAACTTTTAAGAAATCTGACATAGTGCTTACAATCGTAGTAAATAAACAGAGTATTCACTGCTTTAATATAAACAATCATTTGGGGGCTGAATACTAGCCTTGAATTTCCCGATGAATAGATTTCTTGAAAGAAAAAAAAAGTTTACCTTTTTTTTTTTTCCTTCATGACAATTCACAATCTCCCATGATGGTGTAATTTATAAAATGCAGCTTCTAATATTGATTTGTGAGGCACTCTGATGGCCGGAGATAAAAGGAGCAATTTCCTTCCTATTTGGGGCTGCTGTGTACTGTTGCTCAAACTTGCTTGGTCTTCTAGTGCTGTTAATTCCGTCTGGTAAGCACCTTAGCTTACTGCCACATCCTGGGAGCTGTTGGCACTTCTGGGTTCTCGCCTGCGTCTCCGATGAACACAGAAATGGGCCTGCCAGGTGCAAACTCCCATCAGGTTTCACTACTGCTTCTGCTGAGCGTTTGCATCCAGGATCAATAATATCGTTATGCATTTATGTGCAAACATCACAATCACTCTATGCAATTAAGTTCTTACCTTCTCTGGACTCCTCCAGTAACAGCATATCCTAAGGAAGGGGCATGCCTGTCATATTACTAAGAGATAGCTATGCGAACCTTGTAATAATATTATTGATCATAATGTTGCCATTTCTCAGATAGCATATACACACTCAGACTGTTTTCTATCTTCCTGTGAATTTCTCTGGGGCTGAGCCTGTGCCCTCTACATCTTGGTATCTCTGTACTACCCCGAAAAGTACCTGGCACACAGCAAGTTTGGGCTGTCGAAGGAATGTTTGTGGTTGGGGTGCAATAAAGGTGATTCAGTGGATAAAGTAACCTTTCTCCTAGTAATCCAAGGTGTGGGTAAAATTGTTCCTTATGTGCGTTCCTGTTATGCTGAAATATCCTCTTCCTAAGCTTTTCCTGAGACTTTTAGGTTGGCACCACGTGCTTCCTCGGAGTGGAAAACTCACTTTCCAACAACAGAAAACCACACCAAGTGAATGCTAATCCAAGGCATAGAAATGCAGACCTTCCCTATGTCCCTTCTGTTAGGATCAGAGAAAAGCTGATCCGGTGGTATTTTTGCATTCTTTTATCCCCTATCGGTCTGTAGCCCACACTTACCTCCCTACAGCTCACATCTTCATTTCCCCCAGAACAGCAGGTGAAACTGCACTAGCAGGGAGAGGATAAGGCATCTTCTAACTCTCTAACACCCTGTCTGTGTTCCGCGGCATTAGGTGTAACCCCTTTATGACAACAGCAGGGTAATATGCTGTGATTTCTCCTGATGAAAGCGTAGAGACCAGGCTGCCTTACCAAACGTGATGCTGGGGCAGCCTGGAGGCACGGGGAGGGGTGCATGCTGCTCATCTCACTAGTGAGGTGCTGGTATTTCTGGAAAGTCTAAAATCTTTCTTTGTTGAGAATAACTGACCCCTTGGAATTGTAGTTGAAAACATCTTTTTTTTTTTTAGGTTTTATTTATTTATTTGAGAGAGAGTGAGAGAGAGAGAGAGAGAGAGAGAGAGAGCATGAGTGGGGTGAGGGGCAGAGGGAGAAGCAAACTCCCTACTAAGCAGCAAGCCTGATATGAGGCTTGATCTTGGGACTCTGAGATCATGACCTGAGCTGAAGGCAGACGCTTAACCGACTGAGCCACCCAGGCACCCTGGAAACATCTTTAAATGATGCTTTTGTAAGTTCATGAGCCATAGCTTACAATAAAGGGACACCATTCCTCCTGATTTGCTCATCTCACTAGGGCTTTTTAAGTGGAGGGCCAGATGCACATGGCCTTGAGACGGCCTCATCAGAGAAACCTAACAACCCACTCTGGCCACTTCTATGTCCCCTTCTTCCCCACCAGCTCTTCCTCCCAGGATCCTCATTTGAGGGCAGTTAGTAGTTTCAAAATATTTTGCCAATCTCTTCTCCTAGTAAGAGAATGGTAAAGAAATAGGGAGCAGCTCTTACCTGGCCCCTGAATAAAATTAAAATGATTGCTTCAGCTAATAAGATCTAGTTGTCCTCTCTTTTTCAGTAAAAGAGGAATACCTAACCGACTACGTGAATAAATGAAACCAACTACAGGAATAAAGACTAAGTATTAATAACTGTAGACACAAAATTATTCTGAGTGTTATGAGCTAATGAACATTCACGATTCTTTATTCTTATTTATTTATATAATAGGGTTTTGACAATCTCCTGATTGTCACTTTCTATGTCATAAGCTGATTTGTAGTTAGGTCTGACCTTGGAAAGTGCTTGTGTTTGGAAACTTTTCATAGATTAACTGAATTAGCTGGAGAATTTGCTAAATCTCTTGGTCTCAACTCAGCTGAAAAATCTGCTTGTCACTGAAGAATTTCGCTCTGATCTACTAATTTGTCTGACGTGTCAACAGGGAGAGTTACTCGTGGAAGAGGGACTGAGATTGAGTCCACATAGCTGAACGGTTAGAAAGCCATGATGGTTAAAAGGCAGGTCCCCCACTCCTCCGCCCCTCTGGCATTCTGACTCAGTGTCCTCCTTTGGGTTCTACCAAAAGCAGACCTTTGACCTGGACTTTAGAACTTAGAATTTATCTGAGAGATGATCCTAGTAGCACACGGGTGGGGTCTGGAGAAAGGAGGCAGGGAAGGAAGGAAGAGCCATTAAAAGGTATGTTCGTGAGAGGGTTATCACTGTGGGCACCTGGACTTGACCCCAAGGGGACTTGAGAGACTGCGGGACACACACTTCAGAATTCTCCTACCAACAGGCGAGGAAGGCAGGGTAGTTATCCACCCTGTTCCTCATTGATTGAAGGCTGCTCCAGAAGCATTAAGTCCCTGACACTTCTGGCCTGCCTTGGGGGAGCACACAATATGCTTCTGTAACCAAAAAAAGCCATCAGGCAGAAAATCACAGGTACGGAGCTGGTTGTAGAAACTGCAGATAAAGGAGAATATATAGGCAGGGCACCAACATCTCCTATCACCAGGATCTCTGGAGGTGGGGCTTGGCATTCTGTATTTTTAACTGCAGATAATTCTGATCTTCATAAAATTTGAGAACCACGTATCTAAAAGGCAATCTGATCACACTCTACTCCCTTCAGAGAATCCAAAGCCCTTAGTATGGCATAAAGAGTCCTGCTGGGTCAGGTCCTACCTCTACGGTTACATCTCCTACTCCACAGTTTTCCTCCCCAAACTCTGGATCCAGCCATCAGATTCCTTGCACTAACCTGAAACCCACCATACTTCTGCCTTGTACTCCGAACATTTCAGCTGCAAGTAACGGAAAACTTAACTGACAGTGGTAAAACAAATAAGGATTTATTTTCCTAACACAGCAAGAAGTCTGGAGACGGGCTGCTGTTGACATTGGTTCTGTGGCTCAATAAAGCCAAGGCAGAAGTCTGATTCTTTCAGATTTGCCTTCATGGTCCCAAGTGGCTGCTGCAACTCCAGGTATCACGTTTGTATTCAACTCAGGAAGGGGCAGCGCCAACTCAGCAGAAGCTTTCCCAGAAGAACCAGCAGAGTTGTTCTCTTAATGCTTCATTGGCCAGAACTGTGCCACAGGGCTACCGTGGGCAGCAAGGACATAAGTAGATATTTTAGCTGTTCCAGGCTCTATAGAGGAGGCAGAAAGGCAGATGGGGATTGGAAAGTTGGGAATGAGATTAGGTTAGTCTTTCCTCATCCTATTTGCCAAAGGAATAGTTATCTAACTTTCAAGATTCATATCTCCCCTAATATTGAATTTTGAAAATTGTCAAACTTTCAGAAAAGTTGAAAGCACTGTATAGTGTACACTTGCTTGCCCACTACCTAGATTCTACAATTGATATTTTTCTCTATTTGCTTTAACACATCTCTACTTATCTGTGCATTCCTCTATCCATCCATTATATCCAGAGAATTTTCTGGATACAATTCAAACTAAGTTGCAGATATCAGTGCACCTCCTCCCAAATACTGCATTACGTATGTCATTTATGTAGAATTCAGTATTTGTTTAGAATTCTTTTCCAGGCGAAATTTACAAGCGACGAAATGCACCAATCTTAAGTGTCCTGTGTGATGAGTTTTGACAAATGTGTATATCTGTATAGTCAGATCCCTGTCGGGATGTAGAATATTACCATTGCCACAGGAAATTCTATCGTGTCCCTTCCTAGTCAAGGGAAGAGACCACCGTCCCTCCAAAGGCAGCTACTATTCTTTTTTTCATAGAAGATTAGTTTTGCTTGCTCTAGAACCATACGGTATGAGTCAAAGTAAAGTCTTTTTATGTAAAACTTGGGACACTTTCAGATGCTTAAGAATTGACTCGTTTGAATATCTGTTGTGCATGCAGAGACTTCCGAAATAGTAACTAACATTTCTCCTTCACATGTTGTTTACCCATTTATCTTTCCCTTGTAGTATGTGATTCCTTCAAGGGCAAAGATCCTTTCTATTAATCTTTGTATTCTTAGCACAGCTCCTGCAGACATTTAATAAACGTCTGTTGAATAAGTTGATGAGGGAATAGATTAAAGTTCCTGGGTTATAGTAGGTTAGTAGCAAATTTTAGGACATTTCCCTTCCTTTTGTGGAGCCCTTATCCCATTTCATTAGAGTTAGCTGTGTGGGCAGCTGTCTTTCCTGCTAGTTTTGCCCAGCCTAGGCATGGCTGTGCCTTAGTCAACTTTGTAGCCAGTGCTTGACCCAGTACCTGGCACATCGTATACTTTGAAGGTAAGAATGAGCACCGGGACTGTTCATCGCAGGGCTGTGTTCCTGATCATTCTCCTCAGTGGGTCCTTTCTCTTAGCAAGGGGATCCAAAAAACTTTGGTGAGAATGGGAAGATGAGATGATGCTTCGTTTTCCGTGTATCACAGCTGCACAGTTGGTGGTCTGGACTATGTGGAGCAGACAGCGTGGGTCTTTGCCGAGCCTTGACCATGAAGCCCTCTCCCTTGGTCCATTGACTTGCAGGCTAGGACCCCTGCGTAGGTGATGCATGCCGGAGTGCTAACTGATCACTGAGATGGGGCTGGTAAGGGCTCCCAGGGTGGTTTGCATTGGAACTGGGGAATCTGGACCTCTCATACTCTGTGGGAGGGACTCGCCTTGCTATGCTTCCAGGCAATTCTTCCCATTCCATGTACTTTTCCTGGACTGTCCATTATGTGGGGGTACTATTCCCCATTGCCTCGGACTGCCAGGTCCTACTTGGTGGAGCTTCATTCCATTCGCATATTCTTCATTTCTTGGAGAAATAAATCCCAAAGTCAAATGCCTCTCAGGGAGGACAACTCTTTCCAAAAGGAAACTTTGCATTTGAGGTACCATCTTGGGCCTTTCACCAGTGCATGTATTTAAGGATAAGTAGCAGTTTGTTGGCTACTTCTCATAATACTGGTTCTCCTCTTGGGGTACTTGGGTGGCTCAGTCAGTTAAGTGTCCAACTCTTGGTTTTGGCTCAGGTCCTGATCTCACGGGTCGTGGGATTGAGCCCTGTGTCGGGCTCCCTGCTCAGTGGGAGTCTGCTTGGATGTTCTCTCCCTCTGCCCCTTCCCCTGCTCTCTCTCTCAAATAAATAAACAAATCAGAAGAAGAAGAAGAAGAAGAAGAAGAAGAAGAAGAAGAAGAAGAAGAAGAAAAAGAAGAAGAAAAAGAAGAAGAAGAAAAAAGATTTATGCATGGAGAAAAGATTTATGCATGGAGTACCATGCCTCCTCCTGTCCCATCTTCTTTTTACCACCCTCTTTGGAGCCAAGGTCCCAGATTAGATTAGTAGGGCCTGATCTTGTCTTTTATACCAGTGGGGATACATTAACTCATTGACAGAACCTGGGTCCTGCAGAAAGAAACGGTCCCATAGCCTGGGGTACCAACCTGAGCATCAGATCTGAGTCCTCACCTCGGCTTTGCCATGACTCTCTGTGTTACTTTGGGCAAGTCATTTCCGTGCTTGGAGCCTCCGTTTCCCCATCTAGCCAATGGCCTAGACTCCACCTAAAATCACTGCCAGGTCTGGAAAGACAAGAGTCAGGTTCCATTTGAAATGTCAAATTTAGGTTCCACGTGAAAAAGACCTCAGCTGGCAGATCAATAAGGATCCCAAAGAAGTCATTTTTCACCTGCGATGTTCTTCATTAATCATTATCTGCCCTAATCATCTCGTCTGTAGTGCCGGCCCAGGGCCGACAGGTCTGTCCAGTCATGCACTGCCCTCGCTCTCCTGGATGGGCAGCCAGCACGGGAGGAGGCCAGCTTGGGTTGGCCCGGCCCAGAGCAAGACGGAAGTATTCATCAACGCTGATGCGGCTGCTGGCAGGAGATCAGAAGGTTTTGTCCAGGTTCGTTGAGTGAACAGAGTGGCTGTGGACTGAGGCTGTATGTTAAGAAAGGTGCAGAGCATGAAAGCATTCGTCTGAGGGCAGCTACCGCAGCATGCTCTAGGCAGGGGCGTGGCGACTGAAACACCTTGTCCGTACTAATGAGCCATGCAGCACCATGTGTTTTGTGTTAATGCAGAAGGCTAGCTAATGGATTAACTTGGACAGCCCATCTTCTCGAAGTGGAGGACAGGGTGACTATAATGGGGGCCAGCGTGCTGGCCAGCTTCGGGAGGGGAAGCCAACCAGGACAGCAACGCCAAAGCTTCGCAAAGCTTACTGGAATGTCCTTTCCCTGAACCGGAGCTCCATCGAGGAGCTATTGCCCTCGCACACGCCATCCAACCGTTTCCAGACGCTGGTTTCGTAATTAGAAGAGGTATTTTGGATGCGTGTCACACCCCGCTTGTGCTAACAGCACTTCTACCCTGTCTATTGCATGAAGTGACTTTGTAAGGACCTATTTCAAAAGCTGGAGTGCAAAGGGAAAAGTGGTTCTCAAAGCAAAATGCAGTGTAAGAAAGAATTAAAAGAGGAAGTCAAGCGTTCATCTTTATCAGAGCATCTCAACCATTTCTTTGCTACACATTGTTATTAAGCACAAATGTACCTAGCGTTTTGTGGAATCCTGATAGGTGAACGTTTAGGTGATTAAAAAGGGATAAACCCAGGGGCATTTATGCTTTCCACAAAAGGACTCCTCACTTTACCGAAGATTGCCTTCAGGTGTTCTTTTTTTTTTTTTAAATTGCTTTTCTGAGCACTTAAAATACCATCTGATTTACATACCTCAATTGATTCTAGTCTAGCTCAACCTAACTTTAAACCATCTTTCTAGGGGCAGGAAGAATGCCTGTTTCTCTTAACATTCCTTTTCTCCTTTCTTCCCCTTCCCAAGGAGACAGGCCCTTGGCCGTTTCTGGGTTTGCTACGGGGCTGGAAGATATAATCCAGGGCCTGGAGATAAAATTCAATCCCAGAGTTGATAAGTGAAACATGGGGGCCCCAGGGAGAGGACACCACTTCTTTGAGATTATCTAGCAAGTTAGTGCTACTTCCATTTTATGATATTATCTCCTTACTGTAGTTCCTTGCTTCCTACCAGCCTGTCCTAGACTGTGGCCCCAGTGTCTCAGACTTGTTAGGCAATTGTCTCTAGTGAAAAAGCAAACCTTAGGGTCAACACACGGCAGCTATCATTCACTTTCAACTTGGTGAGGATTAGTTTACAGGATCCTCTTTCAATGATGGCTCTCTAAAAGCAGTTGTGGGGTGCTAAGTCGTGGAGGCAGGGCACCAATTGGCCAGATGACATGGGGACAGCCTGGAAAGTCACACCGGACTGAGAACAGTTTGAGTGTCTGGAGGAGAAGGTAGCAGAAGAGGAAGGTGAGAATAACTCATTAGATGTTTTCAAATTCCATTTAAAAACTGGCTTTCGTTATTGTTTTTTTGCATTATATTCTTTGATGGCATGTGCCTCAGAGACGAAGTCTGCTTTGAAACCAAATATTGAAATTGCTGTCCATTTTATGGTCTCCGTATACCCATCTCCCACTGTCTTCAATCCATTGCACTCTGGCTCCCAGCTCCCATTGTCAAGGTCACCAATGACCTCCATATCCCTAAAAGCAGTAGATGTATTTTTTAGTTCAGCTATTTTAGTGTTCAGCTTCTCAGCACCACTGAGACCGGACGATTCCCTCATTCTCGAAAATCTGTTTATCCACCATTAAACCAAGTCTTCCTGTGTTCTTCCTAGCTTTTGGGACACTCTCTCTCTCCTTTATAGAGTCGTCATCTTCTGCCTGCCCATGAACTACTGGAATTTTCCAAGGCTCTTTCCAGGACCCTCTTTTCTTCTCACTTTATAACCTCTCTCTTTCTCCGGGCAATGTGGTCTTGTCCACATCTATGGCTCTGCATGAGAATGACCCACGAATTTGTATCTCCAGCCCAGACCCTTGTGTTCCACCTCCCCAGATTAACTCTACTTGGCCCTTTTGTTGGTTATCTTAGGATCTGAAACTCAACAAATCCCAAGCCAAACTCATGATCTTCATCTGACAAAACTGGACTTCTTAAAGTACTTTCCATGGTACAACCATGGACAGGTTCCACAAGCCTGGAATGTTTGGGTCACCCTTTACTTCTCCCTACTCACCGCCATATTCAGTTTATCCTCCACTCACATCAAGTTAACCTACTAAAAATCTCTCAAATTCATCTGCTCTCAATCGCCACATTCATAGTCCATCTTCCTCCACTTGGACTTCTACAACGTTCATCTAACTATTCAACCCCATCCATCTTGGCCTCCTTCCATGTGTCCTCTACAACAAAATCTGAAATAACCTTTCCAAAGTACAGATCAAATTGTGCCTACCTCTCCCCATGCGTCAAGATCTTTTACGGTTTCTCATTGTTATTAGAACCAAAATAGAAAACCTTTCACATAGGAGCAACTTCGTAATCTTCCCGCTGAGCTGCAGTCTTCCATGCTCTGCCATCCAATCACCTTGACCTCCAATTGTCATGTTGAGCTTCCTCCCACCCCAGGGTCTTTTCACATCTTCTTCCCTCTGCCTGGAACATTGACCTTTCCCCTTTCTTACCTCTTGTCTCCTCAGGTCATTTACTTCTCCAGGAAAGCTGTGCTAGCTAGGTCTCCTGGACAAGAACAAATCCCCAAATTCTAGATTCCCAGCATAACATATTCCTCTCCTTTTCTTTTTAAAAGAATTTATTTATTTGAGAGGCAGAGAACATGAGAACAAGCAGGGAGAGGGGCAGAGAGAGAGGGAGAAGCAGATTCTCTCTTAGTGGGGAGCTTGACATGGGGCTCTACCCCAGGACCCTGAGATCATGACCTGCACCAAAGGCAGACGCTTAACCAACTGAGCCTTTCTTCTCCTTTTCATAAAAAATAAAAAAATAAAAAATAAAATCTGGCATGTTTTTAAAAACCTAACATATTTTTAAAAGACATGGCTGGTACAGTGTTTGGATGCAATATGTGGATGAAGGCAATATCACATTCAGTTGAAATTTTACATTTGTCGATACAATTATTCGATTGTCTATTCCCCACACTACACTGTAAACAATAAGAGGTGGGATTGTATCTGCTTTCTCTTATCACTGTGTCCCTGGAGCTCAGGAGTGGCACCTGCCACACGGTAGGCATGCCATAATATCTTCTTATTAACTGTACCTTGGTTTTGTTGTCTGGAAAATGGGCATATTACTGTGAACCCAACCTGGCTTACAGGGTCTCTGACAGACTAAAATATTATAAGGGAATATGCTTTGACAAACTCAGGTGCAATCCAAATGTAAATGTGAGTTATTGACATTGGTGAAGGAAATGGGTCGCCCACACTTATCACGGAAAGAATACATTAAAGCCATTTTACTGCATTACCTAACTGAGGCAAAAATGTTTTGGTATCACGTTCTGAAAATTTGAGGACTTTTTAGCCTCAAAATTGAAATTTATCAGACAACTACACACATCAAATTTGGACTCTTCAGGTAGCAAATGTGATGGAAGGTTTCTCAACTGATTTAATCTACAAGATAAGGAACAGCTGGGTCTCGAGATGGTTCACTTGACTACATAGATTCTCTCTGTGTATAGATAGGTTGAATACTTAAACTCTGTGGATAAATCATAACTCTTGAGATTATATTCATTCTCCTGCCAATCTACAAGCAAATGCAGCCTGGGAGACTTTACCCTTCCAACTCTAGTAGATTTCTCTTTGTGCTTCAGTGTCCTTACCTATAAAATGGGAATACTCAAACCTACCCTGCCTACCTCAGGGCCATTGGGAAAGTCTAAATAAAATTAAACAAATGAATTTATTTTGTGAAGCTTAAAGCTCAACACACGTACAAGTCACTCTTGTTACTAGTCGTTGTTGGTATGATTACTACTAACATTCTATATGCAAGTCATACGTATAAATAGCCACAGTAATTAATTAAGTTATGGTACTCATGGCCAGACACCTGCCATGAATAAGAAATGTCTCTCACATGACTCAGGAGGAAAAAAAACCAACAATCAGGAATCCAGAATGTTTCTAGACTTAGCATTTTGTTTTCCCTAAACGGCCCTCTTCTGTAATTTCCGAAGAATCCTGCTGTACCACTAAAAGGAATGGATTTTTCTTAGTCAAAAATAAATACAATAACTTGATAATGGCAATGTAGGACTTCAGACATAATGGTTGGCTGCCCTGAGCCTCGTTTCAGCTGTCGGTCCTGAATGGGGCTCCGGGCCTTTAGGCACACATTCCACTAAGACACCGAGCAAATCTTGTATTTTAACCACACATGCCAGGTTTCAGGGCATAGAAATCTCTTTAATTATGAAACGGTTTGCACATTTGCTGGGTGCCCATGAGGTGTTATTTTATAAATGCACAATTATCAGAGCAAAAATTTAAAAATGAACGCTCAGAGAGATGGATCCGGAGCACAATAAAAGAGGAAAAAAACTATGAAAAGAAAGGCCTAGAGACCCTTTGGGCTAAATGCTGTTGGTTCAGAGTTTTGCACCTGTTGGTGCCTTTTTTTTGCTTCAGTATAAGATATTTCTCCAGGCTTTGTGGAACCACTCTGAAATTGCAAAGTTGGCATGGAAGCACATTCATGGAAATGTAATCTTGCCTGCTTCTAGACCTGGGGAGACTGTGAGCTATACTGGGGTTCCACGTGCCAGAGAGAGGAAGAAACCTGAACGGTCCCAGGGAAAAGTGACTATGGCGGAGGAGCTTCTGCCAGAAGCACAGGAAAAGCGTAAGACGTTCACATTTTTAAGTAATTAGAACAGCGGCCGGTTAATAGACTGTCTTTCAAGGATGTGAGGTAACAGTAAAGCTGGGCCACTGGCCCAGACTCCCCTGGCAACAGAGTGGAGGGAAGGCAGCGTCCTTTATTAAAATGAAACCGGAATATTGGAGGTTAGGCATCAGGAGAAAGTTACTGAAGGCAAAGACTTGTTCATTTCTGAAGACATCAGCACCACAGCTTGAAGGATTTTAAACAATGGAATAGAATAGCATGAGGCTAGTATATTTGGAGACTGGGAGATTAAAAAAAAAAAAGGTCAGGGTGCCTGGGTGGCTCAGTCGGTTAGGCGTCCCACTCTTGGCTTCGGCTCAGGTCGTGAACTCCCGGTTGTGGGATTGAATTGAGCTCCACCTCGGGCTCTGTGCTCGGTGTGGAGCCTGCTTCAGATCCCTTCTCCCTGTCCCTCTGCTCCTTCCTGCTCCCACTCGCACGCTCGCTCTTTCTCAAATGAATAAATAAAATCCTTGAAAAAAAAATGTCAGATTGTCTCTTCTTCAGTTGGCTCCTCTTTCCTCCCAGCTAACTTGGGTGCACTGGGGTCAGTGGGCCTGGGTTTGAAACCAGACCTACCCCTTACTGGTAGTGTGGCCTTAGACAAGTTACTTATATTGCTCTGTGCCTCAGTTTCCTCCTTAGTCAAACAGATGATAAGGACAGAATGTTTCCTGGAGGACCATTGTGAGGGTTAAGTGCGATCGCCTGTGGAAGAGCCTTTCGCACCTTCCTGGTAGTTAGCTGCTGTTCTTATTTTGTTACTGTGTTAGCTTTTGTCCCTGGCAGTCTTGCCTCCTTGCCACACACAGTCTGCGTCTCTAACCCCAGTGACATTATCATCCTCTCCTGACTTGCCTCGGGCTCCAGGATTGTACTTCTACCATCTGGGCATGTCGTATCCACCCAAACCCAGCGAACCCAGTGTGGCACTCATGGTTTCCCCTGCCAGCTGACTCTTTCCCCTAGACATCCAACACACTCTCACTGTAGTCTCCTAGACCAAGACTTTGGAGTCCCCTCCAATTCTTCCCTCTTGTTCCCCGTTGCTATTTTCCCATCCCTTTAAAATGACTCTTAGGGGGCACCTGGGTGGCTCAGTCAGTTAAGTGCTGCCTTCAGCTCAGGTCATGATCCCAGGGTCCTGGGATCGAGCCCTGCATCAGGCTTCCCATCGAGTAGGGAGCCTGCTTCTCCCTCTCCCTCTGCCTGCTGCTCTGCCTACTTGTGCTATCTCTTTGTCAAATAAATAAATAAAATCTTAAAAAAAAAAAATTTCAAATGACTTTTAGTCCCCTTTACTGCCACCTCTCACTGACTATCTGACTTCAGCAAGATTCTGAATCTTCTCCCTCACCCGCATCTCTTTCCCTGCCCTACTCATCCCCACCACCACCACTGCCAGTTCATCCTAATCTATGCAATCCAGTCACCTTGCTAATCTTCCTAAAATTCCGTTTTGCCTGGGCAAGTCTCCTGCTTACGAGCCAAAAATGGCATCCATCTGTCACTGTGGTTGAAGGCAGGCTCCTTTTGGGGGTGCTGGGAACGTTTTGGATCTGAATCTGGATGGTGTTCCCATGGTGTGTGTATTAGTCTCCTTGCGCTGCTGTAACAAATTAAAAAAAGATAAACTGGGGGGCTTAAACAACAGAAATATATATTCTCAAGTCGTAGGGGCTGGAAGTCCAAGATCAAGGTGTGGGCAGGGTTGCTTCCTTCCGAAGCCTCTCTCCTTGGCTTGAGGATGGCCGTCTTCTCCACGTGTCTTCATATGGTCTTCCCTCGTGTGTATCTGTGCCTAATCTGTTCTTATGACTGTGTCCTAACCTCCTTTGCTTATGGGGATGCCCTAATGATGTCATTACTGGATTAGGGCCCACCCTAATGATCTCGCTTTAACTTCATTAGGTACCCTAAGGAAGAGACCCAATCTCCAAAACACATTCAAAGGCACTGGGGGGTTCAGGACTTCAGCATACACATTTTGGCAGGGAGGTAATATAATTCAGCCCATAACAGTATACCTAGGTAGAAATTAATCAAACCTTACTCTCAGTGCACATGTACTTTACTGTATCTATGTTATACTTTGATAAAATATTTTAAAAATCGACAGCAGTACCACTAAAAAATCAACTTCCTTTGCTTAACCTCAGATCCTATTTTCTCTTCTCCCTGTCTTAGACAAATCCTTCCTAACCTTCTTACTTCCTGTATTCCCTCCACACACTCACTCAAGCACTCACTGCCATCTTTCTTTGCCTATGCTCAAGTTTTTCCTCCTCTCTACAGCCTTTATTTATGTAATTAATGCATTCATTTATTTGAGAGAGAGAGCAAGCACATGTGCGTGAGTGGTGGGGGAGGGGCAGAGGGAGAGGGAGAGACAGAACCTCAAGCAGGCTCCACGCTCAGCGCAGAGCCTGACATGGGGCTCGATCTCATGACCCTGAGATCGTGACCTGAGCTGAGACCAAGAAGTGGATGCTCAGCCGACTGAACCACCCAGTCGCCCTGCCCCTCCATAGCCTTTAAAATCTTTCAGGGCCCAGATCAAATTCTACCTTCTGCAAGCACCAGTTTATTCGCACACTCTTTTTTTTTCCATTCAGCAAGCATTTATGGAGTGCGTTTTATGTGCTGAGCCCAGCGTTCTGGACTATGGAGTGAGAGACATGTTCCCCACCCTCAAGGAGCTTGCCATTTGTGGGAAGACAGACGAGTAAAAATCAGCCAGCCATGAGAGCTGTGAATACCGGGTGTCTCAGTCTTGCTCAGGCTGCTTCAACAAAATACCAGAGACAGGGCGGCTTAAACAGCAGCCGTTTACTTCCCACAGTTCTGGAGGCTAGGAAGTTAGTCCAAGATCAAGGTGCCAGCAGATTTGGTTAATGGCGCGAGCCCCCTGCAGGCTTGCAGGGAGCTGCCTTCTTGCTTGTGTTCTCACGGCGGCGGCGTAGAGAGAGCTCTGATGTCTCTTTCTCTTTTTATAAGGGTATCGACCCCATCCTGAGGCCTCATGACCTCATCTAGACTTAATTCCTTCCCAAGACCTCATCTCTAAATACCGTCACATCATCACATCCGGGCTAGGAGCTTCAACAGAGGAATTTTGGGAGAGTACAAACATTTAGTCTATAACTCAGGGCATAAAGTGAGCACAGAGGAGCGAGACGTAAGCAAATTTTGGAGGATGTTTCCTAGGGCAGGTCATCAAAAACCATAAGGATGGGGCACCTGGGTGGCCCAGTAAGTTAAGCATCTGCCTTCGGCTCAGATCATGATCTCAGGGTCCTGGGATCAAGCCCCACATCGGGTTCCCCACTCAGCGGGGAGCCTGCTTCGCCCTCTCCCTCTGCTCCTCCCCCCTCCAAATAAATAAATGCAATCTTAAAAAAAAAAAGAACATAAGGATGAGAAAAGATTAGCCAGATAAGGGGATGCGGAAGGGAGAATGCATTCAGGGGAGAAGCCTCTTGCAAAGGTCCCAGGATGAAAGAAGGAACGAGGGATGCAGACGAGGGAACTAACTGCAAGCAATTTAGTGTTTCTGGGGCAGAGGGGTGTGAAAAGGGGCAGTGGAAAGGAGGGTGCTGAGGCTGAAGAGGGGCTCCAGCAACTACTCAGGGGACGTTGCACTCTACCCTGCAAGCAATGGTGGATGACAAAAGCATGAGAGTCAGTCAAAATTGCGCGTAGAAATTGCTCTTTGGCAACAGGAAGGAGGATAGATTAGGGTTGACCCACTGGAAATTCTCTCTGAACTCTACACACCCTGATTTAGAAGTTAATGCTCCTAGGGCTCTAGATTTCTCTCTCCTACCTGATTATAAGCTTGTTTAGGGCAGGGACCTCGTTTCCCCAGCAGAAGTTCTCCATAAAAATTCCACAAAGATCCTCTTCTGATCTTTTCCTTCCATTGCGCTGATCAGATGCCACTGTAGCATGTTTCTTTCGGTAAAGAATGTCCTTTCCACACGATTATTGTACTTATTTTATTAGACTTCCCTGGGAGTGTCCAGAAAATGGTCTGATGTCGAGGGCAAAGTTCACAGCGTTGTGGTCGGTGACGGTTGTAAAGCAGGGGGGCTCCTGGGACTGAGGGTTCTTGTTAAAATGCAGATTCCGATTCAGCAGGTCTGGGGTGGGGCCCAAGAGTCTGCATTTCTGACAAGCGGGTACAGCTACTTCGAGTAGCAAGGGTGTTGGGGGATGGAGGCAAGACCCCGACCAAGTCATCGAGCTTCCCTGGGCCTCAAACTTCCTCTTTCAATAAGGCGTTGGTCCGGTTGACCTCTTTAAATTAATCTGCGATTTGGTAAGTTGCATTTGGCAAAAACCATTTTGAGAATCTTGAAGAAAAGAGGTATGTGAATTCAGTCCATTATAGTTATTAATGTTCCTGATAGAGGGGGCCGTGGCTTCAGTTCCAGTGGATTAAAAAAAAATAATCCGTTAATCTTCCTAACATAGTCACTCACCACTCGGCTGGGCACACTGTAGATTATTGCTGTGAACGCGCTGGGCTAAAACGGAAATCTCGAGCTGGGATCCTGTTGCATTTACACTCCATTTGCGGCCCTGCTGTCTTGGACGCATGTTGAAATACCTTTTCAGTCGCAAAACAAGCCTCCACATACTTTCAAATAAATTTTCAAGGAGTTCCATGTAAACCCCAGATTCACCACGGTAGCCAGGAAGGAACAGGTGCAACCGAGTGTGGATTGGGAGATGTGAATTTAAACATCTCTGATTTGGGATTTGGTTGATGGGATCCCTGAAGGTCTCAGCACCGCTACTGTACGTGCTGAAAGGGGGGATAATGAAGAGAGGTATAATCTCATTTGTTACGGAACGCCGTTTGTGACAGCTTATTGGAGCCACCAAGCCGAAGGCCAATGGAGAGGTTAACCATTTCTTTCTCTCTTTTTTTCTCTTCCTCTCTCCCACCCCCAAATACTGATTATTCAAAGCAGGGGCAGGAGAATCAGAGAACAGCATCACAATAAGATAAAGGCAGTACTTGTTTTCAAATGCAATCCCGCTCTTCAGTATTAAGAAGCTGCTGAGTGGAAGAATAGGAGGAATAGCATAGCAACATTCTTGGGGCTGGTGGGTTTCACTGAATTCGGGCAAGGCCCACTCCAGGGAGCGGAGAGGACACTAGCCCCGAGGGGCAGACCGGTCCGGTGCGGGCTCTGCGGGTGTGTGCTGCTGCGGAGGGGCGTGCAGGGGTGAGGGGAGGACAACAGGTGGGAAGCCAGTCCCATGCGGTTGGCTCCGAAAATGTACCATCAAGCCTCGAATCATTACTCAGTTCAGAAACAAAATACAGACCCTCAATTCAAATGCAGCTTTTAAGATGTTGGTCTTTTTTCAAAATGAGTGAGTCTGCGGCAATATATGCAATTGTGGGAAAAAAATGATAATAACGTGCCTTCCCTTCTCCGCCAGCGTTCTCAGCCTGCTGGGTGTAAGCAGACAGGGCAAGAGGAAAGGAGCTGCTGTCTGGGATGCTCAGGAAAGGGCACCTTCCTTGCAAGCCTCCCCTGCAGGAGCTCCTCCCTGCCCAGACTCTAGGGCTCCAGCCCTACGCCCAAGACTCCACTATCCCGAGAGCCCCCTTGCATTGCTAGAAAGCGTTCTCACATCCCACGCGGTTGGCCTTGCCTGATTGTGATGCTGCTCCTGTTCGGGCCTCCCTCCATTCTCCTGGGTCGTGCAGCCTCTGGGTCCCTCATCCCGTGAACCTGGGGCCACTTGGATGTTGGTTTTGTCTCCTTCCTCAGCACCCTGCCCAGCCAGGATGCCGGTCGAGTTCCCTCCTCCCCCTTGCCCTAAATCACAAAGCGCTTCTCCACCCTGCTCCTTCTGGGAAGCTGGCTGTCCCCTCTTCTACTCAGCCAGCCCCATTCTTCTCCCTGGATTTCGGTCGGTCCACTTGGCTTCAGTCTTATGGGTTTTTTTTTTTTCCTCCAAAGCTTTTGCCTCTTAGACCAAAACAAATAAAAATAAAACCAGACATGTTCTTGGGAGCATTTTTCGCAATATCGTAGTGGAAAAATGGCTCATGTGCACGTCTTTAATTTCTTCTTGTGCTATTTTAGCTTCTCGCTGTTGCGATCTAGAGGGGCAGCGGCTGGAGTTAACGGCAGAACAAATGGACCCATGGCACCCTTGTGAGCTCACCAACTGCAGCCTTGAGCTCTTCAGGGAAACAAGAAGGCATTTCCGGGCGGCTGACTGCGGGAGGAGCCTGCACTGGCCGGCAGACCCTGTGGGCTTGGGCCCTGAGAGCTGGGGACAGTCACTGCACCTCACGGAGCCCCAGGGTCCTCATCTGCAAAATTACGCTGCCCTTCGGGGGGGTAAACCGAGATACTCTGGTGAATGTGCCCGAGAGCCCATGGTGTCCAGAGCTCACCTGTTCATCTCTTCATTTGTTTCTCTTCAATCCGCAAGATAGGAGCCCCCACCCTTGGCCAGCCTCCAGGAGGCTTTGCTGTTTGTCTGTCTTTGGGACATCGGGAACACCAAGAATCATTTTCACGGAGACGTTAGATGGAATACAACCGTGGGCAGGATGCTGGGGAAGGAACTCAACCCGGGGTATAGTTCTACTTGCCAGGCCTGTAGATACACCTGCTCAGAGGCTGGGCAGGCTTAGAAGGGGGAGCTCCGGGACGCCTGGCTGGCTCGGTCGTTGGGCGTCTGGCTACGGCTCAGGTCATGATCCCAGGGTCCTTGGGTGGAACCCCGAACTGGGCTCCCTGCTCAGCGGGAAGCCTGCTTCTGCCTCTCCCACTCCCCCTGTTTGTGTTCCCTCTCTCGCTGTCTTTCTTTCTGTCAAATAAATAAAATGAAATCTTAAAAAAAAAAAGAAAAAAGAAGGGGGAGCTTCGCCGTGATTCCCCTGTGCTAAGTGGAGACCCATGTACACAGCCCTGCAGCCTCTCCCCAGGGCCACGACCCCGAGGCTGTCGACGTAATGTCGTCGCTGGGGGCTGGCGCACCTGGGTTCAAACCCTACTCCTACTGGCTGTCCACACGAACCCACACAACGCTAGCGTAGCCAAAAGCTCTGTGCGGAGCTCCGAGTTGGGTGCTGGGATCCTGCGGTGAACCAAAAAATCAGGGTCTCCGTCCTCACAGACCCCACAGTCATGCTTAACTGCTCAGAGCCTCCGCATTTCCATTTGTAAAATGGGAATAATAGTAGCTATCTCATAAGTTTGCTGTAAAATACAAAAGAGGTGACAACTAAGGAGCTGAGAATAGTTACCATCTTCTGACGTGGTAGCTCTGGCTATTTATTACAACTCTGAACACTACTGTGTTGTTTTCCTGGCACAAGAGATGCACGTATCAGTATCTAATGATTAGGCCGGTGTTGTGGAAACAAACAACGCCTATGTATGTGAATATGTTACATGTATTTAAATAAATGTCGGAAAATGGCAAAACACAGAATGGTGGGATTGCCTCTGAATTATTTGATTTGTTTAAACAATTATGCATTCCTTTTCGAGCCAAAAGCATGTTAGTAAAGTTTTAAAAAGCAAAAAAAAATATAGATAGATTTTTATTTAAAGATTTTATTTATTTATTTGACAGAGAGAGATCACAAGTAGGCAGAGAGGCAGGCAGAGAGGGGGGGGGGGCAGGCTCTCTGCTGAGCAGAGAGACTGATGCGGGGCTCAATCCCAGCACCCTGAGATCATGACCCAAACTGAAGGCAGAGGCTTTAACCCACTGAGCCACCCAGGTGCCCCTGTGCATCTTAAGTTTAAAGCTATGTTGAAACCACAGAGCACCATAGCATACTCTTCTGTATCGGAGGCAATTATTAGGAATGCCAGTTTGCACAATACATATTTGTGTCCATAAAAATGCAGTACATACTCACCTGTCTGGTCTCTGAACTCCAGATCGCTTTTTTGCCTGAATATCTTAATTTCTCCCAGTCCCCAGACCAAACAAGATGGGTGACAAAGAACTATTTGCTCCTCCCGGTAGAGTAACAGGGTGTCCCAGAACAGTTTTCTTTGTGGGTGGCCATGTGCAGCCTGCCAGGGTTCTTGGCCCGAGGCGAAGGCTGAGGTCATGGTCTGGAGTAGGGCTCAGGCACTGGGCCAGGCTCCCTCATGAGCACCTGGAAGATCTTCTGAGCACTCTGGGGGGATCATAATGGGGAGAGGAACGCTGACAGGGTCAGAAGTCTAACAATTATGCAGGTGGGATTTGGCACTAGATACAGCTGGGGTTACCTACTGATGAAACATCATTTATACCCCAAGTTGGTAAGATCTGGGAAGCATTTGGGATTATAGTAAGAAAGGCAGGTGCTTTTTCCTCTTCTTTGGATAGTTCCCTATGATTATTAAGTTTTGGCAGGAGTGGGAGCTGGGCATTTTAGACAAATTTTTTCATTTCGCACATTCAAGAATAGCATTCCCTTACTTGAGGTCTTCTAGAGACCCACATTCTTCCCTCCTCACCTCGGAGTCATAGATCAGACAGTGAGCCTTACTTTAATTCAGAGAGGGGGACTGAACCTCCCTGGGATCCCAGCTGAACTTGCCTTCCCCCAGGTGATAAGGCCCCTTTCTGCCTCTAGTTTCCTATCTTTAGACCTGGGCACGATGAATTGTCATTTCTCCCTTCCCTCCCCAACTCATTCCCCAATCTCCAGCAGTCAGTAGTGGGACAAGGCTCCAGGGTCCCTCTGTGGGTTGGTTGGCCTCAGCCCCATCAGCCTGCCCCATAGCCCACCACCCACCCCCACTCCTAAGGCACCAGGGTGAGGGAGAAGTTAGAACTCGTAAACTCTAGGGAAACCCCTCAGCTGCCAGAGTTTGGCTCGGTCCCTTGTACTATGAAGCATTTATAAGCATTTAAAATTCCCCAGCATTTATATGATTTTTTAATGAACACAGGGCATGCAAACCAAGCTCTGCTTTTGAGACTATGACACTTGTATCCCTCAGCCCTACTGGGGTCGGTGGGGGAGAGCTTCCTGTTGCAGCCTTTCTGTGGAGCCTCACAGACATTCATGACCTCTGTGAGGATGCCTCTCCTAGGCTGCGTGACCACAGTTCCCTGCTGCCACAGACTCATTCATTATGGGCCATTGGCCAATGGCTCCTCAGGTACTATGGTAGCCTTCATGTTTAAGAATGGAGTCTCAGGAGCCCTCTAATTTGCCCGTTTCTAGCCCAAATCTATGTACAATAAGCGTTATTTGAGGCTAGAGGTGAACCTTGTGCTCTCAGACCCCAGTTCAGAGAGAACATTGAGCTTGCCTGTTGCATGTTCTGAGCCCTAGCCACCTCCCTGCAACCACAGTCAGCCTGGCCTGAATACCGAAGAGTGGTTTTATATTATTGGTGATTTATCGCCTCTTTTTCCTATGTCAGATCACTCCCAAATGGTTATCATGAAGTTAATCTTCTATCCTTCCTCTGTCTTTATCTTATCCATTGGGGAAAGCCAAAATATTTACAGCAAACAACACTTGGGGCTAGATATGGGGCAAAGCAGGTAGATTTTAAGGTTTGTAAGTTTTGATTCCTACACCTGAATGTTGGTTTCAGGCTTCACTATCTGACTTATCTAGGCCAGTGACTCTGCTGCTCTGGAAATCATACTTGAGAACCACTTGTCTAGATCAACCATATAGAACCAAATTTAAGTAACTTTTGTTTGGTTCTCTATCTTGTGGTCACATTTAAAAAGCTAACTGCCATTTATATATTTAATCATGATTAGGCTGATCAGTATGGGTGACTGGCATGGTAAGGCCATGTCTGCTGGGGTGTCAAGATCATTGTACCTAGGACTTTAGTCAATTCTTGCAAACCAGTTAGCTTCATGGTCATTCCTTGCCAGTGGCTATGCTTAAGAGACACACCTTTTGCCTGAAGGAAACTAGAAATCATAACATACAGGGTGGAAACTCTGAGGCCAAGTAGAATTTTGGTAATAGATTCAAGTTAGGGGCTTGAAATCCTTTGACCACATAATCATGCCTCTGAAAACAATCTACACCAAGTAAATAACTAAAAATACAAAAGAATATTTGTGCACAAAGATGTTTGCCATATCATTACTTAAACAGGGAAAAATAAGAAGCAAATTGAAAGTAAATTGTAGAGTAAATGTAGGATATTAATATAGGTAAAACTGAGTGTAGCATATATTGCAAATCTTTCTTCCCAATTTTTTGGTAAATCTAAACTGTTCTAAATTAAAAAGTTTATTAATGTATGATATATACAATTTGATGGACTCTTGTGCAACAGTTAGTTGTGAATTATTTGTGAAGAGTTTGTAATAAAATAGAAAGTTATTAAGCCAAGGCAAAAAAGAAAGATGTGAAATTATGCAACTTTCTTTTTTTTTAAGATTTTTTTTTATTATTTATTTTAGAGAGAGAGAGAGAGCCTGTGCACATGCACACACACGTGAGTGGGGGAAGGGCAAAGAGGGAGTGAGAGGAACAAGCAGACTGTGCCCAGAGTGAACCCATGGCAGGATTCGATGCCACAGCCCTGAGACCATGACCCCAGCTGAAGCCAAGAGTAGGACAGCCAACGAACTGAGCCACCCAGACTCCCCCAAATTATGCAACTTTTAAAACAATGTATACCAGAGACAACTTCCAGAATGACAGTATGAGGAGCTCCATGGATCCTCTCACCCAGCAAAACAACCACTAATGAATAAAAAGTATTAAAAAACAATAATTCGAAGACTCTGGAAATTGTCATAAAGGCATACAACAACAGGAAAAACATTTATTCAAGAAAACTTACAAAATCCCATTAAGAATCGTCAGCCTGTGGCATTTGAGCCATGATGTGCTTCCTCTCCCTGCCTCCCAACCAATCCCTCAGCTTAGTGTGGCAGAAGCTCCACTCTGGGTGGGTGCAGCCAAGAACATTAGCCTAGTTGAGGGCTATTGTATCTCCCAGAAGGGGTAGACCGCCAGCGTTTCTCATCCTCCTCCACCTCCCCCAGCTGTCTGTTGCAGGAGCTCTAATCCAGGCCAGGGCAACTGAGGAGTCTAAAGTTCTCTTTCTCCACACCACCTCCACTCATAGGGTGGAAGCTCTAGCCAAGGTGTGGGTAGACAAGACAAAGAGAAAATCTTGAAATCAGCAACAGGAAACTCTCCATGTTGGAGGAATGAGATTAACAATTGACTTCTCATCAGAAACCATGGAGTCCAGAAGATAGTGGGATGATGCAATCAAAGTGCTCAAAGAAAAAAGCCAGCCAACCAAAAATCTGACATCCAGTGAAACTATCTTTCAAAAATGAAGGTGAAATCAAGACATTTGCAGATAAACAAAAATGTATTGCTATCAGATCTGTCTTATGAGAAGTACTAAAGAAAGTTCTGCAACGCTGAAAATAAGTAACCTCAAGCAGTAGTTCAAATCTACACAAAAAAGGAAAAAAAACCAATAAAGGTAATTATGTAATTATAAAAGACAGTATAAACGCATATTTTTCTTCCTTCTTCTCTTAATTGATTTGAAAAGCAATTGTATAAAACTATACACATACGTGCATATACTTGTATTCTTAGGTTGATATCATATAAAAATGTAACGTTTGACAATAACAGCACAAAGGAGGCAAGTGGGAGCAAAGCTGTATAAGAATAAGAAACAACACCAGATGGTATGTTGAATGCACAAGGAACAAATGAAGAGAATCAGAAATGGCAAGTAAGAAGGTTCATATAACAAGCTCTATAAATACTTGTTCTTATTTCCTCTCTTATCTTCTTTAACAGACATAAAACTATGTAACATAATAATTATAGAAACATATTGTAGGCTTTGTAAAGTATATAGATGTAATATGTGTATCAATAATAGTATGAAATGTAGAAGATGGAATAGAGCGATGTAGGAGTAATGTTTTTATATCTCACTGGCATTAGTTACTATAATTCTGAAGTAGATTCTGATAAGTTAAGATATGTATGGGAAGCCATAGAGCAACCATTAGAAAATAACAGAAATTTCTGTAGTGAAAGAATCATTAAAAGGAATTTAAATGTTACACTACAAAATGTTAAATTAATGCAAAAGAAAGGAGAAAGGAGGACAGAAGAACAAAAATGACATGAGGCATAGAGAGAACAAAAATAAAATGGCATATGTAAACTCAACAACAGCAGTAATAATATTAAATGTGAATGGATTAAACAATTCTGTCAAGAGGCAGAGATTGTCATACTGGATAAAAAAAGAGAACCAACTCTATTCTGTTTTTTTATATTTTATTTTTTTTAATTAATTAATTTATTTGACACAGAGAGAGAGCACAAACAGGGGGAGCTGGAGAGGGAGAAGGAGGCTCCCCACTGAGCAAGGGAGCCTAATGTGGGGCTTGATCCCAAGACCCTGGGATCATGACCTGGGCTGAAGGTAGAGGCCCAACTGACTGAGCCACCCAAGTACCCCATGACACACACTTTAGATCCAAAGATACAAATAGGTTGAAAAAGGATGGAAAAGGATATGCTAGCAACTATAAGAAAGCTGAAGTGGTTATACTAATATACAGACAAAATAGTCTTGAAAACAAAATGTTATTATAGATAAGGAGAAACATTTTATAATGCTAAAAGGGTCAATTCATTGGGAAGATTTAATAATTTTAAGTATATATGCATCTAAAAACAGAGCCCAAAAACATATGAAGCAAAAACTTGACGAAACTAAAGAGACACAGACAATCAATAATTACGGTTGGGGACTTCAATACCCCACTTTTAGTAACATGCAGAACAATGAGGTAGAAACTCAACAAGGAAATAAAGGACTTGAATGACAATATAAACCAACTGGAGTGAAAAGATTTCTATAGAACACTCTACACAACAACAGCAAAATATATTCTTCTCAAGTATAGATCCAGTATAGATCATATACTAAGTCATAAAAAAGCTTCAAAAATTTAAAAGTATCGAAATCATGAAAAAAATAGGTGCTTCGATCATGATGGAGTAAAATTAAATAACACTAGTAACAAAGAAATTGAGGAAGTTCAAAAATACATGGAAATTAAACAACACACGCCTTTTAAAAATTATTTATTTGAGAGAGGGAGAGAGAGCATGAGGTGGGGAGGCAGAGGGAAAGAAAGAGAATCTCAAGCAGACTACCCTGCTGAGCAGGGAGCCCAGTGCAGGCCTCAATCCCAGGACCCTGGGATCATGACCCAAGCTGAAGGCAGATGCTTAACCCACTGAGCCACCCAGGTGCCCCTAACACACTTCTAAATGAAGAAAAATCACAAGGGAAATGAGACAATACATTTAGGGATGCCTGGCTGGCTTAGTTGGTGGAGTGTGTGATTTTTGATCTTGGGATCATGAGTTTGAGCCCATTGAGCCAACTAGGATTTGTCCCAGGAACGAAAAATTGTTTTAACATCCAAACATCAATCATTGTAATAGTCTATAATAAAAATAACAATAACTACAATTATCTTAATAGACACAGAAAAAATATTTGAAAAAATTTAACAGGGGTGCCTGGGTGGTTCAGTTGGTTAGGCATCTGACTCTTGATTTCGGCTCACATCATGATCTCAGGGTCCTTAGATTGAGCCCCATGTTGGGCTCTATGCTCAGTGGGGAGTCTGCTTAAGGATTGTCTCTCTCCCTCTCCCTTTGCCCCTCCCCTGCACATTCTCTCTCTCTCTCTCTCTCTCTCTCTCTCAAATAAATAAATAAATCTTAAAAAAAAATTAACATCCCTTCGTGGTAAAAACATTTCACAAACAAGGAATAAGAGGGTACTTGTTCAACCTGATGAAGTAGATAAAGTACAAAAACCCCACAGCTAACATACTAAATAGTGAAAGTTTGAAAGCTTTCACTTTAAGATGAGGAACAAGACAAGGATGTTTGCTCTCACCACTTGTATTCAGCATAGTACTGGAGGTTCCAGTCAGGGCAGTTAGTCAAAAAGAAGAAATAAAATGTATCCAGATTGAAAAGAAAGAAGTAAAATTACCTCTCCTTGCAGATGGTATGATTTTGTGTATAAAAAATCCTAAGGAATACACACATAGACACACACACAATCTATTGGAATTAATAAGGGAGTTCATCAAGGTTGCATGGTATAAGATCAATACACAAAACATCAATTATATTCCGTACAGTTAACAATGAACAATTCAAAAATAAAATTAAGAAAATAATTCTACTTACACAACCATCAAAAAGAATAAAATACTTAGGAATAAATTTAAAAAAGAAATGCAAGACTTGTATGTTGAAACTATAAAACTTCAATGAAAAAATTAAAGAAGACATAAATAATGGAAAGATCTCCATGTTCATGGATTGAAAGACAAGATAGTTAGGATGGCAACACTCCCCAAAATGAGCAACAGATTCAAGGCAAACCCTTCCAAAATCCCAGCTTCCTTTTGTAGAAATTAACAAGTTGTGCCTAAAATTCATATGGAAATGCAAGGGACCCACGATGGCCAAAAACAATCTTAAAAAAGAACACATTTGGAGGAGTCACACTTCCTCATTTCAAAACTTACAAAATAGCTACAGTAATCAAGATAGTGTGGTATTGGCATAAGGGTAGACTTGTAGATCACGGAATAGATCTGAGTCTAGAGAAAAACTCTTAACATTTATCGTCAATTGATTTTGAAAGGTGCCTAGGTAATTGAGTAAGGAAAGAATAGTCTTTTCAACAATGGTGGTAGGACAACTGGATATCTACATGTAGAAGAGTAAAGTGGGATCCCTTCTTAACACGTATGCCACAGTTAACTCACAAAAGATCATAGATCTGAATGTAAGCAAAAACTGTAAAACTCTTAGAGGACAATAAAAGAGGAAGTCTGTGATCTTGGGCTAGACAAATTTTCCTAAGTATAGCACCCAAAACAAAAGCAACACAAGAAAAAAAAATAAATAGAACTTGAAAATTAAAAAATTTTATGCTTCAAAGGACACTACCAAAAACGTGTGAAGACAATCCAAAGATGGGAGAAAATATTTGCAAATCATGTACTTATAAGGGACCTTTTTCTAGAACCTATACAGAACTCAGGCAATTCAATAGCGCAAGGACAATAACCCAAGGACTTCAAAATATATTTCTACAAAGAAGATGTACAAATGACCAATAGGCACATAAAAAATACCCAACATCATTATCCACCAGGGAAATGCAAGTCAAAACCTAAGTAACCAAAGACTACTTCCTATTCACTAGCATGGTTATAATAAAAAAAAAGGTTATCCCAAGTTTCGGTGGGGATGTGGAGAATATGGAACCCTTCTCCGTTGCCGGTGGCAATGTAAAATGGTGTAGACACTTTGACGACAATCTGGCAGGTGCTCAAAAAGTTAAACATAGAGTTACCATAAAACCCCAGCTGTTCCACTGGTAGATATATACCCAAGAGAATTAAAAGCTTATGTTCACACAGAAACTTGTCCACGAATGTTCAGAGCAGCATTATTCACGGTAGTCGAAATGTGGAAACAACTCGAATGTTCAACACATGATAAATACAACGTGATATCCGGAATTTCTAGCATGATTGATACTGAGGCTATCTCCATGGGGAAGGCCCTTTCGTAAGATGGCAGTGAATATTTCAAAGCTTTTTGTTCCCCATTTTATAGAAAAGAATGAACTTTCTAGAAGTGTTCTAGGTTACATGAGTTTGGGTAAGTTCCTCAGCCATTTCGTGCTTCAGTGTCTTCATCTGAAAAGCAAGGAGATTAATGTTCCCTACTGCTGGTTTTGTAAGAGAATTAAAATGATATAATAGGTAAAAGCATTGAGCTCATGGTGGGCACATATTCGACCTTCAATAAATGTTAGTTTGTTTTTTTTTCCCCAGCAGCGTTGGCATTTAAGACCTTTATTGGGCACTGTGTCTGGCAGAGCTCTCTTGGTTGCAAGCAATAGAAACGGGACAGATTAGATGAAGCCCAGAGAGGATTTGTTGGCTCACGAAAGACGACCCGGATAAGGCGGTGTTGATAGGGATGATTGTTGAACTGTCTCAGCGATGCCCTGAGTCAGGGCTCCAGGGCCTACAGAGGACTCTCCCTTTCTTGCCTCTCTGTCTCCTTACCTATTGGCTTCATTATCCTTTACTGTACCCCAGTTTCTTCCACTTGGTGGGAAATTCGGCCCCTGCTGCTTCTGGACTCACATTCTCCCACCGTGGTCTCCATTGAGAAAAGACCCTTTTCCCTTCGCTGAAAACCTTTGGGAAGGACTCTGATCATCCCAGCTTGTGCCATGTCTCCATCCCCGAGGGCGGGTGTTCAGGTACTCGGGTACTAAGATTGGCATCTCCCACTAAAAGTATGAGGTCGAAGCTAAGAGGGTAAGGGCTCTTCAACAAAAGAGGTGTGCTGGTCTAAGCAAGTGAAACAAAAAGTAGCAAGCACTGGCATTCGCACCCATTAGGGGCTGATGAAATGGATATAGTAAAAGTCCATAGAACCTGATTTCAGCCTCCGTTGACCATCCTGGCTGGAAGACCTTGTGCAGTGAACAACCAGTACAACTGTGCATAGTGGCCCTGTGCTCCCACCTCCATCCCAAGGGTCTGATGAGTCAGATCCCAGAGCAGGCTCTATGGGCAAAGAGTTTGTATTTGGGGATGAAACCCTTATCCAAAGTGGGAACACCATCCAACTAGGTAGACTATCTAAAGGGAAGGTTAGCCAGAGAGAGTGTGAAGCTACAGTATGGAAATCGAACTAGAGTGACAAAGCATAAGGTGTTTGGTGGTTGGTGGACTATTCCCCAAGGACTTGTTAGGTAGGAGGGCCCAGCTGCAGCTGCATTTTTGAGGAACCGTGTGACCCAGTGTGAGCAGGGACAGAGCTCTCAATGCTGCAGCTCACCGTGGCCACAACTGGGTCCTCATGGGACTGTGATAATAACTCAGTACCTCCACCAACAGGCATGGCAAGCAAAGTCCCTGTGCCCCAGCCCACCTGCCGTGTCCAGATTGCCTTTCTGAGGAGGGTGGTCTAGAGGGAGGAGCGCTCCGGCGGCCGTAGTAGCCATCACAGCCGTAGCAGCAATGGCACAGAAGTCCCTAGAAATGGTGACAAGTTCCCTGAAGAGTCATCTGCCTTCTAAATGGAACTGCCCCAGGACAATAAATGGGGAGCTCCCACTGGTTAATTGACCCTCTGGTGCCCCTTTGTACGTGTGATTTTGCAAACTCCTCAGTGGCTTGCAAAGGCTGTCCCTAAATTTTCCTTTCAGCCATGCACTTTCCCTTTCTCTTAGATGTGCACGAAAAGAACCAGGCTGCCCGAGAATGCTTTCCAGGTCAGATGGTTGGCTGCGTCTTTCCCTGTAGCTAAATAAAGGACCGTCTTCAAAGGATGAGAAGGCGAATCCATCTGGTCTCCCTGATTGCACTGGTCAGGGGAGTTCCAGCCAAGTCCCAAGCTGTAGCTATGTGGACGGTCAGCTCATACCACCCAGAATCTGCATCTGGCTGCCAAATGCACCTTGCTCCGGCCACCCACGTTCGGGAGACCCAATGAGCAACAGCCCCAGCATTCTCCTGGCCGAACAAAGAGGGTGATTGCCGCAAGCAGAGTTATTGTTCCGGTTGGCATTGGCATCAAAGGCCCAGGCCAGCTCCCCTTTGTCTGTCAGCTGCTATTCAGAAGGAAAAGAGAAGAAAAGCAAACCAATAGGTTTCTTGGAAAGAATCATCTGTGGACGTGGGACGTTTGCTGGAGCTCCGCGCTAACGTGATTCTAATAACAACTTGTAAAGCTACTTAACATGGAGAGCCTTACCAACACATATTCCAAAATGTCGCGGTGCCTGGTTATAACGGGCACACTGTTTCCCGGATTTAGAACTGTTTAGAGTTGAGTCATCCCCGCCTGCTTATGTGTGACAAGGTCTGGGCCTGGTGTTTGGGAGGAGATGACTACATGGTTGGTAACCTTTTTACCCTCCATCGGCATTAAGAGCATGGCGTCTTGCCTTTGGATAACATACCGCAAGAGCCTCTTCCCCAGAAAGGCAGATTTTTTTGCACCTGACCCTTTGCCCATCTCATGCCACCAATAGCAATGGGCTCTTGATACCTTCACATATGTCAGCTTTTTTTTTTTCCCTCTGAATCC
The DNA here is from genome assembly GCA_028534135.1 of Potos flavus. Lineage (NCBI taxonomy): Eukaryota > Metazoa > Chordata > Mammalia > Carnivora > Procyonidae > Potos > Potos flavus. The sequence continues at coordinate 9,808,982 of CM052890.1, read as the reverse complement.
TTCACCTGTGCTAGTGGATGAAGCGTCAGGCAGACACAGCCCCCCCCCACCCCCCCACCCCCTCCGGCAGGAAGGAGGATTCTTGTGGGTGGCGGTCAAAATCTTTCTCTTTGTATTATGAGATACTTCTGACACGCTGGAAAAGAACAGGCAATAAAAATAATGATGGTGCGGTTTCCACCTCTGGGCTTAAAAAAAATTACAGAAAAACAACATCCTTTGTACTCTTTCTGATTGCTTTCCTTTCTCCCCACCTCCAGGGGTCTCCACTCTCCCCCACATTGGTCAGGCTATGCACTTTGTGGGCTTTTATAAGGATCCATACACAGCCCTTGTTTTGTGTGTTTTGAAACTGTGTAAGTGGCATTAGGCGATAATGCAGCTGGTAATGATGCTTTGGACTTGCCCAAGTTGATACAGAGAGTGCTGGCGGATAGGCTTTCAAGAATATGCTCAGACCCACTCGTCTATTTTTCAGGTGAGGGACCCTTCGGCTGCTCCCAGTGTGTCACTCTTACAAACATTCCTGCAGCGAGCATTCTTAGGCAGGAGTATTTTACCAACATTTTTTTTAGGACTGCTGGTGCATGGCGATAACACAGAGCAGCTAGACTTTTGGTCAGTTTCGTATTGTTTTTCAATTTCTGGGAGACAATGCACTCCTTATCGATGCTCCCAGTGAGGATCCCGCCCACCAGTGCTCTTGATTCTCCACCGATGTCTTGGGCCATCTTTCCATCTACTTCCTGACCCGTGCCTGATCTCTTCAGCGTCTGTTTCCTGAGGTCAGCTTGTCTGCCGTCTCTGATTCCTTCTACCAAGTCTCCCTCCCACCGGACTCTGGCTTCCCTTGCCTCTTTGATTATACAATTTCCAGCTATTCGAGATGGAAGCCTCACACGGTCTTGCCCCAGATCCTGTTCCTGTGGTTTAGATGCTCTTGGCAAGCATCCCTGCTGAATTCCTCAGGCCCTAAGAATAGAGATAAGAAGGGGGAGATGGGGGTGCCTGGGTGGCTCAGTGGGTTAAAGCCTCTGCCTTCGGCTCAGGTCATGATCCCAGGGTCCTGGGATCAAGACCCTCGTCCGACTCTCTGCTCAGCAGGGAGCCTGCTTCCTCAACTCTCTCTCTGCCTGCCTCTCTGCCTACTTGTGATCTCTCCTCTCTGTCAAATAAATAAGTAAATAAAATCTTTAAAAAAAAAGGGGGGGGTGATGTATATATAGAGTTTTCTCTGAATCCCTGATATTCCTCACAGGGATTGGTACAGAGAAAATTCTCAGTGATTGAATGATTTACCGAATAAAAGGAGTGGGTAAAATGGAATTTGATAGACGTGGTATAGGTTGCGGTTACATACGATCCTTCTAACAATACTGGTAGATTGACTCTCATTGAATAGAGAAACTTTTATGGAAACACTATGGCACGTAGCCAAGTTATTTAAGAGAGCATAATAAATCTGATGCTTCCTTTCACCTGACTGCATTCCTGAAGAATATTCAATGTTCAACAGCCACACATACATACACACTCAGAGGCACACACACCAACACTTCCATTTCCTGAAAAGATTCGGTGATAATCTATTTCAGGCAGTGCTAAGCAATTTCAATAGAAGACTCCCAAGTTGTCTTTTGAAGTAAACTATTACTGAAGTATAACAAACTAGAGTGCACAAATCATTAGTGTGAGTCAAGGAATTGTCACAAATTCCACTCATCTGGTAGGTAGTCACTTTCCAGAACATATCATCTCCCAAAGCCCCGTTTGTGTTTCGTCTCCATTACTGCATAATCTCCCTAAAGGTAACCACTGTTCTGATTTCTAACACGGTGGATTAGTTTGCCTGATTTTGAACTTTACACAAATAGAATCATGTAGTATCCGCTCTCTGATGTCTGACTACTTTCTCACTCACTGTGTGTCACGTAATTCATTCATCTTCATTGCTATACAGTATTCCATTGCACGAATATATCACAATTTGTTCCTTTTACTGTTGATGGGCATTTGGGTCATTTCTAGTTTTTAGCCGTAATAAATAGTGTTGCAGTGACATTCCTGTCCATGTTGTTGTGGTTTCTTTTGGGCAAAAACCAAGGAGTAGAAACGTGGCTCTACCAGTTATGTGTATGTTCAGCTTTCATATTGCCAAGCAGTGCATGTACCATTTTACGCTGTATCAGCCACGTGTGATAGCTCTGGTCACTCCTTCCAGCACTGGCATTTTCTGTCGAGGGCATACAGTAAAAACTCGGTGCCCTGTCTTCCAAGTTGTTCCTTAGAAATGCCAGATCCCTTTTTTCTTCTGATTCTACCTCTTTCCTGATCTTTCTGTTTCTTTTGCTGACTCCTTTTCCTTTGTCTACTCTTTACTGGTAGCCTTTCCCCAGAGATTCTATCTTCTTCCTTTTTGTTTTATTATTCTACCTATCCTAGACAACACATTCATTTATTTATTCAGCAGATAGTGAGTCTCTACTATACGCTAGCGACTGTGCTAGCCAATGAGCAAAATAGCCATGGTGCCTGCTCTTAATTCTATGGGAATGGAAACATTCAACAGGTAAATCTCATTCATGACTTTAGAATCACATATAACAATCACTGGTGTGAAGGAAAAGAAACAGGTGCCATGAGAGTAACTTGGGGACTTAATTTGGATTGAAAAGTCCAGGAAAAGCCCCTTTGAGGAATCTCAGGTAGAAAGTTGAGTAGAAGGCAAAGGAATGGGTATTGGGGAGATAAAGGATCTGTGTGTGTGAAGGCTCAGAGGGAGGAAGCATGGAGGATTCAGAGACCATGGGAAGGGCAGGATTGGAGCTTGAGAAGCAAAGTCGCTTGCTGTAAGTCCAAAGAGGGAGGCAGAAAACAGAATACGTGGACCTTGGAGGCCATGTCAAGCATTTTGTATTTTATGGCAAGTATAATGGGACACCATTGAAAGGATATAGAGTAAGATGTCTGCCGGACCTGATGGGCTTTGTCAGATCTCTCAGGCTACTGTGTGGGGGCAGGATTGGAAAGAAGCAAGAGTGGAAGCAGGGGGATCAGTTGGAAGATTATTGCAGCAATTTAGAGAAGAGATAATGATGGCTAGTAGTTGGACAGTAGAGTGGAGATGGAGAGAAGTGGACACAGGGGAGAGATAATTGGGGAGGGGACAGAACAGAATGGGCAAGATCTGGTTCCCTATGGGAGGTGGTGGATGGGAGCGAGGAATTGGTAGAGCTGTTTCCCAGATTTGTGGCCTAAACAGTTGAATGATTGGAGGAACCACTCTCCTGATTGAGGGAGACTGGAGGTGATGCAGATTTGGATATGCAGGGTGGGGAATCCCAAGTTTTAAGTACGTAAAGTAGGTGACATTTTGTTATACCTCTGAGACACACAGGTGGACGTGCTTTATAGACCATTTGGTGTGAGATATTTCATTCTCAACAATTTAGTGGAGACAATTTGGTGATGAGATATTTCATTCTCAACAATTTGCCCCAGCACTCTCCACTCATGCAAGATGGGGTATCCCATTGCTTCAAGGGAGGGCAGACATAGTTGAAAAAGAGGATGTTAAGGATTAGCTTTTTTTTAAAAAATATTTTATTTATTTATTTGAGAGAGAGCGAGAGCGTACAAGCAGGTGGAGGGGCAGAGGGAGAAGCAGACTCCCTGCTGAGCAGGGAGCCTGATGTGGGGCTCAATCCCCGGACTCCAGGGTCATGACCTGAGCTGAAGGCAGACGCTTAACTGACTGAGCCATCCAGGTGCCCAGGATTAGCTTTGTTTTTAAAGTATATTACCTAATAGAATAAGAAGAAAAGCTATGGGAAATCCTACCATTTGTTACAACACTGATGGACCTTGAGGGTATTAGGCTAAGTCAAATAAGTCAGGCAGGAAGATAAATACTGTTAATCTCACTTATATGTGAACCTAAAGACAACAACAGCAAATTTACAGACCTAGGGAATAGATTGGTGGTTGCCTGAGGTGGGGTTGGGAGGTGGGCACAATGGGTGAAGTTGGTCAAAAGGTACAAACTTCCAGTTATGAGATTAAATAAATCCCACAGTTGTAATGTACAGTATAGCAACAATAGGTAACAATACTGCATTGTATATTTGAAACTTACTAAGAGGGTCAATCTTAAACATTTGCATCACAAGAAAACAATTATAGCTGTGTGGTAATGGATGTTAACTAACCTTACTGTGGTGATTATTCACAGTATATACAAATGTCAAGTCATTATATTAGACACCTAAAACTAATGCAATGCTGTATGTCAATTATATCTCCATTTTTTAAAAATGTAAGAATTTAAGAAGTAAAACAAATTTAGAAAATATATTACTTAATAAAAATAGGACAAGCAAACTCTTTCCATTTGCAAGGGACAGATTTAGTGGAGAGAAGAAAGGATCTATGATTTCCAAGGAGGTAAAACCTGGGGAACTGAGCAGAGGATTTTTATTTTAAGCCCCACAGGAGAGAGGATGAAAGACAATGTCAAGACAGCTTCCCATCATACATACAGCAAGGCAATAGGCTCTTTCAGGCAGAAGGAGAAGAGAGTAAGAAGGTTTAGAATGTGCATGGAACCAGCGGGGAGTAAGAGAATTAGAAAGAATATACTGTGGATGTGACATCACAGAAACCAGTGGAGAGAAAGTATTTTAAGAAGGAGTGAGTAATCCACCTCATCAAATGCTGCCAAGAGATCAGGAAAGAAGAGAACTGCAGAGTCTCTATTATCAGCTCTAGCAAGATGGCGGTCGCTGGCGGTCACTGGCGGTCGCTGGCGGTCACTGGTGGTCTTCACAAGAGAAGCCTGGGGCCAAAGGAGGAGCGGGAGAAAGGAGTGGACTGAAGAGTACTAAAGGGGATGAGAACGTACAGCATCTTTGCGGGGGATGGGAAGACAACCCTTTGTAGAAACTTGGATGTGTAGGGGGGTGAGAGAGAGCATTATGTAGAGGAGGATTTGAGTTCAAGAAGAGAAGTTTTCCCAAGATGCAACTTCCTAGAGCCCGCTCACTTGCAGACGGACAGGATGGAGACTTAGGAGCTAAGTCCCTGAGAAGCTAAACCCCCAAGAAGGCAGAGTATGGATCCTTCCGGAGCATCCTCCGGCTGCACTGGTGGCCATGAGAGTTGGCCGCTGAGCTCTTCCGCTGTGCCAGGCCTGGCTGACTGATAGCTCCAGCTGCTGTGCTTCGGGGTCCACCCCCACATCCCTGCTGAGGCCACCTCCCACAGGCTGTTCCCGGTAAATGACTAAGCATGGCGATTTTGGCATGAAGACTCCCCACAGCTCTGCCCAAACCGTTCTTGGAACTGTACTGTCATCGGAGACTCTTCCTGTCCAATCTTCCTTCCATCACTCCTTCACAGGTGCCACACCTCCTCATGGCCTGAAGTCCCTCTCTGCCTTCTCTGCCTCCTCCTTTTCATCCTTCTCAGGCATTTCCCCCAATAAATCGCTTGCACATCTGATCCGGTCTTCACGTCTGCTTCTAGGAGGACCCAAACCTACGACAGAGAACTGACGCCCACCTCAGTCTTTGCCTGTGGACTGCTTCTTCTGCCCATTCAACTTGTCTTTCTAACTCTTCGATTGGGGTATTGCCGTGAGTGACCCCAGGTGGCTTCTCCACCATTATTCTCAACCCTTCAACTGAGTCCATCATTCACACTGCTTGCCAGAGTGATCTATAAAAGTAAACATTTGGTCACGTAACCTTTTAAAACTGAATTAGCTTCCCTAGTTATCTGTTTTAAATTCTACAGAGGCTTCCCATCACACCTAGGATCAAACCAAAAGTCCTCGCCATGGCCTCTGTGACATCCAGCATAGTCCCCATGCTATTTCTCAATCAGGTACAGCTTGTTCCTTTCCTCTTGCTGTTCCGTGGAAGACCTTTTCTCCAGATCTTCAGGTGGCATGGCCCTTGCATTATTCCAGTCTCTGCTCCAACGTCAAATCCTCAGAGAGACCTTACCTGATCACCTTACCTGAAATGATCGCTCACCTCATTTCTACCACCGTCATTCTTTGTCTCCTTACCCTGCTTCATCCGTTTCTTGCCATTTATTGTGCTCGGAAATTATGTTGCTTATTCACTTATTTGGGCTCAATAAATATTGAAATTAAAGAATACCAGTCTTTGAAGATTCCGGCAGCTGCCTATCATCTAGAGCAAGAGATCAGATAGAAATATAATATGAACCACATATGCAATTTCCATGCTTCTAGGAGCTCTCTGTTATGGCCTACGCTTCCTAAATGAGCATGAATGGAGTTTGGCAGTTGTATGCAGAAAGGCAACTAAAAACCCTGGTGGCCATAGCTTTAGCCAGAGCAATCAGCCTCTTGGGGGTGAAAGTGTTCTAGAGTCCACAAAGGAAGCACTGAAAGGAAAGACCTGTGTCTTGACTTGACCATGAAGCAGTCCTATGACCTTGGGCAGGTCACTTGGGTCTGGGATGGCAAACAGCTTTGATCTTTCAGTCCATCTTCTAGCAACTGATAGTGGCTGCCTGTAGGTTCACTTCGAAAAGGATTCTGAGGCTTAGTTTGAGCTTCTTTGGAGAGAGTTCCTTGATCCATTAGTGATGTCTGCCCTGGCCACCACTGGGAGAATCGGGCTGTATGTTCTGACTCCTGCTAAGACTTAATTTTTCCTCCTTCCAAGGTAGATAAAACTAACAGCTCTGTCGGCCCAGCATGGATATTGTGGAGCTCAAATAGAGTAGGTTGAGAGAATGCTATGACAGTCTAACATAATACTAACATATTATCAGAAATACACTTTAGTGGGGTTAATATAATGGGGGTGTGTATGTGTGTGTGTGTGTGTGTGTGCATGCATGTGTGCCTGCCTGTGTGTAATTATTTTCCCCCAAGGAACAAAGAAAAGCTCAGGTCACTATTTTCCAAGAACCTGATTCTAGAAAAATAGTTGTGCCAGTCTCACAATATGGAAAAGCTGTCCTTTTCCATATTAATGAAGATTAAACCAACTGATAAGCTTTAAAAAAAATCTTCAATTTGGCTCTTCCCTCCTTAGAGTCCATTTATTACATGCGTGTTTACACGTCGTTAATCAGTAACTTTTTTCAAAACAATGGTCTCTTTACAAGTCATTTTCAATTTTTAAAAGGCTCAATTTCTGCTGCCTTGAGAAGGAGAGTGTCAATTTTTCCTCCTTTCTGGACCACTTACGGTCTGACCACATTTACTCCTTCTCTCTACTTGGGTGTCTTTCTGGGCTTCTCCTCTCTCTGCAGGTGCCCTGGCCACGTCAGGGAATCTGCTATTATTGATTCAGGAAAAAGCTTTGATTCTGAAAACCACAAGCTGTTACTCGTGAAACTATGACAACTTGGTATTAGCTACAAATCAATGAACTTTTTAAATGCAGTCGAAGCAACAGAACTCGCTTACTGCTAAACCTTGATAAGCCCACCCTGGAACCTGCCAAACCTTTATCTTAACAGCCATGTGATCTTTGCTGCTTTGATAGCCCCTTTGCTGAGTTGATAAGGATTACACATCTTGCAGGGGTTGTTGCCCTCTCCGGAAATGTTTGTGAGGTGGCTACAGGAGAAAAGGGAATCTCTTTCTATGCGTCGGCTGTGTTAGGTCAGCATTCTCAAATAAGCCCATTCTGAGTCCCTCTCCTTGTCACCCAAGCTGTTCTTTAGAGACAAAATTGAAAATGGGAACGTGTCAGGGAAGAGTTCAAGCCGGGATGAAGTGCTCTTGGCCTGACTCACTGGTGGACATTTAGATCTTTATTCTTCTGAGCCATTCTATGGAACCAGCCCCCTACCCCTTGCTTCGTAGTGGGAGCGGTCTCTTTCTCTCTTTATTTCTCTCTCTGTCCTTAGTCAATAAAATGTGTGTAGCTGGGACACTTTGACATCTGATGTTTTTCCTTAGCACAGCGACCCTTCATTTTCCTTGGGTCACTTTCATCTGGGGATTTGGCTATGGATGAATTTAGCCTAATTTAGGAGAACAAGGGGGATAACGTTCTTGGGGAGACCTTCGGAGGGGTATGTGTAGACCAGGACTGGCCTCGCATGTGTTATCAACCTGCGGCTGGGACGGCCCGAGGGGCCATGGGGACTCCTTGCTGAACTGACCTTCTTGTGGCATTTCTGCTTTTTACCCCATCGGGCATTATCTGAGGGACCGGAACTTTCCGTATTTCTGTTTCCTCCTTGTATCCTCTTCTTTTTCTCTCTCCTCTTCCTCTTTGTCTCAGATAACACTTTTGCCCCATTTCCCATCCTCACTCCTCACCTTCCACTTTGGCCGTTGTCGCGGCCGCCACCTCCGTGCAGGTGTGAAACCCGATGCCCCTGGCTCACCTGTGGGGCTGTGGTACCGGGATGCCCATAGAACCCCCTTGACTCTTAAAGGAAGGGACTTGTGTCCTGAGAGTAAGAGACAGAGAACATTCTAGGGCACAGACTTTGTCTAAATGGGGATTGGGAGAAGGTAGATAAATACTTCCCTTATCCATAAAAAAATCTCTTTATGCGTCTCTCCTATAGTCACTTCTGAGGCACATCTTGCATGGTTTTTCTGAGATCTTGGCAGGGTCAAGCCCCAGCCTCCCACAGTGGTGAGGAGGAACTCAAGGATTCACCCCTATCTTGCTTTCCTTCCTCCCTGCCCACGACCCCTATCCTTGGGATTCCCTTCCAAATTAGCTGCCTGCCCACAACCCCGGTCTCAGGGTCTGCTTTCCAGGGAAAATCCAGACCAAAATGGTCTAGAAAGCAGAGCTTTAGGATCAGTTCTGGAACCGGAATCACTCTATATAGTCAGCGGGCAAGGGGGAACGTGGTGTGATGACTCCTGACTTCCAGGATCACAGATTACTAGACTCTCATCAGAAGGACATTGACTTGAGGATCAAGTGGAAGGCACATTATTTATACAATAACATTTGAGTCATGGGGGACAATGGTAATCATGAGGATTTTAGTGCCAGGTGACTTCTATTCATTGCTTTAGGAGCTAGGGTAGGTATGTTCTGCATCACCTGAGTTAAGCTGGGACTCCATTTCTCAGACTCCCCTTTCCTGCATAATCTGGTTAATTTGGGCCACATGACCCATGTGAGATTTGGAATATTTTTTTTACAGTGAGAAGGTGTCTTGGTCTGCTCAGGCTGCTGTAACGAAGCAGCACAGACAAGGGAGCTTAGAAATAACAGAAATTTATCTCCCGTAGTTCTAAAATCTGAAAGTCCAAGAACAGGGTGTCAGCGTGGTCTGGTGAAGGCCCTCTTCCAGATCAAGGACTATTCATCGTATGTTCACATGGTGGAAAGGGCTAGGGAGCTCCGTAGATTTCTTTTATAAGAGACCCATTCGTTTTTTTATGAGAGACCTGATCCCACCTAAGCACCTTGGAGAGGCCCCACCTCCTAATACCATGACATTGATCATTAGGAGTTCAGCCTATGAAGGGGTGGGGGGCACACAGACATTCAGACCGTAGCAGAAGGTGAGCAGGATACCAGGCACCGTTGGCAGCTCACGAAGGTGGTTCCTGTTCTGAGGGCTCACCTCGTGGGTCTGAAGCAACTGCCAGCCCGCAGCTCTTCCAGCTCTCACCAGATCTCCCTCCTTCAGCTTCTCTGACTCGTGGGCTAGACCGTCTGCCTAGCCTACTTTCGTCTTAGCACTGGAAGCAGAGGCAACAGCCGTGCCAGAGAGTGGATCACCAGCTCCCACAATGACATGAGGTCAAATCCCTGTAATAAATCCCATATTCTAGATCATTTCCAGGGATTCTATTTTTCTGAGCAAACTCTGACTGATACAGAAGCTCTGAAAATAGAAAACGCAGGCTCAGTTCAGCTAACTGTCGACTCAGGCACATGGTGAATGTCAGGAAGCCCCCAAGGCAGTTTTTTAAAAGAGATTCATCTCCTGCAGCTACAGGGCAGACGGGGCTGATACCCGGGCTCAGGCACCAAAGGTAAGGGCCCTGATAGGAGAGGACTATGAGTTCGGGTATTAGGACAATTGAATAGAGGAGCTAGAGAATCTTGGGCTCCCCAGATTCTCCTATTACTCTGGGCTGGCAAAAGCAGAATCTCTCCTCTGTGAGGAGAAAGCAGCCTTCTCTGCCTGAAAACCTACAAAACCTCATGAGATGATTCTTGTCTTCCTTAAGGTCTTGCCGCTCATTGCTTTCTGACTGTGAGTTATGGTCAGGTCATAGAGTGGCCCAAATGAGGAAATATAGTCACTGCTTTGGGAGGAAATCGCACCTTACTTCTCCCAGTTGCAGGATCTGGCTGATATGAACTGGTAGGAATGGCGGAGGGGAAACATGGGGAGGAATAGATCCTAAGAATAGATCCTAAGAAAACCCACTGGAGATGGGACACCAGCATCTCCAAGAAGCTCTGGGTGATTTCCTAAGACTCGTCTTCCAGTTTACTGAATTTCTTTCCCCCAGTGTCTAGTTTGCTGTTCAATCAACCCCCTGATTATTTTTATTTCGTGGACTATATTTTTCATTTTCAAACCTCTACTTAGCTAGGTTTTTTTAAGTGTTCCTGTCCTTCCTTCCTTCCTTCCTTCCTTCCTTCCTTCCTTCCTTCCTTCCTTCCTTCCTTCCTTCTTCCTTCCTTCCTTCCTTCCTTCCTTCCTTCCTTCCTTCCTTCCTTCCTTCCATCCTTCCTTCCTTCCTTCCTTCCTTCCTTTCTTCTTTCTTTCAGTAAACTCTACCCCCAGCATGGAGCTTGAACTCACAACCCTGAGATTAAGAGTAACATACTCTACCGACCACGCCAGCCAGGCACCCCTATTCCAGTTCTTTTTACATTATATCCAGTCTTGTCTAATAAACTCTATTCCTTTATATTTAACAATTAAAACAGTTATTTTAAGGATTTATTTTAGTGATGGGTTCATTATCTAAATTTCTTAAGGACATACATTCTACAATTTGTTGCCTTTCTTGTCTTTCATGAGGCTTAGTTTCCTCACGTGAATTGTAAAGTTAAACTGGTACTTTGGAGAAGTGCGTTATTGGAAATCAATTTTACTTTTTTAAAAAAGATTTTATTTTTAAGTAATCTCAGCATTCAATGTGGGGCTCAAACTCACAATCCCGAAATCCAGAGTTACATGCTCCATCTATTGAGCTAGCCAGGTGCCCCAAAGTTTACTTTTATTTCTGCCACCTTTTAAATTTTTCTTGGCTGGACTAGTTTTTCAACTGCCCTTGGCTGTAAATTTGTTTAGGCCCCATGCCTTTTTGACTCTTTTAGGAAATAGGAATTTCTACAGTCACTTCACACTGAAAGCATTGTTCATATCCAGTCCCATGTAATACTCAGTATTTAAATTTTCATCAAAAGGCCAAGACTTTGCCTCTCTCTTGCATCAGGTTTTTCTGGAAAGGGGGCATTATTGAGTTCTTTCTCCCTTCTTCCCTCCCTCCCTCTACCTACCTATCATTCTTCCTTCCTTCCTTCCTTCCTTCCTTCCTTCCTTCCTTCCTTCCTTCCTTCCTTCCTTCCTTCCTTCCTCCCTTCCCTCCCCTCTCCCTCTCTCTTTTCTTTTCTTCTCTTCTCTTTTTTTTCTCTCTCTCCCCAGTTTTTTTCTGCTGCTGAATGAGTGGTTTCTGATCCGCTGGGACTGGAGGAAAGATGAGGGGAAGTGAACATTCCTAACCAAGTGGTACTGTGATTAGGTGGCTCTGTGCTAGCTGAGTGTTTAAAGTTGACTCCTTTCCCTTGGGTGTGTTTGTGGATTCTTCTGAGACTTCCTTTCCCATCTGTCTAATGTATACTTCATCTGGGTGATGCACATGCCTTCAGCTGCCTCGTGCTCTTTTCACAGCTCCTAGGGTTGGTGGTACCTTCAATTTCTCTCTGCTGAAGCCTATTTACACCTTGTTGTGAACCTACATCAACTCTCTCTTCTATGTGGCCCACACTCAGTCCATGGGAAACACACATGCATCTTCTACCCTGGCACATTCAGGAAAGCAGGCTGAACCCAGAGCATCTGTCTTTCCTCTGGCTTGTCTGTCCACAGCCTATCAGATGGCTTCTTGCACACTAGATTTCAGGTGGGAGCCAGACACTAGTCCATTCTGTCTGACATTCCTCTATCTCTCTCTCTCCCCATTGTGTGGAGTGGGTCTTGGCACACCAACAGCTCTCCAAAGAAATCCACCAATCCCCAAGCCCCTTGATGTGGGTGAGGAGTATAAGAGTCCCCTAACTAGTTCCTAACCACTTCCTTCAAAATTTCTGCATGGGAGGCTGACTCACATTACTCTGAAATCCTTTATCTATCAACATGGGATCTCAACCCATTAAAGAATTTTTAAATGAGAGCCCATCTTGAATGGGAATGGATTTTCTTTGGGTGACTCATGATCTTCGTTTTCAGAAGTGTCTACCCAGATGATTCCATATTTGCCCTTCAAGTTTCATTATTCCAGGCTAGTGTATATATTAAATTCTCAGTATGCAGTTCCCGCCCCCTATCGGTGGCTGTGAACTTGGACTCCACTCCTGCAAATGGCACCAGCTTGGGATTTCGATTTCTCTCAGGTGACCGTTTTACCACCTGGAACCCTGGGTAGATGATCCATTCCTCCAACCAGCTAAAGATGTTTTTAGACATTCTGATTCTTTTTTTTTTTTTTCCCCCCAATTTCTCCACTAAGCTTGATTCTCTTAAGAAACTTTAAGGACATTAGAAAGGGTAATTATGCAAACAACAAAAAATTCAGCCTAAACTAGCTTAACCCAAAAACAAAGTGGGGGGATTTAGACGCTTCTGGAAAGGCTCTGGTTAAGCCTGGCTTCAGGGCACGAACAGTATGCCCCACACTATTATTCCCTCCTTTTCTTAATCCTGCTTGCTCGGAGTTGGGTCTGTTCTCGGGAGGGTTTCCTCCTCAGTTTGCCCAGTGGCACTTAGCTACTTCCAGCACAGGGGCTCTCAACTAGGGGCAATTTTGCCCCCTAGGAGACATTTGGCAATGTCGGAGACCTGTTTGGTTGTCAGAACTGGGGAGGAGGGGCAGGGTGCTACTCACATCTTGGAACCTAGAGGCTAAGAATACACAGGACAGCTCCCCACAACAAAGAATTATTCAGTCTCAAAATGTCAGTCGTGCTGAGGTTGAGAAACCCTGTCCCCGGTCAACATGCTTTCTCTTCTATACCTAGTAGGAAGGACAGAATCTATGTTCCAGAATTTCCTGAAAAAAAAAAAAAAAAAAAAAAGTCCAATTGGAAGAGTTTGATAAGTCACCGTCGCTTCTCAAAAGACATTTTCTCTCTTTTGTAACCGAAGCCTTTTCTCTTCATGTCCCTCTTTCTCCTGGATCTTTATTATGTTGACAGACTTAGCTTCTGTGCTTAAATTCTCCTAGTTTTTCTGGCCTCTCTTCCATTAGTGGGTGGAGAAGGGAGGTGTGTAGTACACACATTAAATCTTACTTTGGCCACTTATGTGTATATTTATTTTACATGATTGAGAGCACTTCACACATGTTGCATACAACATAATATTGAATATTATGCTTTATTCTCTTGATATTTTTTAATGGGTATTTGTCACGCCATCAAATACTCTTTATAATGAACATTTTAAATTTCTGCACCAGAGTTCATCATACAGATAAACCACACTTAAATTAATTATTACTGATTAATTTTAGTGTCTTCCATGGTAACTATGGAATATGAGGGTGGATTCTTTATGGATCCACTTCTTGGACCTTAGGAGCAAAACTAATGCAGGCTTATGTTTATTTTCTCTGAGCTAAGAGCATAAGGACAGGTTTCAACAAGTGGTTTCCCAATCATTGAAGACTGTTTTTGAATTACCAGAGGAATTTGTAAAAAATATGGATTCTGGGGACACCCGGGTGGCTCCGTTGGTTAAGCGACCGACTCTTGATTTCAGCTCAGGTTCTGATCTCAGGATTGTGAAACAGTGCTGTATGGGGCTCTGCCCTGAGTGTGGGGTCTGCTTATCCCTCTCTGCCTGCTCCTCCCCTCACTCACACTCCCTCTCTCTCTCAAAAAAGTAATGAACTCTCATTCTTAACTACTAGTGGTTTTATAATGATACTTTTGGAAATATGGTACCAAATAGTAGTTGTAGTTTGTCATTCGTCATGGTCAGGCAATACCTGAATCCCATTCTTGGCTTAGGGAATGCCTCATTTCTTGAGTCTTAGTTTGGGGGCAAAAACTACCCTGCGTAGACCTTAAAAATATTCTATACTTGGTTTTTCAGTGTCCCTTGAAACTAAGACTTAAGGTCAGCCAGTTGGTTCTATCCATATTGGACTCTAACGTTGTTCCCAAGGCTATAAGAAGGCAGGGATGTGGAGTTTCCTCAGGAGAGGAGTCAGCCACAGTGCTGGCAAATTGTGTCCCTGATGTTACCAAGGCAGAGGGACCAATGGAAGTGTCCAGATCTCAGGACCGATGTCAATGGTTTCCTCATCAACTCAGTTCTGAGGTGTGGTTTGGGAATTGTTTCTAGAAGCTGAAACTGAAACCTGGTTCTCCAATTCATGGTGATTCTTTTTTTTTTTTTTTTTTTTTTTAGGATTTTATTTATTTTCGTCAGAGAGAGAGAGAGAGGGAGAGAGAGAGAGAACACACACAAGCAGGGGGAGCAGCAGGCAGAGGGAGAAGTAGGCTCCCTGCTCAGCAGGGAGCCCGATGTGGAACTGGATCCCAGGACACTGGGGTCATGACTTGAGCCGAAGGCAGTCACTTAACTGACAGAGCCACCTAGGCGTCCCTCCATGGTGATTCTATGAGCTATCCAATATCCATAAAATAACACGCAGACAACCAACCAACCAACTGGTCTCTCCTTTTCTGATTGATCATACAGAATTAGCGTTAGTGTATGAGCTTTCGAGGATGGATTTATTGTAGTATTCTCCAGGGAAGCAGTAGATGTGTATTTTAGATCCCAATTAACAAAGATGACTTTCTGTTCAGAAAAGAAGTTGTAAAAGACTATGTTTTTGTCCTGAAGCAACAGGGGTTATCTCACATTCGCATGCTGGTAAGCCACAGGGGAATCTGTAGACAAAAAGCATTTTCCTTAAAATGGAGCTAGAAATATGCTTGGGAGCCTGGAGAAATTCTCATTCAAGGCCCCATAATTCCATATCCGGGAACCAGGAAGGGAACACTGGGCAAGGAGAATTGGAAGGCCATGGTTCTAGTTGGCTTCCTGGGCGTGGAGTGACCTGCAGGGAGTTCCAGCTGAAGCCTCTTCACCTATGTGGGGAAACACATAGGCCCACCGGGATGAATTATCTAAAAATCAGACCATTTGATTATAGCATGCAGTCACATGACGGTTGAAGCTCTGTAGTATTTTCCACTTGAACATCGATTCCTGCCCAAATCAATCTTTTTTTTCTTTCCTCCCTCCTCCTCTTCCTCCTTCTTCTTCTTTTCCTTCTCCTTCTTCTTCTTTTTTCTTTTCTTTTCTTTCTTTCTTTTTTTTACATAGTTGAATTTGAACTGCTTTTTTTTGACAGTGATTAGCCAACAGTTTGAGTTGGGTCTAAAGGCTGTTCATGTTGTAAAGCTGTAACCTTGCGTAACTCATCTATCTACCTATTAACTATGGGGGGGGGCAGGTATACCATTCATCTGAAATAGGATCAAGTTGCCTCGTATGTAAAAATTGAAATGAAGTAGGATATAGAAAGCTCTGTTTTATCCAGTTTAAAAATGGAATTTTGTCGGACTTAAGATCATGGCTAGCCATTCTGATTCTGGAAATAGTATTATGACACGGGTTTTGGGCAATGTTAATTATCTGGGATGTTTGCCGGGATCATCAAGTTTAGTGAAAAGACAGTCCCTGTCCAGGGAATCAAGGGCTGATGACAGACTAATAAGTGTATTATGAAGTCTTACATTGTTCATGACTAACTCCTCAAGAAGATCTATCGTATACAAGAAGCAGAGTGTAGAGTTGTTCTTGTGGATAAGTTGTACCTAAAACCTTTTTGCTCTTCATGCAAGATGCTTGGTTGAGAGGCTTACTGAGAAGAAAAACAATATGGAATTCTGAGAATAAATCCTTCAAGTTAGTGAGTCTGTGATCTTCGATGGGTGACAGAAAGCTCCTTTTGAAGATGGGGTAAACTCTACTTTATGTTAGGTCTGAGGGATCTATAATATGAAGAGTCATTTCATGCAGAATTGTCAGTAAGGATTGGGTAAATGTCTACACTTTGTCTTAAAGGTAATGAGATATGCCAGGATCGAGGAGTTTCCTATACTCTGCTATAGAGAATTGGGGATTCTACAAAACATGGAGGGGTCATCTTTGGGCAGTAAGCTCCAAAAAACGAATTCTTTCTTGGGGCACCCAGGTGGCTCAGTCAGTTAGGCCTCAGACTCTTGATCTCAGCTCAGGTCTTGATTTTGGGATTGTGAGTTTGAGCCCTGAGCTGGGCTCCATGCTGGGCATGGAACCTACTTAAAAAACAAAACCAAAAAAAACCTAAATCAGTTATTAGTAGCTACTTGGTTTTCTATGGTTTCTCACAGAAGTTGTGTTATGGGCAGCCATGCCACCAAATCTATTAAGGCTAAGTGTAAATTTCATTAAAAGTAAATTTTTGGCAAATGAAATTATTTACGAGGGGCTTTGAACCTGAATTTCTGTGTAGCTTCCTGTGTGTTCCAGTTGTGATGTCGGTCCCTAATTTTGTCAAATTTTTATTTTTTTCTTCCTGGACATTCAAATTAAGAGGCCAGATTACCCTTCTCCTGGTGGCTCAGATGTGTTGGATGACAATCTGGAGTATGTTTAATCTGTCCCTAATGAATGATCTTTTTTTTTTTAATCCTTTGGATCCCAGAATTTTATTTATGGAAACTTAAAATCTGGAACTTATTTTGAAGACATAGGTATTTACTGACAGCAAGATGGGATGGTAAATAGGTTGGGAGGCTGGTCCTTGATGCTTGGTCAGGGGACAGTCATGATCTAGGCAAACTGTCTACCTCGGAGGTCCAAGAAGTCATGGAGCTCAGATTCAAATCTAGTTCTTGGTTTTTGGCTTTACATTCTTTACACTTTAAATTTTAGGCTATCCATTCTTATACTGTTTCAGAATAAGTTAGTTAGAAGTTTATTAGAAATATAGGTAATAATACTGAATGGGGAACCTGGGTCAAGTCCTGGTAAAATTAATATTTTAAATAGTTTTATTTATTTATTTATTTATTTATTTAAAAAATATTTATATATTTGAGAGAGAGAGAGAGCATGATCAGGGGAAGGAGCAGAGGGAGAGAGAGAGAATCTCCAGCATGCTTAGCACAAAGCCCATCAAAGCGCTTGATCCCAGGACCCTGAGATCATGACCTGAGCTGAAATCAAGAATCAGATGCTTAACCAACTGAGCCACCTTAAAAAGTTTTATTGAGATAATGTAGATACCATTTAATTTATTTAAGAAAAAATTCAACTTTTGCTAGTGTATTCACAAGGTTGTGCAACCATCATTATAACCTAATTGTAAAACGCTGACATCTTCCCAGAAGAAACTCCATGCCCATCAGTAGTTACTCCCCACCTCCCCTATCCCCCAGCTCTAGGCAACTATTAATCTACTTTCTGTCTCTAAATTTGCCTAATCTGGATGCTTCCTCTAAGTGGGATCATACAATCTGTGGTCTTTTGTGGCTGCCTTCTTTTCCTTAACGTAATATTTTCAAGGTTCATTCGTGTTGTAGCAGGTGTCAGTATTTCATTCCTTTTTCTTGCTAGATAATATTCCATTGTGTGGATATACTACATTTTATTTATCCATTCATTAGTATTGATGAATATTTGGGTTGTTTCTACTTTTGAGCTATTGTGAATAACATTGCTGTGAATATTCATGTAGAGGCTTTCTTGTGGACATATGTTTTCAGTTCTCTTGGGTATAGATTTAGGAATGGGATTGTTGGGTCCTTTTGAGGAACTGTCAGATTGTTTTCCACAATGGCTGCACCATTTTACATTCCCACCAACACTGCATGAAGGGTTCAGTTTTTCCACATACTCACCAACACTTGTTACTATTTTCTACCACAATTCATTTGTGTTTTCTCTTTCTGTGCCTTCCTATGATTTCCCAGCACTCCTGTCCACTGGAACCCACTCTTCCGGGCTATTTCACAGCTGCCCCTCCACCCCCACGGCACTGTGCTACCTGAGATTACTCATGAGTGCAGAACTCATGTTTTGGGCTTTCCCCTCCTCTCCCAAAACATAATCATCCCATACGCTATGCCATCATTGGCTCTGCTATGTTTGTATAGCAATTGGAGAAACTCATTTTATTAAGAAGTAATGACTGGCAGTAGTTTGCTATGCTACCAATACCGTGAAATCTGCATTTTAAGAGGGGATTCTTAAAGATATGTAACTTAGTCTATGGGATAAGTTACAGCATAATTTAGGCAGGATGAAAGAACATGGTTGAGAGATACGTTTTTAGCAGGGCCTAAATGACGAATCTGACTTAATTTGGTTCTTTCTTAAACAGCTCTGCAAAGATGCCTAGAACAAGGAGGCATCTTTGTCATGCATGTTGGAATAAGAATTCTTCCTTTCTTAGAAAACCACCCTTAGTGTGATGTTGTATATTATTGATCTGGTCTAACTCTAGGTAAAATCCTATTTGGCACATTGCTTAGCCAACTTGCAGCAAATTGGAAATAGTTAAATAATTCCCTAGCAGATTCTGGTGGTGTGAAGCCATCCAGATCAATAAATGCGAAGCAGGCTGAGTAAACATATTTTGGAAGACTATTGAGGGGCTCTAGTTATCCCCAAAGACTGCCATCTTTGGCCCTGGGTTTGCATTCCAGGGATTTATTGGAAGAATACTTAGAAGATCCGAAAGAACATTTCACCTCTTTTTGAATCCATGGGAAAATTGGCTTTCTAGTCGTTCTTAGTCGAATAAATCACTTCATTGCGTTGGAAATGCTGTTATGCATGTCATCGCTTCTCCTTTGGCAAATCCTGGGTTCTCACCATGTTGCGGGAGTTGGTGCTTCCGGTTCTGATCTTCCTGAGAAAGGGAGCTGCCGAAAACAAGTTTGCACACTGTATAATTTCTATGGCTTGTATTAATGCAGACAGTATAGTCACCATAAAGAAGAAAAATTACCAGTGGAAGATAAAACTAAAATACTAGTTGCATTACAATCGCATTCTAGTGCTGCAATAAATTGCATGAAGCCAATAAAGCAAAACTAACTGAAGATATTTGGCACACACCAAAAATGAAATGAGAGTCATTATGCTGTCTGCTACAGGGACATGCCTCGATGTAGTTAAAGCAATAAACTACCTGGGAGTAATCTTTACTTATTTTAAATTGCATATTCCAATTGCAAAGCTGTTTCTCGCATTTTTGCCACACTTAACTTTTACTGAGCTAAGGACAGAATTGCATGTCTGACTAAGTCATGTTTTTGCTAAATGCGCTTCCTCTCTCCGGTAACTAATAATTCACTTGAGTCATTATATTGTTTATTCTAAAATTAATCATGGTTTTCTGCCATAAATTAGCTTTCCTTGAACAGATTGAAACTGAATTGATCCCGAACTCCAATCACTCCTTACTTTATCAGTAACGTCCAACCTCTCCTTACGACGATCCTGGGCTCTTTGGGTTTTTCAGATTGATGAGCTTTTCTTATCACTGAAGGAACCCAACTAGGTCGAACCTGTTGGGATCGGAGCAGTGAACTTCTACATAGTGTTAAGTAGTTTTCCAGGAAGACAGATTATCTGAGTTGATGGGTGATTTGCCCAGGTGTACTGTGATACATAAACAATGAATCTTGTAACACTGAAAAAATAAAAGTATTGGGGGGAAAAAAAAAGAAAAAAAAATATGTTAATCGATCTTTTACCTTCAAAGGAATGCTCCCTTGAGTCAGCGATCAGGTCTTTAAAAGGATAAGAATTTACAAAGTTAGATAAAATCTCGCCAGTGGATTTACCTCGGCAGTATCCCGGCCATGTGGGGAGTGGGCACCATTGTTTCCTGGGTAAGCCAATGGTAGAGGTAGTAGGGCTGTTCTCTGGATAACAGGAAGGCAGGAGAATGTGGGGCGGGGGAGTTGTTCTTTGGGAGGGCAGCAGGCCCTGTAACGGAGGACGAATTGCTCTAATCTAGTTACATTTTGAGTGTGAAACTGCCTCAACCGTGCTGTTTGCGTTCAAGAACTGAGATGCTTTTCGTACCTTATTTTGGAGGAAAACATTCTCACGCTGCTGGCGGGAGTCTAAAGCAGTGCATCTCCTCTGGGGGTCATTTGGGCAGGATTCATTAAAAGCCTTAAAAATACGCACAAGTCGGGGCGTCTGGGTGGCTCAGTGGGTTAAAGCCTCTGCCTTCAGCTCGGGTCATGGTCTCAGGGTCCTGGGATCGAGCCCCACATTGGGCTCTCTGCTCAGCAGGGAGGCTGCTTCCCCCTCTCTCCCTGCCTGCCTCTCTGCCTGCTTGTGATCTCCCTCCTCTCTGTCAAATAAATAAATAAAATCTTTAAAAAAGAAATGCACACAAGTAATTCGGCCTAGCACTTTCATCTAGAAATTTCTTTTTCTTTCTTTCTTTCTTTCAAGATTTTTATTTATTTATTTGACAGAGAGAGACACACTGAGAGAGGGAACACAAGCAGGGGGAATGGGAGGGGGAGAAGCAGGCCCAGGACCCTGGGATCATGACCTGAGCCGAAGGCAGACGTTTAAGGACTGAGCCACCCAGGGGCCCCTCCATCTAGAAATTTCTTCTAGGGAGCTAATCCTGACTGGGCTAAATCTGTTTGTCCAGAATGCACTGTAGAAGGAAAAAGCTAGAAACTACCTTGACATCTCAGAATTCGAGGCTGTTTAAGAAAGTTCTAATACGCGCACACAGAGAGGGTACCGTGCCCGCAGCAAGTAAAGGAGTCATCACGGAACTCAGAGGGGAATACACGCACTTTGGGAACAGGTGGATAAAATATCACCTGAAAACAGGTTATAAAACAGCAAGAACAGGATTGTGTCATTTTGCGGGGGGCCATTAATGTATGTATTTACATAACACAAAATAAATTAATGCATCACACTGGTAAAATGTAGGTTGCACTTGGTAGTGGTATTCTAAGCGACTTATTTTCTTCTTTTTATTTATGTGTTTTCCAAGCTTATCATAATGAATATGTATTACTTCCGTAAACAGATAAAAATACGGTTTGAGAAAAATCCTTAATGAAATTCATGAATTACAATGATTATTCGCATGTGAAATACTGTTTTGCTCTCCGTCTTGGGGCTAGCAGTGGGCTGAGTCCCAGACAGCCTCTGCTCTTTCCTTCGGGATCTCTCTCCTCTGCCGTAGCCTTGGCAGCCCCAGAACTCTCACTGTCTGTGCATCTCTGGGATTGGGGGTCTTGGATCCCATGGGGATCCTATCAGCTGCCTTGGTGGAGAAAGGGTTCCTGGGGAGGGTTCTGAATGGCTTCTGACATCCCATTCCTTTCCCCAATCCACCCCTTCTTCATTGCCCTGGAGGTTTTGTGGGTGGTGGGCAGCATATCTTCTAAGGACTTTCCGGCCCCTTCTGAGAGAGGCAGGCCTCGAAGGGTGTGAAGAACTGCTCTAAAGTCAAAGGAAGTCGTGTTCAGGTTGTGGTTCTGGGTGCCTTTGGGCAAGTCAGCTTCTCTGCATCTCAGTTTCTTCCTCAGTAAAACAGAATAAGAGTTCCTATCTCCCAATGCAGTTCTGACTATTTTGTTGCCTTTGACTTGGGTTATGCCCCAAGTGCATGAAGGCAGCGTGGACTGTCAGACAGAGTATGTGCCGCCCCCACCCCCACAAATACTCCACTTTCACATATTGATTATTATTATTTTTTAAGATTTTATTTATTTTTTTTTGAGAGAGAGAGCATGAGCGGGGGCAGGGGCAAAGGGAGAGGGAGAAGCAGACTCCCTGCCCAGTGGGGAGCCTGATATGGGGCAGGGAGGGGGGTCTCCATTCCAGGACCCTGAGATCATGACCTGAGGCCAAAGTCAGACATTGAACTGACTGAGCCTCCCAGGCGCCCCTCGGCATACTGGTTGTTTGAAATTAAAGGCTCTTGAAGACCAGCACATGTAAGGACACTCCGACCTTCCTTTTTCTTCTTGAAGGCACGAGATAAAACTCCCCTGGGAGAGGTGGCATCCTTGTGCCAGGAGGAAAGAAACATTCTTATCCCCAGAGATGGAGAATCAAGGTGGAGAGGAATCTATACCTACACGCCTTGTTAAACTAACCCCTGCATTCCTACTTATTTTTCCGCATGTAACTGCACTAGCCCAAACTTTATTTTGTCATGTTTCACAGTTTACTACTCTTCGTCCAGTCTGATGTATAAGCTTTGGGTCCTAACTGCATCTTTGGTCCTCATTTTTCTCGTGAAGTGTTTATAAAAATTATTAAATAGAGGGGCACCTGGGTGGCTCAGTCTTTTAAGCACCTGCCTTCAGCGCAGGTCATGATCCCGGGGTCCTGGGATCAAGTCCCGCATCCTCGAGCTCCCTGCTCAGCGGGAAATCTGCTTCTCCCTCTCCCTCTGCTGCTCCCCCTGCTTGTACTCTCTCTCTCTGTCAAATAAATAAATAAAATCTTTAAAAAAATAAAAAAAATAAAAGTATCTGTTGATACTCAGGATTTACAATTACTCTCTCTTCTAATTACTCATTTCCAGGTCCAAAAATTATCAACAATTCTTAGCTGCCCACAATACATAGGACACCCAGCTGCCATATATTCTAGTTGCAAGTAAAAGGGACTAGAAGAAAATGTTCTTTGCCATGTTCAGGGTTCTTGGTTTCAATCCATCACAGAACTAACAACCTAAAATAAAATGGTGTATTTGCATGAGAAGTGTCTTCCGAATCGAATGCAAATGAGGTGAATGGTGGCACATTGTGTCTTCTTATGGACAAACCCACTGGCATTAATTAATTACATTTTCTTTTTTTTCTTGCAAGGCAACTGTCCTTAAATTTCTGTTACAAAGAGCGAATTCCATTGTGCTTCCATCAAATGTCATCCTTTAAATAGGTGGGATTTGTTTTTGCTAGTATTTGACAGACCTTGTAATCTTGCCTCTTCCTTTCTGCTGGGCCGGCGAGTTCAGCACGTTTCTGCAGGAAGTCTGTGACATCACAATGGGCATGACTTCAGCTTCCTTTGGGATTCCTTGGAGGTGTTGGGAAAGCCATGTTTTTCTGCAAAGACGGCGAAACATCACAGCTGGGAGATTGACTTTTCCTCTCAAAATGAGACTTTAAAAATGCCAGCCATCTGAAAGAGCAATAAATAAAAAGAAATAACTGACTCGCGTTCGTCCCCCCTCTCTTTTAAATCAGCCTCCTTTTCCTCAAGTTGTAAACTGGTGACAAATTGAATTGATTCAGTGTTTTATTACTCATTTACTGCAAAATATTATGCAGTCTTGGCAAGTTGATGAGTGACTCTGTAACTGCAAACATTTCTACAATAATTCGAGAAACTTCGCTGGTATGATCCAGAATCACGATATACATGGGACTATGCAGGGAAACATTAGCCTTATGGTTACTGTCTGGCTACTGCTACAAGGTAGCATTTATTCAAGGCTTACAATGCACCAGGCATGGTCTGTCCTTCCTTCCTCCCTCCCTCCCTCCCTCCCTCCCTCCCTTCCTCCCTCCCTCCCTCCCTCCCTTCCTTCCTTCCTTCCTTCCTTCCTTCCTTCCTTCCCTCTCACCCTCCCTCCTTCCTTCCTTAAGATTTATTGATTTATTTTAGAGATGGGGAGAGAGAGAGAGCCAGGGGGAGGGGCAGAGGAAGCGAGAGAATCTTAAGCAGACTCTGTGCTAAGCTCGGAGCCCAACGTAGAGCTTGATCCCAGGACCCTGAAACCATGACCTGAGCCAAAATCGAGAGTTAGCCACCTAACCAACTGAGCCACCCAGGTGCCCCAATCTTTGACTCAATTCTCACAATGACCCCAATGTGGGCCGCTATAACTAGGCACTGTTTATTTTTTAACTTTATTTTATAGATGAGGAAAGGGAGGCTACGTCAGGTTTGGTAAATTGCCCAAGATCATCACACGGTGAGTCAGGATTTTTAAACTTTTATTTATTTATTTGAGAGATAGAGCACACACTGAGTGGGGGGACGGGCAGAGGAAGAGGGAGAAGCAGACTCCCCGCCGAGCAGGGAGCCCGAGGCGGGGCTTGATCCTAGGACCCCGGGAGCATGACCTGAGCGGAAGGCAGATGCTTAACAGACCCAGCTACCGAGGTGTCCTCTCCTAGTCAGTTTGAAACCAGACTCTGTACTTGGTCCTATCATCTGTCAGCGCCTGTCTTCCTCACCACCACGTCAGACCTTTTTGCTTAGCCGTTCTTTAGGAGCAATTACAAGATTCTAACACTCATAGCCGATGTTGCTGATTTGACTTTGGACGCGTGAAGCTTGTCGTTTCTCGAAGGAGCAAATTCTAATTTCAAGGCTGAAATTAGAGATGGATGGAAAACTGCTCTTTCTTGTATGTCACATAATCATTTTTAAGAGGAGCTTTGTGTCGAGGAGAGAAATCTATCGTCATGTTTGAAATGGTTTCACACCAAATATAGAAAAGGGGAGACTGGACCATGTCAGGGCGTTTTGAACTCGTTGCATTGGAGAGCTCTTGGAGTGTATCGCCTGCCCCTGCCTGCTGCTCAGTGCTAGCCTCTCCTGAGGTCGGCTCTAGAACTCATTCTGCCTGAGGTTTGTTTGCTGCAGGCATTCCACACTAGGCAGGCTCAAACCACATTCATGGTCTGTCCCCTTACCCCTTACCCACAGTCCCTGTTTGGTTACCTGCCTAATCATCTTTTCAGTTATTTTGGAGAAAAATGTTGGTCATCGGGTCTTCCCCGATTCTCCCAAACCAATCTAATTTGCCTATCCAATTAAACACCAAGTGCTGTTGTTTCTAGTTCAGATCGTCTCTCTAATTGATCCCCCCCCCCCCCACCTTCTACAACTACCTGCCTGGTTTGGCCCCTTGTCGTCCCTCCGCTTAGATAACCTCAAAGCATCCCCATCAGTCCTTCTGCTTTTAGCGTGTCCACCCTCCGACTCAACCTCTTTGCCAGGCATTCTTTCCTGACGTCCGTGAGCTTCAGAAAGTTTGACTTCTGCCCTGCGATTGCTTAGAAAATTCTGTGCCTATGTACGCTTTCTCCCACCACTCCCCGCCGCCCCAGGGAGAGAATCTATAGCTGTCATGAAATTCTCAGAGGAAGTTTGGATACAGCGGAGATTAAAAAAATGCTGTGCTGCTTCATGTCTAGAGCTGCCAGAGCGGCGTTTTGAAAACATGCCTGTAATCATCCTATTGCTTTGCTTGAAACTGGATGAAACTCCTATTGTCCATAGGACCAAATAAAAGCCCTTTCTCTCAGCCTGTACCACTAGTTAATCTCTCCATATCTGCTCTTCTTTACTAGTAGGATGCTGATTTTGTTCAGGGAGGCATTGTGCACACCGAGCGAGGAGTACTATGCTCTCCCGACTCTCTTGCAGCTAGGAATGTCCATGAGATCCAATTCTGGCCAGGGAGAAGAAGTGGACATTCCCTGGGCGGGGCTTGTGGGACCTCTCCTTTATGGCTCACTCTTCACTTTGTCTTACAGGAATGCTGATGCAATGTGACATTTGGTAATTGTAAAATGCAAGACAGAAATCACGTGCTACGGATGGTGAGAGCGAGAACTCCTCTACTTGCTTTGTATAGACTACACCTACATTTCTTCTTTTTTTTTTTTCTTTTGGGTGAGAATAATAAAATCCTTATTTGTTTAAGCCGCTGCTGGCCTAGCTCCTAGAATCTGATCCCAAACTCTCCAAGTCTCATCTCCCCTCATTTTCTCCATCACCTGATACTCTATGCCATATTTCTCACTTTTTCCAACTTATCCTGCATTTAAAAAGAATCTTTTTGTTTTAGAATAGTTTTAGGTTTATAGAAAAGGTGGCATACTAGGCCCGACAATTCCCATAGGCTCCCCACCCAGTTTCCACTACAGTTAACCTCTCACATTGCCATGGTACATTTCTCACGACTAGGAAGCTCACGTTGGCATATCACCACTAACTAAACGTCAGACTTTACTAGGATTTCAGTACTTTTTGTTTTTGTTTTTGTTTTTTAACACCAATGTCCTCTTTTCTCTCCCTAAGATTCCATCCAGGATATATCACATTACCTTACACGCCATTCTCTCCTTGGTCTCCTCTGGTCTGTGACTGTTTTTCAAGTCTGTCCTTGTTTTTGATAACCTTGACAGTTTGAGGTATAGCGCTGGGTATTTTGTAGCCTTCTCTCAATTTGAGTTTGTTTGACATTTTTCTCATGGTTAGGCTGGGGTTATGGGTTTTTTTTGGAGGAAGACTGCAGAGGTAAAGTGCCCTTCTCATCACATGGCATGATATGTTTATATTAGTAACATGACTTATCTCTGATGTTAACCTTAATCACCTAGGTAAGGAAGTGTTTCCTGGATTTTTTCACTATAAAGTTACTTTTATTTTTTCCCCTTTGTATATTCTTTTCTTTAGATGCAAGTCACTATGTCCTACACTCAGGGGTGTGTGTGTGTGTGTGTGTGTGTGTGTGTATGTGAGATTAAGCTTTATCTCCTGGTGGGGGGGTATCTCTATAAATTATTTGATATCATTCTGTAAGGAACACTTTTCTCTAAGCCCACAAGTATTTATTCATCTGGTCATTTATTTATAGCTAAGTATGGACTCATAGGTGTTTATCGTATACTTTGGGTTATCATCCAATACTACAATATTTAAGTCTCAAATTATTACAGCTTTGACCTTCGACGATCTTTCAGATTGGCTCCTGCGTTCTTTGTATATGCCCTTATCCTTTTTGAGTACTTTTTTTTTTTTTTTTAACTTTTTGGCACTGTGAGATATTCTGAACTCATCTTGTATCTTCCCTGCCCCAGCCCTAGAAGCAGCCATAACTCCAAGGAGCCCTGGTTCCTTTTCCTGGGGAATGGTGTTGGAGACCAAGATACGGGCACTTGGTGTGTCCATTGCTACTGGGATGTCATTGCTTCTTAGGCTACTGACTGACGCAACTAGGAAATATACGTGTGTGTATACTAACTCATGTCCCCGCACATATCTATAACAATAGCTGTCCGTCTGCGTCTGTAATAAGCTAACAGTGAGTCCGTGCTAAAGCCTCTGACTCAAATCCAGCACCCATGGCCTATTCTAGCCTTTCCTTCCTGCTTATCCTTCATTCCCCTTGCCAACAGCCATGAACCTGGCTCCCACCAGCCACCATCTATTTTCTTATTGGTTCATTTCCAAAATACGTGTAAACAGTTTCTGAATTTTTAACCTGGAACCCTGTGAGAAACGACTTTACCAGCTAGACTACAATATGTATGTAGACTTCCATTTGTCTTTAGCCTTAACATTTTCCAAAGTTACTTAGATTGCTGCTTCTTTTCCCCACCCCCCTTCACACGTTTGTGAAACATTTCGATTCTTTCGTCACAGTCTGTGTTTCATCCTAGGATCTCCCCATCTCCTGGTTGACTTAAAAAAAAAAATCTGCATGCATTGAAGTTCACTTTATTTATTTATTTATTTATTTATTTATTTATTTATTTTTAAAGATTTTTTAATTTTTATTTATTTGTCAGAGAGAGAGAGAGAGCACAAGCAGGCAGAGAGGCAGGCAGAGGCAGAGGGAGAAGCAGGCTCCCTGCCGAGCAAGGAGCCCGATGTGGGGCTCGATCCCAGGACCCGGGGATCATGACCTGAGCTGAAGGCAGCCGCTTAACCAACTGAGCCACCCAGGCGTCCCTGAAGTTCACTTTTTGTGATGGAAAGCTTTATGGGTTTTGACAAATGCATAAAAAATGTCCCTATCACCCCAGTTCTGTACAGAAGACTCTTACCATCCTAAAATTACTCTATGGGTCTCCTTTGTAGTCCCATCCTTTTCTTCCACGCAGTTCTACCTTGCCTGAAACTTATTTACACTCCTCTACTGGTGTATAACTCCTCCAATTAAGGATGGCTCTGACACATTCTCTTCTCTGAATTCCATTCTTTGCATTCTTACCTCCCAGTCCCACAACACACATGGCAAATCAGACATAATCTTTACGAAGGTTCCTACGGCACTTTGCGATGACTTCTATTATAGAATTTAAATTTTATAAAGAAATCATTATTTTAGCTTTTTGTCTTCCCCATGCCATAGTCAGCTCCCTGGGACCAGAGACTATGCATTATTCACCGTTATTTCTCAAGAGCTTGGTTTACAGTTTGTGCTCATTAAATATTTGTGGTTTTCTGAATTGGATACGTTATAGCTAATATTCAGATTAACCAGCTAATTAAACTGAACAAGTATTTATTGAGCACCAGATATGTTCTTGGCAGTTTAATAGGTGCTGGCTGTGAGGAATACAAAATGAGTATCGTATTTTAAAATTTCCGTGGGTTTCTAATGTCACTGAAGCAATAGTTAGTGGTCGATCCTGAGATGTGTTTCTGGTCAGGAGGTTGGGGCCAAGGGGGAAGAGAGGTCCTAGTTTGGTATTTTGGCCGGGCAAAATCTCAGTGATCCAGAATCACCATATTAGGGTATCAGGAAAAGAAATATTGATTCAGAAAAGAAAAAAGAAATTAGACAGAAACAAAAACTAAGGCACCTCGCTCTCTTAGTGTCTCCTCTTGAAAGGAAAAGGACAGACTCGAAAGCCCCAGGGCTTACCTGATGACCTATTTTTGTTCTCCAAAGGCAGGATATGTGTGTTACATAATAAAGAATTTGTCCAGTCTTTGTCCGGGTTCCTGGCACAGAGCTTCTAAAACTCTTGGAATTTCCCAAATGACAGGAGTGTCTTTGTTATTCATGAGCCCTTCCACCATCACACCTGAGTTTATGCTAATGAGATGACTCAAGGGGGGCTCCCAGGTGGGGTCAGGATGTCACGATGGGGGGTGGTCACCAGAAAGTCCAACCATATGGTTAGAGGGTTGGGACTTTGAGCCAGCCTGACGTCTAAGCAGCAGGGTGATTGGAGATTGAGTTCAGTCACATGGCCAGGGACCTAGTCAATCGTTTTGACATCATGAAACCTCACTAAAAAGTCTGGACACCAGAGCTCAGTGGAGCTTCCTGGTTGGTGAACACGCTGATGTACTGGGAGGGTCAAGTGCCCCAATTCCACAGAATTCCAGAGAAGCTCTGCATTCAGGACCCTCTCAGACCTTGTCCTTTGTGTCTCTTCATTTGGCTGGTTGGGATTTGTAGTCTTTATAATAAAATGTAATCATAAGTAGAATGCTTTCCTGAATTCTGTGAGTCATTCTAACAGATTATCAAATCTGAGGGGGTCATGGGAACCCCCAAATTTGTCAACACCAGTCAAAAGCACAGATGGCCTGAGATACTCCAGTCCTCTGAAGTGAGGGCAAACTTACGGAGGACTGAGCTTATGAGGTCTGTTAGTGGCAGCTGGGGTTGAAATAGAATATGTGTACCACCTTTGAATGAATCAAGGGTTGAATTCCAGGCTTAAGTTAAGGGGAGAGTAATGTTTGAGGAACTAGCCTCTTTGAAGGTTTTCCAAATCCCACAGTGTGTAGGTTTCTTGCCACTTTTCATGTAATGGTGAAGGCAGATGGGTAGGTGGTATAGACTGAATGTGGCTGCTTCCCCTTAGGAGGTGGGGATTTGGGAAGGTGATTAGGTCATGAGGGCTGAAGGCACATGAATGGGCTTAGTACCTTATAAAAGAGGTACCAGAAAGCTCCCTTTCCCCTTCCTCCATGCAAAGGCCCTGTGAGAAGACCGCCATCTATGAACCAGGAAGTAGGCTCCCATGAGACACCAAATCAGCTGGTACCTTGATCTTGGATTTCCAGCCTCCAGAACTGTGAGAAATAAATGTCTATTGTTTATAAGCCCCATGGACCACAGTATTTTGTTATAGCAGCCTGAATGAACCAAGACAATGGAGAATACAGTTTGTGAATGGGAAATGTGGGTCTGGTGCTGGGTCTCTGGGGAGATCATTGCAGTAGTAACACTCTAGTGTGGAATCTGTATTTCCCCCCGGGGCCGGATGCCCCAGGCCTTGGCCATAGACCTGTGGGCCTCACATAGGGAGATTCCTAATTCCTGATAGTCATGGTAGTAGGTGCTTATTTATTTTTTTCTCTCTAAAGGTAAATGTTATTGATATTGATATTCAAATGCAGTGTTGCTGAAAATAATCGCACTGGCAAAACCCGGGTTTATGCTGACAGACCTAATTCTGACTGAACACGAGTCACAAATCAATAAACTGTTATTATCGAAAGCTCCATGCCAGGATCTGAACACTGCCCTAATTTAATATGACTTAACACAATTCTACATTGTTCTGTCAGCTACCCTTGTTCTGTCAGCTCAGAGAAATTCAAATGTTTTTGAGGTGGTGACACCCTGGGTTACACAGGCCTGACTCCTTTGGCTGTGATTTGGGAGATAAAATTGCAAAGTAGAAAGGCCCCTGTGGGGCCTCTCAGCTTGTTTCTTACTCTCTGCTTCCCCACCAAGACCTTCCCTTTATCAGGAGAACAGCCATCCTCCAGCAGGAGCTAGCTCAGGACGGTGGTACCTTTCCCGGGGGCATTTGCATTTTAGCAAAAAGCCCTTGAACACCTAGAAGTCATCAAGGCTCAAAGGGAAGTGTTGGAATGTGCTGGGTGGGAAAATGCCCCAGCAGCAGAGAGGCGGGCATAGGCTCAGCACCAGTAAGGCCTGGGTTCAAATTCAGCTCCGCCACTCTCCGGCTTTGTTAGCTTAGGTAAATTTTTAACTCTTCTTGGGCTCAGTGTGTTCAGCTACAATGCCATGGGAAGAGAGAACTAACATCTATTGAGTGTTTTATAGAATGATCTCATTTACTGCTCTCCATAGCCCTAGATAGTAAGCATTACTGTTCTCACTCTACAGGAGAGAAAACTGAGGCTCAGAGTAAATACAAAACTACTCAAGAACGTGGATCTTGTGCTAAGTGACAGCATTTCTGAGTGTTTCTGAAACTGGTGGCTTGAGACCTTCTTGTTGAGTTGTCCTCATGGGATGATTTTTATTTGCCACACGACGCCCTTCCCAAGGGGGCTTTGGGCAGCAATGAATGGTGAGTTCTGGTGAGTGATGGGAAGGTAGGCTCCTATCAGCTTCTCAGAAGTAGGGATAGCTATGGAAGCTGGAGAAACCTAATCCAAGGTCATTTGCCCACTAGCTGTTCCTCTTTCCTCCTTGGTGATGGGACCCACCATTGTTCAGATCCCCGTAATGGCAGCCATGGTCATCCCATTCCCCTGTGGCAGATTTGTATTTGCCCAGCAGGCCACCATACAGTTGCCTGTGGTTATTTGTCCCAGTTCTGCACAGTGAGATGCAAAGAATCATCTGCTGGGGACTTCTGGAAGGATGATCTCCTCCAATAAAAATAGTGAGATATGGGAAGAGACCCCTTTCTTTCCTTCCTTCTCTCAGTGATGTTGTGGGAAGACCTGTGTTTAGAATAGCGACTGCCATAGCCATATTGTGATCACAGAGTCAAGGCAACGGGAGTCACAGAGATGTGGAATCATCCTGGTACAGCTTCTTACCAGGTTTCCAGTTAGATGAGATAATTCCACATCTCCATCATCGAAGTCACTCTCGACCCCGCATTCTATTACTTGCAGTGGAAGGCACATTCTCTGATAGTCCTGGTCTGCAGGAGAGTATTTTGTCCTAGGGATTTTTATGTGGTAGTGATGACTCTGAGAACTTTCAGGCTAGAATTTCCCAATGGGCTGGTCCCTATGAGCTACCCACATCTTTTAGCAGACAGGAATTCCTGGAGGAAAGATATCCCACCCCTTATCCATTGGGATTGAAAGATGAGAGTGCAGAGCCGGCTTTCTTTTTCTTTTTCTTTTTTTTTTAAGGGAAGGAGAGAGAGTGTGGGATGAAGGAAGGGGCAGAGGGAGAGGGAGAGAAACCCTGAGATCATGACCTGAGCCAAAATCAAGAGTTGGATGCTTAACCAACTGAGCCACCCAGGCACCCCGCAAACTGGCTTTTTAATTTCAGGGCCCAGTGCAAAGTAAAAATCCGGCACCCCTTGTTCAAAAATTATAAAGACTTTCAAAACAGTGACAGCAGAGTATTAAACCAAGCATGAAGCCCTTCTGAGTACAGAACCTTCTATGAATGTTCAGGTCATCTGTTCATGGAGCCATCTTTACAAGAGAGAGACGGTTGAGAGTTCCTGCCTCCCAGCCAGAATCCAGCCACATGGCTCTCTGTTGGTGGGAAGGAAGTGTCTAGCGTCCTTTCATTCCCGCGGAGTTGTTTACTACTCAATTTTCTGCTAAGACTATCTCTTTGGCACTCATCTTTTCTTGGCCAGGGTCCCTTAATTTTTAGATATTTGTTCTGATATGTTTCTACTCCAAACTTCCACGGGTGGAAAGGGAACTCAAATTCTTGAGCCCCTTTGCACCAGGTGTTCATATTTGCTGTTATCTCTTTTAGCATTACAGCCTTTAGGGGAGAGGTATTTCATATCCTTGTTTTGCCGATGAGCAAACCAAGATTCAGAGGCATGAAGTGACCTGAGGTGTGGTCGAGATCTCAAGCCGAGCGTGTCTGTTTCCCAAGTCTGGACTTTTCCTTCTGCTTGGCCTTTCATCTTTCCTCCCTTGGTTCCCTCTTCCAACCCTGTGAGGCTACAATAACACACTTAGTTTCCATGAGCGCGTCCCCTCCCTCCCGAGTGAAGTGGGACCATTATGTCTTGTTCAGCCTTCTCTGTCCACGGCAGGGGATGTTTTAGCAATTACTTTACACTCTGTTTAATCCCATGGGAGTCATTACTGTTGGAGGGTAACAATAAAACAGGCTCATTGGAATTTCCTGAAGGTAAGGCTCTCCTCTAAACAGTTTCATTGTGCTAAACAGTAATGGCAGAGGCTGTTCCTCTCCATGACAACTTTGACTGGCAGGGAAATCCAGACTGCAGGCTGGAGCCAACAGTTTCTTCTTTTGTCACAGGGATTGGGCTCTGTTCCAGGCACCATTGCAGTCTGAGAGCCAAAGCTGATAAATGCCCTTGATAATCACCCTCCCCCAACCTTCTAGTCCATCCCTTTGCATTCCATAAATATTTCCCGAGTGTCCACTCTAACTGCTGGGTTACCTTGGGGCTGGAGAGTGGGACAAAGCCTCTCCTCTTAAGGAGTTCACTACCTAGTAAGACGGCAAGACAAGTTAATACGCATAGTACAGTACAGTAGTAAAAGTGTGTCGAAGAGGAGGGATGGATTATTTATCTGCAGGGAATCCAAGAAGGATTTCTACAAACGGGGATCCCTGAGTTTTAGTTTGCGAGATTAGTAACAGTTTTCCAAGTAAGATGGAGGCGAGGGTAGGGAGCTTTCTAAGCAGCGCGAACAAAGGCACGAAGCAGCACTGCGTATGTAATAGTTAGCCATTACTGGATAACAAATCACCCCAAAACTCGGTGGTTTAAAACAATGATCAGTATTTCTCGTGGATTTGTCTGTGGACTGGGATTAGGTGGAGACTGGGTCCATTCCATGTGTCTCTCATCCTTCTCCTGGGACCAGATCACTAGCATGTCTTTGTCACGGCACAAGTGGAAACACATACATGGTCATTTCTGCCAATTTCTTGGCCAAAGTAAGTTGTATGGTTGAGTCCAGAGTCGAGGGATGGGGATCAAGCTGGCCAATGATGGGAGAACAGCACAAAATGAAAGGGCTTAGGGTATGGATGTAAGAGCTGGTGAACTTTTGGGGCCATTAATGCAATTTACCGACGAAGAGTTTCTCAATGGCAAGCTATTCAGTGAGCTGGATTATTCCTTTTTATAGGAAGCTGTTGTGGGCACCCAGCAGCCTCCCTGACCTCTACGTGCTGGATGTTTGTAGCATCTCTACTTGGGACAATCAAACATGTCTTCAGAGTTTCTGAGTGTCCCTTGAGGGGTGTGTGTGTGTGTGTATGTGTGTGTGTGTGCGTGCGCGTTTGGCAAAACTGCCCCCATTTGAGAACCACTGTACCAAGATACGTTAGAAAACTCAAAATATTCCAGAATCATTGGAATTTATGATGCAATATAAGAAAATAGGTGGGGTGTGGGGAAAAGGATCAAAGAGGAGTAAAAACACCTGAAAATACACCTGCTTAGTTAGGTAGAGGCTGCTTTTGGGGGATCCCATGGGCCAAAATTAGGAACTTAGATTTTATCAGAGGATATCAGCTTTGGGGTTTCGGAAGTCGACTGTGGCATGTGGTGACCCATTCATCCGCGGCAGCTGACCGCATCATTCCCGGTGTCAACCAACGGCCAGCCTTGGGGCAGGCCTTTGCTTTGGGACACAGATGCATGGCGGTGACAGCTCTTTTAGGGACACAGGGGGATAAGGAGTGAGGCCACTCACACCTCTGTGTGCTTCACGGGGCATAGAGCATTGGTTTATCTCTGCCACTGCATAAAAATTAATGATAGCCTTTTTCTGAAACATTTTGCTCCTGGGCCTCGAGGAATACATTGTTCCGATAATTCCTTTGATTTTTCTCATCAGGGGATGATGCCGCTGAGTAATAGCATTCATATAAATACTTCTTTGCCTTTCCGAGAGCCTACACCCTTCTGAATTGTACACTGCAATTTAGAAATTACACTCACATGTGGAATAATATGGCTCAGTGTACTTATTAGGGAGGCTGACATCAGTCCTTCAATTGTTAAAGATCCCTGGGTATTTCCATTATGGTGTAAATTAGCTAGTATTTTTCCAAGTTCATTATTGCTATTTTTATGTCCATTATTTATTTATAAGGCGTTAGAGGCACCTACAGGTTCATGGCCTTACAAGAGAAATGTCTTCTGGTTAGCTTGGCATGGCAGGTTTTAGCATAGAGACACCATGCCTTTGAAATCAGGGTTTTTTTTCCCCCCTAAGTTAATTTGATGGTTACGGTTTATAGCACAAATGCATAGAGGGTGTGTCTTCTTTTTCACTGAGTTTTTACCCAAAGGGACGGAACCCTTTGGGAATGGAGTGATCCAAATGGTGGCTTTTGATGGTATAGGGTGACTGTTTTCATTTCTTGATGGCGGAACCATAAGGTCTTGCGGGACTCTTCCAGTTCCCGTGTGAAATGAGTAGCGCTCGAGGGATGAGATTTAGTTGTGTGTGATGTTTCTAGGCCTGCCAGAGCAGTGTCTCCCACAAGTGCTAGATCCCAAGAATTACCTGCTACACACTTCCTGATTCTAGGTCCTCATCCTGGGAGAGGGAGCTGGGCAATGTTTACCAAGTACTGCAGGTGCCTCATTGCTGAGCAGGTTTGGGAAGGACTAGGTTCTTAGATTTGGTTCTTCCTTCCATCATTGAGAAGGCTTCTCAAAAATCCAGATTTCTTGGCTTCGCTTAAGAATCTCTGGGGGTAGGTCCTTGGATCTGTATTTTAAAAAGCTTTCTAGGTGATCCCTCCAGTCTAGGTGAGAAATACTGCCTTAGACTCCAAGTTTCTTGAGGTCAGAAATCGGGCATCCGCCTTATCTACTGCTGTGTCCCAAATATGCCTGGAAGCGTGCATTGTACCTGCTCGAGAAATAATTTAAAGGAAGAAGTCCTAATACATCACGCTCCCGTGAGTTTCTCGTCTATTGCCTTTTTCTCTTTTGTTCTTTCTCAGACTTTTCCTTAGGAGAGAAACTTGCACTGAATTGAGCTAATGTTAGGGACTCAGGGTGGGGAGGGGTCAGCATTTCCATATCTGATGGGAACATTTGGGGCTAGCAATCCAGAGTTTGTAAAAACAGAGCAAATCCCATAAAAAAAAAACTTTCTTCTTTTTTCCATACCGTTGATCTAGAAAGTTCTTACAGGGCCTACCCTATTTCTGTTTCTAATCTAATGACCCTGCACGGGAACTGCTCGGGAAGTAAGAAGAGGTAACTCTCTAGATTGGGGCAGTTACTTTGGGCAAAACACACGACCAGACATAACATCTCTGCCACAGGGTTGGGATGAGAATGAAGGGAGAGCTTGAGAGCTCTTAGTGAAGTGTAAAAAGTATAGAAAGTATGTGTAGATACATAAAAAATTACTATCTTTGCTCTTAGGAGGTAATGGATTCTCATAGAAAGGGCTCAGCTTTTGGTTTCTGACCTGGATTCAGACCTAGCTGTGTCACTTAGGAGCTCTGAGCCCCTCCGAGCCACTCACGCTCCGAGCCTTAGTTTCCTGGTACTTTAAAAGACGAAAGGAATGAATGGGAAAAGGTACATGCACGCGGAGAACTGGGTTATGGAAGGAGCTATCATTGTGGGCATCCGAGCAGTCTGGTTCTAAGATGCCCATGAGGTGGAGGACAGCCTGCCCGCCCAGATGTCACTTGCATCGTCATTGTGGGTTCCCACTCCCTTCCTGCTGGATGGGGGGGAGGAGGTGGAGGCCATTATTCTTCATTGCATTTTTAAAAATTGCGATAAAAGATGCATAACCTAAAAGTCATTATGTTAACCCTTTGAAGGATACCATCCACTGCATATGTGATGTTTTGCAACCATGACCCTCTGTAGTTCTAGAATAGTTCATCGCCCCGTGCCTGTTAGGCAGTCACTCCCCATTTCCCCAGCCCCTGGCAACCACCGAGCTGTGTTCTGTCTCTATGGGATTTGCCCACTCTGCACTCTTCATATAAACAGAGAGAAGACGTGGCTTTCTATGTCTGGTTTCTTTCACTTAGCCTCACGTTTTCAAGATTTATCCGCATGGTATCCTAATCACACTTTACAGATGAGGAAACTGGAAGGTAAGGAAGTCGTCCAAGGTCATTTGCAGCCCAGGCAGTTTGGCTCGGCCCATTCCTCATCTTTATGCCCTCCTGACTACACTTGGGTAGGTTGTGCCCTGTGGAAAAAGGCATTTTGTCACAGTCCTAATTAGGTGACCGTGGTGCTATCCATTCAAGGCTCTTAGTTGGATTCAATTCTGTGAGATAAGTGATCTGTCAGGCTCTGGCTTTGTCCAAACTTCTAAAAATAAACCATATTTCTGGGTCAGCAGCTGGGAGGGCCACATCGAACAATGACAATCCCCGAGACTTTCATCCTGTCCTCTAGTGACTCCTTAGTTAAAACAGCATTTCCCATAGACTCCTCTGACCCCCCCAACCTCGGTGCTGCGGACCTGGGAATTGACATGCTTAGCAAGTGTCCCAGCTGGTCCTTAGGAAAGAAGACACGGTCAGCAGGTACTAATTCTCTACTATAGAAGGGGAAACTGAGACCCAGGAAAGGGGGGACCCTCTTGTGGCTCTGGATTTGGTTCCTTCGACTTCTAAGGAGGAGGTCGGAGGTCTCAGAGTGTTACTTTCAATAAATGCTTATGTTTTATTACCTACCTAGCTCTTTGAGAAATGGTTGCATCAAAGGTCTATTAATCTATTAAGCTCCTGGAGGAAAAGGACAGATTGTTGGAGGACCCTCCCAGGATGTTAAAAATTAGTGATGACAGTAACGGTCCTGAAGACGATGACGATGATTAGACCGAGCACGTTGGGAGGGGGGGCTGGATCCAGTCACCGAACTTCTCTGGATGGAGTGTCTTCCTTTGTTAAATCAGAATAATGAGATGCTCCCCCTGTCGTTCGCGAGGCCAATTAACTACTGTCTTGGAAGGACTCAGACCTATAAACACTTTGTAATCTATTCAAATGTAAAATGCTTGTTGACTAGGACTTTAGTTGGTGAACTTAAGCAAATAAAAGCTGGAAAATGCAAATGTTCAGGTCTGCCTCATGATGCTAGGCAGCCAAACCCATCCCTGTCTGCTCATAATCGCTTCCCTCACACTTCAAACCCTATAAAACAAGCCACTAATGTCTCTGCATTACCAAAAAGCAAACAAGCAAAATCCCTATCTGGGACGAGTATGAGCTGGTGTCCATCAAGTAATGTTTTCTAGTTATAAATAATGGTTGGAGGTGTGTGTGTGTGTGTGTGTGTGTTACAGTCGTTTTTTGGAGTTCCTTTTTCAAGACGGCGTCAACACTAAAGTAGTTATATGGCGTCTGGATCTGCTTTTGGAAATCGTGTCAATTTAAAATAATTTGTAATAAAACTCCCGTCTCCGTTTATTTGGGCTGCTGTAACGGAATAGCATAGCCTGGGTGGCTCAGAGACAACAGAGACGTATTTCTCAGAGTTCTGGAGCCTGGGTGCTGGCAAGATCAAGGCGCCAGTAGGTTCGGTGCCTGCTGAGAGCCTGCTTCCCGGTTCATCGATAGTGATCCTCTCACTCTGTCCTTACGTGTTACATGGCCGAAGGGGCGAGGAAGCTCTCTGGGGCCTTTTTTCTTTCTTTTTATTATTTTTAAAATATTTTTTAAAGACTTACTTATTTGTTTGTTTGTTTATTTACTTATTATTTATTTATTTTTGTGTGAGAGAGAGTGTGTGAGCACAAGCAGGGCTCGGAGAGACAGAGAGAGAAGGAGAAGCAGATTCCTCGCTGAGTGGGGAGCCAGAGGCAGGTCTCGATCCCACTCCCCTGGGATCATGACCTGAGTCGAAGGCAGATGCTACACTGACTGAGCCACCCAGACACCCTCTTTCTTTCTTTTTTTTTTTTTAAATAAGGACACTGATCTTATGACCTAATCATCTCCCGGAGGCCGCACCTCCAAATACCATCACATTACGGATCGGGATTGAATGCTGTATAGGACTTGTGCAGGGATGGGGGTGGGACGCACAAGCATTGCCTGTAACAACTCCCAGCACAGAAATCCTGAGTTTTATGTGTACCTAGCAATGGACATTTGGGCTGCTCTCTGCCCATGCTCAGACTGAACGAAGGGGAGGAGATGGGAGAGGGCAGTGGGGAGGGGTCAGCCTGTCTGAACACCCCCACTGTCACTCTCACTTGAACCAGAAGCATCCCCCTCTCCCCTCCCCCCCACCCCGCCACCTTCCCCTGTAAACTAATATCTTTTATAGCTTCCATAATTTACCAAACGTTTTAACAATTCTTACCTCACTGAAGCTTGAGAACAACCCTGAGAGGTAGTCAATGTCTTTATTTCCACTCGTCTTATGGGTGAGGAAATTGAACTCTGGAGATGTGACGCTGGCCTTGCCCCGCCTTCTCGGTTCAGGGTCATTTTTATGATATCTCGGGCTGCTTCCCTCGTGTGAACGACACCTCCTCAGTGATGCTGGTCCTGGGACAAGTAATGACACGGGTGTTAGGAGATTTTGTTCTGGAAGATAGCAACCGATCGATCAGGCAAGGGAGCTCTCCCGGATATGAGCACTTGACTCGGGTTTTGGGGCTCCCCAAAGCTGAGGCCTGGCGGAGGCTCCCGTTTCCTGAGTGCTGAGGGCATGTCTGGACTTGTGTGATGCTAGTGGTGTGTCGTCCAGCCTCCTGGTTAAGTGGGAGATTTCAAATGCTGATTTTTTTTATTTCTCAAGTGATTTAACTTCTTTTGCCTCAGCTTTCCCTTCTGTTAAAAGGGTGATGGCAAGGATTAAGGGAGCAAATACACAGAGAATGCTCGTAAGCCCTCAGAGTCAGGGAAGTCCCAATGCCACACCGTGAGTGAGTGGCATGACTGGAATGCACACCCAAGCCTCTCCAAAACGCGTGTTCTTAAACCACTGACCTCTTCTCTTTCGTGACTACATACTTGTACGTGCCAACACACTAAGGCTCTGATGTCATCCGACATTGCTGTGTGGCAGGCCAAACTACATGCTGAGAATAAAGTCTCACCATGAATAAGGCAGGGGGGTCGGGGTGGGGAGGTGGGGGTGCATGGGTGGGGCTTGGCACCTGCAGGAAAAGAGCCTTGGCGGGCCTGGTGCACCGGCCATGCCCGTGAGCCGGGGGCAGTGGACGTGGATCACATTCACATCTGGGAAGGCTTGGTGTCAGCCGTGTGGAGGACAGATAAGGTGGGCAGAGGCAGGGAGGTGAACTAGCCATTTATTACAGAAAGAGGAAGATAAGGAGGGGGCTCAATGAAGGTGGTGGTCGTGGTAGGGTTGAGGGCGTTGGATTCCAGAATCTTCTCCTGAGGCTGGAATGGCCTAACTTTGGGGGGTGGAAGGGCAGAGGGAGAGAGAGAATCTTAAGCAGGCTTGATGCCCAGTGTGGACCCCAACCCTGAGATCAATGCAGGACATTTCAGGTTCACCTGCCACCCCAAGCCTGGCACCCCAAAAGCCGGAGGTTGCAAGGCAGATAGAAGAGGCTTCCAACGACTGAGTATCACCTTAGCAAAGGAAGGCGCTATGGAGGCGTGGCTCCTACTTGAAGGATGAAGATCCTGCCTATGCCTAGCTGCTGCCTTAGCAAGAAGCTGCTGCTTCCCAGAGCCCTGAGCCGAAGCAGCCGACATGCAGCCTTTGCCAATTTCCAAGGTGTAAATATCCCATCACATCAGATTGCAAACTGCTAATGTGGCATCACTAAACCCAGAGTTGGGAAGAGACGCACACCGCCCTATAGTATGTCCACACTACTGATACAACGCACATAAATGACTTCGAGAGCATAGATGGTAGTGAGAGTAAAATGAAGTAAAAAATGGCGTAGAAGAATTAGAAAGTGATGAAGTTTAAAGATTCATCGCCTTTGTTTTTGATATAGTTTGTTTAATCGTAAGTTCATATATTGTAATTTTTAAAAAGATTTTATTTATTTATTTGCGAGAGAGAGGGAAAACATGAACAGGGGGTGGGGAGCAGATTGAGGGGGAGAAGCAGACTCCTCGCTGAGCAGGGAGCTGATGCGGGGCTCCATCCCAGGACCCTGAGATCATGACCTGAACTGAAGGCAGATACTTGACCAACTGAGCCCCCCAGGCGCCACCCTATATCCTAATTTTGAATAATGGTTGTGTAAAATTCCTGGTGAGAGCTGGCTCCAGGACCCCACTGTCTTAAAGGCCAGTCTTAACCGTGTTTACCCATTTTTGTCCCATCACCTTGCAGGTTGTTATTACCTCCGGGAGTTGGGCTAGACTTGCTGGTCCAAAACACAGCAGAATGTTTTCCCATTAGCCTGAGTTCAGAGAGCTCCTCTGCTCCCTACAAATTTCCTCTGCAGAGTCTCAGCAGCATCTCTTCCCGCCGTCACTCAACATAGGTCAGGATCCATCCCCTTCGAGCGAATTGTTGCAAGGTCTGTCCTGGCTGTCCTCTCTTCTGCTTCTCTCCTTCTCCCATCCACCAGGCCATGGAACGGAGTCCCGATCACCATTCCGATCATGTCCCTGCTCTGTTTAAGATTCCGCGGTGGGACCTGCTCCTCATCAGATCATTCCAGGCTCCCTGCTCTTTTATCAGGCATGGTACTTACACCCACCTGTTGTGTGGGGCAGACCCCAGTGCCACTCAGGCTGAAGGTTCTCTGTTCTTAACACACCGAGGCCACCCACATGCTTTTGCTGGCATGTAGCGTTTTTCGTTGATCAGACGTACCAGCAGAACCCTCCCAAATCATTTCTGTAACACGTTTCCTTCTGTGGCTTTGACTCACCTTTTGGGGGAACTTTAAAATTTTAATCAGCAGCATGGAAGGAGAGAGCGAGAGGCATGGAAGTCACAGTTTCAGCAAAGATGAGTCTGGGCAGATTTGAGTTTGAATGCAAACTCTTTTTAGAACACACTAGCCGTGCCCTTGTTCTGAGAGGCGGGGGTGGGGAGGCATCAAGACCCCTTGCACTGAGGACCACCTTACCACCTGGTGGGATCCCCACCAGCCAGCAGTGTCTCCTTAAACTTCTAGTAAATCCCTCCACTCAGTGCAGGGGAGGCAGAAATCTCACACCAGAAATAAGCTCCCTGAAGCTGAGCATTTGGAGAGAATGTTTTCCCAAAAAAGTACCGGCAAGTTCTTTGTAAGTGATTTATAGTGCACGATCTCTAAGCGTCCTGCAATGATCAGAATGTACTAAGAGCAAAATTTATTATTTACTAGGTTCTAGGCACTATGTTAAATACTTTAGAGGTGTTATCACAATTCATTATCACAACGGTTTGATGATAGAAGTAGGGTGGGGATTAAAAATATTTAACAACTGGTCCACATTAACGTTTTGAGTACAAGATGATGGGGGCGGGATTCTCAGGGCACGGATCAGGGAGGCAGGGTCACTCGAGGGATCGGGGTGGCTTCTACTGGGAGTATTTTATTTATTTTATTTTTTATTTATTTTTTTAAGGTTTTATTTATTTATTTGACAGAGAGAACGAGATCACAAGTAGGTAGAGAGGCAGGCAGAGGGAGATGGGGAAGCAGGCTCCCCGATGATCAGAGAGCCCAATGCGGGGCTCGATCCCAGGACCCCGGGATCATGACCTGAGCCGAAGGCAGAGGTCTAACCCACTGAGCCACCCAGGCGCCCCTACTGGGAGTATTTTAATAGCTGGTATGACCACACAGTTACATACCATCTGATTACCAGCCCCTGGAGCTTGGTACTGTGATTACACTCATTTGACAAATGACGTGTGTTAATAAAGTGTAGATACGACTTTGATGAACAGAAAATACAGAGTCTCTGTAGCTTAAGCATACATTTTACTTTTCACAGAGACAGTAACTACTGAAAAAGGTTGCTGAGGGCTACAATATTCTGGTAATCAAGGGAGAAAGCATTTCTTAAAACGATTTTATTTATTTATTTGAGAGAGAGTGAGAGCACAGAGGGAGAGTAAGAAGGAGAAGCAGACTCCCCGGTGAGCAGGGAGCCTGATGGGGGACTTGATCCCAGGACCCTGGGATCATGACCTGAGCTGAAGGCAGACACTTAACCGACTGAGCCACCCAGGCGCCCGCCCCCAGGTTCCCAGTTTTTCCTAGCTTTTAAGGAGTCTTCCTGGACCCCCTAAGACTGAGTGAGATATTCCTTCTCTGTACTCATGTCACAGCTTGTACGAATTCCTTTCATAGCCCTGATGACCTGTGTTGTCATTTCCATGTGTAGATTCTCCATTAAACGGTAAGTTCCTTGAGGGACAGAGATGACGCCTGGGAGTCATTTCGAAGTCCCCAGTGCCCTGCGCAGTATCTGACCCCCACAAGAAACACTCAATCCGTTGAGTGAATCGCTGAAAGAAAAGCTACCATCGTGGGCCAGTCCAGGAGCCCCAAAGCACGAGAGCCTCATTTGTTAGCTTTCTGGTGTGTTAAGGAGTCTCTCTGACACACGCACACGCACACACGTGTTCACACACACGCACATACCAGTGAGTGCTT
Source organism: Potos flavus (assembly GCA_028534135.1). Classification (NCBI taxonomy): domain Eukaryota; kingdom Metazoa; phylum Chordata; class Mammalia; order Carnivora; family Procyonidae; genus Potos; species Potos flavus. The sequence goes on along the minus strand of CM052890.1, from coordinate 9,765,497 downwards.
GCTCGAGCTCTGGCAAGGATTCCTGTCGTGATCTCACCTGAATCCGGCACATGGAATGGGAATGGGGAGCCAAGGCCCTTTATAAAATTAATTATGAGCAGGCTCTGAGAAGCCACTGCAGAGTTGATGGCAGCCGGGTGCTTAGCCTTTTGGCTGCAGAGATCGGACACTGCTGGGAGGAGCAGCGTAGGTAAAAATAAGCTAATTAAGCCTGGCATGTAGCTGTGCTTTGAGAGTGGCCCACGCTCCCTCGGTACATTTGCTGTCTCTGCGCGCCGGGGAGAGGTCGCACCCCTGGACTAGAGAGCCCTGGGCAGCTTGTTGGGGCTGCCACGTGGGGGAAGGGGAATTCACCGGGTGGGATACGGGTTTGGGGTCCTTCTGTTGGAACACATCGGCTGTCTGTATAGACCGGCAGCTCGAACGAGGAGAAATCGACCCCTTTCTGAACTGACACTTACATTAGTGCTTTTCCATGATGCTCGGCATCTGGGAAACAGGAAGACCCGGCAGGATGGACATTCCCTCCTTGCAGTGGGGCAGGATGCGAATGTCACAGCCCAGACGTTGGTCGCTGGGATCTGCCACTCACTCCCGTGCCCCTCGGGGGTAAGTTACTTCCCATCTCTGTCTCAAATGCCCTTCTCTGCAAGGAGGATCCTAGTCATTTCCCCAAAGGCTGTTTTGAAGATGAAAGGAGTGTAGAGAGAGTGCCTAGGACAGTGATAGCCGTGTTACCATTTTTGTGGTAATCATGGTTTATTCCAAGGAATACGAAAGGAATACAGGTTGTATGTGTGTGTGTGTGTGCGTGTGCGCGTATGGAAAACACATGCATATGTATCCCTTTTTGAACTTCCAGATTTGAAATATCTGCATATGGAGGTTTCCTTTGGATAATTTTCAGGTCTCCCCTCAGCAGTGTGTTTTGGTTGCTAAAGGGAGCTCACCGTTACTGAGCCAAGCACATGCCTCTTCCCATTCCATCTCCCCGAACAACCCTACCAGGTTGGAACAGATCTCTTCATTTTAGAGGACATCCTAATTTTAGAGGAGACCCAGGGAGGTTTGCATTCCCCCCAGGTTCCCCCCTGCTGCCCTGTCCCCTGTGAGGATGCACCCCAGTTCCTCCCCCTTGCTGTGCAGAGGGGCAGAGCATAGACTTGTGGAACGCAGCCTTCTTCCTTTGCAACTTCGTTGGATCTGTTGATTCTGCTGGCTTGCATGTTGCTCCCTTTAGTTGAGATCAGCTTGTTCTTTGCTCAAGGCCGACCTGTTTGCACAAAAGCATGAAGGAACCCAAAGATCGCTGAATATTTAACATTCACAGGTGACCTGCCACAGTAACCCGAAGCACTTGAAACATGACCCAGGCAAGGGGGTGGGGAAAGGAGAGGACTGGAAGAAGAGGCCAGCAATCTGCTGTGGCTGCTTCTCACAAGGCGGAGGAAAGGCAGCCTGGTTAGGTCGAAGTAATACTAGCCGGCTCGGCTATGGTGCACATCCACCAACGGCCGTGGATTTTAGAACGCCCCCAAGGAAAATGCCGGTGGTGGAGATGAGCCTCTGGCTATGTGCTCGGATGGCGGTGATGGATTTAGACGGGTAGCGTCTTGGACGTAGGGCCGTGGGTTGCAGCTCAATCACACTCTTGAATTTCCCATTCCTCTAGAAGGCAGACGGCCGGGAAGGTCCCCCCACCATGGGAGCAGCAGGATGAAGTGACACTCGGCCACAGTGTCACAGAAGGGCACCTTCTTTCCCCGCGATCTGACTTCTGGGTCTTAGCTGGCTGACAGTTTTCCTTTTCAGCCAGCTATAAACATTTTTCTTCCTGCTGCAACACGTAGGGGGTATACGCACCATATTTCCTTCTTAATTGCGGACTGAGAGGTACAAATTCACGGAATGGAAATATAATGCTTGTGGATTGAGTTGAATTGGGTTGTCAGGTTACATTCAAGAAAGTGTTCTTTAGTGGGGAGCAGGTACAACAGGCCAGAGTCTTTCTTGGCTGGATAGGTGAAAACACAGAGGAGCACAGATGCCAAGGCGCATCTTGAATCCTGCCAGGTGCAGGATTCTGCTGCGGCTGGCACTCGCACAAGCCAAATAGAATAGCTCGTGTCTTCGGGAGAGAAATGCTGTTTAGAAATACAGCGCCCTTCCGGATATCCCCCAGCCCAGGACGGAATGAAAATAATCAAGAGCTATGTCAGTAGGGTTTGTTCAATTTTGCATATTTCATATGAAACACCTTTGATTAACTCTAAGAAATACTTCCAGGAGTCATATCCTCTGGCTAGGTAGGGCTCCAGTTCTTTTCCACTTTGCAGTGGGAAGGAAGTAATACATCCAAAATTAAGGTTACAGCATATCAGAGTTGGAAGTTCAGGGCTGTGGATTCTGCAAATTTTTTTTTTTTTTTTTGGAGCCCAGCAGGGCCCCAATTTGCGACCCTGAGATCAAGACCAGAGCTGAGATCAAGAGTCTGATGCCCCACCGACTGAGCCACCCAGATGCCCCTGGGAATCTGTATTTTTAGAAAAGATTTATTTATTTATTTTGGAGAGAGAAAGAGAGAGCATGAGCGAGAGGGGCAGAGGGAGAGGAAGAGAGAATCTCAAGCACGCTCCATGGCCAGGGCGGACCCCAGTCTCACAACCCTGAGATCCCCACCTGAGCCAAAGTCAAGAGGAGGACGCTCAACCCACTGAGCCACCCAGGCGGCCCTGGAATCTGCATTTTCGACAGCCCCTCCCCTCCCACTGGAGATCAAGTACCGTGACTGTCAACCGTCCAGTTCCTGGAGAACGGGGGCAGAGCCTCCTTCCCTCTGATGGAAGATGTGGCCGGCGGAGCACAGCGTGAGGCGTCCCTGGTGAGCCGCTGATTGGAGCAGACCCCTCGCCCCATTCTGCAGAAGCTCTTCGGGATCTAGGCTGATGCTTTTGGCTTCTGGAAGCATCTGTCAGTTGCTGATAGAATTGGGACTCCACATCTGGAGGCGAGCCTCACGTGAGGCAATATAGGACATGCCTCTCTTTCAGGCAGGGCACACTTGGATGGCAGGGAGATGGGCCAGGAGAGGGGTCTGGGGAAGAACACAGCGGTCTGATCAGACTCGGAACCCTGGGCAGCCCGCCTTGTGTCATCGCTGGACTTTCCATTCTAGTGGGGCACAGAGATGCTGAATAGGGAGACACCTGTTAGGAATCCCCTCAGACTGCAGTAAAGGGACAGGAGAAACTAGAGGTGGGTCTGAGAGAGAGAGAGATGGGGTGGGGGAGGGAGACACTAGATGGGGAGCCGGGGAAGGCCCGGCCAGCGTAGGTGATGGTTGGAACAGAAGCTCCCGCAACGGGAGCACCTGCCTGGCCGCAGGGAGACCGTGCGGTCCTTAGGCCCCAACCACTCTGCATCTTTAGCTCGGATTAGCTCGGACCTTGTGGAAAGCACACGGGTGCATGCGGATGTTGCGGAAATGCCCTCGATGCCGAGAAGCCACAGCGGGTGCGGACCTGCTTCGCCAAGCACAGGGCGGGGAGAGTGTCTGGACCTCATGCGGACCTTCGTTCTGCTGGAGATGTGGGAAAACCCGAAGGCAGAGAGAGAGGGGGCAAGTGTCGCGGGAGCCTCTTAGAAGCCGTCAGCATTCCTGGCTTCTAATTTCCCCTCTGCCGCTTGCGAGCTTTCTACCCCTGGGCAAACCAGAGGACTTCCCAAGCCTCAGTTCCCTCTGCTTTCAAATAGAAATAATACCAAGCTTGGAGAGCTCTTTTCGTGGTTCAGGGAGAGGACACGTGCAAAGCACTTGGCAGAGGGCCTGGCCTGTAGTAGCTGCTGATCACGTGTCCTGCCTTTCCTCGCGCCATGCCTCCCAACACTACTTCCCTTCCTTCCTTCTTCCCTTCCTTCCTTCCTTCCTCCGGCCCACCCCCCCTGCACTCCCACCTCCCTCTCTGTACTCCTTCCCCTCCTCCCTGTTCCCCTCCCTCTCTGTACTCTCTTCCCTCCTCCTTGTTCTCCTCCCTCCCCTCCTCCCTCCTGCCCTCCTCCCTGTTCTGCTCCCTCCCCTCTTGCCTCCCCTCCCTCCCCTCCTTCCTCCTGCCCTCCTCCCTGTTCTCCTCCCTCCCCTCTTGCCTCCCCTCCCTCTCCTCCTCCCTCCTCCTCCCTCCTGCCCTCCTCCCTGTTCTCCTCCCTCCTCTC
>CM052890.1:9705474-9760788 GCA_028534135.1 Potos flavus | reverse complement strand
ATGTACTGTTGGATCCTATTGGCTAGTATTTTGGTGAGAATTTTGGCATCCGTGTTCATCAAGGATATTGGTCTGTAATTCTCCTTTTTGATGGGGCATTTGTCTGGTTTTGGGATCAAGGTAATGCTGGCCTCATAAAATGAGTTTGGAAGTTTTCCTTCCATTTCTATTTTTTGGAATAGTTTCAGGAGAATAGGTATTAATTCTTTAAATGTTTGGTAGAATTCTCCTGGGAAGCCGTCTGGCCCTGTGCTCTTGTTTGTTGGGAGATTTTTGATGACTGCTGCAATCTCCTTACTGGTTATGGGTCTGTTCAGGTTTTCTACCCTACTCCTCAGTGCACCCTTGGAGAAAAGCAGTCAGTCCCTCCCGTCTCCCTGGTCTCCGGCCGCGCTCCAAGCTCAGCCGGCCTGTGACCAAGTGTTTCTGTCTCTGGCGCTCGGCCCCGTTTGGAGTCTCCAAACCCAGCAGATTCCTGCAGCGCGCTCCCGTGCCGCTCCTCCTAGAGGAGGAAGGTGAGTTTCCCCCGATCTGCCGCTTGTGGGGTCCCTGCTGGAAGAGCAGTGGCCCGACTGTGCCTTGGATCATGGTTTAGGTAACCCGGAGCTGGGAGCCCCCCTCCTTGGGTCCGTCTCTACAGCCGGCTTCCCTGCTCTGATACCTGGGGGCTCTGCCACACTCAGACACTCCTGGTCTTTCTGTGACCCTGCGGGTCCTGAGACCACACTGTCCCCGCGAGGACTCCACCCCCGCTTACCCTCTGGAGCGACATCCCTTGGTGGAGCAGACTTCTGAAAGTCCCGATTTTGTGCTCCTTTCTCTACCGCCTGCCGGGAGCCGGCCCCTCCCCCCGCGGTCTCTCTTCCTGTATATCCCGTTGGATTCACTTCTCCACACATCCTACCTTCCGGAAAGTGGTCACTTTCCTGTTCCTAGAATTGCTGCTCTTCTTCTCTTTGATCTCCTATTGAGTTTGTAGGTATTCAGAATGGTTTGATAACTAGCTAGCAGAACTCCTGGGACCCCATGATATTTAGGTCTCCTACTCCTCTGCCATCTTGCTCCTCCCCTTCACTCTTTTTTTTCTTAGACTAGTTAAAGTTCTGTTGATTTTGTTTGTCTTTTCTGAAAAGTAAGCTCTCCCAAGAGCCTGGGTGGCTCAGTCAGTTAAGTGTCTGCCTTCAGCTCAGGTCATGATCCCAGGGTTCTAGGATCAAGTCCTGTGTTGGGCTCCCTGCTCAGTGGGGAGTCTGCTTGTCCTTTTCCCTCTTACCCTCCTCATCTGCTTGTGCACTCTCTCTCTCTCTCAAATAAAAAAAAATAAAATCTTGAAAAAAATAAAAAAGATTTTATTTATTTATTTGACAGAGAGAGAGAAAGAGAGAGAGTGTACAAGCAGGGGGAGCAGCAGGCAGAGGGAGAAGCAGGCTCCCCTTTGAGCCAGGAGCCCAAGGTGAGACTCGATCCCATGACCCTGGGGTCATGACCTGAGCTGAAGGCAGATGATTAACTGACTGAACCACCCAGGCCTCCCTGTTCTCTATTTCATTTATTTCTGCCTTGATCTTTGTTATTTCTTCCCTTCTGCCAATTTTTGATTTAATTTATTCTTCTTTTGTAATTTCTAACTGTTGGCTAACAGGATCAAAGGTGGTCTTACACGAGGCAGAGGGATTGGGGTTTCTTCCTTCTTTTATTTGGCTCTAAAGTGTAAGCAACAGGTGCCCCAGTATTCTGGGAACCAGGCTCATGGTACTGTCAATGGAGGAGGCCTAAAGAATTCTGGAAGGACTAGCAATGATGCTTACAACTTGGTGCTGGAGAACATGACCCAAGAGAACGCATCTCCTCCTCAGCTGTCATAAGTGAGGTGAAGGACACGCACATACAGGAACGAAATATCTCCTGACTGGTTTGGAACTTCCTCCTCCCTGGTCTAGTCCAGCAGTCCATGGTGCAGTGAGCAAAGTAATGCCCCAGGTCGTATGTCTTGGGTGTTTTCCATGAAACTGAATGTAGTCAATGTAAATGAATGTCCTTTATTCTGGGACTTCGTTCTTTCTAAATTTGGGGGGTTTAAATATTATTTTGTGAACTGGTGCTAGCATATTTGTTGGTGTTGCTGTTCTTGCTTTGGCAAAGGAAAAAGTTGGCAATTCATTTTAGCCCCAAAATCTTTTTAGGAAAATGTTTCAGGGCATGAGATCTAAGTTCAGAGTAGCCACATATTAAGCTCTAGGTACTTTGTGAGGGTATCAGTGGCTGAGACATAGGCCCCAGGGACACTCTTGAGGCTGTCCCTCTTCCCCACCTACCCTCCATTCTAGACCCTCTTGCCCTTCTCTACACCCAACTGTCTTGTTCTGGATTTCTCCCATTTTGGCTGATGTGACCTTTGCACCACCTGCTGTGTTCTTGATTCTGCCATCATCCCTGCGTGCTGACTTTCAGAGGTTCTTTTTTTCATGGGCTGCTTCTCCATAGCCACTCCGGGTCTTGTCCCAAGCCCTAGAACCCCAGCCCAGAGCCCGTGGCCAAACTCCTCATACAGAGCCTCAGAAGTCAGTCTGTTTATTTCCTGATTTGATGATTTTATATGTTATCGATTAAATTTCCCTCTGGTTAGCATTTTGGGCATTTGGCATGCCTTTCCTGGAGATCAGGCATTCCCACGAGCACTGAGGATAGGAAGACTATGTCAGTCTTGGACAACACTGTCCAAAATGAACAAAAATGTGTTCGTAGAGGCTTCTAAAGAAAGGGCAGGCTGCCCCCACCGGACACGCATTTACAACTGTAAAAACAGTGCAGACGTTGGTGTGTATGCCGAGCTGAGGGGAGGGCTGTAATCAACGGTCCCTCTTTGCTGTTCATAGTTGTGAGCTTTTAGTTACGTCACTACAAGTAGGTGCCTCATTTTATGGATGAATAAAGTGGAGTTGGGGCTGGAGCCTCTCCCTGAGGCTCTTTCTAAGTCTGCAGTCCTCTCACGGCATACTTGGTGTGACGTCTTCTCTCACCTCTGAGAACTACAGTTGGAGATGGCTTGTCCTGATGCCATATAGGGTGTAATCACCACGAGACGGGACCTCATTGATTCACCCCCAGCTTGGGTGACTGGGGCAGAGTCTGAGATGAGGAGGAGAACCTGGCTGTGGCTCTCAAGGGCTTTTTATTTCTTGTCTCCTCCCCCCCCTCCCCCCCACCGCCCCAGGGCTCCTTCTTCAGCGGGTCCTAAATTTTGAACTGAATTATTCTTGCATCATTTCAGATGTATTGGTTTGTTCTCTTTAAGCAGCTATTACTCTCATGGCGGGCTGGGACTGGATCTTTTCAAGTGGTGTGCTGGTAAAATGTTTCATAAATGGCTCTTTGGAAAAGAAAAAAGCTCCAGTTTGTAGCGTTTACAGATTTCCGAGGTGTAAAAAGCTCCCACCATGGCCAGTTTCAAGCTACCAACGGGATGTCACTGAGGCCAAAAAGAGATGGGCATGGCCGGCTGGCAGGAGCCAGCGTGAACCAGGGGGAGCTGGCGTCAGTGCGCTCTGGGGCTCGGAGAGCAGGCAGCATGATGCCGGGCTCGCACTGTAGGTTCTCAGGAATTTCTTGTTCCACAGTTCCTCTGTGGTGAAGCTGAGCAGGAAAAGAGACAACAGAGAGAAGGTGCTGCTGCACCTCTGTGGGCATTTGTTGTTAGCACCCGTGAAAAGAGATCCTTCCCTAGATGACTTTCCATCTTCTACTGGCGGCCAAGTGGCCTTTCTCAAATACATCTGGGATCATGTCACCTTTACAGATCTTTACAGATCTTCAGTGGCTCCCCATTGCCTACAAGATCAATTCTAAATGCTCAAAGTCCTTGAGGGTCTGATGCCCACCAGCCTTATCAATCCCACCACCAGCCTTCCTTGCCACGGACTCCATGACCCACCTGCTCTACACTTCTGAACCACTCCAAAGATCATGGTTTTAAGTTTCTGATCTCAGTAGGTGCGATGGTCTCTGTCTCACTTGCCTTTCTTCCATTTACCGACTGGAGAATCCTTACTTATGCCTAAGGGCTCACTATGCATTACCTCCTTTATGGAGTCAGCTCGCTCTGACATTGCTTGGGCAGTTAGACTCTCCCTAAAGTGCTCCTTGCAATCTTTATTTATTTATTTTTTAGAAGATTTTATTTATTTGAGAGAGAGAGAGAGAATGCACGCACAAGTTGGGGGAGGGGTGGAGGGAAAGGGAGAAACAGACTCACGGTTGAGCAAGAAGCCTGATGCAGGGCTCAATCCTAGGACCCCGAGATCATGACGTGAGCTGAAGTCAGATGTCCAACCAACTGAGCCACCCAGACACTCCTCCTTGCAGTCTTTACATAATCCTATTAGAGCATCAACCCCTCTGCATCATATTGTTACATAAATGTTTATCAACTGTGAGCTCTTTGAGGGCAAAGAACTTTCCTTATTTGTTTATCCCTCGCACCTGGTGCTGTGCGTGCCCATAGCCGGTATGCACTAGCTGCGTGTTAAACCACTAACCAGAGACACAACTGGGCTTCCCCTCTCCCCACTCTCCCTGTCTCTGATTCAACTGCATAATTAGGAATTGGCAGCCGTTTCAATTCTTCCCTCCCCACCTGGGCTTAAACCAATACTAAAAAGTTATATTTGGTTGACTGTTGTCCTTCGAGGCAGATGAAAGTGGCAATTCAACCCTTTCTTTCTTATCAACCCCTGCATGTGTCAGAGCATTTGAATATGGTGTGTGGGGGAACTCTGGCTCTCTGGCGACTTCTCTCCATTTAATTAGTCTGACCTTCTGCGATAATCCCCCTTGGATGTCCCTGGCTCCCCCCTCTCCCACCCCTACCCCCGCCTCCTTTCCTGTATCCTATTCAGGCTCCTGCCTTCATCAGCACAAGACCAACTGCTCAGCTCAGCCTGTAGCATAATTCACTGCTTGGCTCTTAGAAATGAACTTTTACTCCAACGGAGCTGCTCTTAGCATTAAAATTGGCCTGAGAGAGCTAGGAAAGTTTATCTTGGAGCCAGCATGGGGTCCGTTCCTCCAAGTCAAATATTTCTCTTTAAAACTAGAATGAGCTTTAGTGTGGCACTACCAATGGCTTCCTGAAATATTGGTATCTCTTTAAACATTAACATTTAGTTACAGTGCTGAAGGCTTTCTGGAGAGTTTTTTTAAGTCTCTCCCTGTTCCTTCTCTGAATAAGCAGGGCTTTGCTTTCATTTCAGAGCATGCAATCTCTCTGTTCGGGAGGGGAAATGCATTGAAATAGCTCAATGCTGGGTTAATCAAATAGCTATTTATTTTTAGTCCATCCCCACAGGATTTTCCAAATGAGGTAGAGAGGCCACTTTAGAAACGATCCAGAATATCCAAGTGGTACCCCTGAAGCTTCTGGTCTTTGGGATGCTAGGAAAATCCTAGGGAGTTTAATGTTCTCCTCCAAACCCCTAGACCAGGCTACATTATTATTATTTTATCCATATCCTATTTCTCTTACTATTTTGGAATAAAAACATAGCAGTGAATGGAGAACTTTTGTCTTTTTCAGCAGCGTTAAGATGGAACGGGTGTAATCCGTAGCATAGGTTTATTCAGCACTGATCGATACATACCCTGGATCAGGAATTATTCTATCCACTGGAGATACAGAGATGAGGCATGGCCACTGCCAATGAGAAATCCACATCGGAAGAGATGGACAGGCCAAAGAGCAGTACAATCGAGGCACATTAATGGGATGTCTGGAACCCAGAGCAGAGGACAGTTAGCTTGTTGAAGAGAACTGGAGAAGTTGTCGGGGAGTTTCTACAACTGATGCAGATTGGAAGGAGCACTCACGGCACCTCGAGGAGTGGGTGGGAGTCTGCGGAGGCTTGAGCACAGGGAACACAGGAGTTGGGGTATCCGGGATGAGGCTGGAAGGGTTTCTGGGACCACACTCTGAAAGGTTTTTCATGCAGTGCTAAGGAAATGGAATCTATCCTGTTGGTACTGTAGCTATGGTAGGATTTGAAAGAGAGTAAGGGTCTACTCTGGTTTGAATTTCTAAAAGATAATGGACAGTGGTATGGCAGAGAGAGGAGTAGAAGCCAGTTAAGACCACTATGAGGATAGATTCAGAAAAGAAATGATCTGGGTCTCAATGAAGTCAACGGCAGCAGAGAGCGACGAGAGGGAGTTGTCTGCAGCTGCCGATTAAGATCATCATGGAGGGGCTCAGATGGTGACATTGATGACAGCAGCCATCAAACCCCATGGCTGCTGAGGAACCTATGAATCATCAGGAGGGGATGTGGGAAGCTTGGTGTCACAGTGATTCACCTAGGGGAGGTGGGAAGAGCTGTTTTGGGGTGAAAGGGCCACGAGATGGTATGGACGAACATTTACTACTCCTTGAATATCCACACGCTCACCCACATTTCCCAGGTCCCTTGCCGTTAGGTGGGGCCATGTGACTAGTTCTGGCCAATGACCTGTAAGAAGAAGTTGGAGGGGGCATGTGACTAGTTCTGGCCAATGACCTATAGGCAGAAGTTAGGTGGCGTCATGTGACTAGTTCTGGCCAATGACCTGTAAGTAGAAGATAGGTGGGGCCATGTGACTGGTTCTGGCCAATGACCTATAAGCAGAAGTTAGGTGGGGCCATGTGACTGGTTCTGGCCAATGACCTGTAAGTAGAAGTTAGGTGGGGCCATGTGACTGGTTCTGGCCAATGACCTGTAAGTAGAAGTTAGGTGGGGCCATGTGACTGGTTCTGGCCAATGACCTATAAGCAGAAGTTATCTGGCGCTTCTAGGATGAAACAAGAGTTGGCTCATCCCTCGCCACAGTGTCTTGGAAACCATGTCTTCCCGATGTAGCTATAAGAGGCAAGTCCCCTGCATCCGTGAGTCACCACTGGAAAGGAAACTGCTCTGGGGAATTGCCAGATCCACAGTGATATTTGCATGAATAAGAAATGAATTTTTATTGCTAAGCCACAGAGATTTTAGGGTTCTTTGTTGCCATGGCATAACCTATGGTATCCTGACGAAAATACTTCCCTCTTCTCTAATGCCAGTCCAGTCTGGGGGAGCTGGGATGAGGCCAGTATCTATGACTGCGGGTGATTTCAGCTCCTTGACCACAAGCATCGGAAGAGTGTTTGGAAGGAGCCCCCTGGCAGAGGCATGCTTCTCTGTCTCAGAACGCTTTGGCTCCCCTCGGCTGGAGATTATGACAGTTTCCTCAAGCAGGCAGCCCCTTGGGGAAAAGAAATGATTATATGGTGAAATGCCAGAGTCCTTCACGATGCCCGAGAGATTGACAGCAATTCTTAGTACTCCTGGAGTATGTGTCATCCTGAGAAAGCATAAATGTATTACAAGCCTCCGGGGGCAGGATGAAAGCTTCTCTGGTCATCAATAGTATATGCCTCTTGTCAAGCCTGAGGCAGAGAAAGAGGCCCTGGTGGGAAGGGGATTCATAATCATTGCTGGAGGAGGAATGGCTAAGGAACCTGCGGACGTTGGGTCTGGAGGAAGGAGGACTTGGTGGGGGGTTCCATGATTGGGGCTTTAAAAATTCAAGGGCTGTTACGTGAAAGAGAGCAGATTTATTTTCTGGTGGCCCTGCAGGGCAGAGATAGACCAGCGGATGGGCATTACATGGGGACGGATTCCAGATCACTAGAAGGATAAATGGGCTGCAGACCGAGGCGATGGAAAATGATTGTTAGGGCTGCCTCAGTGGGTAGTGGGTTCCCCATCATTGGAAGTGCTTCGTCACAGGCTGGAAAACCACTTGGTAGACGTTGCTGTGCTGGAGGGAGAAGTGAAGGAGGGGACAGGCTAGGGCTTAGATATCTGTTTGATTTCCGCTCCTTCTACCCCAAGGCTGTGCGATCCGGCGCAAGTCAAGTGTCTTTTTTGAACAGGTTGTTTTAATTATGAATAATAATACGTCCTACCTCTGATTCACTATAAAAAGACACATGATGTGAAATATATTTACGGGCTGGTTTTGAGAAATACTGATAATAACACCATCATCCAGCACCACCCTCCTGGGACCTCACATCCATCGGACACTTGTTTTGGGCCCAGGCACCATGCTCTGCACATCATCTCATTTGGCCCGGACAGGAACCATTCGAGACAAGACGCTCTCTCTATTTTACACATGAGAAAACAGGATTCAGGTGACTTGCTCGAGGTCACACAGCCAGAATGTGGCCAACCTGGGATTCTAGTTAACTTCAGTTAATGGCATGTTTGGCTCTGGACTCTAAACTCTTACTTATTCAGCTTGTTAGAGCGCTTCAAGATCAAAATAGAAGATGCGTGTGTGGCTACTCTGAAGGTTTTATATAAAGACTGTCATTGGATGGACCACCGATCTTGCTGAAATTAACTTTTCTTTTAATATCTTCTTCTATCCTTGTATCTGGGCTATGGTGTTGGGCATGGCGGATGCTTTACGATGGATATGTTCCAGTTACCTTTTGCTACACAATGAACTATCCCAAAAATGTAGTGACTTAAAATGACAATCATTATTTCATTATTATTTCTTAGGCTGCTGGAGGTTAGCTGGGCTCAGCTAGGGATTTGTGTTCAGGATCTCCTGTGGTTGTAGTGAGATGACGGCTGGGGCTAGAGTCCTCCCAAAGGCTGCCTAGCTGCATGTCTGTGTGGTGTCATTGGTGTTGGCTGGGACACTCGCATGGCCTGGGCTTCCCCAAAGGATGGTGACTCTATTTCAAGAGTGGGCATCCCAAGAGAGCCAGGTGTTTTTTTGGCCTCGCCTTGGAAGTCACAGAGCATTCCTTCCTCCAGAGTTGTAGATGCTCCCAGATTCAAGAGGAGGGACCACAGACTTCCGCAAGAAGGGCTGAGAGGCACATGGGAGGTAGGTGGTATTATTACAGAGATTTTGAGAAAATACGGTCTACCATTGGCTGATAGGATGCATTAATTCAAGACATCTTCTTGGGCGAGTGGTAAATAAAGAGCTAGAAGAGAAAGGGCTGAGAATTTCTACACCATTTCCGTTTTGTGCTTGTTTCACTTTAAAGAAAACCATCCCACTTGATATCTCCTATACGTTTTTATTAACTGAAGCTTTGGCTTTCAGCCAAGCCCCTCCCTTCCTGGACTATATTCTGTTACATATTTATGTATAAAAATGACTATCCTGTAGCTTACAAAGGCAAAATGAACAGTTACATCGTTTTCTGCCCGAAGATTTTGCCAGAGAGTATTCTATGGACATTTGTTGACTGATTTGAGGAAATTCCTTTATTCTTTTAATACTTTAAAATGTGTGTGTGTGAGGGGTGGGGTGACATTGGTCCTGATTTCTCTGGTGGAAAGGAAGTGTCTGTAAGGAAACCAAGAAACTGGCAGGTTCGTATAACACGACCCTCCCCTTTGGGAAATTGTCCTTAGTTTTTATGCCTCGGGTGGTCCTACAAGGAGCTGAAGAGGCCCGGATTCTCTTTGACCGAAGTGTATTCTGGGGAAAATATGGTTAGGAGTGAAAGATTAAGCATCGTGCTTGGGTCTTTTAGTTTATGCTCTTGATGGAAAGAATTCTGTCAGGGGAATCTGGGCAAGGAGCTGGGCATCCGGTCACCTACTATTGAATTTTGACAACAGGGTTTCACATGCCTACCAGGCTCTGTGCATCAGAGAGGAAGAAGCAAATGAAAATAAAACTGCAAGTGTGAGACACCGTCTTGGTTCTTCAGGGCGACTTAGTGGCTTTCCGTGGAACCACCTTCCCCTTGTTTCTGACATTGTACGGGCTCCCACTCCTGGGGCTGACAGTGCTCAGTCTTAGGTTTCCCCTTCTTGTCTCTCCAGTCCTGTGGTGGCAGGCCTCAGAAGCCCTTTGTTCTGCAAAGCAGTGCCTTCCAGAATTTACCTCAGCGAATGGGGCAATGAGGAAGAACTTCTTAACTCCAAGTTGTGGGCTGGAGTGGGACTAGGGGTCCACAGGGTCACCGAGGGAGAGAAAGGGCAGGTGGAAGAAGGGATCTCAGGCTGCCTGGAACGTCGCTGTGTCCACCCAGAGAGAGACTACATTGTGAAGTATACACATGGTGATATAAAGCCAGTGGGACTTTTGTAAAGTAAGCTGGATGTGAACCTCTTATGTGCCCAGCAATGAGACCCAAAGAGGGAGAGAGAAGTGAAGACTGAAGGAGATCAGTGCTTTATAAGAATTGTTTTAGGTTTTGAGAGTGCCAGGCTAGAGAAATTAGAATTTATAAAGCACACATGACATGTATGTTTCATATATGTCCATACACATCACATACATGTCTCGTGTATGTTTACACGTACATGTATACAACCTGAAAACACACACTTATAGTCCACACATAGAAATACAAACGTCCATAGAAATAATGGACACAGATTATCTTTTTAAGATTTTATTTATTTATTTGAGGGAGAGAGAGAGTGAGAGAGAGCATGAGAAGGGAGAAGGTCAGAGGGAGAAGCAGACTCCCCTTGGAGCTGGGAGCCCGATGCGGGACTCGATCCCAGGACTCTGGGATCATGACCTGAGCCGAAGGCAGTTGCTTAACCGACTGAGCCACCCAGGCGCCCCAGATTTGTTTTTGAGAGGAGAGTGCCACTTATATTACCTTCCCTAAAGATCTTTTACTCTACCATAGATTCCCTTAAGACTCACCATTCCTTCCTCCCTCCCCCTTCCTTCCTTTTTAATCTTATTGTAGAAAATTTCGAACATACACAAAAGTCAAAGGAATAGTATAAAAAACTTTTATAAAGAGCTCCTTTAAATACCTATTCTTTGGAACATTTACAATAGAGTTCAATTTATAAAAACATTGCCTGGGAAGTTTGGAAAGACTCCCCTTTGTGTAAAGTGAAGAATAAATATATTTTATAAAATCATTCTCAGGACATTTGTGCACATGATAAAACTATGGAGATCTTCTGACCAATATAAATCAGAAAATCCAGTAGAGTAGCAACACCAAAAAGGCTCGTTCTCTTAAACATTTTTTTTTTAATTCGGCCTTCATGAGAAACTACATCTAAGGAGAAACACTGCCACTATTTGTTTAGGCCAACGTTTTTGGCCAGTTTTTTACAATGTGTGACATATGATGCAAGTGACCGATTATTTCTGTGAAATAATCAAGTGGAAAGATTTTGTTCCTCACCAAATTATCTAATGGTTTCACAGAATCAAAGCAGAATTAAAGCACGACTTAGACTGCACTTTCACCCCAGTGCTGTGTGGCCCAGTGAGGAAGGAAGACATATTTGGAACTGGAAGTTGCAAGTTCTGACTGGGGTTACCGGTCGTCCAGGGGCCAAGGCAGATTGAGCAGAACCTGGCCATGGGCCCCCACTTGTGAGGGATCCCCAAGGCAGAACTGGATTCCTGGACTTGGAAATGATGGCCAAGAGTGGACTTGACTCATAGTGGGGGAGTCGAGTGTTCAAAGAGAAGTGTTGCTTCTGAGGGATACCTCTAGTGATGGGGGGAGGGGCAGGAGCTAAGGAGATGAGGAGAGATCTCAAGAAGGAGGAGGACAGATGGTTCAGGATGAAGTCTGTGAATCAGGCGAAGGTCTAAGAAAGCCGTTCTTAGTGGACTGTCTTCGCAGCAGGCAAGGACCCTGCAAACATTGAGCCACGGTGAAGCAGTGGTCAGTGTCATCTGCATGGCACCATTTTGGGGGCGGGGCACAGAGCATGGTTCTCACATTGTTGGATATGAAGGTCCCTGGGGAGCTTTAACACCCACCCCCCATGCCCAGGCCAAATCAGAGGCATCGACATTTTCGAAAAGTTCCCCAGGTGAGTCCTGACGGCACTGGGGTCTGTCCTGTCACTAACACTTACAACTTCTATGATCTTAGACAAATCACTTAACACGTCTGAGCCCCAGTTGTCTAGCTAGAACTTGAAGGGCTTGGACTAAATGATCTCACTGGTGGTTGAAATAAATGACCCCTAACTTCTTTGAGAGGTATGGTCTGTGTTCCCTCCCCCTGAATCCGAACTCTGTGAACTCTGTCCCCACTGCGTCCTGTCCAATTTCCTGACCCACATTGTCCTTGAGAAGAATAAAATGGGTGCTTTGCTTTCTGAAGTTTTGGGGTGCTTTGTTATGCAGCAGTGATAACCAAGACAATCGCTCAGCATTGACATTTAAGGGATATCGGAGAATGATGGTATAGAAGAGTCTTTAAGAGGGTAGATTCTGGAGGAAGACTGACTAGGTTCAAATCCTGGCTCTGTGAATTAGGGTACATTACTTACCCTTTTCATGTCTGTCTCGATTCCCTCATTAGAAATGGGATACTAATAATAACCTCCTTCATAAGGTTGTCATGTAGATTAAATAAATTCGTATATTTAAAAAGGGAAGTCTCTGTGAGTGTCTGCAATGATTATAATGATGGTGATCAGAAACTGGCTTAGCCTTGGTTTATCTGTAATTTGCAAGATGCTGGAGCAGAGCAGGGAGAGGTGGGGTAGATGGGCCTGGGGCACAAACCGGGCGTGACCTGCCTTGCATTCGCCCAGCCTTCGTCCCATGTTGCTAAGTATTTCCAGGGACCTACATTGTTCTTAGCTATTCAGCAGGTGTTCAAAGGCACCTTGGAGCTGTGTATCATGTCTCTGGACCTGTCACTGTCACATTGCTCAGAAATTGGATTCTGCAGAGTGGAAACATGTGGCTTGTTGGCAAGGCAACTGGTTCAGGGCAGGGACATTTCCAGGCTGAGAGAGCTCGCCTTTGTCAATTGGGTTACAGACCTCATAAAAATCTGTTTGTTTGTGTTCTTTTCTGGATGCTCGGAGACATCAGGCCACCTCGAGCCTCGAGGGGAGAGTGAGTGCTCTCCCCAAACGAGTGTCTCCAGCTGCACTCCTTTCTTTGTCCATCTTGGCTGCTAAAGCTAGCCTCCGACCTTCTCAGTGTGGGGGAGTGCCCCGGCCTGGCGATGCTGGGATAGTGTCTCTCGGTGCCACGCCGGAGCGGGGACGGCCCGCAGCCCTGGGTGCTTCTGACTTTCCTATCGTTGCCTCGAGGTAGATGGACAGATTCAGGAGAGGGTTTGCAGCTCCTATACTCCGGCGCACAGTGTCATCAATTTCCATTTAAAAACCAGAAGGGTAGTCTTCTAAAATATCGAGTTTTGGGTGTGACAAATAGAAATTTATGGCACAAGGGTTAACTACTGAACTGTTAAAATCTGTCAGCAATCCCATCATGAATGAAATGAGAGGCTAGGAAAGTTGAAAAAATGTACGTGCTTTGGGTGGCAGCACGGGATTTGGCGGCTGATGGCAAGTTCTTGGTTTAAGGGCTGGCTCTGCCATTCGTGGCCCCTTGATCTTGAACAAGTTAGCCTTTTTTTGAGCCTCCACTTCTATGTAAGAAAGACAAAGATAATGACATCATACCTGAGCACTGTTGTGAGGGTCAGAAAGGATCAAGTCTGTGCAAAGAGCTTTTTCGACCATAAAGCTTGGGGCACCTGGGTGGCTCAGTCCGTTAAGTGTCTGCCTTTGGCTCAGGTCCTAGGATCGAGCCCCACATCGGGCTCTTTGCTCAGTGGGGAGCCTCCTTCTCCCTCTCCCACTCCCCCTGCTTATGCTTTCTCTCTCTCTCTCTCTCTCTCTGTCAAATAAATAAATAAAATCTTAAAAAAAAAAACCCATAAAGCTTGACAAATGTCCAGCTATGTAGAGTGGGTTGGGGTGCCTTCATAAAGGATCCTTACACCTGGTCATATAATGTTCCTTCCTTCCTTCATTTATTTATT
Organism: Potos flavus; assembly: GCA_028534135.1. Taxonomy (NCBI): domain Eukaryota; kingdom Metazoa; phylum Chordata; class Mammalia; order Carnivora; family Procyonidae; genus Potos; species Potos flavus. The sequence goes on along the minus strand of CM052890.1, from coordinate 9,746,960 downwards.
CACTCACTCATTCATTTATTCCGCAAATTTAACACGCATCTACTGTGTGCAAGGCACTGGACCAGTTGCTGGGAATATAATATAATAATATATAATCTGTATATGTTATATACGAATTATATATAATCTATACTATAATATAAATATATAACTATAAATATACAATACAATATATTATCTCTATTATATAAAGTATATTACACAATATATATTTATACATAATGTATAATTATTATATAAAATTATATAATATATACATATATAATATAAAAGATAAAAATATAATATTATATAACATCTATAATCTATTACATACATGTATAATATGTGAAACCATCACTACAATCAAGATAGTCAACACATCCAGTACTCACACAAATATTCTCATGCTTCTTTGTGATTTCTCCCTTTTGCTCCTCCCTTCCTCCTTTCCTGTCACTTGTCCCTAGTTAGCCATTGATCTGCTTTCTGTCATTATAGATTATTTTTTTCTGGAATTTTATATAAATGGAATCATACGGTATGTACCCTTCTTTTGCCTGATCTCTTTCCCACAGCATAATTATTTTAAGGTTCATCCATGTGGTATCAATAGTTTGTTCCTGTTTGTTGCTGAGTATTATTCCATTGAATGGGCATACTACTATTTGTTTATCCAGTTTCTCTGGGTCTTTGGGTTATTTCCAGTTTTCGACTATTAACAACGAAGCTGCTCGGAACATTCCTGTACAAGTCTGGTGTAGGCATCTGCTCTCTGTCCTCTGGGGTGAATACTTAGGAGTATAATCATTAGATCATATGGTGGATACAGGTTTAACTTCTTAAGAAATCATCAAATGCTTTTCCAATGTAGTTGTACCATTTTATACTCCTGTTACAAGTTTGAGAGATCCAGTTACTCCACATCTTTACCAACATATGGCATGATCTGTTATTTTAATTTTAGTTATTTCTAATAAGTGGGTAGTAGTAGTCTGTTCAAATCATTTGCCTAGTTTTTATTTTTATTTTTAAAGATTTTATTTATTTATTTGAGAGAGAGAGAGAGAGCATGAGCTGGGGAAGGGGAGAGGAGTGGAGGGAGAGGGACAAGCAGACTCCATGCTGAGCATGGAGCCCGATGCAGAGCTTGATCCTGTGACCCCAAGTTCATGACCTGAGCTGAATTCAAGAGTTGCACGCTTAATCGACTGAGCCACCTAGGCACTTCTGCCTAGTTTTTATATTGTGTTGTTTATTTCCTTATTTTTGAACTTTGAGAGTTCTTCGCATATCCTGGATACAAGTCCTTTGTTGAATATATGCTTTGCAATTATTTTCTCCCGGTCTGTGGCTTGATTTTTTTTTTATTTTATTTTATTTTTATTTTATTTTAGCAGTGTCTTCTGAAGATTGGATCTTAATGTTGACAAAATCAATTTATTAGTTCTTTGATGGATTTGTTTTTTTAAGGTGTTACCCGTCATCCCACTTCTGTTTTCAGAGGGTCCCTCTGGCTGCTCTGTGGAGAACAGAGTCAGAGGTGTATAGAGGTGGAAAAGCAGAGACCAGTTAAGAGACTATAACGAGAAGACACACAAGGAATGATGATGGTTTAGACCAGGATGGTGGTAGTGGCAGTGATGAGAAGAGGAGGGACTGGGCTATATCTTGAAGATAGAGCCCATGCTTGGGATATTCTGATGGACTGGATGTGAGATGCGAGAGAAAGAAGGCTTGCCAGAATGGTGTCTCTTACCTGAGACGGGAAGGCTATAGGCAGAGCAGGTGAGGGCAAAGACAGGGAGCTTGGTATTTGACATATTAAATTCGAGATGACTCTTTGACATCCCAAGTGGAGTAGGTACTTTGACATAGGAGTTTGAGCTCAGTGTGATTCAGCCTCTGGTCATGCCAGGTTCTGGGTCATCCCCTGACATTTCTCTTCTTAACTTATATCCTTTGCTGAACTTGTCACTTCTTTTTTGGGAGCTTATATACTAACCGCATAAGTTCTGACTCACGTAGACAGTTGTTCGCGATTCAAGCTCAAGACTACAGCCTGGATGGGTTCCATGTCTGTCCCTCAGCTACACCTAATCCCATGTGTCCTTCCCAAGCCTGCGACAGTGCAGGAACTCTCAGCCGAATAACTTTCCATGTATGTCTTTGCAGCGGGGGGAGATTTTCAGGCCTTGCTGACTTTTGGGAGGAAACGCCAAGGAATGCCTCTAGCTCTTCCCCTCATTGCTCTGACATCTGTCTCTCCAGTAGTTGGAATATTCTCGTTCGTAGATTTACAACTGGAGGCTAACACTGGCTAAGTCTATCCTGCTCTTGAGGGTGGATTCTGGCTGCATGACCAAAAGAAGAGGTAACCACATTCTCCTTGGTCCTGCAGATGACCCTCCTTACCGCCAGGCAGCATCCCTGGAATGATGCTGTTCATTAGGCGTGGACTTGGATCCATTCCCAACTACCCAGAGATTTTTCTTGAGATGCTTCTGAGTCTCAGTTTTAAGAAAAAAAAAAAAAAAAGTTCATCTTTAAGGATGAATCACTAGCATTAGTGTATTATTGAGGTCACCCTTCTCTGGGGACCTTCTTAATCCTTTGGGCAAGTGAAACAGCAGACCCACCCACAGTCCCCACATGCCACATGGCATCTCCAACGGGTGCATGGGGTGAATTTAGTATTTCAAAGGTTGTAGGTGCAGTGATCCCAGATTTAATGGTAGGCTCCCTTCGAAATGCCGGTTCCTTTTAGGAGATTTTTTTATCTTCTAATTTTGTTTCCCTCCAGATTTTTCCCTGTTGTACTGAAAACAAAATAGTTCACAAAGAGAAGTGCTTTATCTGCCGTGCTGATTTTCATTATACCTTACTCTGTCTCGGCCTTGTCCACTTGCAGTGTTTACATTGCTATAATCACATTGGATTGGTACAATTTTATATTATTATAATTCTTCTTCTCCTTTTTTTTTTTTTTTAAGTAGGCTGCATGCCCAACGCAGAGCCCAGTGTGGGGCTTGAACTCATGACCCTGTGATCAAGACCTCAGCTGAGATTAAGAGTCGGTTGCTTGACCAACTGAGCCACCCAGGAACCCCCTATATTATCATTATTCCTAATAACTGAGTCCTGGCTGTGTGCTAAGAACTTTACAGCCATTTTTAAGAGGTTCATTTAATGTTCATAGTCACTCTTTAGGTACATGTATTACTTTCTTTTATGGATGAGGAAACCAGGGCTCAGAGCAGAGACTCATCACCACCTTTTCCTGTCACAAGAACATGGGATTTGGTAACAACTAGTTGTTCAAAAGCCACTGATTGAGCAATTTGGGGCACGTCACTTACTTTTTCTGATTCTTAGCAATTCCTACCTCCCTCCTGAGACTGTTCAGGACTAAAAGAAGTAATGTATCTGAGGGAGGTCGATAAACTATAATTTTTATTATAATTATGAACCATAGTTTACAACCCTTCCTTAATAATCCTATTGTTGGATTTAGATCCTCTTTCATTAATTATATACTTTGGTTGTTAGAGTGACATTGCCATGAATGCATCATGTATCTTTAGTTTTATTCTTTATAAATCCCTTAGGGGAAAGGGATACATTATGACATTTCAAGATGGTTCCCAAGACGGATCGCCAAAAGACGATGCCAGTTCATGTGGCTACCAACAGTGTGTGCGGGGACTGATTTTACCACAGTGTTGTCATACCGAGTGATTTCTAAAATTCCTCAGAGGCGGTGGGTGTAGGATGCTACAACATCATTTGAGTGGGCATTTCTCAGATTGCAAGCTGCACGGAACATTTCCCCACATGCTTGTTTACGAATACCATCTCTGTTCTCATGAATTATCTCCTTCAGTTCGTTGCCAGTTAACATATTAGGGATTTAAGTTTTCGGTGTCAGGGTACAGAAGCCCTTTACATAACGGAGACATGAACCCTGTTTTCTATTTGCTGCGAATGTTTTCTCCAGATGATACTTCCCCTTTGATTTGAGTTCTAGCTTTACCACATGGTTATTTATTTCTACATCGTACAAACTGTCCATCCTTTGTCATTTCTTCCAATTTAGAAAGTTATTTTCCCTTGTGCTTGCTTTCGCAGCACATATGCTAAAATTGGAACGATAGAGAGATTAGCCTAGACCCTGTGCTAGGATGACACACACATTTGTAAGGTGTTCCCTATTTTTTATGGCGTAAGAATTATCCCAGTAAAGCTGTTACCGAAAAACCCTAGAACTTATTTTCCCTCTAAAGATCCGAAGCAGTACAGTAAAACTGGTTCCTTTTTAGAGGTGAGGGTTTTGTTTTTCCTATTCATATTCACTTGGGGTACGTGACTATAATTTTCTTTTTGTGCGTTTTACCTTTATTGGGTTTTAGGAAGAAGATCATGCTTGCGTAATGGACATGAAGGTACTCTTCTCTCGTTTTGCACCTGGATGTTTTATACAACATCCAAATGATCTGTTTCTTAAAAGTATGAAAATTATTCTTGTGAAAACTCTGGGACCAGCTACATTTTTTAGGTTGTTATCAGATCACTTCCTCAGCCACTTCCTTGGCTATTATTCTGTTTAGATTTATATTTCTTGAGTTATTTTTAGTAATCTATATTTTCTAGAAATTATTCATTTCATCGAAGATTTCCATTTATTAGCCAACAATATTCTCTTTGGATTTGGAGGAAAAAATCTATTTTCTGTATTTTGTCTTATCTCCTTCCTCATTTCTAATTAAAAATGTTCCCTTCATTATATTTGTCAGAAGTTTGTTTATTTTAGAAGTCTTATGAAAAAAAAACAGCATTTGAACTAATGTATCATTCTCCTGCTTTATGTTTTACAATTTATTTATTTCAGCCTTTATCTTCATTTACTGCTTCTTTTAAAATTACATTTCCCCTTAATTTTTAAATGGAAGCTTTTGTTAATATCAACTTGGATAATCCCGGCCTGAATAGGATTCTGAAGACTGAAATGAGTTCGGGGGAGAGAAAGTGATGTAGTATCATGATGTGTTTATCAATCGGGGACCGGCCAGGACTACAGAGCCTGCACCAGCCAGTTCAATAGAGGGAATTCATGTGGGAAGTCATCGTGAGGTGTTGGGAAAGCTGAAAAGGAGGTGGACAGCAGCCCAAGTTGCAGGGACTGAAAAGAGGGGCTATAGTCAGACCCCAGGACCTGGGTGCCTGGTGGGACCCGGAAGCACAAGTCTGCCGAGAAGCTGCAGAAGGCAGAGATGGGGAGGGGGGTGGGAGAGGAACTGCTCTCCGCCCTCCGGTCTCCTGCCAGTGCCTCTCTTTGGCAGAAATTAACCAGAAGCCAGTTGGCAAAGGAGCCCGAGAAGTGTAATTGGCAGGGTTTGGGCTGAACAGGGAAGGGCAGCCAATGGGCGTGGGAACAGAGCACGATCCGCACGGACACCTTCCCTTCAACAAGGCAAGGTCAGAAGGGTTTGCAGTGCTGGAGGGAGGACAAGGCTAGCACCAGGATGGTGTGGAATCATTGCTAAGTCCTGCTGGGCTGTAACTTCTGCACCCCTTTCTTCTCTCTGTTGCCTTCTTTGATTTCCATCCCTGAACCCATTTTATTATTTTATTTTTTAAAAATTTATTTGAGAAAAAAAGAGTGCAAGCAGGGAGAGGGGCAGAAGGAGAGGGAGACAAGCAGACTCCCTGCCTAGTTGGGAGCCTGATGTGGGGCTCGATCCCAGGACCCTGGGATCATGACCTCAGCCGAAATCAAGAGTCAGACACTTAACCAACTGAGCTACCCAGGCAACCCAACTGAGACAATTTTAAAAAGGGAAGTCAAGTTTCTGTCCTGGCTCTTTTCAGTTAATTCCCCCACCCCTCTACCCGCCGACCACCCACCCCTGCTGTTGGCCATCTGACCACAGCCCGGATTCCAAGGTGGACCCGCATGCAGGAGTGCCCAGCCCCCCATCTGTACTTCTGGCTTCTTTGTTCTGTTCCAGAGCTGGATTTCTAGCTGCCTAATGGGCACCATGGATACCTCAGAGTCCTTGTAAATGGAATTTATGATGTTCTCTTCTCCCCAGATCTCTTTGTCCCTCGCCTCCCTTTGTCCGTCGATAGGACCTCCTCCATCTCTGCATCAGAGCCGACCAGCCTGGAGTAGCTTGTAGCCCTTCCTTCTTCCCCACATCCCATCCAGGCCTCTGCCCATCTGCTCAATTCCGTGCCCCAGGACCGCTGTTTCCTCTTCCCACGCTCCAGTGGCCCCGGCTCTGGCCGAGTTATGGTCCTCCGGCCTCTAACAGCTGTTTTGCCTTCTCTCGTCTCCCTCTGTTGCAGTCCATCCTGCACACCGATGCCGGAGTCATAGTTCTGGAACCACAAGCTGATCAGGTCACCCAAGGCTGTAAATTTCCAAAGCGCCTCCAAGTGGACAGGATTCGCCCCCTGCACCCCCCAGCCACCCCCACCCCCATGTCTTTGCTGTGGAAACAGCTCCCGCCTCCTTTGGTCCCCAATCTACTTTCTCTCCCCAGAAGGGGCCTGGGCTTTTCATAGTCGGCATCTGTGCCCATGCTTCTCTCTGATTCTGGAGGGCAGTTCTTCTCAAAGTGGTTGTCTGGACCGGCATCCGCATCACCTGGGAATTTACCTGAAACACAGATTCCCAGACCCCACCCAGACCTACTGAATCAGAAACTCTGGAGGGGAGGCTTGGGAATCTGGGTTTTAACAGCCCCGCAGCTGATTTAGATGCAAGGTAAGGTGGAGAACCACTGCTGTAAGGGCACTCCCCTTGCACCTGCCATCAATTACAGAGGCCTCGCCTCTTACCTCTGACGTCACTGCTCCCGCCCCTGTCTCTCTCCCTCTCTTCCTCCCTCCTTCCGCCTCCCTCCCCCTCGCTCCCTTCTGGTTCTTGATGCCTCCTCCCCACTGCTCAAGCATTATTAGCCGCCTTCAGAGGATGTGTAGAGAGGCCCCTGGCGGGCAGCCACACTGCTCTGCCTTGCAGAAGTTCTTCATCTGGCTGTGTGTGGCTGCTGCTTCAGCTAAGGCAGCCTCCCAAAGACACGGGGAGGGTTCCGGGCAGGACAGCTTCCCAGCAAGCTCCTAAGTTTTGCCCAGTTTCCTCTTCATGGCGGGAGAGGCCCTGGGCTGGGGTTCTGGAGGAATTTTATTTGTTTTGAGAGCCAGTTATCCTCGGCTAAAGTTGTAGTTTTTACTCTTGACTAAGTCAGACTCCTTGAGGCGTTTTGGAGACCTTCAGGAAGATAATGCCCGACAGTACTCTCCCCCGGATAGCCTGTGCCCAGAGAGGGGTGGGCTTAACTAGAGATTTATATGTCAGTTCCGGTCCCAAGCATTCCCCTACTTGTGTCAGGTTCCCCGATGCACAGGATTATGGGAGTTCTCCAGATGAAAGTTCCTCTGTCTTTACCCTAGTTCTTAAGACATCTGCACCTGGGGTCTAGCCCCGCACCGTCCACCGTGAAGGTGTGGGAGGGGGGTGTGATGGGCCTACGAGAATCTCTCCAGGAATCGGAGAGAAGAGCTAAGACACACATGAAGAATTGGGACAGGGCGTGATTTCATATATTAGCATACAGTAATTAGCGTGGATTCAAGGGCCAAATTGAGTGATACCAACAATTCTAGAACAAGACAGCATGTTGTAAGAGCAGCTTACGTGTTGTGAATAGTAAGCACAAGATGAGTCAGGGGAAGTAGGTACATGGAGGCTGGGGTGGAGAAGGGGTTGTGGGAGGGGGTCAGAGTCGCCCTGAGTGATGTTGGAAGATGATAAATAGTAACATCGAGTCACTTTAATTGGGAGCTTTACTGTGTGCTATGTACTCTTCTGAGTGCTTTTCATTAAATCATTTGATTTTTATCTGATTTGACCTACGAGGTAGGTCCCATTTTACAGATGAAGACATTGAGGCACAAAGAAGGTGAGTCGTTTTTTCACAGTGACACGGCTGGATGGTGAAGGAGCTTGACAGGAACCCACAGCCTAACCTCCGGCCCTTACCCTTAACAGCTGGAGTATATAAGGCGAGTTTGCTCTTTCTTCTGAGATACTCGGGAGCACTTAAGTTGGGTGAGCTGTGGGCAGGACCAAGCAGTGAGCAGGAGAGCATGAGGCCAAGGGTGATGGGAGAGAGGCCCAGCGGTATTGGTCAGCTGGTGCCGGGCAGACAGACCGGCTCTGTATCCATCCGCAGAATCCAGGCAGAGAGGAAGAAACCAAGCATTGGCTGCAGGTGGGAAAGAGGAAGGAGCTGACCCTAGGGTGGGCGGTGTTTCGCACCCTCAGTCTCTGTCTTCCATCCCTTCCCATCCTGCTGGGAGCCCAGTGTCCCCCATTTCAGTGACTCGTCTCAACAACCTTCCTTCCCAGCCTCCCCTTGGCCCCAATCAATCACACTCTCTGAGCAAGACTCCAGTTCTGGAAAAACCCAACTTTCTCTGAGCCTGCAGATGAGCAGCTAAATTCTGGAAGAAAAAGTTACTCATCAAGGTCAATGGGGCTTAACAAAAATTCATGCTTGCTGGTGGTAGCAGCAAAAATTCATGGCTGCTGATCACTGTGGCAGTCTTTTTTTTTTTTTTTAAGATTTTATTTATTTATTTGTTAGAGAGAGAGCACAAGCAGGCAGAGTGGCAGACAGAGGCAGAGAGAGAAGCAGGCTCCCTGCTGAGCAAGGAGCTGATGCAGCACCCGATTCCAGGACCCTGGATCATGATCTGAGCCAAAGGTAGCCGCTTAACCAACTGAGCCCCCCAGGCGTCCTTCGCTGTGGCATTCTTATCACTACCTATCCATCCTACCGTAGGTACAGCACCATTATCTCTTGTCTGGATGTCTGAATGGTGACCAGCACCATTCTTATCCCTCTACAAACCAGTTTCTAACATTTAGCACCCAGAATGACAAGATTAGGAGGACTCAGGTAATGTCACTTTCTGCTTGTCCCTCTCCTTGCCTCCCATCACACTTGGAATGAAATTCATAAGGTCCTTCATGACCTAGCTCCTCCCTGCCTCTCTGACCTCATCTCCAACCACGTCCCCCTCACTTACTCTGCTCCACTGACTGGGGGGGCTCTGTTCCTCACGGTTCCAGCAATCCTTGACAGTCCTCGTTCCCTCTGCCTGGGGTTCCCTTTTCCAGCTATCTCCTGTACCCTGGATAAAGCTACACCATTTCCATTTTTTTAATCACATTTTTTTTCTCTTCAGAATACCTACCACTAGCTTAAATCCTTATTTGTTTATCTATTATGGCAGAGACTGTTAAATGCCTACTCAGTATTTATTCTCTTCTTTACTAACAGAGCCCTGTTTTTTTTGTGGCAAAAATCTATCCACTTGGGATTATATTTCCCTACTGGACTCCCTCGAAGGTAAAAGTAGCTAGTGAGTTGTATGTATTACCTGTGGACTGGATCTTCAGGGAAAGCTCTTTAATTAGGCCTGCCTCCATCGGGAGACACCTCCTCTTCCCTTTCCTCTTTTCTGTTTCTTCCTGCTGGAATGTAGGTAAAACTCATGGGGCTGTGGCAGCCATTTTGGAATACTAGGAGCTCTGTAAGTGGAAGCCAGGTGCTAAGAATGGTGGGTCAGAAAGACAGGAGGGGTCTGGGCCCCGAAGGCATTGTAGAGCCACCCAATGAGCCTTGGAGTACCAACTTCCAGACTTATTTTATGTGAGAGAAACTAGACCTACAACTTGGTTAAGTTGATATTATTCGGGTTTTCTCTTATACTCAACCAAACCTAATCCTAACAGATAGACTTATTTGTAATCTTTCTTTCTTGACTGGAATGCAACCTCCATGAGCCCAAGGACTTTGTTTTTACTATTACTATGAAATCCTCGGTACCTAGAATATCAGCTGGCACGTAGTAGGTACTCAATAAATAGTTGTTGAACGAGAAGTGTATGGTAATAGGGAGGGCCTGATGACATTTCCTGAGGTGCAGTCTATGGGGTAAGGATCAGTCAGGGGAGATTAGGTGATGAGGAAGTGGTAACCCCAAAGCATCCGGGGTCTAACACGACAGAAGCAAATTCCTGCTCAGTTGTGGTCATCTACAAGTCTCTGCAGGTTTCTAGCCAGTCGTTCTCTGTGTCCGCTCTTCTTGGCTGCTCTGGCCTTTTAGCATCTTTACTCAAGTTCGCCACGCTTCAGAGCTTACCATGGCAGAAGAAGGGTGCCTGGAGAACCATGGGCCTACTCTCCCACGCTTCAGCCTGGAAATGACACAGAGCATTTTTGTTAATATTTCACTGGCCCAAGGTCAGTCATATGGCCATGACCAACTTGAAGGGGTGGGAAGGGAGAGATGCAGAAATATTGGAGGGCACTGGTAGTGTCCACCATAGGCTCTGTGCAGGTTCTGAGACCGCTGGGGAGGGAGTGGGTAAGAGTCCTGAGCACACTCAGACAGGGAAGCAATGGTAGCTAAATCCCATGAGGACAGGAAGCCACTTCAAGGGTGGGAGGTGAGGGAGGGGAGAGAAGCCGTATGCACATGGACCCTTCCTTGAGTTCACCTTTGAACTGTGAGGATGACAGCTTCTCAACCACACGGACCAGCCTCTTGCTCAGCCAGGATTGCTGAGAGCACCTGCCCTTCTGTATTAACCTTGGACTTCGCTTTTGGTGCCATCAGACCGTATCTTGTTTTCTCACTTTGTCCCGCTCTCCGGGCCTGCTTCGTAGGCAACGCATTGTAAACCCTAAACCTTTGTATCATCCTTGCTCACATTCAAACAGCCCTGTGTCCCATCACTTCGGGATTTTTGAATTAAGCCATAAACTAATTCAAGCTAAGATGTGATAGTTTGATAAAATAACTCACCTCACATATTTGCATTTTAACGGAGGCTCTCAGTGCCTTAAAGCAGAAGGGTTGTAATTTCAGGCTCCCTGGTAAGCAGGTTGGGAAAATATTTTTCTCCAGAGAAGCCTTTTAGTGCTCCTTAAATCTTATCACACCGCTCTGCAGACAGAGCAGGCCTGACTCCCTCGGCTGATTTCTGCCACGTTCCAAGCCAAATACCTCCTGGGAAGAGGGCAAAATGATAACAACACAGGCCCTATTTTATTAAGTATATTGGCAGGAGAAGAAAGGAAATGTATTCAGAGGAAATGGACTCAGGTGTGCAGAGAGAAACAAATAAACTACCCCACAACCCTGTCCCCTGACAAAACATCCATTGGTATTCATAGCGGAATTACGCTGCTTTTCCGTAAAAGACAACTCGGGCTTTTTGTGCACTTGTGGAAACAGCTAGGTTTCTTCCCCACTGTTTGACATTTTCCATGCTTGTTGCTAAATCTTTGACAGAAGCATTAGCTGGGCTGAAGAATAATAGTGTTGTAAGAAAGCTGATAATGGCCTAGAAAAAAAAAAGTATGTATAATACATACCTTGACATTGAATCGCTGAATACTTTAATAAGTAATGCACACAAACGGAGGCCTTTTGTGTTGACATAAAATGTAAGCCCTACCTTTCTTCTCGTTGAGAGGCATAAAGAACAGGAGAGGAAAATAGATGGAAGAAATTCAAATATTTTCCTTGGGGGACTTTGATGTGCCAATGTGCTGTATACACCAAGAGGCTCTTTTTAATTTCCTTAAGCGTTAGAGAGAGAATGAGAACCAGAGCGCAAGGAGATATGGAGTGCGTTGCCTTTCTTGATGTTTTCCAGAAATCAGTTCCAGATGTGAGAATCGTATGCTAACGTGGCTTTCAGAATCCCAGGGGACTCGAGAAGCTCACTTGTAGTGAGCATCACCGAAGGCAAAGGGGGCCAGAGGGGATACAGAAGGGGTTCACGGGACCTGAAATGAAGGGTCCTCTGGGGTGGCACCATGGGGCGGGACACAGGATCAAAGACAGAGCCTTCAAGATGAGGACTGAATATGATCAAGAGAAATAGTTGGATACGCGAAGAAGGGTTTGGTGATGCCTGTAATTTTTTGACTTCGATTTTTTGGGAAAAAAATCTTTTCCGATTCCATAGTAAACACTCCCTTACTAGAATGTCAAGTGATAAACTTGAAGCCTTTTTAGTCCTTTGTCTCATTTTCATACCTTCTCCTGGAAAGCTGTTATTGCCTCCTCCCTCTTCCTCCTGTCTTCTGCCTGTTCTTTGAGCAGCTCCTGAAATGCTTCTGCCTGGGGGTTATTTCCCGACTCTGTGGCCTGATACTCTGACTCCAGGTAGGCGTAGCCACCTCCCGCAGATTATACCCGACCTTGACCAGAAATCGACTTTTGCTTAGGGTGTATTTTTGACGGCAAGCAACAGAAATCAAGGCTCACAGTGGTTTTAACAATAAGGATACCTAATTGTCTCGCATAACAAAAAGTCTGCTGTTAGTTCTTTGGTGGGAGCAGTGGTTCCCTAATGCCATTAAAATCTAGGCTCTTTCTCATTTTCTACTATGTCATCTCTGCTTATGGGCATTTGGGCCTCACGCTTCATACCTCATGGTCACCATGACGTAGCCCTTCACATTCAAGGAAAGACGCAGGGATCCCGGCGACAAAAAGGATCCTCCCCTAATCACGGAGGGATAAAGAATGTTCCCCAGAAGCCCATCAGCAGACTGGCTTTCCAATCTCATGTGCTAGATCATAGGCTATCCCTAGTTGCAAGAGGGGCTACCAAAATTAGTATCTTTTCAAGAGAAATAGAATTATCCACAATTAACCTAGATTTATAACAATTCATTGCCTTGAATTGGATAGGTCCTGCTGGTAAGAAAAGCACTAAGATGGGTAGGCAACCAGTGTCTGTCGAGGTGTAGATGGTGCATTTTTATCCTGCTACTGGTTTGTCCCACAAACATACCTCTTACTCTACAGTGTTGACATGTCCCTGGGAAGTGGCTGTAAGTATTGATACATGAAACAATTATTTTTTCACTGATTTCCATTAAAAAAAACTTAGATAAGTTTATATGGATAGAATTTTGCCCAAGATTAGAGCAAATCACATGCTTAAAATGGTGAGAGTACAGATATCGAAATACAAAAACTCCATAGGTGATTTCCATATTTGAGCAATAGATAGGTGACTTTAGGTAAAGTGAATTCTATACTTCTTTTAACCATTATGATGAAATTGGAGATATTCCCAATGGAAAGCATTCTTCTGTAGGTGGTAGAAGTAGCTGAAAAATGGTAGCGGATGACGTTTCTAGATGGTAGCCCAGCTTCCAAATGGAGCTTTGAATTGGAATCACCTGCTGGGTTTTCTAAACCCACAGAATTCCCAGACTTCTCTTCAAATTGGTGGAAGAGATTCTCTTCTCATCTCTGAGAATAGAGCCTGGGGAGCTGTAGATTTATAAAGCTTCCCAAGTGACGTTGATACACAGGCAGGTTTAGGAATTATTGCCGTAGACTCAGACCTATAAACTTATGGAACTTAATGGGATTCGGAAATAAATTTGGTTCAAATCCTTCATTTTACAGATGCAGAGAGAGAATGTCAGAGTCTTGCTAGCAGGCCTAGGAAGTGTACAGCAGCTGAGACTTGACTTCAAGCCTCTGGAATCCGGAGCCTGTGCTCTCACCAGGGTGTCACCCTACTGGGGGAAGGGATTTGGCATGTTTCAGATGGTGCTTCCAAAGTTTTATGGTATTTTCTGAACCTGGAAGCTACTGCTTGCCTTCCTATCTCTTAACTCCTCTCTTCGATCAGAGCGTTCCCCAGAATGTCAGATTTCCCTGAAAGTCATCAAACTCCTTATTTTTAGAACTTCTTCCTTTGGGCCAGAGATGTACATTGCCTTACAGAACCGGGTTACGTCACTTAATTTGCCGGGAACTAATAGCAAAAGGGATACACCCCAAACAGCAATCCTCAATCTGGAGATCTAGGACATGGATATATATTTTTGTGTTAGCAATTTTGTTCAAAGTTTTATGAAATGAGCTTATCAGCATTTGGCAGTTATTAATGACAGAATCACAAAGCCAACTTATTGTAGGGGCAAAGGAAGTGCACTGAGATTTCATTCATGAGACGAACTTTTTGGGGAATGACATATTTTTGTTTGTTAGCAATTTTCTTCACAATTTTGTAGAATGAGCGTATCTGCATTGGAAGTTATTAATGACAGACCTATGACATTAGCCTACTGTAAGGGAAAAGGGAAGGGTGCTAAGATTTCATTCATGAGATGAACTTTTTGGGGAATGCTTATTATATACTAGATCCTGTACCCAATGCTACAAGAAGGAAGGCCATAGAAAGATTAGAAAGGTTTGGGGATGTTGGGGAAGAGAGAACTAGTAACAGACTACTGTTAATATAACAGAATAATGGTGACATTCAAGGAATGAACAAAGCACAGTGATAGTAGAGAGGAGGGAGAAATTCATTTCTTTTGGGGCTGGGCTGGGAGGGGGCTTTATACATAAGATGTGACTTCTGACTTGAGTCCAATGATGAGTAGAAATTCAAAAAAGAGGACTGACATGCCGTGTCTGTGCAAACAACACGTGCAAAGGGCCCCCCCTGGGTTCCCTGGGGGAACTGGAAGTGTTGTATGGGGTGTGACAGAAGGTGGAAGTGGCAGTGCAAGGGCCAGCTCAGGAAAGGATTTCTGTGATAGGTTAAGACATTTGGGCCTCATCCCATAAACAACGGGGACATGCTGAAGAGCTTTCCTCAGGCTCGGATGGAAACTGCGTTGGTAGGAGAACATTCTGAAGGCAAGAAATTGCTCAGGGCTTATTGCGATCGTTTGGTAAAACAGGGAAAGAGACTTTCATGGCATAGAAGTAATAGGGATAAGGAAGAGGGCAGGAGCCACCAGGTGTTTAAGAGGTTGAATTGACAGCACCTGGGGGCTAACTGGGTGTATAAGCTGAGAAGAAGGAATAGTGGAGGGCAGTCCTCATGTTTCCCACGTTGGGAACAGCCTTGAGAGACATCATTTTGACGCTGATGTATTGATTTCCCGTGTTGACTAAGGAGAGACCTGAGACCATAAACCAGGGGGTTTCTAACATTTAAGGAGTGTATTTGTCAGCTTGTGCTGCCTGACGAGCCATTCCAAAATTAGAAACTTAAAACAACAAGCATTTGTTATTTCTTATGATTAGTGGTTTGGCTGGGTGGTTCTTGGAATGGGCTGGCTGCCTTCTCTAAGATGGTCACTCTCAATGTCTGGTGGTTGGCTCGATGTCAGCTGGGGTAATAAGATGCTTTGACCACATGGCTTTCATCATCCAGCAGGCTAGCCCAGGCTTGTTCCTATGGTGGTGATTTAAAGTTCCCTAAGAGGAACAAAAGAGGGAAAAACTCCAATGCACACACACTTTTCAGTTTTCTGCTTCAGGTGTCACATTTTCCACATGTCATTTGTCAAAACAGGTCACTTGGCAAGCCCCAAGTCCATGTGGGAAGGGACACAGATACAGAATTGTGGCTATTTTTGCAAATCCTCTCCCACAGGGGCATGACCGGTGGAAACAGAACCCGTGAATTGCCGAGCATCTACTTAGTGCCTGCAGCGTGCCGTGCAATTTCAAGAAGTTTACAGAGGCAAGAAATCAGCTCGAAGTCCTATTTACTAAGCGAATGAGCTGTCATTCAAATCTTGCTCCATCTGGGTCCAAAGTTCATGCTTGATTATACCTCCACCGGCTCTGTTTACTCAGTATAAGCTCTGTGTATGGGCAAACCTTCACACGCTACTAAGAATTCCTTTCGCTGCCCCTGAAATAAACAGGGAAGCTACAAAGAATAAAGCGACCCTTTACAATTTTTCAGATTACAGGTTATGTGCTTGTGTGTGACCATTTGTTCTTGATTATGACTAAGGCTAATTGTTTCTCTTATGGTTGGTTAGGGATATTAGGACCTTAAAGTGCTACTAGCACATTCCGGGGTTTGGCACATTTGGGCTCAGGATGAATCATGGGGAGTGTTCGCTTGCCTTTGAAAGGTGTTTATTTTTCCTCATTATGTCTGCGTGCAATCTATTCTTTCTGCAAATGCCGATTTCTTCCTTCAGGCTTGCTTTCCAGAGGAGTGCCCTGTGGCAGGTGCGTTGCTACACCCTCAGTCCCCACACGTCACAGAATCTATTTTACATGGTTCGCTCTGAGCAGAGACTCTGCATGTGGGATTTTTATTGTGTGAGAAGGTGTAATACGCGAGGATCATCAGAAGGCCCCGGGCAAGTTGCTGCTTCTCATCGTAACTCCTTTGCTGGCTTACAAAACGAGAGGAGTTGATCGATGATATGTAAGTTCGCACCCACCTCTAAGGGCTAATTGTGATTTGTGATCCTTGCTTCTTGAGTCCTCGGAGAAGGTCAACCAATGGTCCAGGTTCACGTACAGTATAAAATTCTGTGTGATCCTGGACCTGATTATTTCTCTACCATTATTTCCTGCCGCTGCCCTTCATGGCCATGCCATAACACTAGCTCTTTCCTCAAAATCCATGTGTCCTCATGCCCTCAACTCTGTACCCGTGGTTCCTCTTCCTGGAAGGTTCTTCTCCTTTACAGTGATCTTTTCTTGTCCTTAAAATCCCAGCTCAAATCTCAGAAGTAGCAGTCTCTGTGAAGGCTTCCATAATCCTAACCATGGCACCCAAGCTCCCAACAGTACTGGGGACTCATCTCTCTGCCCTCCAGTGTCCTGTGTATATATATCTCTAGCGAAGCAAGAACACCCTGTGTCACAATTTTGTGTCTCTTCTTTGGACTAGGAATTCCAATGTGACATGCTTCTTTCTCCATGTCTCTGGCTCCCTAGGACAGTGGTTGGCACATAAATGATGCTCAGTACATGAGGAGGTAGAGACTAGCTGTCCCCATCCTATCCTGCAAGGTCTCCAATTCACCCAGCATCTTCTGATGGTGGTGCTGACCTCCATCTTGTAATGCTGGGAGGATGTATTGTAATTGTGGCTGCCCCTGTAAATATTAGGGGTAACGTCTTTAGGTTCAGCAGATTGATCGGGCAGCTCCAGCTTCTGGGTGCCCCTTATTGAATTCCAGGCAAATTCTAGTTTCGCCGACCTCTGGTTCGTGTGATGTGAGGTCCTTGGAACTTTCTAGTCTTTGCAGAGAACGGTCAACTATTGTTCCGGTTTCTGATACCTCAGATGGGCTGAGGAGTAATCTAATCAAGGAATATGTCAGATGGGTTGAGAATAAGAAAACCAGAAGGCAGGCAGATAGCATAGAGCGATATCACTGAAGTCCAGGAAGGTTCCATGCTTGGGTCACTGGAGGATGGTGGTGGTATCACTTGTAGAGGCACCTAACGTGGGAAGAGGATCAGGTTTGGGAGGTAAGATGATAAACGTTCGATCATGCCAGGCTTGAAGGGTTTGTGGGACACCATTGTGGAGTTGTTCAGTAGATAATCAACATGGAGACCCGAGGCTTGGGAGAAATAGGTAGGAATCATAGTGAGAAAGACAGGGTTTACTAAAGGTGAGAGGGTGGGTGGGCTTGCCTTGGTGGTCCCAGCCTTCTGAGAGCCCAGGAAGGCTGGACCCAGGCAATCTGATTAGTCGAGTCAGCTCAGACAGCGGGTAAGGAGACAGATTTTGCATGGGAGTGGGGAAGATTTCAATAAGATAGGATAAAATAGGAGTGTCTGTTGACACAGAGAATCACAGGGATTTTAATACTGGTAGAATTCTTGACAGTTTCTTTATTTTTTTAGAGGGGTTTGGGGGAAGGAGAGAGAGAATCTTAAGCAGGCTCCATGCCCAGTGCGAAACCCAACATGGGGCTTGAGCCCACGACTCTGAGATCATGACCTGAGCTGAAACCAAGAGTCAGATGCTTAACTGTCTGAACCACCCAGGCACCTGCTTTGACTGCTTTTTAAAATAATGTGGGTTTTTACTTTCTCCCTAGTCTTTCTCTAAGAGTGAAAGGTATATTTCTGGTTTACAAGTGCAATAATGATATGAACTCTGTGCTTTAATTAAGTAATTTATTTTTGGTGTTCACCCAGGCCTCAGAAAGAGGCTGCTTTATTGGAAGCTATTCTCTTTTAGTTTTTGCCTTTTTTTTTTAATAAGCAATTAGTACTCAGAAACACATTGGGAATTTTTATTTATTTATGGTAGTAATTATATGGAAAACTTACAATTTTAACCTTTTGAAAAATTTTGCTAAGTTTTTAATTTTAATTCCAATATAGTGAACACCCTGTGTTATATTAGTTTTAGGTACAATTTTAACCATTTTTAAGTGTACAATTTAGCGGCATTGAGTGCATTCGCAATGTTATGCAACGATACTACTATCTACTGCCAGAACTTTTTCATCATCCCCAATAGAAACCCTGTAGCCATTAAACATTAACTCCCCACCTCCATCTCCCCCCAGCCCCCAGTAACCTCTACTCTGCTTTCTGTCTCCATGAGTTTACCTAGTCTGAGTACCTCATGTAAGTGGAATCATACATATTTATCCATTGGCATCTGGCTTCTTTCACTTAGCACAGCCTTGGGAATTCTTGACAACTCTCTGGATTTTGGCTGTCCCCCTGTCTTGGATATGGATTTCTGGTGTCTGTGACAGAACTCCTTAATTATGTTCTCAGGGGTGTTTGCTCTGCCCCCTCTTGAGAGAGTACATAGAAGTTTCTCCTCAAAGAAGCCACTTTGCACCTTTTATTTCTTTTATTATTTTTTTAAAAATTTTATTTCTTTATTTGATAGAGAGATCACAAGTAGGCAGAGAGAGAAGGGGGAAAGCAGGCTCCCTGCTGAGCAGAGAGCCCGATGTGGGGCTTGATCCCAGGACCCTGAGATCATGACCTGAGCCGAAGGCAGAGGCTTAACCCACTGAGCCACCCAGGCGCCACTTTGCACCTTTTAAAAACAACTTCCAATTGCAACAGTTGTGTGACGGGGGTCTTGGTGGTGGTTCCCACTTTTGCTGGAGGCCTGTCGTGGAGAAGTCTGTTGCTACATGGTACTGCCGACCTGCCACGAGGGGGTCCCGCGTCACGAGGCTACACCACGGAGGGGACCCTGGAAATACTTCGAGGATGTGGGAGAGTGCCCAGGCTTCCTTATCCTGAGTAACTGCGACCCTGTCGTGTGAGCCCTTGTCGCATGTCAAAACATTTCTTCGTTTTAATGGCTTTCATAAAATTTTTTGTATGAGCCTCCATTTTTTTAAATTATTCGATTCAACAGACATAAAATTACTCTGCCAAATTGCTAGAAAAGTTTCCAGATGCTTATTTCCCAATTTCTGAAATGATCTCATCATCGTGGCCTGGCTGGGCATCGCCCCCCCCATACCACACCCTGAATAGCCCCCCACAGGGAGCATCCCACTTCGGGGCAGGTTGCTTGGAAGCACACTTTGTAGATATTTTGAGATATATTTTCTCTCAAGGCAACTTATCCTCTGATGGACACTTTACCCCTTATACTGTGGGAAGGGATTGCTTTGCCTGAACTAAATCTCTCGCTATCACCCAGCTTCTGAGGAAGAGGCTGTCCTCCGGCGGTTCTGAGTCATATTTCTGTTAGGAGCTCTGATGTGAAGTGGGGAAACACCAAGGACTGGAATTCCTTTTTTTTTTATTTTAATTTTTTAAAAAAGATTTTATTTATTTATTTGACAGAGAGAGACACAGCGAGAGAGGGAACACAAGCAGGGGGAGCGGGAGATGAGAAGCAGGCTTCCTGCTGAGCAGGGAGCCTGAGGCGGGGCTCGATCCCAGGACCCTGGGATCATGACCCAAGATGAAGGCAGACGCTTAACGACTGAGCCACCCAGGAGCCCCATTAATTTTTTTTTTTTTTTTTTAAGAGAGAGTTCACAAGCAGGGATCACAAGGGGCAGAGGGAGAGGGAGAGAGAGAATCTTAAGCAGGTTTCATGCCCATTGCGGAGCCCAAAGGGGGGCTCGATCTCTCCAGCCTGAGATCGTGACCTGAGCCAAAAATCATTTGGAGTGATTTGGAGTTGTCATTTTTTGTTTTCATCTGCATTTTTGGATGACTCTTATTTGGAGCTTTGCAGTTGTCAAATGTGGCTCTCAAGCCACTGTTGTGGGGCTCTGTCATATCCATTCCCAATGTGACACGTCCTCATGCCACTAAGAAATCATCTGGGGGTACCTGCTACTTAACAGTAGGCAGCTCTGCAGCATATAGACCAACTCCCAGCCATTTTGGGGGGTCTTAGGAATAATATTTAAGTCTCCGAATGATTCCAGGTGCTGATAATTGAGTGTATACCATAATTCTACAGGTTGATTCAGGGTTGAGTCTTAAGTGGCAGGTGAGTCTTAGGGGAAGCTGGGAGCATGAGAAATCTTATCAAGACCTATGTTTGGGCTGCATACACAGGCGATGCCATAGGACACTTCTGCCTAGGGGGTCATGATGAATAGTCAAAAGACGGCCTCTTAGCATGTGAATCCCAGGCTGCAGGCCAATGGACTTCAAACACCCTAGCAGAGCAAGAGGCACTATGGTGCAGTGCACCGGATATGGGTGTTGGCGTTACGACCTGGCTTCCGTCCTTCTTCTGCCATTCATAATCTATGAGTTTGGGCAGGGACTTAACCTCTCCCAGTCTCGTGGATTAAAAATGCTAGGAGGATTAAATGAGAGTGTATATACAGCCTGGGTCCTGGCGTATAGCAAGCACACGCATGGTGGTTTCAGTCCCCTCTGTGATTTCTCTGCCGTAGTCCAGAAAGCGGCTTTTGAATGCTCAGGTTATAGGTGGAAAGACAGTCAATTGCTTCACAGTAGTGGTTGAGAACAGATTTACACTGCCCGCTGTTGCACTTTATTTCTACCCTCTTCTCCCCTAGAGGGTCTGTAGTCCTCGTCTCTTAAAGAGATTGTGTTTGGTAGCAATAAACAGGCTTTTAGCTAAATGGTTCTTTAATCCTGTCCAAGCATATTCTGGATTCACGGTAAAAATGCAGATGAAAACAAAAATGAGCTATCACTTTTTACTTATTGGTTGGGCCAAGATCAAGTGTTCGATACCGTGTTGGGTTAGGAAGGGTATTGGACAGCAGGCATCAGGGATGGGAGAGAGTGAATTGGGATGTTTATGGAGAACAATTTGGTGATTTCTATCAGAATCCCAAATGAATATTTTACTTCTAGGAACAAATTTGTGCTTGCTTATATGCAAAATTGAGTAGTTACTGATATGTCATCCTCAAGATCTGTTTTTAAGTGAAAGGCGCAAATGGATGGAATGTGTATAGTTTGCTTTGTATACATAGTATTTATGTGAAATAAAAGGAAAAAACTCATTCATATATCTGAAAAAGAACATATTGGGCTGCTAAAGACGTATTTAACTGTGGAAACACAAAGGAAATGAAAGAGGACTACGGTGTCTGCAAGAAAGTTCAATGGCTTGCATTATTCTCTGTGTGCATGAAACACGGGTCTTCCATAGCTCTTTTCTTTGGTGTGTTACGTGGGGCCAAGTTGAGGCTGTTTTGTGGGCAGGGTACTGAGCACTGAGGGTAGGGTCTATCCTAGTAAACGCTGGTAAATGAATGAATGGGGAAACTTGACCTCTTTCCTGAGCTTGTCACTGGATAAATCCTGCCATTGGGAACCAGGGAGCTATGGTACCGCCATATTGACCTAATGTTCACTGCAGATGGTTGGGACGATCTCAGCTGTGGTGGTAGAGAAGTCGAGCAGCGCCCATATAACCTGGAACCATGTGACCTGATTGTCGATTGCTGGAAAGAGCCAGCAATATTATACAAAAGAACCTAACATTTGGCATCATATGAAAGGGTCATTGACATAGAAAACTTCTTGTGATCAGGTCAGTTTTATTAGTTATTTTATAAAAAAATTTATACATATTCATGATAGAAAATAAGGATAAGCAAAAAATAATAATTAACAATCCTGCTAGCCAGATACAGCCACTTTTAATATTTTAGGATTCATCCTTCTTGTCTCCACGTATAACACATACATACATGCTCCCTTTATTTTTTATCAAAACCTTTCAGATGTCAGATATTTTAATTAAATGTCATCGTAAATGGCAGGATCTCGTTCTTTTTTATGGCTGAGTAATAGTCCGATATATATATATATATATATATATATATATATATATATATGCCACATCATCTTTGTCCATTCACCTATTGATGGGTCCTTGGGTTGTGTCCATATCTTGGCTGTTGTAAAAATTCTGTAATAACCATAGGGGTGCATCTATCTTTTCAAACTAGTGTTTTGTTTCCTTTCTAGCAGTGAAATTACTGGCTCATGTGGTAATTCTATTTTTAATTTTTGGAAGAACCATCATACTGTTGAACCACAATTGGCTACGCCAATGTGCATTCCTACCGACTGTGTACAAGGGTTCCTTTTTCTTCACATCCTTGCCAGCCCTTGTTATTTCTTGTCTTTTTACACACATCCTTTCTTGAATAATCCCATTTCTGTTTTACATAAAACAAAAATTAGAATCATTCAATCAGTTTAACAATTTATCTCCTTGTTCCGTCTTCTTTCTATCTTTGTACTTTGCCACATTCAAACAGCAATTTAGTGTTCCTTCACCTTCTGTGGGTCATTCTCATACCTTGAGTATTCTTACTCTTGCACTCTACTGTATTGTTTTAGACTGTAATACTCTTTTCGGCTTATTCTCCATATCATTAAGATGATTTCTCCTACAATCATGCAGAACAACTTTCAGATCTGAAATGTCCCATCCTTTTCCTTTGTGGCTTCTTCTGGACTTTTCTCTGCCTTGAAAATCTCCCCAAGTCTTGATTTCTCTTACCACTTGGTTCTTTTAGACCTTAACCCTAATGTCAGTTCCATAGAAGGCTTACCTAGCTGTCCATTCAATTACTTGTCCCTTCTCTGCATTTTTGTTACACCTTGTGCAGACTTCAGTATTTCAGCACACTCATCGTGTACTGTCATTTTTGGCTTCCTTGTCTGTTTTGCCTATTAGACTGTAATATTAAGTAAAGGAACGATGTCCTATTCAAACTAATTTGAGAGGACTGAGCAAATATAGATGTTTAATAAATGTAGATGAATTGAGCAAAAGTAGAAAATGCGCACAACCTCTTATAGTTTACGTGAGGGTTTTCACCTGCTTTACCCTGCTTAGCTGGCTTCTCCTGGTATTTCCATTTAGGTGAAGAGAACACGTAAGTCACCTCTGGCTATTCTCTGCCCATTCATTAACTCTCTTCTTGGGAGCAGAGGGCTCTATCTGATTGGTAGTCTGGAAAGAATAACCTGGACATGCTGAGCTCAGTGTGGTCCTCCTATTGCCTTTTGAGAGTGAGCTATCTACCAGAGTCTGAGATGTCTCTACTCATCAAGCCCTAAGCCTTAATTTGACATCCCCCAGCGTGTGGGGACCTGCCCCTTCCCAGCGTGGCTTCAGACTTCAGAGTTGGCAAATCCAACTCATCTGCCTCATTCCGGGGTTCAGGTGGCAGTCCCATTTATCGATGATTCTCCTCTGTCTTCCAACCTGGCTTCTTTCAGGAACAAAGGCGAAAATTCTGGTCTCTGTCTTCCTCTTTGTTTGCTTCTTCCCTGGGCGAGGAAGAGACATAATACTTACAGAGGTGTCCTAGGCAACCCCTCTAAGTGATTTGACTATTATTCCCACTTAATTGATGGAAACCAAGACACTGACAAGTCTATGGTCATGGCTTTGCTGGGATCCGATATCAGGTTCTCTGACTCTCCAAACACCAGCTGGTTTTTGATTTGGTTTGGTTTGGTTTTCCTCCCACTATCTGGACTGAAAGTGGTAGCAGGTAACAGGTTGGAGGGAGGAATTCAGGGATCTTAAAGTCCCTTCCAAGAGTGAATCCATAATTCATCTCTTGGGCTGGTTTATGATTGTCCATTTCTTTGTTATCCTTCCCCATGGGGCACATGCCAAAGTGTTCAGGAAATGTACACTTACCACCAGCCTGATGGTTTAGCATGAGAAGCCCTCAAGAACAGAAACAGGCTGTGTAAACATTCACTACAGATGGTTGCAAAGGAGCTATGAAGTCATGTCTTCAGTATGGGAAGGACTGAGCCATGGTTTTCTCAGTCCCACCCATAGGCACAGGTCACTGCTATCAATCACATCATCCTCAGAAACGAGGACCGTGAGCATAAGCTCTCGGGCGGGGGCTGGTCAGCTGCCTGATCACCGGCTCCCTCCCCTGCTTTGGGGAGCTGAGCCAGGCTTTCTGTTAGAGCATGCAGTTTCTCAAATAAGCTTAGCTTTGGAAAACAGTTTCCCTTTACTTTTTATGTGTTTTCTGGGCTTTCAAACCCATGGGTATTTTGAGGGAAACAGAGTCCATATGTTTCTGATTTACTTACATTAAACTTGCCAGAAGTTTCTTTTGTAAAATCTATTTCACGTCTGGGAAACCTTCTCAGCCTGTTTTTTAAAGCCTTTTAGCCTGGATCTTCACACTCAAAAGGAAGCAGAGAACTGAAACAATTATTAGGATATAATTGGGACCAGAAAACCCCCTCTGCCTTTGTTACCTGAGCATTTCTGGGAAAAGGTAAGGCTAGAAGTCCTCTGTAAGGTAATTTTTGCCCTGGTTATCCACTTCACATTTCATGTGCAGACACAACGTTTAAAGACTAACATCTTTCTTCAAAGCACCGTATGCAAGGTTTTGGTTTTCTCGTTAACTTAATCTTGGCTAAGTGTCTCTGGTCTGTTTCCTATTCAGAAATCTCTGAATTTGAGTAGGTTATAAATTTGATAAAATGCTTTTATTTATTTATTCTTTGCTTAGAGGAGAGAGTGACATAAATCCAAGGAAAAATAAATGTACACAAAACTTTCAAACTATCCTCCTAACTTTTAGATGATAAGTAGTATTATTTTTATTAGCAATAAATGTCAAAGCACCGAATAGTGGTTGGGAGAGCTGACGTGGTGGGAGAAAGAATATGTTGGGAAGAAATAATGGACAACCCACTTAAGAATCAGGGAAAGGAAATCAGAGCCAACCCACCCAAAATACACATCCATTTAAGAAGCTGAAACTCTGTTTTCATAGTCATCTAAATTCCTAACCTGGAAGGCTGGTTGCAAGTCAAATGCTGGGGTGAAGCTCCGGGACCTCCTAAAAGGCAGAACAGGGAACCCCCCACCCCCAAGTACTGGCATAGTGATCATATTTTGGCTACTACCTACTGTCACATTCCAGCTGAATTTTCGGTTTTTCCCTTAACCTTTACAACGTTTCACAAGTTGAAGTTTTGATTTTGGAATCTTAGTTCCTACTTTCCTCCTCTTGCAAAATTGAACGTGTGCTTTCTCTGAAAGGTCTTTATGCTGAGACGTTCCAGAAATTACAGGTCGTGAATGTAGGGAGACAACGTGATAGGTAGGGAAAAACCAGACGTCCTTGGGAAAGAGCTCAGATTCTAAAAGGCAAGCAGAGGGTTCAAATCAGGTGCTGCCTTTGAACTCCCATAATGCATGGAATTCCCCTCAAAGGGGTGGAGGAAGTGGGAAAGAGGGGGAAGGAGAATGGCAAGGAGACAGATTCGCAGGATGTCTCTTGTTTTCAATGGGACCCCTGACTGTTGGCTTCTTCCTTTGAGCAAGGCTTCTAGCAACGCTTGGGGCTATGGTCCTATCTATCACCTTCTCTACTCTTCTTTTAAGTCTTTTGGGGGAAAAAATGTCAAATCCTGCACTTTTGATCAAGAAAGGGCCACGACGATCACATCATCGAACATTTTTATTTTACAGTCGAAGAAACGGAATGAGACCCAGAA
Source organism: Potos flavus (assembly GCA_028534135.1). NCBI lineage: Eukaryota > Metazoa > Chordata > Mammalia > Carnivora > Procyonidae > Potos > Potos flavus. The sequence goes on along the minus strand of CM052890.1, from coordinate 9,721,151 downwards.
ATATTAGATGACTCTCCTGTGGCCACAGAGTTGGTTAATGGCAGATCTAGGCCTCAACTCAAAGTCTGTTGACTTCTATAAGAGACTTTTCTCTTGCAGCAAATGCCAAGATATAATTTGTCCTCAGAAGATACACAAGATGCTCGAAATTGCATGTTACTGATACCCTTTATAATTTGTTATTTAGACATTTAAGATTTTACAAATGTGAACTTTCAGATAATTATATATTACTAGATGTCGCTTCATGAAACATCAATCTGAAATTTTGTACGTTGTGTTGGTATAAAATTAGAGATTCGCGTCCTACCCCCAAGAGCATACTCTGTTCTTTGCCTTCTCAAAAGGGTTTATTTTTAAATATGAGAAGCTGTGCATTTTTTTTTCCACGCAAATTAAACCAGATACAAACCAGATGAAACCTTTCTTCTTTGCATGTCATTAATTTAATGTATTTTATTTTTTTAAATCGACAAATATTTATTGAATACTTCTGTGTGCCATGTGTTTTTCAAGTTCTCTCTCACTTAAAAACCAGACGCCACCTTCACTTTCATTTTCTGCCCTTGGAATTATACCCTGCCTTATCTGAATACTTGCTTTCTCCACACTTGTCTGTAAGCCAGCAGGTCCTAAACTTGGTTCCGCCACTCCCTGTCTAGGCAGATTTGCACACATTTCTTTTACTCCCTGGGCTTCCGTTTCATTATTTGAAGAAGGCAGTACTTGGGGTAGAGAGGCAAGCTTCTTTCTAGAACTAGATGATCACCCCCGAAGCAGATTTTTGGTTTTTTTCTTTCAGTTTCTTCGGGGGAAAAATGCAGGAAGAAAAGAAAGTTTTCGGAGCTGACCCAGAATGCCAGAAACTCGAGTCTTTCACAGAGGGACTGCAAAACAGGGACTGCAGGGAAAATGGTCACAGTATTTTCTGAAGACTCAATGATAGTTGTGTAATACTATTGTCCTCCGATGGTGCACTGTTGCGTTTTCTAGCGAAGCTGTTTTGACACAGCGTCCTAACATGTTACTGAATTCTTGACACCGGCATTTCCCATGCAGGGCTAATAAACTCAAATCCCCTCCAAAGCACAATTCCAGATCGATGCCATATATGGGGCTGCAGGAGGAGTGCGCGCAAACACTGTCATCATGCGTCTTAGGTACCGGGGACGAGATGTTCCGCCGCATTCCACGGGACAAACTGCAGTTCTAAACGTAATATAGAACAATGCCGCTTTTTGAAACAGAAAATCGCCACTGGCTTCTCAGCATGGCCATAAAGACACCACGTGCCATTGCTGTGATCTAGCCTTCACTATTCAGTGGGTTACGTTAGCGTATATTTTATGGCAGGCGACTTAAGATCTGGGAGAACAATCCGTAATTGTGTTCCATTTGTTGAACTCTCTTGCACAATTGGCACCCTTCTTTCTCAACGGACCAGGGCCTCTGTTCTGGGTGCTGCCAACAGCATGCTTTCTCAGGAGAACGAGCTGCTTCAGCGAAGGTCAAGCACCTCCTCCGTGGGCTGGCGCGGCAGTGGAAAATTCAGATTACAGAGGGAGTAAATGCAAAGGTCAGGAAAATACAGATTCAGAGTCAAACCCTCGTGTTTTTGCTTTTCTGGCAGGAAATGATGGCTGGAATCAGACAATGGAATTTTAAAGGGAAAAACTAAGGAGAGGGTGATATTTCAGTTGTGATAAGGAAGCTTTGGACACCTCTCTCAGGCTTCCTCACCACATAGGGACCAACCGTCTCTCAGAGCCCCTCAACACATGTTGGTCTTCTACTCTTTATTTATTTATTTATTTTTAAGATTTATTTGTTTATTTGAGAGAGAGTACACGAGCAGGAGTGAGGGGCAGAGGGAGAAGGAGAGTCTCCTAAGCAGACAGGGCTCGATCTCACGCCCCTGAGACCATGACCTGAGTTGAAACCAAGAGTTGGACACTCAATGGACTGAGCCACCCACGTGCCCCAATAAATGTTACTTCTTAATGTTGATATCCGCCCGTATTAAAGGCAATCAGATATTATTTGACCTCGCAAGTAGTTCTTTCTGGATGTGGATGTTGGGTTGTCCACCATTTCAGAACGGTTTCTGAGAGACACGAGAGCCTCTGGCGCGGTGCTGGAGGACGTTTGCCTATTTGTGGTTTCTGTTGACTTGAATCTTCCAAATGCCAGATCCTGCCTGATTTTCTGTGTTCTCGTTCCCTTATTGGATCTTGTGGGGTTTGTCTCCTCGCCTGCCTCCAGCTGCGGTGAGGTCCCTGAAACCTGACTCGTCCCCTTTCCTTCCAGCCTGGGCTTCAGTATTACCCCCAAACTCTCTAGTTATTTCTGGTAGAAGAGTAGAAGCTAACATGTATTTGGTGCTTAGCAAGCGTTAGGCATTAGTCTCACTTTACACGATCTCACAGCAACCTAAATGAGGAAAATGCTTTTCTAATCTACGTCTGATGTCAACTACCCGAGGCTTGAAGAGGCTGGGCAGTAGGCTGAATAAGTGGCAGAAGGAGGATTTGAATCCAGGACGACAAGCCGTCAAAACCAGTGCTTAGCTGCTGTGCTCAGAGCTTTTCCACCACCTCCTGGCTGGTGGACTGGCTGGAGGCTGTTCTTAACCACATGCGAGGGCGTGGACTCCTTCATCCTTGAGGGGGAAAAATTGGCCACAGAAGCCACTCAGCTGGAACATTCAGTGCCTATGAACAGGATGCAATTAAGTCTATAACCTGTTATGACCACCTGAAGGATCATTTGGAAATGAGAACCATTTCCAATGAGCAATTCGGATGATGTAGGTGTTCATGTCTGCTACCCATAATCTCTGTGCTTATCATTCCAGATGGACAGGCAGGAAATGTCTCCGAGGGTCTTCAAAATGAACAGCTGGAGGAGTCAGAGTGCCCCTTCAGCTCTCAAACTCTAGGATCTTGCACACATTAGAGCTTCTAGTTCAAGAGCTATGTCTATCCTTTCAGAGCAAGAGAAGACTATGGCTTCAGCCTTCAGGAAGACACTATTTACTGGGTGGAGATCTCCGTTCTGATCTGTCCCTCAGCATGGTGACATCGCCTCCTAATGTCTTATGTTCTACAGCCCTGGGCGGGGGGCAACATGGAGGTAGGGGGCGGTGGAATTTCACTCTTGGTTTGGAGTAACTCAGGGAGTCCAGGTGGCCAGGTGCTCAGTTGGTGCTTACATTAAAAAAGAAGAAGAAGGAGAAGGAGAAGAAGGAGAAGAAAGAAGAAGGAAGAAGAAGAAAGAAGAAGAAGGAGAAGAAAGAAGAAGGAAGAAAAAGAAAGAAGAAAGAAGAAAGAAGAAGAAGAAGAAGAAGGAGAAGAAGAAGAAGAAAGAAGAAGAAGAAGAAGAAGAAGAAGAAGAAGAAGAAGAAGAAGAAGAAGAGGAAGAAGAAGAAGAAGAAGAAGAAGAAGAAGAAAGAAGAAGAAAATGGAAGAGGGGTTTCTAAAATTTCTGTAGACGTTCTGTAGATAGAACTCATGTATAGTCCCCTTCCCCCTTGGATTGGCAAGGCAAAGAAAATAGGACTGCCTGGCTTCCTGGGCAGTTGTGACCGAACTAAAGGGATGCTTGGCGTGGAATCTGACAAGGCTGAGTTGGAATCCCCATTCCATTAATTTTTAGGAATGTGATCTTCGACAATTTAATAATCTTCCTTGAATTCCCCCAACTTTGCATTGGGGATAATCCTATAGTGACAATTAACAACTGGCCCCAAATTCTTTGATACTTCTTACCCTGAAAGGTGGATGTCTATGTCTCCTCTCTTCAAATCTGGGTGAATCTTGTGACTGTTTCGGCCAACAGAATAGGGCAGAAGTGACGCTGAGTAGCTTCTGGGGCTAGGGTGTCTAAACCACCTAGCCTCTGCCTGGTGTCTTGAGCCACTTACTCTGGGGCAGACAGCCACCACATTAGAGGTCCAGCTCCACCGGAGCGGCCATGTCTACAGACGCTGTTGGGTAATCAGCTGACAGCAGCATTAAGTAACAGCCGTCTGTGTGACCAGTGTAGGACATCCAGTCTAGTCAAGTCCTCATCACAAGCCTCAGGCATCTGACACCTGACCCAACTGTGTAGAGGGTCCCAGATTGAGAACTGTCCCTTTGCAGATTCCCAACTCAAAAAATCATGAAGAAAATCCAATTGCTGTTTTATGGCGCTAAGTCCAGAGGGTGATTAACAGCATTGTTAACCAGAGCCTACACCAATCTTGGACGGTTGTCTCGAGGGTTACGTGGGGGAACATATGTGGAAATCCTTAGTATTTAGTAACTGATGAGCAAGAGTTTCTTCTACACTGGTCTTCTTCCCATCTAAGACTGTTATCGATGCCCAGGATGACTTCGTGTTCCTGGGATAGTGGTTTTTGGCAGTGGCTTGAAGGACAGAGTGGGGTTATCCTGCTAGTGATAGCCCTGTCTTGCCGCCGTGTGTCTTCAGCTTGAGTCCCTGCCCTGGGGCCAGTTGAGCAGACTGGGCGCCATGTAGGTAGACCTAGGAACCGTAGTAAGACCTGGAAAGGTGGATATCGGCATTGAGGACTCGCTGCCAATCTCAGAGCTCACTGGGCTTTTCTCACTGCCCTAGCCATGGGAAATCCCCGCAGAAATGATCCAGAATGCACCCGGACTTCAAGCCAGCTGCTTTTCTTCCTCTGTTCACTTACCAAGTTCAAATTTGTCCTAATACACCAGGAAGTACAGATAGGAAGGGAAAGGCCACCGTGGGCAGAACAGTGAGGGTGGGCCCTTGAAAAAGAGGAGTCCCAGGACATCACAGCTTCACAGACGCCTGTCCCGCATGTCGCTGTCCCAAAGGGGGTGGGGTGGGTTTCGTCCCAGTTGACAGAAGCAGAACTAATTCTATGCAGCCTGGATAGTGGAGGAGACTCTGAGACCTAGATGAACATCATTTACTGGCCAGGAACAGAAACTCTGACTCAAATTATTGAGAAAGAGGGTCTCTGTAGTCAGGTTTTTGGGGAATCTCAAGGCGTCGTTGCAGAAAGTAGTTAAAGGAATCGCCCAGAGCTGCAATGCTGATGAGTGGCAAAGTTGGGACTTGAATCCATGACTACTGTCTTCGTGTCCAGTATGAGTTGCCTACCCACAGCTCTGGATCTTTCAGATAAAGCCTCTTGAAGAGTACAGTTGAACTAGCTGTGTCCCAGAGGGGGGGTTTTGAGTCAGCTAAGCAGTCCTGGCTGTGGTGTGCGGGACCCTCATGGGCTCTGGTTGGTGCTGGGGCCGGGGGGTCATTCTCTAAAAAGGGAATGTGAGTAGAGAAGAGATACTGAGCAGTGTTAGCAAACCAAGGGTTGGAGAGAGGTCACAGCACAGAGCGGAGACGTCCCTGGGGCTCCTCTGTCCGGGTAATGACCTCGCAGCAGAACTGGAGTTGGCATGAGGCTTCCCAGCAAAGGAGTGAGGTCCCAAGGACATCTGAATCTTGGGTGTTCTTGCTCTTATCTCCGGTCAAGGAGTGTCCCATCCTCTCTTGACTGAGGGATCCAAACATCAGCAGAGACCTGTAATTTTAAACAATACAATGATTTTTTAATGTTGAGATGGAGATCACAACAGTGGAAGGAAGATTTATTCCCACCTTCAGGACCTCAAGGCCAGGCCCAGCTCTGCCTAGCAGCCCAGCTGCGTGATTAGCGTTGGCACAAATGCCAAGTTGTCCCGTGGTCTCCTCCCCTTCAGACGGTGTGACTCTCTTCAAGTACACTCTCCTCTCTTGGACCTTCTCTCTTCTCTTGGACCTCAGCCAGGCCACGGGTGGCGAAGGGGGCTGCAGCCGCGCTCATTTTCAGTAGCATCCCTGGGAGGTGTGGGGACTTTGATAAAACCCCAGGCTGGATTCAGCTCCCCTAGCCAGTAAATGGAGATGAGAGCCTCAGTGCAAGCAGACATTTGGATGTCAGTGTTTGTGTTTAGGAGAGAAGAAGTTTATTTGGAGACTAGAGAAGGACGCTCTGCTCTTCAGAAAGCGACAGGGGGAAGGGAAGACTTTTCCATGGGGCTTTCAGGGCACAGGAGTGTTTCCAGATGCCACATGTGCTTTTGGAAGACAGAGGCAAGATCTGCAAGGAGCTGTAGGCGACACGGTTGCCCCGGGGCCTTGGGAGCCATGATGGTTCCGAAGAAGGCATAGAGCTCCCTTCCCTACCCTGGGACCAGCCTCAGCCGGTACTGCCGACAACAGCGAATTACGTGGGCCTGATGTCTTAGGAGGACAGCTTTCAGGGAGGGTAGGGAAGGGGCTGGATCAGTCTGATGATCCTGTTTGTCCTGGTGCCGGGAGGGAGAGCATGGGCCAGGGGTATGCAATAGCCCTGACATGGCCCTAGAAGCTCCCCTTTATCTTTACTACGGGCCCCTGTTGTGTGTTTGCCAAGCAAGAGACCTAATCGTTATCCCCATGGGCTAGCTCGGAGAGGGGCTGCTAATCCTGGTAAGTCATCTGTGGGCTCTGATGGACACTCCATGCCCACGTTAGGTCTGTATGGAGTCCGTGTATGTTGCGTCACGAACCTTCAGCTTCCTAACATGCTTAGGACTACCAGATGGCGTTGCCTGTCTAGCGTTAGGGCAGTAACAAGTCTGGGGTACTCCTCTCATGCTTTGGGGGTGTAGGAGGGATGCTTCAAGAGACTGTGCGTGAAAGCTTGCATCGGTCTGATTGTCCTGCCCGGTAGGCATAGAGAGAGAGTTAAGGGTATCCTCTGCATTGCCCTCAGTCATGTTCCTCGGCTACATGTATGTGTGCACACGTGTGTGTGTGTATGTGTCTGCGTGTTGTCATCCTCCTTGGCTACACATGTATGCATGTATGTATGTCCGTATGTGCACATGCTTACACGTGTGCCTGTATACACATGCCTGCATATACTTAGTCCGTGTCTCATTATGTTATGAAGGGACAATTGGTAGAGAATATAGCAATGGGTGTTTTCCTCTATCTACAGTGAATCTCAAAAGTTTTGGAAGGTTAACACAAGGAAGGCAGTCAGGCATGTGGCTCTGATAGGGAATAGGCTCTGGAATCCATCTGACTGGTTCTGATCTCAATTCTCCACATACCAGCTATGTGATTTTGGTTATCTAACTTCCCTGAGCACCAAGTTTCTCATTTCAAAGACCAGGTTAATCACCGTGTTTACATTACAGGGTTATTGTGAGGCTTAAATGAGATAATCCATGGCAAGTATTTGGCACCGTGCCTGTCCCATTGTAAAGGATTTATAAATGTAAATTACTGCTATGATTAATCAATATCTCTAGCGAGCTCTCAGGATTGCATTATAGATGGGCTTCATGTCCTTAAATCTCTGCTGAACTCATGCATACTTACAGCTTTTGGAGAAAGTGCATCGCAGGTGGGGGTTCCAGGCAGCTGGAAGCCCCTGGGTGACACAGCCCTTCTTCCAAGACGCTGTCCCACGTGTCAAGCTGAGTGTCTGCTGGCTTGACATTTTGAGTGTCCGTCTTCCTTTCCTGGCTTCGCTCCAGGTAGGGACTGCTGGCCAAGGTCACCAGAGCTCTCCGGGTCTAAACTGAAGGATTAAAGCAACTTCCTTCCAAGATAAATACATTTCCTTCCATGATGACTAAGTTCATTACCTAATTGAAAAAGCCATGCAAATGGCAAGAGAAGCCATGGGAGAGTGTGTGTGGGTGGGTGGGAGGCGTGCAAATGTGTGTGTGATCGAGTTTGTGTGTGTGTTTGAGACCACGCACGAGGGTGCTGATGGCCGTGTGCACCCTCGTGGAGTGAGGTGAAGGAAAATGAAATCCATAAATTCCATACTGCTGTTTGTGGAGCATCTTTGGAGTTTGGGTCTGAAGATTATAGTTGAGCTCTGCCAGTTCATTCATTATTTAATCCTTTAATTGATGACCGTGGCGGATGGCTGACAGCAGCACATCCTTGGCAGGGAGGCAAATTCCATTTATTTGTTTGTTCTAGTTGCACAGTTTAGTGGAGAGTGGGTGATGGGAGGTCACCCATGCTTCATGGTTCAAAATGTTGTTATAAATAACAATTAATCCACTTAGATATCTGGCTCCATTCAACCTGGAGAATCCTACTGGATATAAAAGATTCTGGAGAAGAATGTTGGGAAGGAAAAGCAGTGTTCCCATTCCTTGGCTCACTCCTGTCTGGTCTTCCAAATGCCCCAGGGTTTCCAAGATGATGAATATTCAGGAGGACTGGTGCCACTTCTTAATTCCTGGTGTTTGCTGGTGTCCTCTCTTTGGCCGTTAACCTCACATTACCTTGGGATGTTTCTTAAATTGCCCTGTTAAACTATTAAAATTTCTCTTATTCACCTGTTATGGATGTATTGTCTTCTTAAAAAGATTACAAATTCCTTGAAGGCAGGGATTATCCCTTAGCATAGATGCAGGATAGAGGCTTAATAGCACAGGAGGCGAGCACCCAGGGAGCTTCTGTTGGGTGCTGGGACCTGGGCTGGGAGCCTTCATAGATACTGGGCGAGGTTTGAGAGGCTGGAGAAAGTGAGAGATCTACCTGAATTCCCCAAATAACACAAAACCCAATATCATCACGTTAGCATAACACAACGTAGTAAAGGGGGAAAGATCAGAACTGTAAAATACTAAAACAAAAAAAAATGCAGTCTCATAAATTTGGAGAGAATATAGTAGCAACTCTGGTTGGATGCTCTTTACAAGAGATTTATGCTTCGTATTTCTATTCACAATCTGGTTTCCACTTTCATTATGCTCTTCAAATTGTTCTTTCTAAAATTTCCAATATACTTCAATTAACCAATCCATGGGTCCACCAGGTTTGGCGAAGGAAAACGGAAGCTAATCCACGCATTCTGGGTACAAAGAAGTTTTTTTTTAAATAGACTTTTCTTTTTTTAAAGAGCAGTTTTTGGTTTAAAGCAAAACTGAGCAGAAAGTGCAGTGAGTTCCCCTATATTCCCGATGCGCTGCCCCCACAGGCTCCCATATCCCACACCAGAGTGAGACATTTGTTGCAGGCGGTGACCCTACATTGACACATCATTGTCACCCCAAGTCCACGGTTTACATGAAGTTTCACTCTTGGGGTTGCACCATCCGTAGGTTTGGGCAGATACATGATGATGTGTATAGACCACCATAGCCTCATACAGAATAGCTCCACTGCCCCCCAAAATGCTCTGTGCCCTGGGCACAAATAATTTTATTGTAGGATTTAGAGACTTACTGAGCTATTGGAAGACATAGAGAACTGAAGTCTGGGGTAATCCACCATCAAAGATTTTAGCCCAGTGTATCAAAATAGGGAGTCCAAAAGAGTTCTCTGGGAAGCTTCCGTGATTCTCCTGTCTGACCTTGTGTCTTGCTTCATCTGCCCTCAGAAAATAACGGGCTTCCAAATCTCTCTCCACATGCCTGCCTTTCTTGGGAAACTCTAACTCAACACCATGTGGGGAAGGGGATTCTGGGAAATGCTTTTCTCACGTGATGCTTAGGCGAGGAGACGTTCCAAGGGGCTCGTAGTGCTGAGTCGACAACAGCCTTTTTATAGTTACCTTGCCGTGGAAGGTTGGCCTTTCTATAGCATTAGACCCTCGTCCTCCAGGAAATTCGCTTTCCAGAGAGGCACAGCCCAATGTATTAAATTTGTTTGTGGATTGAGCATCTTTCTTGAATCCTTGCCTCCTTCCCTGTCTTAGGATCCAAGCAGGACAACCTAGAAGAAAATCAATCTGGGATTCTTTCCCCTTTGAGCTCAGAACACATTGAATGCAGCCAGAAAGTCCGATGATCTGTTGCATTTTATAACCTCAAGGTCGTTTTTCTTATTCCTTGGGCTCTATCATATATTCTTGGGTCAGAAATATTGTTTTGATCCCCATTCATGTCTTTTTAAAAATATTAAAAAAGTAACAGTATACCTTCAATTCAGTGTTATTATTTTATAGTAACGTATCATGGGAGTCTCAATTACAGCACTCCATCAATGGGAAGAATAACTTGTTGAAGCCTGACTCTTCTAGAGGGGAGATCATGATTTTGCTGAGATTTCCGGGGGTTAATTTTGGAAGGGACACCGACTGCAGCAAGTATAGTGCTCTAGCTCGGGCTGTCTAGGATTTCCCAGCCTTTTCCATTCCAGTTGTAACCGATAAGCAGCTGCTTTGTCATGTGAATAGTAAGATAAAGCAGGCACTCAGCTCAGCCTGGCACGTAAAATAGGAATCACTTGAATGTCATGGTCATTGTCACCAAATTGATGTGAGTCCATCCTGTGTAAAGCTTTTCCATTACTAAAACAAAAGAAGGAGAGCAATGAGCTTTCCAGTGTTTATTTATTCAAGGAGGCTCAAAGTACAGGTGGCCACATTCACAGCATTGAAGATCCCTCCTCCCTGCTGAACGGTTTCATTGTTTGGGGGGTCACACTTGGCAGTGAATGGGAATCTCTGAAGATACGAAATGCGTAGGTAAACCTCCATAGAAAATTAGTTTCCGTTGTGCACCACCTACTTCCAGGTTCAAACTGTCTTTATATCTTGCTCCTTGTGTTTCTAAAGCTGCAAGTAAAAATTCGTGACTCATTACTGCACTGTGAACAGTTTGAGGTCATAAAGAGAGGCTCTCTCAAATTTGTGGCCACTTAAATTCACCAGCCCTTGTCTCATCTAATAGAATTTAGATCATCACTTGAAGCACCTGAAGGCTGGCTTGCCTCCTAAAACTCCCCAAAGTTAAGAAAGACAAAGACACTCCCTTTTCCTTTTCATTATAAAAGCAAAGCAGAATCATTTGAGAAAATCTGGAAAATACTGACAAGCAACACCAGAAAGCCAATTATAATGCGGTGCTCAGAGATTACCGCTATAAAGATTGGGGTAAATATTTTTTTAAAACCTCCCTTTGTTTTTATTTTTATCCTTATTTCTATTCCAGAGCCATCGCTATCTAGATATAAACACCCCTGAACACACCATATCTTATCAGGGATTAAAGATATGTATATTGTGTACTCTTCGATGGTCTGGATTAATTTACACATTATATCTCATTCCTTATTCTGTAACATCATATCTAATGGCTGCCTCCTGCTTTTTAACATTCTTTATGCAATAATGTTTCATTATATCGCCTCATAACAAACTTTTATTGACACATCCATAGGAAAATCTTGTCCAATCAAGCCAGAAGAATGCAGACGTCAGAGCAATTTGACTGTCAGTTGAAGGTTATTCTGTATACTAACCCATGAAGAAAGGAGTCACCGAGCAGGGGTGAGTGTTGGTGCTGGGTGTGTGAAATGGACCCCAAGATGACTGTGTTTGGGGGAAGTATTTTAGCAGTAGTCGCTTTGTTTCTCAAGCTTGAGGACACATATAATTTCTTTACTCTTGTTTTCTCCCAATATATCTAACAGAGACCAGCAAATACTTACTGACTGTAGAACCATTTGTAGGCAATCAAGAACTGGTAATCCAACCAGCCCATCTGTGTGTATTGAACACAAAGCGTGTACAGGAAATTTTGGTAGATGTTTGAAGAGAAATGAAGATAAAAATTCTCCCACCTCAGATGAGTGCCAGGTACTGTGGCTACACTGGTTGCCTTATTTTTTGCTAACAGCGTCCCAGTTTTGTTGTGGGTATTGTCGTGCATACCTTGCTCAGATGAAATATTTACTTTCCCAGCCTCCTTTGCAGGTAAGGGCCAACTCTAGCCAATGAGTTGCTGTGGGAATCTATGGGGACTCTGGGAAGGTTTTGACTTTTTCTAGTAAAGGGGACTGGCTTGACTGCCCTGTCCCTTCTCTTCTCCTTCTCCTGTATTCATGCATTGGACATAGATCCAGTGTCTGGAGCTGTGGCAGCCATATTTTAATCTTGAGGTAGGGCAAAGGCAAAGAATTCCTGGTCTCTGGTGGCATTATTGAGCTCCTAAACCAAGAGCAGCAACTTCCCATCTCTGGACCCGTTATATGTGAGTAATAACCCCTACTTGTCACTATTAAGTCAGCTAGTCTTTCTGCTTGAGTGCAGAGATCAATCAAAAAATGCAAATAACTGAAGATGTTTCCTAGGAATGATGAGAAGTTTCATTTGGCTGGAACAGAAGGTATATCAGGAATCAGAGAGAGAAGTATTCAGGGTTAGATCTGGATCATAAAGACGTCTATATGTGAAGCTTATCTGGAATATCTTGAAAGTAGTGATGAATTTACGCTCAATTTGGTAAACAGTAGGAAGTTACTGGTGATGTTGGGGCAGAATTTAGGACAGGTAAGCTGGTAGCAGTGGGAGAGATGAATTGGAGCAGAGGAAGTAGGAGTTGGGGCAAGAGGCAGGAGGCTATTGGTACAAACCAGGTGAAGTAAGGTGGTAGCTTAGTCTGCTTGGGCTGTAACAAAACCACAGCCAGAGTGGCTTGAGCAACAAAAATTTGTTTCTTGAAGTTCTGGAGGCTAGCAAGTCCAAGACCGGTCAAAGGTGTTGGCCAATTGGGTCGTTGGCGAGGACGATCCTCTGCCTTGTAGATGGCCATCTTCTCACTGTGTCCTTGCATAGTGGTGAGAGAGAGAGATCTGGGGTTCTCCTCCTCTTTTAGGGACAACATTCCTATTGGATTAGGGCCCCACCTTTATGACCTCATGGATCCTTCATCATCTTTTCACGGGACCTATCTCCAAATAAGTTGCACTGTGGGGTTAGGGCTTAAGCGTATGTACTTTGAGGGGACACAAACATTCAGGCCGTAACAGGGACCTTGCGATGGAAATAAAGGCTGGTGTCTGAGGCGTTGCAGGGATCAAGTCTATGACTGATGATGGGGAGAGAAGGCAAGTGATGATCAAAGATGTTTTTGAGTGTCAAGCTTGAGTGACTGTCAGAATAGTGAGTCATGTATAGAATTAGGAAATTTGGGAGCGAATGCAGATTTTAGAAGAGGTGGGTTTTTAGGCCAATTGAGCTGGAGGTGCTGTCTGGAGGAAGCATTGTGGTGGCTTGCTATAAACTTTGGGGGGCACATTTCCTATAAGACAGAGGTTCTTTAGGTGCATGATGCCATTTAATTAGCAAACCACCCCATGCGGCACTGCTATTCTCGTCTCCATTTTATAGACAATGAAACAGACATTTGTGGCGTTTGAGGCTAGAAAATTATACCCCATGTTACTGAAAGAAACCAGTCAAATTAGATCACCCCAGCTGCTATGGGTGGTCTTAGTGAACCATGGAGAACCCAAGTGGTTTGGAAAATTGGAGAGAAGCAAATGGAGATCGGATTTCCAACCAAGAAAGGAGATGGGGTCCGCAACTAAAGAGACTTCAGGAATGCCTCATGGAAGATGAAAGGCCTGGTGCATGAGCACCTAGGAAAGGAAACCACAGACCTAACAGCTAGCGTGGGCTCACCACGAGCAAGTTCTGTGCGATTGACTTCATCCAGAATGCTGACAGTCAACACAGCGTTTGGCAGGGAAAAGGACAAGTGAGTGGAACAGCTACTGATTAAAGAGCTTTTATTTTTAAAGGGACTGATTTAAAAGTAAATGTTAATCCTGTGGGAAGTGTCTAGTGACACGCTTTGGAGCTTTGCCCTTGCCTTCTGATTTCTTTTCCTTTTAATCTGTGATTTGCATGAATATTTGGGAAGAGGTTTATTAAATTTGTGTACAACTTGAGGCTGGAAGCCTAGCAAGCACGCTGGAGATAAAAATCAATACCCTGAAGGGTGTGAATAAGAGGGCGAGGGGGTCGAATTGAACCAGATCAATGCACTGGGGTAAATGTCAGGTGCCACACAGGTTCGGCTGCTCATGTGTGGAAAGGCATGGCGTGACAGCACCATATGTGAAAGGGAGTGGTAGTTGAGAGTTAAAGGATGTAATATGGCTGAAAAAGAGTAAGTACGAACTTGGCTGGCATTATGGTAAGCACAGGGCTTCTAGAATTCACAACAAAGTCGTCAGAGATATCTTTGTAAAACATGGATTGGCTCCTATCACAGAAATATCCTTGATAATTCTCCACTAAGTCCAAATGTCAAGGCTCAGGATATCAATCTCGTTCCAACAGCTTATTCTTGGCCTCATAGTCTATCCCACCTTCCCCCTAGTACATCTGATACATTGGGGTTACCAGAAAATTCTGTGTTCCTGGATGACACGGGGCCACTTCACTTTGTGAATGAGTCTGGACTCCCTTCCTCTCAACCCTCAACTTCTTCGTTAAAAAGCCCATTCCTTGAGAGAGAGAGAAGACAGAATGGTCCTCTCATCTGCAAGGTCTTTCCTAACTTCCACTCCCGTAGTCCAGCTCCTAGTAGGACTTAACTCCCCCCTCTACCAGGACCACAGAGCTCTTCATCCCAAGACCCACTTTCATGTCTCATGATTACTCATTCACTTCCTTGTCTCCCTTGATGGGAGGGCCATTTTTGTGATCATCTTTGTATCCCTGGGAGCATTCCCAATTTTGTCAGGCAGGACAGAAGGTGGTTGGATAATTCAAGCAACCGTCCTTGTTCTACTTCTGTAGGATGTAGTTAGGTTATTACAAATATCCATTTTCTAATTCTACCAATCCTTCACCTGACAATAACTTAATGCTGTAAGGGAACAATTGAAACTATGCCAAGACAAGCATGGATGTGCTATTATTTTTTAATTTTTTAAAAAAGGTTTATTTATTTGAGAAAGAGTGTGTGTGAGAGAGAGAGAGCATGGGGGGGCAGAGGGAAAGAGAGAGAGAGAATCTCAAGCAGACTCCACGCTGAGTGAGGAGCCCAGTGTGGGGCTCAAACTCATGACCCTGACTCCATGACCTGAGCGGAAATCAAGAGTCCGACGCTCAGCTGACTGAGCTGCCCAGATGCCCCTGTGGTGTGCTTTTAGAGGGAGAGGGAACATGAAAGACCAATGGACAGACCTACAAATTGAAATGGACAAACTGAAGTTGAAGTATAAGAGAGCAACAAGGATAGAGAGCACTCGATATGAACTTTGGAGTCAGAAAGCCATGGGTTCAAGTCCATATTCTGCCATACTAGCTGAGTAATTCTGGGCAAAGCACTTAACCTCTCTGAGCCTCAGTTTTCCCATCTACAAAATGGGCATGAAACCCTCTTGCATGGTTATGAGGGTTAAGTGCAAACAACAGGGGTAATGTATCTGGCAAGGGCTATGGCACGCGGTAAGCCTCAGCAGCTGGTGCTTGTAATATGGTGAACGGATCACAGAGCTGCTGGCCCTTGGCCAGGAGGAAGGGCTCAGGACTCATGTTTAGTATCTTGGGGAAGAGGGATCAGTCTTGGTCTACATGGCTCCAAATGGTAGAATCCAACAGTTGACAGCAACAAGGGGGCGGAACTGAGCTCAACTTGAGTCCCAAGAGTCCCAGATAACTTGAGAAGAGCTTCTAATAAAGTCACAAGCTCCCCGTCACTGGATGTTATTGAAGTTCGGGTTACTGTTGTCTTGCTGGGGCTGTCGGAGAGGCGACCCGACCAGCAGGGCAAGAGGTAAACCAGGGGTCCTCTACTAACTTCGAAATGTGGCTATCTGTGGTTCTGGGTGGTTCTAGAACAGGAGTGAACCAATGGTCTCTTGACCACAAGAAGAATGGATTTTTTTTTTTTTTTTTTTTT
>CM052890.1:9662530-9704974 GCA_028534135.1 Potos flavus | reverse complement strand
AGCCCTGGACTCCCTTGGGAATGCAGCCAGGATGGGGATGTGGGCAGCCATGGCCAGTGCCAGCCAAGCCTTCCAGATCTGGTCCATTTACCCTTTACAAAAATGAACATTTATTCTTCAGACAGAGGTGAGACGATACACAGAAGTTGGGGATTTGGGGTTAGCCTCCTGAAGAAACTCATATTGTTAAGAGAAACTCTGGTTTTCATTAGCAAAACTCAGAGAGAGAGAGAGAGAGAGAGAGAGAGAGAGAGAGAGTGTGTGTGTTTGTGCCTTGATTTTGATTAGTAGGAATCTGGGCTTGGCAGGGATGGAAATTTCTGGTTCTTGAAAAAACTCATTTTAAAATAAGCAGACTTCTGGGGTAAAACGCCTTTAGTTTCTGGATTGTGGCATGACTCAGTATTAATAGACTCTAATTTCACTTTATCGTCTTGTTTTCATTGAGTTTTGTGTTTGTTTTCGTTTTTGATTTTTTCCCCATTCGGCGAGGAATTCCCTAAAAATACATAGTAGATGGCCTTAAGCATTGGGAGTTGGTGGAGTTTATCCAAGAATAGATTAAGTCAAATGGGGATGAGGGTTCTGTATGCAGGCAGTGTGTAATCTTTTTAGATTGAGTCAGGGGAACAACTTAATGGAATTTTCCAAAAGTGGTTGGTTAAGAAGGAAGCAAATGGCGGCAACCAAGCAATTTCCTACTGCTAGGAATCAAGGGTGCTCATTGGAGGTGGAGAAGGAGGTAAGTGAGTGGGGTTATTTAGAAATTGGTACGTGACCAGAAAGTGCTCAGATCTTGGGAGGTAACTCAGGAAGAAACAGGATCAACTTAAAATAGCTTTCAATCTCCTAGCTCTGGAGGGAGCTCTGGGAAGAGGAACAGAAGGTGAGGAAGATCAATGTTGAGGGGTCAAAAATGTCTTAGCTCAGAAGGGGTTGGGAAGGAAAAAGATGGTCATCTGAGGGCAGGTCAGAGGTTTAAACATGCATCTGAACCTGTGTCCCGGGAAAGTGAGAGTTTGAGCTGTCAAGACTTGGGGAATTCAAATGTTGAAAGGAGACAAGAGTTACGGGATTTTGGACCTTATGATATTACTGAGAGCAGCTTTGGGAAATTCCCCAGAGGTAGCTGACATTCAGAAAATTTTCAAGTGGGCTACTCCAGCTGGGGAAATTTGAAAAAAACTAAGGAGGATGCTCTCCTTGGAGGCAAACAATATGGGACAAAGCTAGGGCATTCCAGAATGGAAGGAAGACACAGTCACCGTGGAAACTGAAATGTTGCACAAGTAAGTGAGACTTGAGAGCCTTCAGAATTGGAGAGTTTTGAGAGACGGGTATGGTATGCTCCTGGGATGGGTGGAGGGGTGGTTACAAGGCCACAGGTTTTGATGGAGGTTAGCTTCTGTGTTACCACCCAAAGCCCCATATGTGGCGTTGGGAGGGAATGGAGGGAATCATGCACAAATCATTGAGGGAAATCAGTTTTATTGGGTGAACCTTAAAGGAAAGGTCTTGAGGAAGGATGTGGTGGACTGGTCCTTTATTCACTTTCCAAGAGGTATTTTCTTAGGATATGGCAAAGTTGGCATCTAGATGAAACTCTTCCCTCAAATGAGTGTCAACTTTAGAGGTGGTGAACTTTGAACACAGGCCTGGCTGACTGACATGCTGGAAAAGCTGAACCATGTGGGGATTTTTGTTTCCTCTTTTACATTTCTTTGGTTTATTGTCGTTTTTGTTAAACTAACATGAGCTCTTTACTTATGATGAATGGGTCTAGATTTTATGAGATGTCACGTTTAAGAAACATTATATCTGCTTGGAAATTGATGTTAAGATTATAAATTACTCTAATGGTCATATTTGGTTCGGGGATTGAGTGATTTTTCTCAATATTCTGGAAATGGGCCTCATCCTATTATATTTGTTTCCTTATGATTCCCTGAGATTGTGGAAAGATCAGACATACAGGAGATTGGGATAATCACATTTTGAAGGTGTTAATGTCCCTGTGGGAAATTTCTCAGTTGGTGAAAATAGTGGAAAAGAAACCCTGCCCTCAAATGCACTTCCTTTGGCCCGTGTTGAGCCGATCCAGAAGGAAAGGAAAGAAATCAGGTGACATTACAGTGAGACTTTAACTGCTCTGTATTGCTCTGAATGAAGGAAAGAGGGAAGATAAACAAAAGCAGGATTTTAAATATTGAGTTAGTTTTAAATACTGAGTTAGTTGAGTTAGTTTTGCCTTTCTGGAATGATCCCAATTTAGCCCAATTTAGCTTTCCATAATATTCTTGTATTATCTTTTTAACTCCTGCTCTATCTTTACTTATGTCATTTAAAAATTTTCTTCTTTTATTTCTTTGCGACTTTTCTCTTTCTGCCTCATTAAATCTCAGTAGAAATTTATGTATTTTACTGACCTTTTCAAACAATCAACTCTTGAATTTGTTCATTCCTTCTGCTTATCTTTGTTTTCTATTGCACTGATGTCAGTTCTTACCTTTGTCATCCCTTTCTTCCACTCTTTGTAGATTTAGAGTCTTATCTGCTTACCCCCCACTCCACTCAAGTTCTGAAGTTGGATATCTAATTCACTAATTTTAGCCTTGACTTTTCAATGTCAGAATTTAAGAGTGTAGATTTCCAGGGCGCCTGGGTGGCACAGTTGGTTAAGCACCCATCTCTTGGTTTCAGCTTAGGTTGTGATCTTGGTCATGGGATCGAGCCCCGCATCAGGCTCTGTGCTCAGCATGGAGTCTGCTTGGGGATCTCTCTCCGTCTGCCCCTCCCCACCCCCGCATACTCTCTGTCTCTCAGATAAATAAAGAAATCTTCTACCACTCCTTTATTTGTATGCCACAAGTTTTGATACATAGTATTTTTATTCTATTTAATTATAAATATTTAAACATTTCTATTATGATTTCTATGTTGATTCATGAGTTATAGAGAAGTATGTTTTTAAATTTCCAGACTTATGGTTATTTTAAGTTAATTTAAAAATCGATTTCTATCTCAATTGTACTATAGCAAGAGAATATGGTACGCAGGATACCGAATTCTTGAAAATATTTTGAGAGTTGCTTGTGGACTAGTACATATCTATTTTTTTGTAAATAGTCCATGTGTTCTAGAGAACAACATGTATACATTCAATCTAACTTGTAAAATATGTTAACGTGTTTATATTCTTTTCCTTCTTGGCCCTCCCTTTCACTTAGGATGTGGCCCTTGGGATACTCTGGTTAATGGAAGGTTCTTAGCTTCCCCTTCTCTGTATTACATGGACACCGAGCTTAGTCTCCTATACCCTTGGGAGTGGCCCTTCATTTCCAAAATTCTAGATTCTTGGAATCAACATTTTCCCCAGGCGACTCAACTCTGGTATTTGCTTGGAAGTCTGGTGTTATGAAACTGATTTGTCGTCATTGTTGTTTTTGCCCTTGGGGATTTTCCTTATTTTCTTGTGAGCTCAGGAATGTCCTTATTCTTATTGTCATTCTTCCATCACCTGACTATTTCGTGGTAAAAGGCTGTTTCAGAACATTTTGGAGCACCATATTGCCAGAGGCAGAATTCTCTAGGTAGTCTTTACTGAAGAAATGGTAGGTAGAACTAGCCCCTTCTGTCTCTTCTCACTTTTCTATTTCTTAGATCTGGAGTAAGACACAGTCCTCAGGAATACCCAGTGGTCTGCCATCTTCTCGATGAGGAGGAGATAGAGCTCTTCTCCCAGGAGAGAAGCAAGAAGGTTCATGTTATTTTCTCTCCAAGTCCTATTTTTAATGTGTGACGGTTTTCTCTTCCATTGCAGTTGCAAGCATTGGGCTGAGATTTCATATCGGTTTGGTGACACTTTACCCCTTGCTTCTTCAAACAGAGATGTTTTAAGGAGGAATTTCAAAGAAAAGAAGACCATCGTGGTGGTAATGCCGACACACTTAGAGAGAAGTGGAGGGAGAAAGCAGGAAGGAGACAATGGAATGGGAAAAATAAGACTAAAGATAGGTCTTGGCTTACATGCAAGTTGCAATTTACATGCAAGTTGTGGAAGTGAGAGCCTATTGGCATAATTATATGTTCTGGGCCCTTTGATTTTCAGAAAGGGTCCCTTTCCTAATTTATTGCTAGTGACCTAAACAGATAAAGTAACAAATGATTGCTGCCGCGCTGGGTTTGTGCCGTTTTGGGGGGATCAGGGTTTGAAAACATAATCACTTCCATGAAGTGCTTACAACTTAGTTTGTTGGACAAGCTATAAAGAATGGTAAGAAAAATACACAGTAGTATATGGTCCCTGCTGGTGTATAGTATTAAAATAGTATAAGGGTTGGGACGCCTGGGTGGCTCAGTTGGTTAAGCATCTGCCTTTGGCTCAGGTCATGATCTCAGGGTCCTGGGATCGAGCCCTGCTCAGCAGGGAGCCTGCTTCTCTCTCTGCCCCTCCCCCTGCTCACACGTAGGCACATGTGTGCACGTGCTCTCTTTTTCTCTCTCTCAAATAAATAAACAAAATCTTAAAAAAAAAAGAAATAGAATCCAGGTTCATTTGGGTCAAGTTCACTGCAAAAACCAGAGAGGGGTCAAAGAAGTCTTCCCAGAGAAATAAAGACAGGAATTGGCCTCGACGTTAGAGGGGCAAGAGAAAGACAGCATCCAACTCTCTGCAGCGAGGAGATGTCTGTCTGTCTCCCCAACGCCTGAGGTAGGCCGGCTTCTGGAGCTAGGTGCCCACATGACTTAGAATAACAGTGTCACGCTGCTGACTTAAGAGAGCTACAACTTTCTCATTTTACAAATGAGAAAACTGAGATTCATGGCATAAGCTCACAGACCCCGAGGGCTTCGGACCTTCCATCTATTAGTCTTCCTCCACGTACTGTTTTTAAAACCTCTTCTAATTATACTGCTACTCTTGGTTAATCAGCAGTCACTTCAGACCATAATTGGAGTATGACTAACGAATGGAAATGCATAAGCATTGCATGGACGGTAATCACGTAAGACACAGTTATTGATTCTACTTTTTCTGTAACTTACAACTGCCTAATTCCGTGAAATACCTGTGATAAATAATTGGCTGGTGTTTGCAAATGCTTAGCTCTCTCTAGAGTAAGGTGCTATATTAATATAAAGAAAAAAATCCTTCGTGTCAAGCTTGGCACCTCTGGGCCTGGAGGTATCAATTAGCTGTTAAAAAGAAATTCTTGGAACAGAAGTTGATTTGATGATCTATTACACAGAAGAGTCAAGGTAAAGAAATAATAATCACAAATGATTTAGCCTAGAAAAAAGAGGGGAGACTCCATGAATCACCAGAGAGAGGACTCTTGATTTTTATCTTATTTTTGATGATAGTTTTTTTTGTTGTTTTTTGTTTTTTGTTTGTTAACCAATGTTTGCTTGCAAAAGGAGGTATGCTGAGCCACCTTTGGGTGAGGATGGCAGTCTCTGCTTGTCATCCCCGTGCCTAGTCTGCTAGCTGCTGTAACACCACAGCGATGGATATCAGCACTGAGTTCTGAGAGGGAAAACCTCGCCGCAGAGAAATTGTCTTTTGAAGTAAATGGAAACCATTTGATGATAGCCCGGGAGATTGCAAACATCAGGCATATATCGAAAAAGAAGAATGGCTTTTCTCATAGGGGAACTGGGAGCTCCAAGAAGTAATGTGCGTTACAGTAACGAAATCTGATTTCTTATTCTGGAATCATCTTCCTTGAATAAATACTATACATTATCTCTTGGTTAGTGCCGTGTGGAAGGGCCCAGGGATTGCAGATTCCCTGGAAGCTGATTTCTTATTTCCAATTTCCAACTGGCCCATCTTCTGCCATTCTACCCACAGCCCTTGGTTTCCATTTCACCCCAGACCTGCTTCCACCAGCCGGATGCCCATTCTTCCTATTATTCCACTTCTACTAGAAATTCCGAGGATTTTTTTTTTTTTTTTTTAGGTTAAGGACTTGAAAATAGCATCCTAGAAAAAAAAAATAGCATCCTAGAGAAAGTGTTCCTTTCTGTTTCTAGATTGATCTCCTTTTCTCGAAAGGTGCCCACACCCTCAAGCCATGTAGCTGTAGTAATTCCTAAAGTTCCCTAAGGAGACTGGAAGGGGTCTCAGATAAATCGCCATGTCCCCATTTTTTAGGGGAAGCAAAAGAGGCCCAGAGAAACTCGTAATTCGTGTCATAGCTTTATAAATGTAAAGCAGTCAGAAGAGTGCCTGATACACAGTAAACAACACTACCATTCTCGATCATTGCTTAAATTACCAGGGACAAAGCTGGAGGTCAGGAGGTCCAAGATGGACCAGATTGGAACGGGATGGTGTGTGGAAACCCAGCAGGGCGGCTCGAAGTCAGTGCTCCCTCAATTTTGATGCCCTAATATTTGCAGGATGGTAATATTTCTCGGGCACACTCAGCTTGCTTGAGCCAGAGAGGAAGGGTCCAGGGCCCACCGGGCACCCTGGCAGCTGAGGAATCAGCGTCTCAGCTCCCTGTAACACGTGCTTCGAAGCCTGGGCCAAGCACCGGGAACAGACCGTGACGACGCATGGAGAGCTTGTCTGAACGGCGGTGCTGGCCGGTAGCAGGCATGGCTCAGGCATTGGGTGGCGGTGGCAGTGAGGTTCGGAAAGGCAGGGCCGGCTGTGCTGCAGGGAGCCCAAAGGGAGGCCTTTGGGAAGAAGATAGGGCTCCCTTCTTGGGGGGACTTCGAGTCTTGGAGATGTTAGCCATTGTCCCGTGGTGCTCAGTGCTCTGACTTGGGGCAGAGTTGGCCTCACAGCAGAGGAGAGGACTGAGCAGCAGGTGGGGCCCAGGGGATGCGGGGACAGGCAGGCGGAGGGCCTTGTCGCTGTCTCTGACCCTGGTCACTGTTCTTCTCCACCATACACCGTCATTTCCTCCAAGCTGCTCAGTAGGTCGAGGGGGCAGTGCCCACATCAGCGGCATACGGTCGGGCCAAACCCTCTATTTGAAGGCTCCTTGCCAAGCTGAAAGCCCTCCCTCATGCTGTAAGTTGGCCAGACTTCCTTCCCCTTTTCTCTACAAAGCTTTTTCCTTTAGCTGCAAGCGACATGGTGATTTCCAGCCTCTAACCTTAACTTCTTCTAATAAAAACAAGTTTTCTTTTCTCTGATGATAAGAGCCATCCCTTGTAATTTAGAAAAGATGGAAAATAGGAAAAATACAAAGAAGCGAATAAAGACATCTACAGTCTTACCACAGTAGTTTAATTCTCTCGGATGCCTTTCCTATGTCCTGTGATGGAGTGGAGAGAAGCAGGGGTCTGAGGTCAGGGGTATCTTTGCCTCGGCCACTCATTACATAGTTCATCTCGGGCAAGTTGCTCAAGATCTGGGTCTTATTTCAGTACCTGTGACTTGTAGGGATTTCTACCTTTCTCTTGGGCTGTTATAAGAGTTAAATAATATAATGTCTATAAAGGGCAAAGTACAGTTCGTGGTGCACAGTAAATGTTTAATAAAGGATAGTTTGTTTTTTTTAAAAACAGGGATCATGTGCTACATGTTTTTTTAAAAGTGTTTTTAGATTTAACAGTGTAATCTGAGTATGGTACATATGAAATACTCTTAAAGAACAGTCATTGCAAATCTACAATGTGTTTCCAGCCCCAGGTTCTTACCTTCTGATGTAACTTGCTTCCACCGCCTTTCCTAAGAGTCAGACTACAAAGCATTAATAGTTGGATATTGCTGGATACTTCTAGCAATCCTTTTTTTTATGTCTGTTATGGAATGTTTTATATTGAAAATATTCCGGTGTGCACTTTGATGAGTCTGGGGTCCATGTGCTTGAGTTTTCATTGTTAGAGCATCTGTAGTTAAGAATTCACACAGGGAATTAGCAGTCCTCAGATATTCACAGGCAGCTTTCAAAAATTAGACCTGATTAGGGGCATCTGGGTGGCTCAGTGGGTTAAAGTCTCTGCCTTCGGCTCAGGCCATGATCTCAGGGTCCTGGGATCAAGCCCCACATCAGGCTCCCTGCTCAGCGGGGAGCCTGCTTCCCCCTCTCTCTCTGCCTGCCTCTCTGCCTACTTGTGACCTCTCTCTCTCTCTGTCAAATAAGTAAATAAAATCTTAAAAAAAAAAAATTAGACCCGACTCAAACATAACTCTGTTTAACACAAACCTGTATGACATCAGTATTTGGCCAGTTTTGCCGATGATTTTCAGATGTTTTGGCAGCAGAGTGTAAATCAAAAGCAAATGTAAATTGCAAAATTTGTAAACAACGCAGGATTTCATGAAGTTGACGAAAGTGATATATATAGTGGAATGGTTCCTTATTGCTTGAAAATCTCGACAAGGATCTCATGAGTTACAATTGAATACTAGGAAATCAACCAACTGAATCATAGAAAACGAAGATCGAGCTATTAACGCAAAAAAAAAGGAATATAAAGGAATTGAGAGGGGCACTTAGGTCTTCTGAATATTTTGCAAAAGTTATGCTTGGTTGTGAAGGGCGATGTATCTATGTTAACATAAAATATTGCTGAAAAAACTGTGTCCTGACTTCCCAGTCAACCCTTAATCCTTTGTACCTTGAGAATATGATTAGAATTTTAGCCTCCATTTTATTTTTATTATAAATTTTTAAAATTTAATTTAATTTAATTTTTAATTTTTAAAAAATTTTTAAAAGATTTTATTTATTTGACAGAGAGAAAGAGATCACAAGCAGGCAGAGAGGAAGGCAGAGGGAGAGGGGGAAGCAGGCTCCCTGCTGAGTGGAGAGCCCGATGCGGGGCTTGATCCCAGGACCCTGAGATCATGACCTGAGCCGAAGGCAGAGGCTTTAACCCACTGAGCCACCCAGGCGCCCTTAGCCTCCATTTTATTAAACAGAAAACAAAAGGACCTTTTCATAAAGTTTCATTATATTTTTCAAGATGAAAGTGTAGTCAAAATCTTTTCATTCTTTACAGTGAGATTTTGGTCCCTGTTTCACATGGCTTCCCTTCAATTGGCCCTTTTCCAGTGCCGATCATCCTGGGACATCGAGCCCCTCCTGCGTATGTTCCCCTGCTTTGCCAACAACCAGCAGGGGGTAAGTCTGACTGGGTGAGAGTCTACGCCCAGGTAACTGGTGCAGTGTGTTTCCCAGTTACCGGAAGACTATGCCTTGCCGTAGACTAGATCTGAAAGCCCATTTGAACTAGTACGCTTTGAATTTTTAATGATTCTATTAATCTCAATTGTCAAGATACACTTATTATTATGCTTTAATTAATATATAGTTCGACTGGAAAGAGTCGATGGAGAATTTCAAAGAAGAAATAGATCAACATCAGTTCCAGACTCCTGAGACGTTCATCCGCGTGCAGGTGGAGGGTGAAACATGGTCTCTTGGGTGCATTCTTTGGCTCTCGCAAATTGCGTTTGAAAGTGCCCTGTCGTCTTTGGGCGAGGACCTTTCAACCCCACCACGACCAGGTAGAAACAGAGATCACAGTATACACCCTTTGGAGTTTGCACAGACTCCCCGCCCTCCTTTGGTTCTGAAGATGAGCTAGTTGATAGTCAGTAGTTGAATTAACTGCTCTGCCTTGGGTTGAGATGGACCCCTTAGCTTTCTCCTGCCCACTTAATTCTTCCTCTGGTCACCATGCTGTTCGGAGCTTTGATTCGTTTCGTGTTTGTGTGTTTGCCAAATTAGTAGTTTGCTCTTGTGTGTTGACCTTTTTAATATTCTGTATTTTGATTGGTTGGTCTTACCATTCTCTCTCATTTTCAGCCTGGCTAGCCCTCCAGGGAAGAGGTGAAACAGCTATCCAATAAAAATACAAAATACTGAAAAGGTCAAAATACACTATTACAATAAATTACCATAACTCAAACGGGGAAGCAGGCATTAAAATTCTGATACGTACAAGGATAGAGATTGGCATGAGCGTTGCAAATGGCACTGCATTAATGCATCTGGATGTCAGAGTTCATGCAGAAGAGAGTAAACATTCTAAAACCAGAGTCTCGACATCATCTTGAGTCTCCTACGCTGTCGCGTCCCGCCATGTTTGGGTGAGATAAATGCTGCTCTCAACTGATGGCTTTCACTGTTTCTCCTTCTTCCGCACAAGTAGGGACAAGGGGGAGGAAAAAAAGGAAAGAACAAACATGGTCTGTGCGAGATGAAACTCTTAAATCAGGCTTGCGGAGGACCCATTAGAATTTATGACCGGTCAAGACAGCAAGCATCCATTTTATTTATTTTATTATCTGGGTCCTACAGACTGTCACTTGGCAGAAAGGACATGCAATGCGTGCAAGATGGAAGCACAGTCTCCAAAGCACTTTCATCCCCCTTTCAGTCAGCATATTTATTCTAAGGATATGTGGCGTGACATTGCAGAGAACCCCGGGCGGGGAACTGGGGACCTAGCCCTCACTCCTGTTGGCCATGCACCTGCTGTGGCCTGTGCAGGTTACTTACACCCCTAAACTAGTGGGTCCCTAACAACATCAAAGTCTTTGTGAATACGACTCAAGACATTGGAGATAAAAATGCGTAAGACAGTGTCTCGCTTTGTGAGTCTCACGTGATATGAACTACCCCTCTCCCTCCTCCCAAGCTCTGGGATCTTGAGCAAGTCTCCTAACCTCTCTGGGCCCTGATCCCATGTGTTTTCTAGAGCTAGAAGAAGAAACCTAGTGGTGGAGTGCATGAATCAGCGACCTGCCAGGAAGCACCCCCCCTCCTCCCCATCCCTCCCTCCATCCCACGGGAGGCACAGAAGCCAAATAAATCAAATCTCCAACCTGGAAGGCCATTTCATATTGGCTGAATCAATAGGAACTCCATTTTCCCTGAGACCTCACCAGCAAGCGTCACTGGGGTGGGGGGGTGCTCCTGACAGCCGGGCTGCTGGCAGCCGCGGTCCCCCTCACCTCTGCTGCCTGTCACCCGTAATGATGGCCGACCCCCACAGGGGGGCAGGGGGTGGCATCAAACGCTGACAGGACTTCCGGAGAGGGGGTCTCCCGCTTCTGGGCAGCCACCATCTAATCGGCTCCTGCTTGAACAAATTATCTCTTAAGTGGTAGCGTGAAGAGAGCTGTTAATCTACTAAATCATAACCCTTCCCCGCGGTGTGACGCTGCCTTTCCAGACAGACACTAATCTGCAGTCATACTGTCAGTTATGGTTTTGACACCAACACTCCGAATTGCCAACAGAAAATCGTATTTGACATTTAATTCCAATCGTGCAGAGCCTTTCATTGAAAGCGCTGTCAGTTTACCTTTCTTTGGGAGAAGGGGAGACAATATGCTCGTGGCTTCTGGAAATATTTTTTTTTTTCCCTCCTTGAAGGAGGTGGAGTGGGGGAGGAGAAAGGAAGAAAAATCAAACTTCGAATAACGTGCCAGTTGAAGAAGGACTTTAATCCTCACGATGGTCTGATGCCCCATCCACTCCCACGCGCAGCTGGTTTTTAATTCTCAAATTTGCTGCATTCCAGCAAATCTCCATCATTTTACATGGATTAGGCACTAATTCAGGTCAAACAAGGATTAATTAGTCAGTGTGAACCGGCCAGTGGCCTCCATGTGCCAACGAGTGTTTTAAAATAATCTGTTCTTACTTTGAATCGGTATTTTCTGAGGGCGGGGCCTCTGGAGTGTTATGAAATTGCAATCAGGTATCTGACAGAACTGGAAATGAGGAAAAATGTCAGTTTTAGCAGTGTTTAAATCTCACCTGCCACTGAAATGCCACCCGTCTCAAATTGGGTCCTGTGGGAAATGAAGGGGTAGAGGGAAGGCTGGAAAGGTGCTGTGCTCATTGCATGGGAGATCAGCATTTAAAATTAGGGGTTCACAAACCTGGGGGTGCTGGGGGGTCAGCTGGAGCATTTGTTAAAAGACAGTTTGCTGTTGGGTGCCCCCCACCCCCAGGCTTTCCGATACAGTGGGTCTGGGGTGGAACCTGAAAATGTGCATTTTAAAAAAGATTTTATTTATGGGACAAGCACACTGAGCTGAGCACAGAGCCTGACAGGGGGCTCGATGTCAGGACTCCTGAGATCATGATCCGAGCCGAAATCAGGAGTCAGATGCTTAACTGACTGAGCCACCCAGGCACCCCTGAAAATGTGCATTTTTAACAAGTTCTTCCGTGATGCTAAGGCTGCTGGCTCGGGACCGCACTTTGAGAATCACGGGGTTCAGCTAGGGCAGAGCGGAAATAGGGATCAGAGCAAGAGAATGGGGCGGGGGACGCACTGACCCCCAAAGAGTCCAGAGAGCAAATCAAAACTTCCAGACATGGCAGATGGGTCGGAAACATGGCCCCACACCAGCCAATAAATGAGGACCAGGGGACCCGTGACGTGGTGCAGCCAATCTTTTCTGCCTCCCTTGCCGCCTTCCCAACCCTTTGACTGTCTCAGCGATACAGACGGAAGGAAGGAGTGGGGGCAGAGATTAAACTGAAGGTACCCTATTTGAAGCACAGAAGATAGAATAGAAGGGAAAGTATTGATGGGGATGCTCTTTGAGCCTCATTACTTGTGGGACGCAACTCAGATGTCACGGAAAGAGTACCTAATGGGGACACACGAAAAAAATCCAAGTTAAATTCAAGTCTTGGCTTTATACCTTGTTACTTGCGATCTCTAAGGCTCAATTGCTTCATCTAG
Organism: Potos flavus; assembly: GCA_028534135.1. Classification (NCBI taxonomy): domain Eukaryota; kingdom Metazoa; phylum Chordata; class Mammalia; order Carnivora; family Procyonidae; genus Potos; species Potos flavus. The sequence continues at coordinate 9,692,296 of CM052890.1, read as the reverse complement.
AAAAATGGAGATGGTGATACTTATTGCTTGGAATTGCTCCCCAAATTAAGAGAATGCACCGGCTGGAAGGAGTGACACAAAGTAGCTGCTCAGTAAATGTTTGTTGCATTTCTGTCCTGCACCCGCCCACCATCCAGGCCACAGCTAGCGAGGGAGAGCATCGCGAGAGCCATGTTAACGTTGACTCTGTTGTTATAGAGCAGATAAAATTGCCTGCAATGCCCCCTGGACCTGGAGAGGACTTTGTTACCACCCTCTGCGCAGGTTAGATGCTGATCTTGATGAGAGAAGATTTGGAGAAGCTAGGTGGTTATCTGAGCATTTGGGTTGGAGAGGAAGGGAGAGAGAGATGAGGGGGCCAAAACGAGTGGGGGGAAAGAGAAGAGAGGAGTAGAGGAGTGGCAGGGGCGGTGTGTCCCCCCTTTTTTAGACTTAAGGGCCTCTATAATGGCATCTAACACTGCCTCGGGGTGGAGATTCCACTCAAGATGATGCTTGTAAGAAATATTCCGCTTACACGGATGGGCCACGTATGAGGCATTCTATTCCCATAGCAACAGTGACAGAAATGGCAAAACTTAGAGTCTCTTTCAGCTGGGCTTTGTGACGCAAGTATGTCTTTTGGCTTCTGATGGTAACTCTCCTGGGGCTGACCAAACCTTCCAGCCCTTTGCATCTTGGCCACCCAGCTGGGAATGCCTGACCACCACGGCTGGTGAAGGGGGCTCATTCCACAGCTGTTGGCTGGGGGCGTCCGGGGAGGCCGGCTGTTAGGGATCCACATGGCCCTTGCCCCAGAGACAGTAGGGTTTGATGGAGGGACGTGTAACCTCAAAATTTTCCTAAAGTGTGAAATGTGTCTCAACAGGACCAAATAAAACGACGATGACAGGTAGGAGATCAGTGATTCAGCAAGAAGTAATCAGGGGGATTTCTATAACGAGGAACTTGGCCTTGAAAGGAGAGACTGGCTAAAACATGGTGGGTCTTTGTCCCGGAGGACCTGGTGTTGCAGGCAATTGATCAGACAGGGTCTGGTGGCCAGAGGTTGGGGTGTAGGTGCCATCGTGGGTAATGTGATATGTCAGCGTGATAGGACCAAGGGTGCCCAGGTCAAACCTTATTTCCAGGGGTGTCTGGGAGGATGTTTCTGGATGAGATTAGCATCTGAATTGGTAGGCGCAGCCAAACAGATTGCCTTCCCCAATGTGGGCGCACATCATCTGACCCTTTGAGGGCCTGCATATAGAACCAGAAGGCGAAGGAAGGAGGAATTCACCGTTTTTGCTTCCTGCCTGCCTGGCCAGCTGGGACTCTGGTTTTCTCCTGCCTTTGAACCTCAACATACGTGGTCAGTGTTCCCAGTTCCCTGAGTAGGATCATACCACTGGCTTTCCCTGGGTTCTCCAGCCTGCAGACGGCAGACTGTGGGACTTAGCCCCCATAATCACGGGAGCCTGCTCCTCCTCATAAATCCCTCCACATATATATGCATGTGTGTATCCTATTGACTCTGTTTCTCTGGGGAACCCTAAGGCAGGTGCCAATGGGGAAGAAGTTCAGTTTTGGGTTTTTTTTAAGATTTTATTTATTTGACAGAGAGAGAGAGAGAGAGCGCAAAAGCAGGGGGAGCAGCAGAGGGAGAGGGAGAAGTAGGCTCCTGCTGAGCAGGGAGACCGATGTGGGGCTCAATCCCAGAACCCTGAGATCATGACCTGAGCCAAAGGCAGACGCTTAATGACTGAACCACCCAGGTGCCCCAAGAAGTTCAGGTTTAGGAATCAGGCCATGTTATCAGGGCAGAACAGCTTGCAGTCTGAATGCTTGGAGTATGGGACTTGAGCTCCTTCATTCGCCCTAATTAAAGACAAGAGTGGCTCAGAGGTCTGGGAGGGGCTGGGCCTTCCCCTGAGACCCGGAGGCTCCGGGAGGACAGGTGGGGCAGGGATCAAGGCGGGCCTTTATTCTTCCTGGCTGCGTCTTGTCTGCAGGTGGCGAGTGTACCAGACAAGGTCTCGGACGGCTTTGTGCCGCTCCGTCCCAGGAATGGTCTGCCTGACTCTGAATGCAGAGTCTGGTGAGGGCAGAGTCCCCTGAGCTGTTAGCTTGGACTGCAGACTCCACCTGCTCTCCTGAAGCTCCCAGCAGTGAAAGAGGAGCCCTTCCTCCAATGCTGGCTGTCTCTTTCCCCATTTTCCCACATCCCTCGCCATTTCTGGGGAGTGGAGAAAGGGGTGTCGGGAGTATGTGCGCATGCGCGCACACAAGCCTGCTGCCTTTTGGCACAAGCTTCCCTGTCGGTCGGTGTCTAATACTCTTCTTGTCGTGAGAAGACTTGGAGGCGGCCGCGGCAACAGCGGGGACAGACATTGTTGAGAAACTTGGAAGATGTGTGAATTGTCCATTTCACACGGCTCCTTTAATGCCGAGGTCCTCCCTGGCGATAATGACAGGGGAGGGCAGGAATGTTGTGTTCTCTCTTCCCAGTAGGGTCTGGGGCAGCCGACTACTGTGCAATCTTGGGAGAACCACAGCCCCCCGCCGGGGATGCCAGAGGCTCCCCCAACCACGAGGGTGTTTGTTTATTTCATCTTTCACCATATCAGGCCTAATTAGCGCGAGCCTATTTCTCCGATCTTAACAGGGGTAAGGGAGCCTAGCATCATGTCTTCCCTGGGTAGACAGCCAGCAAACATTTATCGGTGATGGTGACAGTGCTAAGCACAAAGAGAATTCTTAGAGGTACAGAGGTGGTGAGATTTGGTGGATACATCTGTGCCCCCAGCCAGATTTAAACAGGAAGAAGTCAACCGATTGCCTCCGTTAGTATCTGAAAGTTTCCTCCTTATAGAAAAAGACTTTTCTTTGCAGAGCCCAGACTTTATTGCCATCAAGGTCACTGGGTAACCTTGGGCCAGTAACTTTGTATCTCTGAGTCTCAGTTCCCCAGGCTTCCTGGAGGTATTACGGGACTCAAATAAGATTGAATGTGCTTACGGTAAATTAACTCAATAAATATTAACAGTTAGGATAATCGCATAACGTAGTGGTTAAGGACACGGACAACCTGGGTTTGAACTCTGGCTCTGATGCCTACGTGCTGTGCGATCTTGACTTCTCTCTGTCTCAATTTTCTCATCTGTGAATGGGGATAATAAGAGAATCCACCTGATAGGGTTTTATGATGCTCGAGTAAATAAATTTTGTAAAGTGCTTAGAAGAGTTCTTGGCATATCGTCACTGCTATGTAAATATTCATAAGTTAAACAAATAAAATTAGGCATTGCCCTGCAGTGTATCATTTGGAGAAAATCCCCTGACAATGGGACAGTAAAAATCTAACCTTTCTTAACACTGCCACTTTGGGATTATTTCTGAATTGGCCAGCTTTGCCCATGCAATGAACAGCCTCAAACCTCAGAGAAATAGGAATTTCTCACTTACATTTTTAGGTACACTGCTGTGGTTGTGTGGGGCTCTGCTCCATGCCTTTCATCACTCTGGGACTCAGGCTGGAAGAGTAGCTCCAGTGTGGATGTGCCCACACTTTTGACAGAGGGGAAGATCATGTGATCTGAGTGGACCCCTGCAATCGCATATAAAGCTTCTATTTGGATGTGACGTGGCTGAGCCCAGACAAATCACATGGCAGTGGACCTGAGTGCACAATTTCCTATCTGGAAAGGGGGTCGTGTGTGTGACTGAACAAGGCGTCTTTCTAGAACAAGAACCAAGGAAGTGAGGAGATATGGCCCCATTTCATGAGGAATAGTTGAGACAGTTAGCCCAGAGAGCTTCAGAAGTATACATGTCTCCACATATTTGAAAGCTATTTGGTGACAGATTGATGAGATATATACTGCGGGGGTATATATCTGAGCTAGGTTACGAAGCATAAAGCAGAGCTGGCTCAGCATACGTTTATGAAAATGGGCTGCCGATCATGGCTGATCATGGCAGTGGGTCTCCTCATGTTTGACCCCAGTTACTGGAAGTATTTAAGTGGTGGCATTAGCAGGTCAAATGAGACGACTTAGGAGGGCTTCATGTCATCGTGTATTCCCCCAAATTATTTTCCTTCTGAATGGAAGCCAACCCTACAGAAGTTTGAAAAATAGGACCAAGTCATTTGGGAGCAAGTGTGGCTGATTAGACACTAGTGTTAGCCTTGCCTAGGACCTGCGGCGAGATGTCACGGTCCCCGGTGCTGGTCATCAGGCACTTCTGTCATCAGGCATTTTAGTCTTTTTCTTCTGGGCGTTTGGGAGGATCGCACCTCCCCGCCCCGCCCCGTGAAATTAGGCGTTTCCATGGGCTTTGCTTTGACCAATGAAATGTGAGTGCTGATGATGCCTGTGACTTCCAAGAGGAAACTCGGAGAGCCAGTGGGATTCACCCCGCCCCCTTCCCGCTGTTGCAGTGACTAGGAGCATATGCGCTGGGAGGAAGCCTCTGGGAGCCCCCAGACTTCACCCATTGCAGGGACAGATTCCCCTGCTGATCCACGTTGCTCATGTATTGGGACTGAGACAAACACTGTCGTAGGCAGTGAGATTTCTCGGCTTGCTTGTTACTGCAGCATGATCTCCTCTAGCGTGTTTGCTTATGTTTCCCCCACAAAAGCAGCGCTGTCCACAGAACCACCTTTGTGATGGTGAATGTTCCAGTAGCCCGGTGAAGAGGGTAAAAAGAAACAGGTGAAATTAACCTTAATAACAAGCTTTATTTAACCCAGCAAATCTAGAATATTATTATTTCAACATGTAATCAATGTCAAGAATTAATGAGGTCTTTTACACTCTTCTTTCTGTCCAAAGCCTCTGAACTTTGGGGTGTACTTTTTTTTTAAAGATTTTATTTCTTTGTCAGAGACAGAGAGAGAGAGAGCACAAGCAGGGGGAGCTGCAGGCAGAGGGAGAAGCAAGCTCCCCGCTGAGCAAGGAGCCTGATGCGGGACTCGATCCCAGGACCTCGGGATTGTGACCTGAGCCAAAGGCAGACGCTTAACCAACGGAGCCACCCAGACGTCCCTGGAGTGTGTTTCACACTCACAGCACCTCTCAGTTGGAGCTAACTACAGTTCTAGTCACAGCCACGTTGGCCAGCCCCGATTAGAGGCTTCAAGAATAAGACTTCGCTTTCTCTGGACATGGTTAAGGGGATGCCACAGGCTTTTTTGCTATGGGTTGTTTAACTGGACCCAGATTCATGTTGCAAAGGGGAAGGTCTGTTACATTGATTTTCATGTAAACTAAAGGACAATGGAGCCAAACTTTACTTTTTATCTATAGTAGCAGATAGAAACAATGCTGAGGGCCCTTTTGCACACATGATTTTGTGGCTTTTAAATAAATGGGTAATGCAGTCTTGCTGAAAGCCAGACACCTGTGTGTGTGTGTGTGTGTGTGTGTGTGTGTGTGTAACCAGATGGTAAAAACTGTCCCCCTCCCCCGGCTCACTTCTTACCCACCCCTCACCTTGACCAGTACTAGTGACACTAGCCTCCTCTCAGAGTCCCTTCATGTATATACACACAAATGTGAATTTCTCTTATTTCTATTTTACACAGAGGGTAGTGTACCGCACACACTTTTCAGTACCTCGCTGATTTTTCTATTTCCCTTAAAGTAGACGAACACTGGAGTTCCTTCTCTGAAGACATGGAGATCCTCATCTTTTTTCTTTACTTTTTTCTTTATGCTACAGCTCATTGAATTGTTATACCATACTATTTAACCTAGTCCCTTTTTGATGAAAAGGAGAGTCATGATTTAGCAAACAATGCTGAAATAAACGGCCTGCGCCCGTGTCACTTTGCGTGGGTCCCAGAGGAGGCATGGCTGGGGTTAAAGGACCAAAGATTGACGTTATGTTCTGCTGACTTATCTATCACGGACTGAGAGAACTGAATTAAAGTCTTCTGCACCTGGCAGGTTTTTGTTTATTTTTCTATATGTCTGCGTGACTTCAGCTTTAGGAATATTGCTGTTAGGTAATCAGATATATACATGTTCATCGCTGTTTATAGCTTCCTTGTGAATTGCACCCTTTCGTATTAAATAGAGCCCTTCTCTGTGTCATTTAATGCCTTTTGGCCTCAATTCTACTTTGTCTAATATTAATATCATAAACCCGGCTTTTATTTCATTTGCATTTGCTTGGTATACCTTTGTCCTGGCTTTTCTTTTTTTTTTTCTTTTTTTTGTTTTGAGAGAGAGAGAGCATGCATGAGAGTGGGGGGGAAGGGGGGAGTGGGGAGGAACAGAGGGGGAGGGGGAGAGAGAATATTAAGCAGGTTCTACACCCCATGCAGCGTTCAATCTCACAACCCTGAGATCATGACCTAAGCAGAAATCAAGAGTCTGATGCTTAACCAACTAAGCCCCCCAGGTGCCCTCCAGGCTTTTATTTTTTAAAAATTGCTTTGTTTTCCATCTGTCTCCTTACAGCCTGGAGTCTGGATTTTCTTTGTGCTATGACCTGAAAAATTTACTTTTAATAATGATTGAAGCTCATTTACATACTGATAGGTCCGCTTGGGTTTAGTTTTTCATATTTTATGTGTCTTTCTTCTCAAGTATTTATTATTGCTTCTTAAGTGTTTTACTCTGTGATCTTTGCTGTGTGTGTGTGCGTGTGTGTGTGTGTGCGTGTGTGTGTGTATGTAGTTCTTCTGATATTTAGGAGGGTTAGTGTTTTTGTTCTAGTTGTTACCTTCACAGAATTAATTATAGCTTTATATAATTCTCTTAGCCCCAATTTTTCTACACAGTATCTATGGTTTCCTAGCACATACAGATATAAACCTAATGTGTTTCTGTCCCTTTGTCCTTCCCTTCTTCTCCTTAATTCAGACTTCTCCTAAATTTGGTCAATAACATTATCTTACCTGCAGCTTACTTTTGAACTCTCACTAGGCTTTTATTCCTTCTCATCTACCTCGATTACTAGATTTGTTGGGTTTATGTAATATTCTCTGACTCTCCTCTGTCACCGATGAGGCAAACAGCAGAATTACTCTACCTCCTTTCTTCTCTGTCTTCTCTTGTCCATTTTTCTGTTACCTGTCTCTTTCCTAGATGGTCAAGGCTTCTGACATTCCCATTCTCCCCTGTCATCCACATTCATGTGTGTGTGTTTCATTTTTTTCGCTCTGAGCAGTGTGTATGTGAGACTCAGACAATTCTTTTCCTCCGGCACCTCAGACAATTCTCACATGGTTGCAGTTGACCCTCCCGAAGTTTCCTCAAGAAGGGCTGTGGGTCATTGATCCTGGAGTGTGTGCAGGGTCACAGCTGTGTGCTTGTGGTCATTAGACTTGGAGGATAATTTGGATAGATGGAAAATTCTTGTCTCAGATGGCGAATCCCTGGGGAGTGTAAGGGAGTTCTCCAGGGTCGTCAAGGGTCGGATGTTGCTGGGGAGAAATCTGAAATAAGCCCGTTTTTTGTTTTTTGTCTTTTTTTCCCCTTGCAATTGTACTTTTAAATGCCAGATCAAAGGATTCTTTACCTTGAAAGTCCTGCGGCTTTGCCAGGAGATGCCTCGGTGTTGACTTGTCTGGGTTGATTTCCCTGACCACGGTATTCCTTTTCAGCAGGCAGTGTCAAGCCTTCTCTTTCAGGAGAGTTTTCTTCAGTTGCATTGTTAAATATTTGTTCTCCTTCATTGTTCTGGCTCACTTTGGTTTTTTTTCAAGGGAGTCTAATATTGGCTCTCGTCTGTCTGTCTTTTAGATCCGTGCTTACAGCCCTCGTGTGCTGCGACTCCCCGTTTCATTCTGTGGCTTTTATTCAACTTTGGCAAATCTGTCTTCATGTCCCTTTTTATGTTTCCTGCAGCGTCTTCTCCCTTCTGTATCTCTGTATGTTGTTTTCACTTTGCTCCTGTGATGTTTGTTCTATTTTTTAATTTTTTCTACTTCCGTCCTGAGTTTGGCCAGCCACATTTCATTGAGAATTTTTTGGAACTTAATGATTTTTCTGTCCTTTGTTCATATTTTTTCTTATGCAGTCTCTGTGTTGGTGCTCAACCAGTTATTTATATTGTTATTATTATTTAAAGATTTTATTTATTTATTTGACAGAGAGAGAGTGAGAGAGAGAGAGAGCTCAAGCAGGGGGAGCAGCAGGCAGAGGGAGAGGGAGAAGCAGGCTCCCTGTGGAGCAGGGAGCCTGATGCGGGGCTCGATCCCAGGACCCCAGGATCATGACCTGAGCCAAAGGCAGGTGCTTAACCAACTGAGCCACCCAGCCCCCCCATACCAATTATTTATATTATTATTATTATGGCTATTATTATCTCTTTATAATCTCTGTGATGTCCTATATACTACAACTACTACATTGACCGCTGAAGAACGCAGGGGTTAGGCAGTTGAAAATCTACGTATAACTTTTGGCTCTTCAAAAACTTAAGTCCTAAGTTGACTGGAAACCTTACCAATAACATAAATAGTTGATGAACACCGATTTTGTCTGTTACATGTATTCCATACCGTATTCTTACAATAAAGTAAGCTAGAGAGAAGAAAATGTTATTAACATAATCATAAGGAAGAGATAATACATTTAGAGTACTGTATTGAATTTACTGGAAAAAAATCTCACATAAGTGGACACATGCAGTTCAAACCCACGTTGTTCAAGGGGCAACTGTATTTTTGTCTTTATTCTGGTTATGACTAGTAATAATAATACCGTTGTTGTTATTCACAGAATGGGTCGGGTTTTCTGAGCTGGCTCTTTGCTAGAAGATCATGGGTGGGGAGGGGTCCGGCCAGCCGTCTTCCGCTCCCTGGAGACAGACTCCCACCGGCCATGGCTCAGCCGTGATTCTCTGTGCGTCCTGCCTCGTCTCTGCTGCTGTGAGCCCGCTGGGCCCCAGGGGGCCTAATGTCACCTGTTCTGTTCACTTGGTCCCTGGAAACAGCCCTTACCTTCTGACCATGTCAATGAGGTGGCTCTTTTCTGAAATTTGTCCCCGCCAGGCTCTCCTGTCAAGCCTGTTGCTTCTGTTCTTCGCTTCCCCCAGTTCAAGCCCAATCTCAGCCAATCTGGGGGGGTCCCCGACATGCCCTTGGGAATCTGGATTATATCCATCTCTGAATTCTGGGGAAACTATGTTTTGCACAGTTTATAACTCTCCTCTTGCTTTTGTGTGATTCCTAGTGGGGGAAGAAGTAAAAGAAATGGGAGACGGTTCCTTATGGATCTGCCGTGTTCATACCAGAAGTCTTGATTGGTTGGAGAACCAACTTGAAATCCTTTCGGAGCACAGTTGTGTGGCTTAATTTAAAGCTGGGAGTGCTTGGTTGTAAGTAGAGAAGGCTGCCTTATGAAATAGGGTTTTCTCTCAGCAAGTATTTCCAAAAATACTTGGAACAGTGTTGTTCTTTATGAATCTCTACCGATTCTGGATACCTTCCTCAAGAATCCAGAAAAGATGCTTTTATAAATCAGCAAACTTGTATAATTTATGCCTGCAGGCCCTGAGAGAGCTTGTCCTTTTTATCGGTTTCTGACCCAAAACTGGAGAATGAATGGCTAGAATTCCGGCATCCCACCGTGACATCAGACAGCCCGGGGTCGTCGTGCAAGGGCGCCCTCGTATTCAGCTGGTAGGGCTGTAAATTGGTACAAGGTTTCTGGAGGGACTCTGGCAATCCATGTGAAGAACCTGAAAAAAATTCACACGCTTTCAGCCAGTGAATCTATTTTTAGGAATTCAGCCTGTGGATATAATCAGAGTCAGAGAGATCAATGCCCAAAAATGATTACCAAAAATTGAACACTGCTTAAGTGTTCAAGGGTGCTAGTTAGGACGTGGCATGTGTATTTGACAGAGTAGAAATCACTCATTAAACATTTTAGTGTTGTGGGAATACGATCGTGACACTCTGTTAGGGTAGGATATAAATCTATAGGCCAAGTGGTCTCAGTTATGTGAAATATGCAAAAAAAAAAAAACCCAACTGGAAAGAAATATATCAAACATTAATAATGAGCATTTCTAGTTATGAGACAATGGAGTTATACTTATTTTCTCTGTGTACTTTGCTGTGTTTTGAGTTTTTCTCCAATGAGCACGTCTAATGTATTTTATAGCGGCCTTTTATTTTTAATTTAATTTTTTAGGAAATGCGTGCATGTGGGATAAAAAAGGCAGAAGGATATATAGTGAACAGTCTATTGCTCGATCTCTATCTCCTATTCATTGATTCATTCATTCATTCATTGATTCATTCATTCACCCATTGACGACCTGGTTCTCCCTGCAAGCAACAGGATTCTTTGTTCATGGGTGTATGTTCAGAGATATTATGTGCGAGCCAAGTAAAAAGCCCCACACATGTATCTTCTTTTCCTTTCCCTTTCTTATATAAATAGTAGCAAACTACACACACGCCATTCTGTTCCTTTTTTTTTTTTTAACTTCATATATTTTGGCAATGATGTCATATCAGTATAGAAAGAGCTTCTTCCAATTTAGGAATTACTGCATAGAATTCCATTCTTTGGTAGTATCTTGATTTGGTTAAATCAACACGGAAACTGTTACTGATCTTTTTCTGTTGTTATAAACAGTGCAGTGATCAATAACCTGGAACATGGGTCATTTCCAACACGTATGGAGGCTTATAATCGGTGATAGCTCATTACAACCATCAGGAGGGTTCTAGAAGGTGTCTTGCTGCCCATGTCCAGCTTGATAACGCAATGTCGACTGAAACAAGGCTGGGATGGGGAGGAGAGACCGGAAGGAAGGAAGCCCATTCATGGCCGAGGGATGAGAATCATGTCATAGGTGCAGTATTAAGTTAGGCTTGTTTCCCAAGTAGTAGTTCCTCCATTTCAGGGACCCTTGTCCACCTACGTCTGTGCAGCATCTCACCGAAAACTCCTTGCTGATCGCTCACTGCTATTATTTCACCCTTAAGTGGGGCTTCTAATGCGTTAAGTCTTTTTGGCGAACTTTTCTCAATTGACGCTTGTTAGCCCATGGAAGAGGGTAGAGCAGTTAATACCCCATCTCACGGGTGGGGACAATTAGCAAGCGCCGGGTCCCCCGTTCGGTGACTACACTAGCGCCGCCCTGAGCCAGCACACTCCAGTTCCAGCCGTCTGCTCTCTTTCTTCCTGTCCATGAAGTACATGACAACTTCAGCTTTCTCAGCTTCTTTCTTCGGACAGCCATTTTTCGTGGGACAACTCATTTACTTACTTGGGGCAATATTTCACCCCCAGCTTCTCTTGGAGGTTTTACCAGGATTGCTTAAAACTAGACCTTCTATGTTTGATTTCTTCATTGAGATTTTATGGCTCTGGCGGGCTATTTCCCACTAAAAATATTGCAGCTGTTCTCATTGGCGTTGAACTTTAGGGCTTCTGTCTCTGATTTATCTCGCTGTTGGAGCAGACCCAGAACTGTTTTCTAAGGACAGTCTTGGACCTTCATGGGGCTACTCACTCAGCTCATCTCAAGCTTATATCCTGGCTAGGCTCCTTAATTTTCAGGCAAGGATGTCAAATATGCTCTTTGCTCTGCAGGCTGTTAAAGCATAAAGATCAGCCTTTAGTCAGCAGCACAAGTGTCTGTCCCCCAGGTCCCTGTTGGAGGGCAAACCCCTGAATCCTTTGTTGTCTAGTCCTTAAGCAGCACTCAGCGAAATGCCAATCATCTACCGCTTTTCCATGTATCCCTTATTGCCACCGATGTAGAATGCCTTTCTCTCCTTCTAGAGTCGAACTCGACATTTTAATCCAGTCGTTAATCCAATCAACAGAGAGGCATAAAGCATGACTAGGTATCAGTACTGGGTGCCGGTCGAGGTCTTGGGAATACAGCCGTGAACAAGACAAAGTGGCTACTCTCAAGAAATTTGTATTCTAGTTGGAAGAGACAGACGGATAGACATTAAACAAATAAAAAGAGTCAACGTGTAGTATGTCAGATATTGGTAAATGCTATAGAGAAAATTAAAGCTATTTAGGGGAAATAAAGTGATAAGATGTATGTGTGTGTGTGTGCATATGCGGGCATGCACTATTTCAGGGAAGGAGGTTTGGGAAAGCTTCATAGTCATATAGCATTTGGATGGAGACCAGAAAAAAGGCATGAGGCCCTTATACCCCGTAGTGGAGAGCATTCGAGGCAGAGGGCTTCTCAGGTTTGAGGGACAGCAAGATGTGGCTGGAACAAACAGAGGAGGGGGGAATTAGAGAAGTGGTACGGGGGGAGTGTCAGACCTGGGGCAGATGGCAGATCGCCCATGGCTTCCAGGTGTATTAGGCAGGGTCCTCCAAAGAAACAGAATCAATAGCATATAAATCTATGTCTATATCGGAAGAGATTAATATATACAATATTATAATATAAATGTGTGTAACATATATATATAATTAAAAGAATTATGAGGAATTGCTTCACATAGTTATGGAGCTGAGGAGTCCCACGCACGACCTGCCATTTGCAACCCGGAGACCTGGAAAAGTTGGCCACGTCGTGTCATTCCAGCCAGAAAACCAGTAGGCTCGAGACCCAAGCCAATATTTCAGTCTGAGTCTCAAGACAGAAAAAGACCAGTGTACCAGCTCAAATCAGTTAGGCAGGTAGAGTTCCCTCCTAGTCAGCCTTTTGGTGCCATTCAGATCTTCAACTGATTGGACAAGGCCCACCCACACTAGGGAGGGCTATCTGCTTGACTCAGTCTACTGACTTGATGTTCAATCTCATCCGGAAGCACCCTCACAGACACACCCAAAATGTTGTCTGACTAAAGGTCTGGGCACTCCATGGCCTAGTGGACACATAAAATGAACCATTGCCATAGGCAGTATAACTGGTTTTTTACTTGGAAAGAAATGGGGAGCCACTGGAGATTTTGAACAGAGTGAGTGTGAGCTGACTTAAGTTCTAGCAGGATCCCTGGCTCTTGGGTTGAGAATAGACTGTGAGGGTAAGGGGGGTGGGTAGAGAGAAGAGTTGGGAGGGGTACTGAAATCATCTAAGTGAGAAATGTGGGTGCCCGGATTAGAATGGGGTTGGTAGACACAGTATGAAAAGGTTGTGGTTCTAGATACGTGTTCCAGATACACTTTGAGAGAGTCTGGGGTGCCTGGTGGCTCAGTCTGTTGAATGTCCAGCTTTTGATTTCAGCTCAGGTAGTGATCTCAGGGTCGTGGGATCGAGCCCCAAGTGGGGCTCTGCGCTCGGTGGGGGTCTGTTCGGGATTCTCTCTCTCTCTCTGCCCCCCCCACTGTTCTCTCTCTCTCTGTTAAATAAATAAATAAATAACTCTTAAAATAAGAGAGAGAGACTGCGGGCTCACAGAACCTTGCCCATACTTTTGTGACAGCACCTCTCATTTTGGACCGTAATTGCTGACTTTTTTTTATCTCCTGCATTGAATGCTGTTTTAGTAATCTTTGTAAAAATAGCAATATAATAATAGCTAACAGCTACTGAGCTGTGCTCTGTGTCAGTGACTGGGCTCAGTGCTTTATACATAGTATCTCATTCGATCTTCACATCAACCCTGTGAGTTTATTCTTATTTTATTGACGTATCATTGACACCCGATGCTACCAAGCACAAACATGTTATTAACCCAATGTTATATAGGGTGTTCTTAAAGGCTGGAAATATTGCCATTTTCTATTTTCACCGGTTGCAGATGTCCTCGGGGGCATTATGTAGATTTGCCTTGGTGTTTAGACTTGGGGAGATCCTGTAATTGAGGTTTAGACACAAGGAGGTTTAGTAACTTGGCTGCGTGTTCACAGCCCTGAATGCCTAGTGCTGCGTTTAGTACCTAGCAGGGGCTGAATGAGTGGTGCTCATTCCTTCACAGATATTTCTCAGGTCCACTGGGAGCCAGGCCCATGGGGAATGGGGACAGAGTATTGAAAAGACGCTCAATGTCGCCTCCCTCCTGAAGCTTGTGTTCTAAGGGGATGGCATGCTTGGGGGGCCCTGAGTAACCCATCCCATTTTGGCAGAAGGAAGGCTTGGAGCAGTGAGTCGGGACGAGCTAGTTGAGAACCCGGAACGCAAGTGGGGAGCTTTATTCAGAAAGGAGGCCATGCCTCTCTAGGTAAAGATACCGAGCGCACTGGGAAGCCCGAAGACAACCGGCCGTGTCTTCCCAGCTCATCTGCTCTTTCTCTCTCCCTCGTTCTCCCGTCCTGAAGTTACAGAGCAGAATGGGCGAGGCTGAAAATCCTCCTCCTTTGACTCGATGCTCGGCCAACAGGACCCCTCCTCGGTGGGACAGCAAAGCAAGTGACGGAGCAGCAAGAGGGATGGCCTCCAGAAGCCGGCAGCACGTGTCGCCTCTGCTGCTGTTCAGAGGAGCCTCGTCAGCGAGCGGCTGTGGCTGGCATGTGAGCATATGGCGGGGCCTGGTGTGGCCCAGATTTCACTCGAGTGCCCTTAATGAGCCAGCAGCTGCTTCTGCCGCTGCCTCCCCGTCTCTGCCCCATTGCCCCGGCCCGCCCCGCCGTCTCCGCGGCAATCTGCTCCGCGGGCAGGGCCGCCTTCCTTGCTCCAGCTGCTGGGTGCAGGGTGGAGGCGGGGACGACCCGAAGCTGCTGTCCCTGTTCCCGGACGAGATCACCTGTCGGCACCGGAGCCCACCAAAGTGACGGGCACCGCAGGGAGGTCCGGGGGTGCTCGGCCTTCCTTGGAACTGGGCAATGGCTCCATAAACACAAGGCATCAAATAAAGACCGCTTTATGCAGCCAGTTTAATTTTCACGTAAGGCACAGTCAGCCGGCGGCAGTAATTATTTGGGGGGCGGAAATTCAGGGTGCGGGCTGCAGTAGACACGAGAATTATGCAGACCTGGCTTCTGATGGGTCTGCTGCTAAGAGCCTGATGCCATCGGGCGAGTCGGCCAGCTGCCCTGAGCTGTAGTTTGTCACGGGTGAAACGAAGGAATCAGAGCAGGTACTCACCACCGCCACCCCTGCCACGACTGTCTTATGTGTGCAAGGTGTGCCAGGCACCGATCCAAGTGTTTTCCCTGTATTGGATACACAAATATCAACTTTCTCTATTTCAGACTGCTGTCTCCCCCCCATGTCAGAAGACTCTCTTTTCCCTCAATGAAATTTTTTTTTTTTTTAGGATTTTATTTATTCATTTGTCAGAGAAAGAGAGATGGAGAAAGAGAGAGCACAAGCAGGGGGAGCAGGGCAGGGAGAAGCAGGCTTCCCGCTAAGCAGAGAGCCCGATGCGGGATTCGATCCCAGGACCCTGAGATCATGACCTGAGCCGAAGGCAGATGCCTAACCGACTGAGCCACCCAGGCATCCCCTCGATGAAATCTTCCACGGAACCCACACTGCAAACAGAATGGCTTAGGATCCCTTGTTCCAGTCATTCAGCTTCCCCTTCTGCCCTGGAGTGTGCCCTCCGAGGGTCCCAGCTAGAAGACCACCGGTGGGAATGTGTTGGTTCTCCATGGCTGCTGTCAGAAAGCACCACTAACTTAGAGGCTTCGAACAGAACCCATTTATTCTCTCGCGGTTCTGGAAGCCACAAGTCCAAAATTGGTGTCCCTGGGCTGGTTCCTTCCGGAGGCTCTCGAGAAGATCCATTGTCTTGCCTTTTCCAGCTTCTGGAATCTGCCTGCCGTGCTGGGCTCTGGGACCTTCTCACGTTCCTTCAACCTCTTGCTTCCATCCTCACCTGACCTACTGCTCATCCCGGGCTCCCCCCTATGGGGATGGTGCTGGATACACTGGGTCTACCCACATAGTCCGGTAAAATCTCCCTATCTCGGGAGCCTCAACTTAATCACACCTTCCAAGTCCCTTTGGCCAAGTTAAGTAGTCTGGTTTCAGGGACTAGGGTCTCTTAGTCACCCTGCTGCAGGGAGCATTGTAAGTCCCCTCGGCTCCGTTAGCTCTTCTCTACACGCAGAATTGGTAATAATGCACATGTATGTATTGATTGCTCCTTTCCAACCCCCCCCCATCAGCCCTCTATGTTGGTCTCCTCTGTAATGCAGCACATGCGTGGGGCAGGGTTGTCCTGGGAGACTCTACCAGGTGGAACACGAAGGGGTTGACATGGGGAGGGTCCCAGCACCCCTCCGTCGGCCCTTGCTTGCAGGGTGCCTGATCACCGCGGGAATGTCAATAATAATTATTTCCCCTTTGTGATTAGCTCCACTCAAGCTGGGTCTAAATGATATCAAAACAGCCAGTCAATTTGGTCCATTTACTCAGTCTGTCAATTTAGTAGAAAATAAAAAATCAATTAAATAGTGATTTGAATGAATTGACAGGTGGTCTCAGTGACGCAGTGGAGGCAGAAACCCTCTACGGACAGCTGCAGAGATGAGGGCGCCAGCACCCTGAAGTTCCTTATTCTCCTCGGGGGCCCCTCAGTGATCCCCCCTGAAGACACTCCCCTTTCCCTGCGTTCATTCTCAGAGATCATAGCTGTACCAAGAAATTTCGCAGAGAGTCTGATTTTGCTGTGCCGACATCCTGAGGCGGTCAAAACAGCCGAGGAACCCGACAGGGAGGCTCAATAAGAAATGGAAAGATTCATAGCAACACGAACCTCTTCGAATGTGCTGAGAATGGATTTAAGCACCTTGCGTAGGTTAGCTCATTATACCCTCTCCACAATCGGCGATGTAGCTTTTTCCCCAGATATTCTCCAGATATTTTCTCCATCTATTACTCTCCAGATTTTACAAGCAGGAAGGCAAAAGCAGAGCTGGGACCCAAACGTAAGTCTCTTAACCCCAGGCTTCTCTCTCTCGATCAGAAGCTCTCAAGCCTGGGATTCACTAAGGAGGCTGATATCGAGAAGGGACACGTGTAAGATTCTACACTTCAGCTCTATCTGTAATAGAAAGAACTAGCAATAACGCAGACGGAGCTGTGGCGCGTCCCCATGATAGAGGACCAGGCACCTGCGGGAAAGAGTGAGCCTCTCTACACAGCAGGAGAGAGCAAGCTCCAGGGATCAATGAAAAAAGCTAAGAGGGTCATGGGGCACCTGGTGGTCTCAGTTCAGTATACACGCGACTCTTGATCTTGGGGTCATAAGTGCAAACCCCACTTTGGACATAGGGCTTACCTAAAGGAAAAAGCGAGCTGAGAGTATGGTCCTCTACATTTATTTAAGAAAGGAAGGGACAAAATATTTCCTGGCGAGAAACTTCACAGGATGCTGTCTTCATTTCATCATTAAAAAAAAAAAAAAAAAAAAGGAAATTGCTTAATAAAAAAAAGAGAGGAGGAACCTACAGATTGAAAGAATTTAGGAGTGTGCAGACAGGCTCTCCTTTGCTGTCCTGCCCACCGCTCCCTTGTGGTGTATTCAACAAACTTCTGTCTCCTCATCAGTCAATCAATCAATGAGATATATCAACCAATTGTAAATTGGACCTTATTGTACATTCCAACTGAAGCAGATGATTAAGAAATATATCAAACAGGGAGAATCAGAGTTTGACAAATTATCTGAGGAATTACGATTACAGAGAGTTTTTTTTAGTTATTATTTTTGTGTGATAGGATATTGTGGCTATTTTTTTTTTTTAAAGAGGGACTAACATAGCAATAAAAAAAAAAGTCCTCTTTCAGAGATACATTCTGAAGTTTGACATCTGCGATTTGCTTCAAAAGAATTGTATTTTGGGGAGGGAGGGGGGGAGTTGGTGGGGGGGGTCAGTGGGGGGCAGTGAAGCAAGATTGGTCCTGACGGATTCATTATTGACATTGGATGAGAGGCTGAAGCCTTGAGCATAGTGTTCTATGTTGCATATTCTTAAAATGCTCTATATAAAATAAGTTACAAAGGTAACTTTTCCTGGAGAAGGAATTCCTATTGAATTACGCTCCATAGTGCCTGGGCTCAGTTTTCGCTTTTGTTTTGGTTTAAAAGCTCCCGCCGTGATTTTAAAGCGCAGCCAGAATTCCAGAACCCCCTTTAATTTTCCTTAACCTTGTCCCAGCGGAGTTCCAAACTCAGTCCCGCCAGGGAGATGCTGTACCAGGGAAAGGTCCCTTGCCCTGTGACTGATCTCCCCTTTACACTTTTTAGTTTAGTCAGTGTCAAGCTTGCAAGATCTCTTTTTCTGTTAGTTTTTCTAATTTCTCCAGCTGGTTTGAAACTTGAGGAAGTTAATAGCCATTTTGTATTTGACTTATTTTGCCCTTGGGGCCTCTGAGAATGCCTGCCAATAATGAGCTGACCCGTTTTTAGAATCAGGGTGTGGTTCCTAAGACTTTGCTGTTTCCTTCGCTGGGAGAGGAAATGCCCATCATGGCAGGCACCTGCAGGCAAGTCCCTTCAAGTTCATTTCCACAACGATCGCTGCTCTGGAGAGAGAATGCACACAGTTTCTGCTAGGAGTCAGCGATCTGGCCGGGGAGGGAAGGGGATGTGAGCAGTTCCCTAAGGGGCACCTTTTGCCCACCTGTTTAAATTTTCTTTTTAAAGATCAGAGAGGGCCACTTGAGAAACTATTTCCCGGGGACCCTGCGGGACTGGAGGGCAAGGAACGTTTGTAGTGGGGCTGCTGAGCACGCAGGAGGGATGTGAACTCCGGGACCACTCCGTGATCCCACAGACAAAATGTCAGATGAGGGCAGAACTCCCCCAGAGTGCGCGCGGAGGGGAGTGCTGGGTCTGTCCTCTCTTCCTAGGAACTTGGCTTCTGTGCACACTGTGTAGGAGCTCAGGATCCCACCCTTCGAGGGTCCCGCACATGGTTTAGTGCTCCACTGTCCCTGTCTTGAAATTCCTAATGATTTTTGAACAAAAGGACCCTCATTTTCATTTTGCACCGGACCCTGCAACTTTGGTCCTGGTTGAGAGGAACGATTGTGAACTTGACATTGTAGGGAGGGTCACACTAGCTCTTCTCAAAGCCGGAAGGATCCTGTACCAAGTGTGAAGCCCAGAGGAGGGTGTGTAATGTAAGAAGAGCAAGAGAAGCCAGAAACAGAGAGAGGGACACCACAGAAAGACGGAGATCGATTGGAGAGTTTTCACTTGTTAGGATAAGGAAAAAGGCCATTTCAGAGCTATCCCGCTCAGGACTCTCTGGGCTACGTGGTGAAGCTGGGCCTCCAACCCGGGTGGGCTGGCTCTGTGCCCACTCTCCTGCCCATTTCATGGCAGTCTTTACAGGGAAACCTATCCATTCACCGGACACAACACTCATACGTATTGTTACATTTAGATACATACACATATACATACACTCACATCCCGAATTTCGGACAGAGTTTTAAGCCTCAGAGTTCCAGGGGAAAACAAGACAGGTTTTGTTCTCATTGTGCAGGACGAGGAGGCAGAGGGGTAAGACCATGGTCGGCAGGGATGAGAGGTCCAGACAGTGTCAAAAAACCCGGGGCGGGGATCATTTCAAGTCAGTCGTCCTCGGACATCTTGACCCACCCTTGAAAACAATCAAACCACTGTTGTTTCCTTCGTTTTCAAACATGCCAGATTACACGGTTTAATTGAAAGAGACAAGATCGCACGTCACCATAATAGTCAAATTAACCTCTGATCACTGCATTGCGGCACAGCTTCTCCAAGTGAGGTCTCCGGACCAGCGCCGCAGCAGCTGGGAACCTGTCGGAAGTGTCACTTCTCAGGCCCTATTGAGGGAATCAGAATCAACAGCCTGTGTTTTGAGAAGCCGTCTGGGAGAGCCATGCGGGGGAAGCCACCTTCCCTGGGACCTTGAACTCTATTCGATTACAGATGATTCTGATGCCGTCCCACCTGTGAGAACCTTACTGTGTATCAAGAAAGAGCCTTCACACCCACTGTCTCGTGTGTCCTGAATCACGCCTGGGCAGCCACGCAGCCTCTGGGTTTCTTTCTTGTTGTTTCCAGACTCTACAGTCTACCTCATGGAGTTTTCCCTGAGCTAGCAGAAAAGCAGAGGGATGACAGGCGGAGGGAGAAACGTGACTGAGAGCGCTTCATGAGGAGACGCATGAAAAGGGGCAGTGAGGTGTTGGGCTAATTTTGCCAGCTGCTGCAGTCACACCTCCTCCCCCCATCTCTCTGTCTGTCTGTCTCTCTGTGTATCCATCCATCCATCCATCCATCCATCCATCCATCCATCCACCCACCCACTCAACCATCTGTCTAGCTACCTAATAGAGCTATCTATCCATCCATCCACCTGTCCATTTACCTATCTATCTATCTATCTATCTATCTATCTATCTATCTATCCAATCTAACTATCTGTCTAGTAGATCTATCTATCCATCCATCCACCTGTCTGTCCATCCATCCATCCATCCATCCATCCAATAGATCTATCTATCCATCCATCTGTCTATCATCTATCTATCCATCTATCCATCCATCAGATCAATCTATCTTTTTCTTTCTTTTATTTTTTTATTATGTTATGTTAATCATCATACAGCGCTTCATTAGTTTTTGATATAGTGTTCCATGATCGATCTATCTATCCATCCATCCATCGATATCTATCTATCTATCACCTATGTCTGTCTATGTCTGTGTGTCTCGTTCCCTTTCTTTTACTATCTATCCTAATACCTGCCCTTCTGTCAGTCTGTCTGCCCATCTGTCAGTCTGTGCCTATGTCTATCTGTGTATCTGTGTGTCTGTCATCTGTCTATCAATCATAGGAGAAGGACGAGTGGAAAGGGAGGAAAAATAAAGGGGAAGCAGGGGCTTGAGTAGTGTTGAACCTCTAGGACCTTCAGGTTCTTCAAATGTCAAAGAGGTGTGTGTATGTGTGTGTGTGTGTGCGTCTGAGTGTGTGTGTGTGTGTGTGTGTGACACTATTATTTCACGTGATTATGGTAAGGCGTGTAAGTACATATGTGAAAGCACAGTTTCTGACCCACAGAGAAGGCGGTCAGTGGAGGGAATCGTGGCTGGGTCTCCTGGGGCGGGGGTAGGGGGATGGAGGCCAGGGCGGAGCAGGGGGGGCAGGAGCAGGAGGGCGGGGAGATGCAGGAAATGCCTGTCCCTGGCTAAGGGGCCACAGGGAGGAAGGGGTGAGTGTGGGGGGTAGAGGGGGCAGGGAGCAGGGTAAGTGAAAGGCTGAGGGTTGTGCGAGGGGGACGTCGGCGTGGGGAGAGCCAAGTGGCATGATAATAAGGTGCCTCAGAAGCAAGAGGGGAAAGCAGTTTTTATGGCGGCAATTAAGGAACCTAAATGAATGTGCCTTTAAATGAATTGCGTGTTTATGTTTCAGGAGCGGAGATGTGCCAAGACTGCCTGGGGATGGTTCTCCCACAGCTTCCCCACCCACTCCCGACCAAGTTGTGAAAATATATACCTGCTTCTCTCTCCAAGCCATCCTACCAGCTAATTATCTGTAAAGATTCAAATCATGAGCTGAAACTCCAAAGCTTTTTATGGGCATTAGGGGAGTATTAAATAGGAAGATTGGAAGCAAAATTACAGTTCCCCCAATAGATTTTGGGGGGCTTGATAAAAATCTGCTTTTAATTAAAAATATAAAGCAACGAGGCCCCCTGTGCACAAACAGGGAAGTCTTGGGGGCCCGGTCCCACGTGCAGACATCGACGGATGGCGGGTGTCGACTGGGCTCCCGGCCTTTGCTGCTGGGTCTGCGGGCCTCGGGGAGGAGTGATTGATGGACTGGCTGGATTTTCGGCTCAGAGGCCTGGCTGATAGATCCACGAAAACACAGGCTGGGTTGCAGCTCCCAAAATGAAGTAATGGGCTTGTCTCTGTCTAGGCAGGGAATTCTGCCAAGCCCTGGGTTTTAAATAAAATGAGGCTTTTGTGGTTCTTGGCATGGGCCTGCCAGCGCAGGCTAACCTTGGCGTCTGTGTGCTGGGCCTTCTCTAGAGCGGGGCTGAGGGCTGGCGCGGGCTCAGGGGCTACCCAAGGGCAAGGATGCGGGGGCTCGGGGACCAGCCCCACCGACCCCATGCCTCCCTCGGTGAAGGCATCGTCATCTACTCTGCTGCTCGAGCTCAAAACCCAAAGTGTCCGCCTTGATTTCTTCCGGATCTCAAATCCACCTTAAGGCCATTCATTTTTCTCTGTTTTTACTGCTCCCACTGCAAGCCCGTCACCCACATCTCTTACCTTGAAGCCACAAGGCCCTCTGGATTCGTCTGCCCATTCTCTTGCTCACCCCTCACGATCTACCCTCCCACCTGAATCGGGATGATTTTTGAAATTCTATATACTTTTTTTTTTATTGCATTATCAGTAGCCCATTTCTTTTTGTTTTTGAGTAATATTCCATTATATGAATAGACCGCAATTTGTTGATCTTTTCCCATGAGATGAACATGTAGGTTGCTTTTAGTTTTTGGCTCCTATGAATAAGCACAGATACGTACAAGTTGCTAAGTTGCTAAGAACGTGGGGCGCCTGGGGGGCTCTGTCAGTGAAGCGTCTGCCTTTGGCTCAGGTCAGGATCCCAGGGTCCTGGGATCAAGTCTTGCATCGGGCTCCCTGCTCTGTGGGAAGCCTGCTTCTCCCTCTCTCTCTGACAAATAAATAAAATCTTAAAAAAAAAGTTGCTGAGAATGCTCATGCCCGAGTATTTCTACTAACGTGCATTTTCACTTCTCTTGGGTAAATACCTAGGAATCAAAGAGCTGGATTATTTGATGTGTGTATACTTGACTTTTTTTTTTTTTTTTTAGTTTATGTTTGTATGTTTTTCAAGGAGTTTTAGGTTCACAGCAAAATTAAGAGGGAGGTGCAGAGATTTCCCACTCCCCCCCCCACTCTCCCAGCCTCACACATGTTTGGCCTCTGCATTATTAACATCCCGCCCACTGCCCGGAGTGGGATATTCGTGACAATCAGTGAACCTACACGGACACGTGATTATCACCCATAAGGTCAGGCTTGGTGTTGCACATTCCAGGGGTCTAGACAAATGTAAAAGGACATGTATCCATTGTATAGTATCACACTAGGCATTTTCACGGCCCTAAAAAATCCACTGTCCTCCTAGTCATCCCTCTCTCCCCCACTACCTGCAGAATGATCTTTTTGTGTCAAGTCCTCGGCAGGAAAGGCAGCGCAGCCCAGTGCTTAAAACAGAGACTGAGCAACCAGATGACCTGGGTTTGAATTCTGGTCTCCTCTTCGAGAAGGATCACATCGCAGCCAGTGCAGAGCACGGACTGGAGAGAAAGTCCTTCCAGAGGAGGTTTTCTGAAGGGGGAAGGCCAGGTGAACATGTGAGATTTTCCCAAACTGGGGCAGGAGGTCTGGGATGGCTGCTCATCTCTCTCACAGATCCCTTCATTGACAGACTCCCTGGGGGACCCCACTTCCTCTCCAACCTGGGGGTTCACCCGGGCATGAATTTCCTAGATATACTAGGAAGGGATGAGTAGGCCCAGCTATAGGGTGAGATGGGCCTGGATCCCACAGGGGCCTGGGGGAAACTGAATAATGGCCCCCTAATTCCCAGAACCTGCAATTGTTACCTGACATGGGCAGAGGAGCTTTGAAGATGTGATTAGGTCAGGGCTCTTGAAGTGGAGAGAAGATGCCGGATTATCCGGATGGGCCTGATGTGATCCCAAGGGTCCCCGTAAGAGGGAGGCAGAAGGTGAGAGAATGAGAGGACAAGGCTGGAGTGGGATGCTTTGGAGATGGGGGCAGGGGCTTCCAGCCAAGGAATACGGGCTGTTACTAGAAGTGGAAAACAAAAACAACAATAACAATAAAAAAAACCCAAAAACAAAAACATGATTTTCCCCTTGGAGCTCCCGGAAGGAACCAGCTCTGCCAAAACCTCCACTTTAGGTCAGTGTGTCTGATTTCAGAATTCTGATCTCTACACTTGTAAGATGATACATTTTGTTGTCTTCAGTTGCTCAGTTTGTGGTATTTTGTTACAGCGGCAAACGGGAAACTCATACATACTCTGCCTCTGGGAGCCCAGGCCTCTCTCTGTCTCTCCCCACCGGTGCTCACTCTCTCTGTCCCCTTTCCCTTCTTTACTGAAGCCCAAGGAAAGTCGGCCAGAGGCAGGTGAGAACTCGTAGCTGTCC
Source organism: Potos flavus (assembly GCA_028534135.1). Classification (NCBI taxonomy): domain Eukaryota; kingdom Metazoa; phylum Chordata; class Mammalia; order Carnivora; family Procyonidae; genus Potos; species Potos flavus. The sequence continues at coordinate 9,668,263 of CM052890.1, read as the reverse complement.
GGTCTAAGGACATCAGAGTCAGTCACCTCCGCCCTCATTCTGTCTCACTTGTTAGGACAGTACTGAAACGACGTGGCTCATACGATAACCTTAAACTCCATCTGTTCTTTCTTTTTGCCGAAGAACAATTAACACAGAGTACTATTTTAGTTTTGGGTGTACAATAGAGTGATTCACCAATTCTAAACATTATTCAGTGCTCCTCATAATAAGTGATACTTGTTATGTATACTAATTTAAAAAAAAATACTCTCTTTTAAAAAAAATTTAAAAATATTTATTTATTAATTTGAGAAAGAGAGGGAGAGTGAGAGCACAAGCAGGGGAAGGGCAAAGGGGCAAGCAGACTCTCTGCTGAGCAAGGAGCCTGATGCGGGGCTCGATCCCAGGACCCTGAGATCATGACCTGAGCCGAAGGCAGAGGCTTAACTGACTGAGCCACCCAGGCGCCCCTTTAAATTTTTTTTTTAAACTAATTTTTTAAAACTTATTTCAGAGAGAGAGTGAGTGAGTGAGCATGAACAGGAGGGGCAGAAGGAGAGAGAAAGTCTCAAGTAGACTCCATGCTGAGGGCAGAGCCCAATGTGGGGCTCGACCCCAGGACCCCAAGATCATGACCTGAGCCGAACCAAGGGTCAGATGCTCAACTGACTGCAGCGCTTGGGTGCCCCCCACAATAAGTGTACCCTTAATCCCCTTCCCCCACTTCACTCATCCCCCCACCCCCCTTCCCTCTGGTAACCATCAGCGTGTTCTCTGCATTTAAGAGGCTGGGTTTTTTTTTTTTTTTTTTGTCTTTTTTTTCTTTGTTTGTTTTGTTTCCTAAATTCCATATATGAGTGAAATCATATGGTATTTATCTCTCTCTACCTTATACCTTCTAGTTCCATCCATGTTGTTACAAATGGCAAAATCTCATTCTTTTTTATGGTTGAGTGATATTCCAATACATATATATATATATTTTTCACATCTTCTATAACTATTTGTCGATGGATGGACACTTGGGCTGCTCCCCTATCTTGCCTATTGTAAATAATACTGCAATAAACATAGGGTGCATATATTTTTTTGATAGGTGTTTTTATTTCCTCTGGGTAAATACCCAGTAGTGGAATTACTGGATCATATGATAATTTTTTTTTTTTTTTTAAATTTTTTGAGGAACCTCTATATACCGTTTCCCACAGTGGCTGTGCCCACCAACAGTGCACAAAACTCTACTTGTTCTTGGTCCTGATTCTTGGCCCGGGTTCCCGGAAACACTGAGTGGGCCCCACCCAGGCTGCAGCTCCACTTTCCGTTTCCTCCCCTCCCTCCAGCTTCCCAGGACCCAGCATGCGGTGGTGAGATGCTGGGTGCTGAGTAACAGTAGAATCAGAATAAAATAGAGACCCAACTCAAAGGAGTCTGGAATCTACAGGACAGGCCCAGGCTGGGATTCTCGATGCCAGAGCACATCAGGGAGGTAAGGATATTGAGAAAGTGTGAGTCTGGAAAGCAGACCAGTGGTTGGTTGATTTTAATGGAGGAAGAAAGGCGGGGCCTGGGTACCTGTTAAGTTGTGGGCAACACAGAGCTCAGGAGCCCAGTCCTTTCCATGGTCTGGGAGGGCTCAGCAGCCACGGTGTCCTGAACACCGAAAGCATGTGCAGGGAGCCTGCTGCAAATCAGACTGGTGGTTCTCTGTGGGAGCGATCGAGCTATGGTCTCGGTGTTTCCGACCCCAGTCACCAGGCAGATGGAATCGGGGTCAGGCACTGGGAAAGGAGAGAAGGGCAGGATCGGGCCCTGGGAGAAGGGAACTGATGCCCAGAACTGGGCTCTGGGGACAGCCCTGCAGGAGGCAGCTGCCAAATGGGCCTAGAAATTGAAACCAGCCGCTAAGAAGTGTGCTTGCTAAGGTTAGAGCAGGATGTGAAGCAAGATCAGACTGAAGGCTGAAATCTGGGGTCCTCATCTGCACTGAGAATTGTTCCCGGAGTGGGGGCAGGTAGAAAGGAAACAGACCCACCTCCTGGCTGGGATGGAGATGAGGACAGGGTGCCGAGTGAGCCCTGAACATGCCTTCTTCCTCGTTCCGCAGAGGGCCCATCCATGACTCTCGTTCGGTCCTGAAGAATCGAGCGGAAAGAACGAGGTCCACGGCTGTACCAGTTTGTCCAAAGCAGCTGCCGCTGGAAAGTGGACTGGGTCTGTGCCGAGGTCTTCCCATCAGAAACCAAGAATTAAGCACCTATGATAAGCAAAGCATTAAGCCAGGGCTAGAGGACATACAACTCATCCTTCCATTCACTTCTTCGTTCATTCACAAATATGTATTGAGCATCTTCTATGTGCCAGGCATGGTGTTAGGTGCGTGGGATACGGCCGTGAGCAAAACAAAGATTCACAAGGAGCTTATAGTACAGTGGAGAGTGAAGATAAAAAATAGTAAATATCGTAAATAAATCCACTTATAATAAATCAATGATGCTTATCATTATGGACAAAATATAAAGTACAGGAGGGTAGGAGTGAGTTGGTTTAAGTAGGGTAGACAGGGTAGGTCTTGTTGAAAAAGCAAATACTAAAAGGAGGCAAGGGGGTAGGCCAACTGCTCTATGGGTTTAGGGCATTTAGGCAGATCCGACAGCCAGTGCAAAGGCCCTGAGGCAAGGAGGCAATTTGTTGAGTGGTGGGCAGTGAGGTCACAAAGGTAAAGGGGACCAAACCACACAGGGCCTTAGGGACATCACAAGAACAGTGACTTTTACTCCCAAAGCCGTGAGGAGCCATTGGAGGATTCTGAGCAGAAGAGTGACATAAGGAAACATTTTAAAAGGCTTGTTTGCCTGCTGTGTTTGGATAACCCGGTCAGTCGACTAAGAGATAGCTCTTTGAAATGTTTACAATCTTATCATACAGCTAAGACTGGCACATACATAACAATAACATAAGCTAGAAAGTAGCAAATGCAATGAAACTCTCAGATCCGGTGAAGTTTCTAACAGCAAAAGAGGAGAAGGAGGTCGATTTCAGCTGGGGTGAGGGGTAGGTGGGAACCATAGGAAGGACTGAGATGGGCCTTAAGGAACGGGCAGGATTTGGAGATGGAGTTCTGGTGCCGAGGTTGGCATGTGGGTCCCAGTGTGTGGAACAGAGTGAACCCAGTGTGTGGAACAGAGTGAGCCCAGGAGTGGCAGGAAATCCGTGGAGAACAATGGGGTATAATTCAGTGGCTGTGCCCTAGCAAGGGGGTATCAGACCTCGGAGGGCCTGCCAATCACCAGGGAGCTGGTTCAGAGTCAGGTCCCTGGATCCCGCCTTTGGAGACTGATTTAGAAGTTCGGGGGAGAGTGTATTTCATTGGGGCACAGGAGATGACTGGATGCAGTGCCCAGACGGGGTCCCCCACTGAGGAATGCTGTCTTATCCCCGAACACAGGCATGCTGTGGGGAGTATGTTTGGACAAGTAGGAACCGACAAGTCTAGGCGAGCCCAGAGCTCCAGACTGGGGATTTGGCACGTTATCTTGTGGGAAATATTGGAGTCTGAGCTCCAGGCAAAGGCCACTAGCAAAAACCCGATCTGAAGTGGGCTTATGTAAGATTTGTCAGCCATGACAGAGTAAGGCCAAATGCACGTGGAAATCGGCCTGCATGAGGGCCAAGGCAGGGGGTGGGAGATCTGGGGTAAGAGCCAGAACCATAGGCCTCGACTATCATGTCCACCTACTGTGTGCTTGGCACATAGTAGGTGCTCACTATATATTTCTGAAATGAATGAATCCATAGGACTTGACTACTGAATGAATGCAGGAGGGGGAGAGAGAGAGAAGAGAGAAGTAAGGATAAGGCCACTCACTATAAGAAAGCATCAAATCACGAGCGATACTGGGGGGATTGGAAATAAGGGAAAGATCAAACACAACACAACACAACCCAGAAAACAAAAAGTGATGCAACCAGAAGACAAAAGAAGATGAAAGATCCACCACACAAGCTTCACACAAGACCCAGACTTCGGGGTTCAAATCCAGAATGATGGGGCCAGGCAATCTGCCAGGCTGGGAGGAAAGAGGCAGCTCTTTGGGGTGACAGGAGAGAGAAGAAGAGAGAGAAAGTGATCGTCAGCGAGGAGAAAACAGGTAGACTTTGGATTCTAAGGATACCAAGAAAATGAACACACAGCTTTTGTAGTGTGGATCCTTCTGGAAGGGAACACAGCCAATGTGCCCGAGTTGGGGAGCAGCTAAGGGTGCTCGGTGAACATTCCAGAGCTGTGATTTCACCCGATAGCCCGAGCAGATGGGTTCAATAAAACCAATGGTTATTTACATCAATGCCAAGACCGTATGTGTTTATTTCTAGCTCCTGGGGTCTGGAAAAGACGAGGAAAGACAGAAGTGGGGAATGATGCTGAAAGAGAAGAATGGACAATCTAGCAAGAAATAAATGCTCAGGCTGGCCATAATTCCTTTCATCCCAGGGCCTCTGCGCGCTCAGCAAGGGGACCCGGCAAGCCCTCCGAAGACCTCAGAGCCATACCAAGTGGAGGCCAAGGTGAGGCCCCGGGGCTCGCTGTCCGGCGGTGCAGGGAGCAGGGTCCCTGATGGGACATGAGGGACAGCGGAGGGATGCCCACTCTGTACTCGCCGGTGACACTGGGCAAGACCAGAACCATCTGTGCTTCATTTCCCCACATCAGAGAAACGAAACATCCCTCGTTGGGTGTTGGTGCGGGATAACGGGGTTCCCGCGTAGCAGGGATTGGGAGCAGGGCTGGACATTATGAGCCCATTTGCTTACAGTCTGGGGAGTCCTAGGTGGGTCTTTGGTGGAGGGACCCTCTGTGCAGCCTGTCATTGTGCCACAGCAGGGGTCTTCAAGGGAAGGTAGGGCTCATTGACCAACGTGGCACCGTGGAAAAAGCTGAAGGAAACCCTGTTCCCTAGGGAGTGGGGGGGGGGGGGGCGCGGTGAAGGGAGAGCGCATGCGCACCACCACTCCCGGGGCCGTGGGAAGAAGGGAGATTTCCTCTCCGCCCCGCAGCAGCCCGCAGCCAATGAGAAGGCAGCTCCTGCAAACTCCCAATTTCTTCCAGGGAACTGTCCTTGCAAAGGACCGCTGCCACCTCTGTCCTCCCGACTTGCCCCTGGCCTCCCCAAGGTTGCTGGTCCCAGTTTGCAATCCCTCTGCTATTTAGGAATAAACTCAATTGCTGCTCCCTATCCTTTGTTTCATTTTTAAGGTCAGCAGCTCTTTCCAGGGGGTTCGGAATCGGCAAATCCAGCACGATGTCGTTGCTAGCTGGGGCGGCAGGTGGGGAAATCCGTCAGGGACCTGATAAACCAACTCAAGGCAAACCCCCGGTGCAGGGCTATGCTGGCTCGGAGCGGGGCATGGCTGGAACGCTTGTCCGAAGCTCGCGGAGTGCTTATCGTGAGTGCTTGTGGCTTCAGAAACCTCTGTATGATTCCTGGCCAAGGCCTGCCTGCTCGTTCAGGGGAGTGCCCTCTCTCTCTCTCCAGGGAAGGGAGCTTGGCAACACTGGCTGCCTTTCCCGGTGAGCCTTGCACTTTGGCTGCTGGACGGTGGCAGGGAGGAGGACTGCGTCAGAACCAGCGGGAACGCCAGGGGAGTGGGGAAAAGGCCTGACTGAGGCCCCATAAATCTCTTAAGTCCTGCTTTTCTCAGGAGAGAAGACAAAAGAAATGAAAAGAACATGTAGGGTTTTCTAGGTCTGTAAAC
>CM052890.1:9646412-9662030 GCA_028534135.1 Potos flavus | reverse complement strand
TTCTTTCCTTCTTTCCTTCTTTCCTTCTTTAGTAGGCTCCACACGCAGCTCAGAGCCCAGTGTGGGACTTGAACTCAGGACCCTAAGAGCAAGACCTGAGCCGAGATCAAGAGTTGGAAGCTTCACCAATTTGGCCACCCAGGCAGTGATCTTTCTTTCTTCTTATTTACTTTTTTTTTTTTAAGATTTTATTTATTTATTTATTAGAGAGAGAAAGAGAGAGGACGAGGTAGGAGGGGGGGAGAGGGAGAAGCGGACTCCCCGCTGAGCAGGGAGCCGGATGTGGGGCTCGATCCCAGGCCCCTGAGATCAAGACCTGAGCCAAAGGCAGATACTTAACTGACTGAACCACCCATGCGCCCCTGGAATGATCTTTCTAAAGCACACTTGACCAAACACATGTGCTCAAAACTCTTGCCGATGTGCCACTGCCTACAAGAAAAACATTCAAATTCCTCACCACGACATTCAAGGCCCTCCATGATTTACTTTTCCAGAGTCATGTCCTGGCATTTTCCACCCACATATTCCAGGAATACCAGACTTCCTTCCATTTCCTGAAAGCTCTCATCACTTTCCCTATGGCTACATACTATCCTCCCCTTTATTGACTGCCAGATTACTGAGAATCCTCCATAGCTGGGCTCAATATTTTCTCCCTTCGTCACATTCCTGGAAGGCTCAGGTCTCCCTGTGCCTGATGCGGGCTTTGTCTACAGGCCATTGTGCAAAACTCAATCCATTCTTGCCTGTGCTGAGCCCTGGGGTTCTAAGTGTGTCTGGTTTGTTTTGTTCATTTGTTGATTTGCTCACTTGCTTGTTTTTCCTTAACCATGAAATTGTGAGCTCCACGAGGAGACGGCATAGAGTTTCCCCGAGTACCATGGGGCAGGATGTGTGGTAGGTGTTCAGCAAACCTTTGTAATTCAAACTGAACTAAAGTGAGTTGGCTTCTGGGCCAGAAGAGGGTCACCGCGTGCCTCGTATGAATGGCCAGAATCCATCGATGTGGCATACGGTATAAGTAAGATGCGCTTAACATGAAAGCACTACTGGACGTAATTTAATCTTCCTTGGGTGATTTAGAAACTCTCCAGAATCCCGTAGTGCTGCATTATCACCCAGGCAAGTATCCATTCTCGGCCAGTTCAGACTGGTGGAGTTCTGGAGAAATGAGAATTCTTCTTTTTTTAAACCAACAACTTGCTTAAGTGTTTGAAAAGTACATATTATAATCAAATCCTTTTTTTTTTTTCTGGACAGAGCGGGTTCATTCTGGTGAGCTGTCGGGTGGATGAGAGTATAATGAATAGTGATTCTCTGGGAGATGAGCTCCTGCCTTCTGGTCCTTGGTTATGTATGGTGGGCGGTTGACGTTTCCGCGTGGAAAAATAGCAGCCCCATTCTGGAGTGGGGCTTAGTGTCACTAAGATCGTAAGCTAGCACACGGCAAGGACTTGCTTCTTCCTGCTTTGTGCAGAAACACTGTGCAAAGGGGGTCCTAGGTCAGATTGGAGGATGGGGTGATCTCTTGCATCTGCTTTTTTTGTTTTAAAGATTTTATGTATTTATTTGACAGAGAGACAGCGAGAGCAGGAACACAAGCAGGGGGAATGGGAGAGGGAGAAGCAGGCTTCCCCCTGAGCAGGGAGCCCGATGTGGGGCTCGATCCCAGGACCCCAGGATCATGACCTGAGCTGAAGGCAGACGCTTAACCATCTGAGCCACTCAGGCACCCCTCGAATCTGCTTTTTGTCTTTAGTACAGAACTGGCTGGATGGAGTGTCATTGAGCTGAAGGTGCCCGATGCTTTCAAAAAACCAGCCAACATGACTCTCGTCTCCATGATGTGTGATAACCTGCTAGGGCTTCTTCTGGCCCAGCCCCGACTTGCGAAGAGCTTGGAAGTCATGGCTTCGGTGTCTCAGCACAGGAAAAAGTGGAACAAACTGAAAACCAATGACTTTTCCTGGACCCCTCGGAGAACTGAGGTTGCAGGGGAAACCGTCACCTTGAAATCTGGGGACAGGCAAGCCCAGAGGGTCACCGCTAAACTCTTTATGTTAAAGTATAATTGATAGGCTAAGAGGTGAGATAAGTTGAAATCCTATGAAAAGCTCAGTTAAAACCAGAGAGGGAAGAAAAAGAGCCCAAGAACAAATGTAATGAATAGAAAACAGTAGAAGAGTTACAAGCATGGGAATCATCCAACTGTATCAATAACCGTGTTAAGTGCGATGGTCTACCGTAACTTAATTACATCTACGAAGACTCTTTTTGCAAGGAAAGTCATATTCACAGGTCCTGCGGGTTAGGTCATGGACATATGTTTTTTGAAGTCAGCATTTGACAAGAGCTTTAGACCAAATGAACTCCAGACCTCACTCAGTTCTCAAAGTCTCTGACACAAGAATGACCAAGGGCAGCTATCTCTACAATATGAAGAATGTAGGTAAGAAAAACATCAGCACCCCAAGACGTAAATGGACGATTCATACGTACAATCGGAAGGTGCTTCAAGGATTAAGCAGACACGCAGAAGAGCTCTGCCTTCTGCGCATCAGGGAGATGCAAACTAAGACGGACCTTCTATTTGTTTAATCTGAGAAAACGCAAACCCAATACCTGCAAGGATATGGGGAAACCGGCATTGACACAAGGACCCAGCATTTATTCCCAGGGACCGACTTGGGGCAGGCACTTGTTATATTAAATTGCTGATGCATGTATTAACTGGCAAAACTCTTTGGGGGAAATGTAGCAATGTATTCTAAGAACCTTGAAAATAAAAATGTCCACTGGCCAAAAAAAAAAAAAGAAAAAAGTCAATGATCTAAATATACCAACTCAGAGACAGTTTTGTCAGAGTGGATAAAAAAAAAAAAAAGAAAGACAGGACTCAGTTATCTTGTTTACAAGAAATCCACTTTAAATATAAAGACTCAAGAAGGTGAAAAGTTAAAGTGACAACAGGGGTGGACCTTGAGGGTATAAGGCTAAGGGCAATAAGTCAGACATATGACAATATGTGACATGTGACAATAAGTCACACATATGTAAAATATAAAAAACAAAACAAACAAACAAAAAAACTCCAAACAGACTCGTAAATACAGAGAGGAGACTGCCAGAGGGGAGATGGGTGGGGGGAGGAGATGGGCAAAATAAGGGAAGCAGATGAAGAGGGGCAAACTTCAAGCTATAAAATAACTAAGTCACGGAGATGAAAAGTATATAATACAATAATACTGTCCTAACATCGTACGGTGACAGATGGTGACTACACTTATCGCGGGGAGCCTTGAGTAATGTATAGGATCATTGAATCACTGTGTTGTACGTCTGAAAGTAGTAAAACATTGTCTATCGATTATATTTCAATGGAAAAAAAAGGGGAAATAAAAAAACAGTAAAGGCGCGGGGGGGAAAGATACACCACGTCAACACCAGTGGGAGGAAAGCTTGAGTAGCTGTTGATTTCAGACCAAAGCCGACTTCAGAACAAGGAAAATTACCAGGGATAAAGAGGGGGCATTGCATAATGATAAAGAGGGCAATTCTTCAGGGGGATGTAACAATCCTAAAAGTGTATGTACCAAATAACCCAGCAAAACACGTGAGGCAGAGCCGACAAAGCTGTAAGAAATAAACAAATGCCCGGTTACAGCTGGAGACGTCAACATGCCTCTTTCAGTAATTGGTAGATCAAGCAGGCAGAAAATCAGTAAGGATGCTTGACCTAAGATCACCTGCTGGGTTACATGGGAAACCAACTTATCCATTGTCTCTCATTTCCTTAACCTCTTTATTTCGTTGTCTTTATTCCTTTGACCTCTTCAAAACATCTGAAGAGAAACTGCAGGGTAAATCTGAAACGCTATTGGAATTTAATTTGGTTGAAAAAATTGGCTCTATTAAAGCAAATAATGATCTCCCCTTTGGCTTATTAGACAGAAAGTAGTTGTATTTCCATGAACTTCCATTTGCATAAACGCTGCTTTATTTCGAAGTCCTTTTACGCGCCTTGCGTGCTTTTGACCCTTTACAAGCAGTATCTGTAAAATGGGTATGAAGATATCCACCGGGCAGGCAGAGCAGGTGTTTTTGTTTGCATTTTAGAGGTTCTATCAGCCATGATCCGAAGAGTTGAAGTGACTTGGCTACGATCACCCAGCGAGGAAGTGACACATCTGGAGAGAAAATCCAAGTCTTTCAATTCTTACCCCATTATTCCTTCCACTCCACTAGGTTTCCTCTCAAAATAACTGGGTTTGAGAGAGAGTTCTTTGCAGACTGTTATTTTGGACGTTGTAGACACAGCATTAGGGGAGACGCCCCCCACCAACACACTCCAACGTTTGCACACGATTCCCTTCCAAAGATGTTTTTTGAAAAGAGCAGCTACTGTTTATGAAGTCATTCCGGATTTGACAGGATATGCTGTCAAGTCTTCAGTGCCGCCCGCCCCCCCTCCCCTCCTCTCCTCCTCTGAACCACTCCCTCCACCCCCGCCTCCCACAGACCCCTGTATCTGAGGCTTCCATTGCTTCGAAGACAGAGTCAGAGAAAAAAAGGCTTCCAATGCTTGGCTTTTAAGATGCAATCCTGGTGTATGTCAGAGAGATGTGGGAGAATGCGTTCTGTACCAGTAGTCTTTCTATTTAAGACGAGATTTTTCAAAGTGGGGACTCCTCCTCCCTGGGGTGGCGGGGATGGAGCTGAGACTTCCCCCCGCGCCTCCCCAGCCCTCCTCATGCCCCAGTGCCAAAAGGAGGGGGTGACAGATGAGTCCCGATGAGTCTGAGGACCTGAGCCTGTCGGGGGCGGGGGGCGCGGGGGCGGGACTGGCTGTGGGGCAGGAGCCCTTTGTCAGGGCATTTTGCAAGAATGATTCCAGCAGGTGGAATCTATGCCAGAGGATGAGAAACCAAGTTCCTGGTGGCCCTGAACCAAGGTGAGACCAGGAGAAGCTTCGGGACTCCAAAGGAAGGGTGGCACCCGCAGACGGGGTCCTGCGTGCCAAGTACAGCAGCTATGGGGCAGACATTGATGGTTGGCTGACCCAGCAGCCATTGCTGTCCCCTGTCTCCCACCACCTTCCCCTACAGGGGACCAAAGTGTCACGGGGGTTTCTTTAGCTTTCACTGCAGCTAGGACTGGCCCCGATGTCACCAAGCGATAGCCATTAGCCACCAGACTTCGTGTTTTGTGAGGATGCAGAACTCCCTTGGACTGATTGTCAAGCTCGAGCATGTATGAGAACACGTAGAAGGCTTGTCAGAGCTCAGGTTGCTTATTCAGCTCCAGTAGCCTGGAGTGGAGCCCGAGGATCTGGGTTTCTGACAAGCACCCAGACGATACTAATGCTGCTGGTGTAGGGACCAGACTTTGAGAAGCATGGATTTAACTCGCTGAAAGTCAGGACCACAGTGATTTGCAGCGGACCACAATCCTAACTCAGGCCATGTCTGAGACCAGGTGGGGACCCCTCAACGGATGTCAGCATGGAGGGATGACCGCACCTGAGCGCTTGGCGGGAGGCTTCATCTTGAAAGATGGTTTCATAAAACTAACACGGTGATGTTCTAGAACCCAAATGCCATGTCGAGGAACCCGGGCGGCAGGCAGGGAGGCAGGAAGCAAGATTACTGTGCATTAGCAAGATTACATTTTCAGCTGCAGGGAAAAATGGGGGCTCGGGACAGACATTGAGTTCAGCCTAGAAAAATGAAGTTAAAATTTCTTGAGAATTTCTACTTGCTTATTCAACAGGGTCTCAATTTGGGGAGGGAAGAATGAAAAGCCCACAGGGAAGTATTAAATGAATAGTGTTCGATTTAATTTACTGTTTATGATTTTTAAATGAGTGAAAATTGATTGTAATTGGCAGCCTGAAGGAAGATAGTTTCAAAATTCATTAAAGGAGACACGGGTCAAATTCACAAAAAGGATTGTGATAGGATCTCTTTGTAACTAGGATCTCACAGTCCCAGACCTCTCTCTCGTCTCCCAACTTCAAACTATTTGCTACAACAGAATGCTGGTGTAATAAAAAGTATTTGCGTATCTCCTTACAATGGGACTTGACCTGTAGTGTGTGACTCTTAATGCGTGCAAACATACTTTCCTGATTCAAAGACAAGACTTAGTGAAACACGGCATAATGAAGTGCCAATAAATGATATCCACCTACCCACAGAGTATAGGTATGTGCCAAGCACTGGTTGTAGGTTGGGCTGTGCTGGGAGGGTTCAAACGTGGCTGTGATATTTCCCCGGGTGGCTTCTAGGCAAATGTACACATGTCTTTATGGATTAGGTGGGATAGGGAAAGTGAATTACAAGTCAGTTACAGAAGGGCAAACTAGGGGCGCCTGGCTGGCTCAGTCGATAGAGCAGGAGAATCTTGATCTCAGGGTCATGAGTTCAAGCCCATGTTGGGCATGGAGCCTACTTAAAAAAACAAAAACAAGAACAAAAACCTGAAACCAAAGGGCAGAATCACAGGAACCAGACACTTGGTAAATTGAAATGGCTCACATTTGAGGGTCCCTTGAAGAATGGGTGGGGTTTTTGACAGTGAATATCAGGCATTTTGGCATCATAAAGAGCCCTGAAAGTCCATTAGTCCAACCACTCACCTGCGGCTTTTCATGGCCACCCAGCGTTTGTCCAAATAGTTCATGCATCTGGTTGTCTCATCTATGCATTCATTTGCTTGTTTAGCGTGTAGCTGACTAAGCCCACGTGTGTGCCAGATCCCGTGTCCATTGCTAAGGAGGCTGTGAGATTAGGAGCAAACCCACATACAGTGCCTGTCCTCCTGGTGCTTACAGTCCAGTAGGGGAGACATCAAGCAATGCAACACATACAGAAATGTAAACTCCCGAGGCCACCAAAGAGTCCTGGAAGCAAGGAGTCGTTGGGTGCTAAGACCGCCTGGAATAAGGGCAATGATCCGCTCTCTGAAGGGGCGGAGCTTGCCCCTAAAGAGCTCAGAAGGGTGAACTAGGCTAAGAAGCGAGGGAAGAGCACTCCAGGCAAAGGGAACTGCCTGGGCTAGGGTCTTGAGGCAGGAGAGTCTGGTGGGAGGTTCTGAAGTGGGTAGAGGGAGCAAGGAGAAGGGTAGGGGGAGGACGGAGTAGAAGGAGAGGCCGGCAATGGGTAGAGTATCAGAGGCAATACAGAGAATTTTCCTTTTGTATCCCAAGGACATTGGAGAGTCTGAGAAGGGTTTAAAGCTGGAGTTTGAGTAGGGGTTGAGTGGTAGGGGAGAAATGTGTGGGATACAAGGATTATAAGTGTGCGTGTGTGTGTGTGTGTGGGGGGACATAATCACACCTGTGCTTTGAAAAGATGGTTCTGTGGGATTTTGAGATGTATCCGCTGACAGGAGACTCCCTACCTGTCCATTTTGGACATCCCTCTGGGTCAGAAAATAACTCCTTGTGATAGGTCACGTGTTTTTGGATGGTTAGAGATAACTAGTACGAACCTACATGCTTTCTGTAAGCTCACTAGACCTTAATCCTCCCTCCATCTCTCACTGGACTTTACCAGAGGTCCCCTCACCCCCCTGGCCTTTTGCCTCAGATCCTGCTACAGTTGAGCTCCTGAAAGGTGAAGGTCAGAACGAACCCAGATCCACGGTATGGTCTGACTAGAATACGCGCGTCACCCCCCTCATTCTAGAAGCTACACTTTCAGTGCGAGCTAAAATTGTGTTAATTTTTTTGGCAGTCAGATCACACTATTGACCCGTGCTGAGCTTCCTGACAACTCTAGCTCCCCAGGCTTTTCATATAAACTGCCACGACACACCGTTCTCTCTTCCCACACACATGCCTTTTGGACCCAAGGGCAGAACCTTACATTTGTTCCAATTAAATTTTATCTTGTTAAACCCAGTTCATCACTCTATCCTGTCAAAAATGCCTGGAGCCCTTATTAGGTTTTCCAAACTATATGCTGTACTCCCACAAGTTTCCACCCATCAATCTACATGTATTTGAATGCCTTTTCTGTGTCAGCTCTGTGCTCGGTATTGAGGATTTAGGGATGTTTGAGACTCCGTCACTGCCTTCAGAGAGCTCACAGACATGTAAAAAGGCCAATATAACACAATGCATTGAGTTCAATAAAAGAGGCACTGGATTTTATGGTAGCAGGTAGAGTCTCCAATCCTGACCTGCAGGATGGCATGGAGCATAAGGGGAGGCCCCCTGCTGGGGCGGCACCCTCAATAAATCTTGCACGAAAAGTAGGAGAACAGAAGATGGAAGATACGTGGCATTTCAGGCAAAAGGTAAGGGCTCAGAGGCGAGAGAGAGAGCATGGTGCATTGAAGGGCCCGAAAGCACTTCCGTAGCAGGAGCATAAGGTACTGTTGGGAATAGTGAGGCCCCGTCATGAAATACTGAAGGCTTTGGACTTCATCCTCATGGAAGTGTAAAACCATAGATCTGAGTTGAAGAAACAGCACTCAGGCTGTCGGTGGAAGGAATTGGGCGCATCTAGAGGTGGAAGGGCATTCGAGCTGTTACAGTGCTTCTGGTGAGGGCTGATGGGCATGGTGTCGACGGAGAAAAGTATATAGATCTGGGATTGGATCAAAAGATCAGGGTAGTGTTTGGGAGGGAGGAGTGACGGTTGATGCCCAGAATCTCAGCCCTTGGCACCTGAGTACATAATGGCGATCTTCCTTTGGATAAGAAATTAAGGAGAGGAATAGTTTCAGTGTGGGCATTTGAGGTTGAACGACTGTGAGGCATCTGGTTAGAGATGTCCAGAAGGCAGCTGAGTAGCATGGAAGGCATCTATTCATGTGGTCCAGAGAAAGCTGGACTGGAGATGTAGATTTGGGGACCGCCGGCCCAGAGACAAGAGTTGAATGTGGAGTGGAGAGCTTGTGGAGAGAGAGAGAGAGAGAGAGAGCATGAGTGGGGGCAGAGGGAGAAGGAGAAGCAGGCTCCTTGCTGAGCAAGGAGTCCAATCCTGGGATCATGACCCGAGCTGAAGGCAGATGCTTAACCAACTGAGCCACCCAGAAGCTGTTTATTTATTTTTTTTAAAGATTTTTATTTATTTATTTTAGAGAGAGAGAGAGAGCCCAAGCAAGGAGAGGGGACAGAGGAAGACGGAGAGAGAATCCCAAGCGGACTCTGCTGAGTGAGGAGCCCGACGTGGCAACTTTGGGAGCTTCCCAGGGAAACACGTTGGAACCCGCGTTCGTTTCCAACACAGGGACTGGTGGCCTTATAGCCCTTGAGGGGCATTACACAGCACCCCCTTTGTGGCTTGCCATCCTGAGATCACGACCTGAGCCGAAACCAAGAGTCAGACGCTTAACTGACTGAGCCACCCAGGTGCCCCTACTTTTTGTTTTAATAACTAGCTTTTCTTCTGCATTGAAAGACGACAACAGACCTTGATGAAGCTGGTGCACCGTGTTGACCACATTCCCCTGATTCATCTGACTTTGGCCAGATCGATCAGTCCCTTGCCGAAGAGCTGGAAGTGTAGAGAAGAGCCCGGATGAGACACTGACCCATATGAGGAGCCAAGGGCAGTTTTCTTCTGGCACCTTCCTAATGGCAGCCAGTCTAGGCAAGTGGTTAGTCATAGATGACTCTGAGGAGGAGAAACACTGATGGGGCAAATAGGACCCATTGATGGGGTCCTGATAGGAGCGTCTGGATGGGTAGGAAGCTGGTTGGCTTTGGGGGTTGCCATTTGGCAGGGCTGTCATAGTTAATTTAGGGCTCAGATTCAGGGCTCTTAATTAGGGGAGGAGGAAGCCAAGGGGGATGGGGTACTGGGCAGCTCACTAGAATAGGTGTTCGGGTCAAGGCCTGAGGTCCCTCTCCCTGACCTGAAACACAGAGGAAAGGGCAGTTATCTGGACTTGGGCGTGAGGTCGGGCACAGATAATGAGCAACAGCGTCCCAGTGCCGAGCCCCAGGGGGTAAAGCTTTTTGCCTCTGGGCGGCATTGGTCCTGGGTACTGGCAGAGGGAGAGGAGCGGCAGGGCAGGGGGGAAGCGGGGAAGCAGCCTCAGATGTATGGAGAAGGAAGTCTGCGATGCCAAAGACCACATGTAGCCTGACATCAAGGGCTCCTGTGCCCACCGGGAAAACAGGATGCGGGGCTAACCTGGCACAGCACATTCTTAATGAATCCTTGCTGCTTCCCTTTTAAGTGCTCAAAACCCGTCCTTTCTAGAATCTTTCCTGGATCATCATGAAGCATACTTGTTTGCATGCCTCTTGCTTTCAGAGGCAGGATTCCAATCTTTTTTATCTGCCTCAGAAAATTGGCAACAGCAAGGCATGCTCTCAGTTCTAGGGGTGGGAACGAGGGAGGCTTTCAAACAGGAGCCAGGCAGCCCCTGGAGGACCCCTTGCCCCACCACGCCTCCCCTGCGAGCTCGTTAGATGGCCCCCAGCTCCTCGGGGGGCCTCCAGGACGCCGGGCCGGTGCTGCCTTCCGATGAATCAGTCCCCTTGCCCTCCAGCTTGTCAGGTCTAGTTGAAGATTGCTTTTGCATTTTGGGGAAGCATAAAGCAACATGTCCATCTTCAGGTCCGCCGGTCTTGCTACCGGCTCCAAGGTCTAATCAATAGGATCTCAGATGCCCTTTGGAGCTCGTTGAGTTTGAGACATTTGCACTCTCCAGCCTGAACGCTCAAGGGCAGAGCCCACTTCTCTGGAGCACTGGCTCCTGCTTTTCACTGTCCATTCCATCTCTTTTAGAACAACGACTACTCTCTCTGCCAGGTACAAAGGAACAAAATAGGAGATGGAAGGACAGAGGGCGTTTCCAGTGGAGGCAATGGGATGAGTTAATGGCTGAAGACATTTGGGAATGGGCAAGAGCCAGTCCGGACTCCAGGCTTGTCATGGACCTCCAGAGAATGGAGGGAGATCTGCGTGGGGGGGTATGGTCATTTGGGGTCAAGGCACACAGAGCTCTGGGTGTCAGACGGAGGAATTTAGGGTTCATCCCGGAGGCCATGAAGAACTAGGGGAAGGCTTGGATTAGGGCAGGAGACGATGAGATGCTGTGTGTGGGGGAAGATGGACGGTGCATGGGAGTGAATGGAGCTGGAGTGGGGAGGCATGAGCTAGAGAGGCGGAAGGAGGGCACAGAGACGATGTGAGCTTTTCTTTAGGGTCACCGAACATGAGGAACAGCACTTGTCAGGTGAGTTTCGGCAACTCTGTTCCCCATGCTGTTCCCAGTCGTGGCGCTAGGAAGCCCATGCTGACTTGGTGTCTAAGACCCATCACACATTAGCCAATTCCAAACTGTGTTTGGGTTGAGACTTCTGATTTCCAATGAATGGTTTAACTCTAGGGATTATTAAACATTTCTTTAATTTTCTGTAAGCTTCCTGGAGATCTTGAGAGTATAGATAGGCATACTTTTAACTCAGTGTACAGAGTCATGATGGAAACAACTTCTTCCTCTCTCGTAGTCTTTTTTCTTTTTCTTTTTCTTTTTCTTTCCTTCCTTCCTTCCTTCCTTCCTTCCTTCCTTCCTTCCTTCCTTTCTTTCTTTCTTTCTTTCTTTCTTTCTTTCTTTCTTTCTTTCTTTCTTTCTTTCTTTCTTTCTTCTTTCCTTCTTTCTTTCTTTTGCTGGTATTGGGAAAGGCTGGCTGGGATGAACACCCTTTACTGGGTTTGAGGCCTTGGGTGGAGGATCCAAGACTGGAGGCTAAGAAAACTATTCTCCACCTTCTTGCAAAGTATAGTCTGAGGACCAGAAGCATCAGGACTGCCCCGAGAAATGCAGAACCTCAGGCCCCCACACAGACCTAACAAAATCAAAATCTGTATTTCAACTGGGCCCCCAGGTGATCCCTCAGCTGTTAAAATTTGAGAAGCAGACTAGATGTACCCCATACTCATTAAATACAAATCTCTGGGGGTGGGACGCAAACATTTTTTTCTAGATTTTTTTTAAAGATTTATTTATTTATTTGAGAGAGAGAGAGAGAGATCGTGAGCTGGGGACAGGGACCAAGGGAGAGGGAGAAAATCCTTAAGCAGACTCCACGCTGAGCAGGGAGCCTGACCCGGGGCTCGATCCCAGGACACCTTGAGATCATGACCTGAGCTGAAATCAAGAGTCAGACTCTCAACTGACTGAGCCACCCGGGCGCCCCAGAACATAAACGTTTTCGACAACCTCCCAGGTGATGCTGTTGCTCAGGGTCTAGGGACCACAACTTTAGTGGCAAGATTCTACAGAACATACTGGTCTCTGATCATCAGTGGGGGCCATGAGTCACGTGGAGTTATGGAGGAGCCTACACAACACCGAACACCCTTGGCAACTTTAGGAGCTTCCCAGGGAAACACGTTGGAACCTGCGTTAGTTTCCGACACAGGGAGTGGTGACCTTATAGTCCTTGAGGGGCATTACACAGCACCCCCTTTGTGGCTTGCCAGAAAAAACCGCAGGATCCTCTGACAGGGTTACTCTTCTTCTTGAGTAAGTTGGGGGAGTTTGGATTCACTGTAATGTGACCCCATTTTACCCTTCCCAAATGGTAAGGCCTGACATGTTAGGTAGAGGTTTTTATCTATCTGTCGATCAATCAACCAATTCATTGATCTATCATTCATCTGCCTATCTATCACCTTCCTCATTGCTAATGACATTGGCTTGCTAATTGTTGTCCAACATGGTCTGCAATGGGCCATGCATTGTTAAACTTTCCCAGGAGGGTGAAGACAGGACTCTAAAGAAGGCAGGCGGGAAGGAGTGTTCGTTCATTCTCCATAGGGGACAGCAACTGCAGATCCCGGTGCCATTAAGAAACCCCCAAAACAGCAACTCATAGGAGGCTACAAGGCCCAGCCCTTTGCTGCCTGTGCCCTGGATGCTTTAAGAATTCGTGATGTGATTTAGAAGCTGTGTCATGAAATAAAGCGTCCTGTGTCTTTAGGTTTGTGGAAATCCACTTAGAATTTGGTGCAGACGTCATGTTCGGCTATGGAAATCAGGGGTGCCTTGCCTGACAACCCATCCTCATTAGTGAGTGCAAACCACCCACAAATGGCCTCCAATCAGTAGCTCCTGGGCTTTGTGTGGTGGCAAATTGGCCCCACTGGAAAGGCGAGCCGGAATGAGCAGCACCCCGCCACAGCCCTGGAGTCACAGAAGCCTGGTCTCCCCACCCCCAAGCAGATGCGAGCCCTGCATGAGTCCCTTGGCATTCTGTGGGGCAGACGGTTTGACAGGCGCAGCTGCCTGGGCGACAGAGTGGCTTGGGGTCTCACCCACCCAGAAGTAAGGGAACAAAACGTCTCCACGCCCTTCCAGTGACTCTCTTCTGCCAGTGTTGATGACTCCTCCTCTCCGGCTAGAAACATCGCTGTGAGCTCTGACTCCGCCGTCACGTCCCTCCTTCCAGTGGCTGGACCTCTCTCGGCATGGCTTTATCCAGGAGCCTGATGTCCTTCCCCAACATCGGGCCCGCCCGGATGGGACTGGAGGGTCACTGGGCACACAGGGCAGCCACCCAGGATAGGGCAGGCAAGGGCGAGAGCTGAGCTAGCTCTAGCACAATGTCTAAGAGAGCATCTGCCAGTGCCATTATCGATTCTAGAAGGGATGGGCTCTGAAGAACCCACCAGTCAGCGTTGCTCGGCGGCAGGGCATCTGGATGGGAGCCAGTATGTGGCGATCGGGCTAGGCGGAGCAGCGCGACGGCCTGTGGGCCAGGCTCTGAGCAGAGGCAGGCCCCGGAGCACCTGCTGGGACATGTGATCAGAGCCAGGGATGGGATTGTAAACTGGGAGGGGGAGGGAGGCAAGGCTGCTCCTCCTTGGGGCCTCCCGTGAGGGATTGGATCAGGGTCTGGTTGGCATCGATGGGGAACTAGGGGCGGAGCCTCCCAGGGCACAGTCTACAAGGTCTGGGACACAGGGTCTTAAGACTGGGAGAGGGACTTCAGGCTCACTTCCCAGGACACAGCACTGAGGCTACTGGTGGCCACCCTGACTTGCTCAGGACCGACACCGGGCTCGATAGGAGCCTCCAAGTTTGCAGGGAGCTTTGGGGCCATCAATCCAGAGAGTTGGAAGCCGAGGCTGCACCAGGAAGCAGAGCTGGTGGTCCTTTCGACTCAGTCCACTACCGAGCTCTCTCCTCCTTTAAAGCCCCTTTGAGGGGCTCTTACCTCCTTATTTCTGTTCCCCCCACTCTGGTGCCAGACCTACCACTTTGTATCCTGCTGACTGCCCTGTGTATCCTTTTCCCAGAGCCATTCCTGGTGGGGGCAGGGCAGGGTCATCCCTAAGAGCAGGATTTGATACCCCAGCCCTGGGATAAAAGCAGGCAGGTGACTTAATCTCACTGTGCCTCAGTGTGCTCATCTGTAAAATGACATCATCGTCACGTCTCCTTCAAAGGATCAATGTGGGGACTAACTAGATTAATATAGTGAAGTCTTTAAAATAATGCCTGGCACACAGTAAGTGCCATGTAAGTGTTTGCTGCCGCGGCCACCACTACTATTATTATGCTCCTACACCATACACTTCCATCCTTCGAAACCTCCCTTTGGCCTCCAGAGGCAAGCGTTCAGCAAGTGCTGTGGTTTCTACGCTGTGAGTGCATTCCCTCGTCTACTGCAACTGTCTGCCACACATCATTTCGGCCCTCGTCACCTCTCGCCTAGAAATAGCCCTCAGATGGGCCTCCTTGGATGGACAATTAAGTCCGCCTTTGAGCCCTTTTCCACTCTGCCTCCAAGAAGGCTATTTTTGGAAAATGCAAATCAGATCATGCCATTTTTGTCTTGCTTGCAGTAACCCCACATTGCCTGAGGAATGAGATTCACCCTTCTTCTGACCCCAAGCCATCTTTTGAGCCCTCTGCCTGTGTGCCTCGTGCTCCAGTGACATCCCAGGGCTCGCTCTTGTCCTGTCTGTCTCCTTCCATGTTTGCCCTTCAGCTCAGAATTAATGAACCTTCCTTCCTTCCCTGCCCCTTCCCTTCCCCTTTCCTTCCTTCTTTCCTTCTTTCTTCCTCCCCACCTCTTCCTCCTTCTACTTCTTCTCCTCCTCCTTCTCTTCCTTCCTCCCTCCCCTTCCTCTTTCTTCTTCTTCTTCCTCTTCCTCTTCCTTTTTCCCTTCTCCTCCTCCTCCTCCCCCTCCTCCTTCTCCCCCTCCTCCTCCCCCTCCTCCATCTCCTCCTCCTTCTCCTTCTTCTTCCTCTTCCTCTTCTCCTTCCTCCTCCCCATTCTTTCCCTTCCCATCCTCTCCTCTTCCCCCTCCCCCTTCTTCCCCTTCCCCTCCTCTCCTCCTTCTTCCTCTTCTCCTTCCCCCTCCCCCTTCCCCTCCACCTCTTCCTCCTTCTTCTTTCTCTTCCTCTTTTCCTTCCCCCTTCTCCCCCTCCTCCCCCTCGTCCCCCTCCTCTCCCCCTCCTCCTTCTTCCTCTTCCCTTTCTCCTCCTTTCCCTCCTCCTCCTCCTCCTCCTCCTCCTCCTCCTTCTTCTTCTCCTTCTCCTTCTCCTTCTCCTTCTCCTTCTCCTTCTCCTTCTCCTTCTCCTTCTCCTTCTTCTTCCTCTTCCTCTTCCTCTTCTTCTTCTTCTTCTTCTTCTTCTTCT
>CM052890.1:9595063-9645912 GCA_028534135.1 Potos flavus | reverse complement strand
CATCCCACTTGGTCTCTTTGAATGAGAACCACTGTGTGCCAGGCATCATGTCAGGTGCAGCAACCCCGTGTCTCCAGCTTGCGTAGCGGAACTTGGAATGTTGAAGGTAGAGCTTGCAATGACCTCATTCTTCCTCAAGTGTTGCTTGGTGCCACTTTCGGAGCCAGACCATGGGCCTGGAAGGATCATGGGTCTGACATGGGCTGGAACTTCTCGGTCATTCTTGATATCACCTATGAGGACTACAAAGAGGTGAGCACCATGCCATTCATTCTGACCTCGTGACCTGCTCTCTACTCCTTTACTTGCCTGCCATACAGTGGAGAGTCAGTCCATTCTTTTATTTATGGGGAATTAGTAGTGCGGTGAGCCCGTGCTTTTTTGAGGTATTTCTGGAGGAACACCTTTGGACATGGGCAGCCAAGAATAGCAATTATTTGTAATGGGAGTTAAAATCATTCTTGGGAAGCCCAAAAGTGTTGCCTCACCTAAGGAAAGGGAGAAAAGGAAAGGGAAAGGAAGGGAAGGGAAGGGTAGGGTAGGGAAGGGAAGGGAAGGGAAGGGAAGGGAAGGGAAGAGAAGAGAAGAGAAGAGAAGAGAAGAGAAGAGAAGAGAAGAGAAGAGAAGAGAAGAGGAGGGAAGGAGAGGGGAGGGGAGGGGAGGGGAGGGGAGGGGAGAGGAGAGGAGAGGAGAGGAGAGGAGAAGAGAAGAGAAGAGAAGAGAAGAGAAGAGAAGAAAAGAGAAGAGAAGGAAAGGAAAGGAAAGGAAAGGAGAAGAGAAGAGAAGAAAGGAAAAGAAAGAAAAAAGAAAAGAGAAAAGAAATTATGCATTTCCTTCTGCTACAAATCTTTTGGGAACACCAGGTTTAAAGAACTACTAGACAGCTATCAAATAATGAATTGGGGCACGACCCGTGCAGAGAAATTGCTCAATGCTTAGAGTAGAGGTGGTCAAATTTCCTTTGAAAGCTTGGCAGTTGACCATTGGGATTTCTCAGCCCTGCCCTCTTGATACCTGCTGACCTTCGTTGTCTCCACACCTGTCCTTTTCAGACAGAAGGGCTTCCAGAGCCTTACAACTCCAGCCACCCCCTTAATATTTCATTATAACGAAAGCTTGTTGAAGGTTAAGAATTGGCAGACACAGCTTCTAATTCTGCAGTGTTCTAATGTGTTCTCCTTTCTTCCTGATCATCCATTGTGAGTTATAAGGTACTCAGAGACCTCAGCGGGCATTGGGATAATGAAAAAACATTCTGCCAAAGCAGAGGGGAAGGCTATTCTCCCCACTTCCTTCCCTCCTTTCTTTCCTTTCTTCTCTCTTCCCCCCTTCTCCCTTTTCTCCCACCCACCTTCCCTCTCTTCCTTCCTTCTCATTCTACCTCCCTGTCTCTCTTTCTCTTGTTCTATCTTTTCTTAGGACAGTTTTGTAGCAGAATGACTCATCTAAGAGCTGTATGGACAGGAGGAGGAAGGTGGGGGAAGGGAGGTCAGAAAATGCACATCTGTCCCCCCTTACAGAATTACAGCATGGAGCTACTTCCCTTTATTGAGCTTTTCGGGACTTCCCTGGGGGCCTATGGTTGGTCACAAACCAGGGTGGGAAGGGACCGTAGGAAGAGGCAGACCACTCCAGATGGGTAGGTAGCAGGTTGACTAAGCTTGTCTTGGGTGGCCACAAAATGAGTAGATCTCTACGCCTGCCCACCACATCTTAAAAGCTTATAGAGTAGCCTTATGGGGTCAGCAGGCTTCGGTACTGAACTGTGTGCCTTAATGTATACAGCGCGGATGGTCTCAACAACACCTTACCTCTCAAGGCTGCACGCTTGGAGTGGCGCCCACAGTGGGAATGCGGGCTAGAACGTATATTCCAAGGACAGGGGAGGGGGTGAGAGGTGACCTCCCATTGCCCAGGTCCGGCTTGCGGGCCAACTGGTGGCCCCATCCTCTCCATGACCTCCCCCGGCAGACTACCATTGTCCCCAAGCTGTACAAACCCAGTCTGTATTCATTAGGATCATGCAGAGGTGGGGAGGCTCCCGGTGACGCCCATGCTGTTGGGATCCAGGAGCAGAAGAGTAATGAGTCTCAATAAACAGCCTATTGACCACCGATGAGTGAAGTGAGCCCCTGGGTTCCCCTCTCGGCTGCCTCCCTCGCTGCGTTATTACTGGGCTGTATTTGGTCCCTTTGTCTCAGCTGCTTCCGGAATCAATAGCCAGCAATGATTTCTTCCAACCAGTGCAAATTATACACAGGCATGCTGGGCGCCAGGGGCAACTAGGCAGGCAGTTCTCAGGCAATCTGTCCCCGGGGCACTTTCATGACTCTGACCTTCTTGGAAGCCGATAGGCTGGATAATCTGACCCCAGGGCTTGAGAAATAGTGGCATGTGTGCTAGGGGACAGAGAGCCAGAGAATCTTCTCTCCAGACCTGCAGAATTTTGGAGTGACCATGAGAAGACCAAACATACCCAAAATTACGAGTGTTGCCTTATGGAAGAAGGGAAGCCAGTGTTGACAGCTTGGACATTGGTGTTGGGTGGACCCTTGTTCAAGTCCAGCTCTGTCTCTCGTTGTCTGTATGAGCTTGGTAAGTGGCTCACTCATCAAGTTTGTGTCCGGACCACACTTTTTCCACTTGTTATTAAAAATACCTCACTGGCTTCTCATGGGGATTCAATGAGACAAAATATGTTATGTACTATGCTTAGCACAATCCCTGGAAGCTTCTCCATAAAGTACGTCATTTCCATTGTTATCTGGTGTACTTTCTTCCTTGTATTATTTTTAATTACTAGTATTGGATAAGGCCCTCATGGAAAAGGTTCTAGGAGAGCAAGATGTGGAAGGTGTTTTACATATCAAGAGAGTAAGATTATTAAATTGAGGATGTTTGTGTTTATTCCCTCTGTCTGTCCATACTTCTTTCTTCCCCAAGAATGACCTTGTCTCTTCAGTTGTTGCACCAAAGAGGGGATAGAACAACCCCCAGAGGTCTCCCTGCTGAGGTTCTGACACGGGTCACTCTTGACTTTGTGCTGGGACCCAGCACCCATCGGGAACGATGGTCTTGGCATCTACCCAGGCAGAGGACTGGAGTCTGACAGTTGCATAGGTCTGAATCTCAGGAGAAAGGGTTGGGCTGGAGACCTGTGCTTGGGAATCTATGGGGGAAAGACCTATCCCGTGACCACGTGTGTGAATCGGGAGTAAGTATAGTAGAAATAGGACCACAGTGAAGTTCTAGGAACACCCACGTTTAAGGGAAATAAAGATCCACTGATGGAAAATACGGCAGAATGGTCAGAGAGGGAGAAAGAACTGGAGAGAGAAATGTCAAGGTCTCTGTCCACATCCTCATCCCAGAACCTGTGGGGATGGCATTTTACACGGCAAGAGAGACTTTGCAGGTGTGATTAAGTTAAGGATCTAAAGATAGGGAGGTTGTTCTGGGTGGGCCCAGTGTAATCACAGAGGTCCTCGGAAGGAAAGAGGAAGGCAGGAGAGTGAAAGATATGTGAGCATGAGAGCAGAGGTCAGACTGATGTGATCGCGGCCTGTGAAGTTGGAAGAGGGACAGGAACCAAGAATGTGGACAGCCCCTAGAAGCTGGAACAGACAAGGGATGATGGATTCCCCCTAGAGCTCCAAGGGAACTAGCCGAAACCTTGATTTTAGCCCATGGAGACTGACCTCCACATAAGAAAGATTCACTTATAAATAAAGATAAAGTTATATTGTTTAAACCACTAAGTTTGTGGTCACTTGTTACAGCAGCAAAGGGACACTAATACGGTCCCCGAGGAGACAAAGCATTTGATGGAAGTGGGAGTATTCAGTAGTGTCCAAGCCCCAGGGGTCCAGGTGTCAGGAGAATGGGTGTCACTCCAAGTCAAGGTGGCACATTTCCTAAAGGAGATGGAGACGACAGGTCTGAGGACCAGGCTGAATATGGGGGGGGGGGGCTTCATTTACCCGGGGTATGAGCGATAAGCACTAAGCCTACCCGCTAGGGTCAGCCAGTCTCTGGGACCATGAACCTAGCTTCAGGGACTGCAGGGGCGGGTGGGAAAAAGGCCGGGCAATCCCTGGGCACTTCCCAGGGGACCCCGGCAGGTGGGCAGAGTGGGGCAATGGGCCCCCTCGGAAGGGGGCAGGGCTCACCTAGATGGACAGCCTTGGAGACTCTTGGCATCAAGAATGCCTTTCAGGGCGAAACAGGCCAAGTGACTGACAGGTTGGGGTTTAGATTTAGGGCTGCAGGCCAAGATGAAGCCTGGAATATGCCGCGCGTGTCCAGCAGCCGGACTAAAGCACAAAACAAAGGAAAAGGCGAGATTCTAGGTAGATCCGGCTCAGATGAACCGAGGTGCTGGTCTAGGTTTCAGACCAGGCTCCAGAGGAGGGCGGGCCGGGGAGCTCAGGACATGGGAATCAAAGCTGAATGTCAGGGTGCTGGCTTGGACTGCTCCACCCTCTTTCCTGCTCGAGGTCAGGTCTGGGGTTGGTG
Organism: Potos flavus; assembly: GCA_028534135.1. Taxonomy (NCBI): domain Eukaryota; kingdom Metazoa; phylum Chordata; class Mammalia; order Carnivora; family Procyonidae; genus Potos; species Potos flavus. Next base: position 9,641,397 of record CM052890.1, on the reverse strand, counting down.
GCAGGGGATCCAACGGAGGGCGGCCCAGGTTAGGGCCGGGGGAGGGGGCCTGCCGGGAGGGACACGTGAGGTTACGACACTGGCTTAGACAGCAACCAGGGGCAAAGCTCTGCCTTTCCAGGTGCTTCTCGTGGAGTTTTCCCGTCTGAGGATGGAACAGATTAGAAGGTGAGGTCAGGAAGGAGGGAAGGGAAGTGCGTGAATATTCACTCACCGATGAGCCAACTGCTTTTGTTTCAACCTTGTTTCACCGGCAAAGACAGTGAGGCTCCAGGGAGAGGTGACTTGCCCAGACTCCCGGAGCTACTGGGCAAAGGCAGGGGCTGCGGTCTCTGAGCTCCCTGGCTTGGGCTCCCCCTGCCCCACCGCACACAGCCAGCCCTTCAAAAGGGGTATGATAGGCATTGGGCTTGGACCCACGGGCACGCACTTTACACGGATCCTACAGTCTTGGCTGCCCTTTGGTGGGGAAAATTCTATTTACTTGAACACCCAGGACCTGGATGCTCTATTTGGTAAATCTCTGGCCTTTTCCATATTGGCCCGACTCAACTGGAGTGGAGATGAAGTGGGAAAGACTGGTAATAGGGCTAATGGATTCCTTACGGAGGCATGACCCTTGCATTTTCTCTTTCTTAATTTACAATCAGATGTCCTCCCATGGAATATTTCTGCGATGGAAGCCGCTCCAAAGAAGAAATCACTCACTGTCGCAGATGGTAGAGTTGAGATGTAATAGGAAATGAATCTGCAAACCAGGATTTGCTGCGGGCTTGTGGGCTGGTTCTGCACGTGGGGGTGGGGGCACAGCGAATGTTTGGTGCTATTAACAATCCGGCATGCCCGGGTCCCGTCCTTGGAGACTCTAACTGGGTAGATTTGCAGTGGGGCCCAGGCATCCAGAAGCCGGTCTCACGCCATCAAAGACTGAGAGCCCTGAAGGTGACGTCCTGCCCGTGACAATTTCACCTCTGGGGGGTTGATTACCCTTGAGTGGCCCCACAGCTCTCTGGCTTTCAGAAATTCTTGCAGAGGCAGACATTGGCAACCCAGCCTAGCAACTCCCCAGAGTTTGAGCACTGCTCGGCTCGTCTTTGTTTACCTGCCTCATGAAGAGTCTGGAGTTATGCCCCATTTTCTGGAGAAATGACGTGAGGGTGCTGTATTCATGAATCTGAGGATTTGAATGTTTCCCCTGACACCCAAGTCCTTTCCCCGCTCACAAGCCACAGGCAGGTTTCACGTCCAGAACAAGTCGCCGGCTTCTAGAACATGTGATTCCCATTAGCCTGCTGGCTTCCTCTGATGGGACTTTTCTGGATGTGCAAACGTATCCTTCTCTCTTTCTTATTTTACTGGCTTGGCGCAGGAGGGAAGAGGCAGGGTGCAGATTTGGTCTATGATGATAGTGGAATATTTCCAGATGCTAAGTGTATAATCCCTTTGGTTCTGCTGTGCCTGCCAAGCGAGAGCTTAACAACGGTGAGCTACAGAAGAGCGCTAAGGGTAAAACAAAAGTGTAACACGATTCTGTTAGCACGCCGCGCTTGAGGAGAAATGAACACACTGTTATTAACATGCCTGCCGACCCACTTTTCTCCCCTTTGTGTGTATTGTTAAAGGATTTTGAATGGAAACATAGTTGAGGGGAAAAGGTAAAAGTGGTTTGACAGAGCCAAAAAAAAAAGTCTATTAACGGTGTGTTTCTCTGGTTTTAATTCCAGGAGAGTTGCTGAAAATTGTCGATCAGTGAATAGACTCAGGTTGACCAGAGAGACAATGCTGAATGGCCACCCGGGAGAGGGTGAGGTAGTAGGGGGAAAAAACCTTAATGATTCATTATCTTCTTTCCCTTCGTGGTTTTGGCTTATTTGGGGGAACCTTTCTCAATGGTGGGAGGTGATGGGTCATATGCAAAAAGATACATGGGAAGGAGCAGAAAGGCAAAGACCTGAATGTGTGCATGAAATAGAATCTGATTTCCGGGCATGGATGGTCTTGGCATTCTGGTAGGGTCTCTTGTGTCCAAAACCCGTGTAACCCTTCTGGAAGTTGGTCCCCATTGCCTACTGATGGACTTTCCAGATCCTGGGCTCTGCCTTTCTACAAGACCTCTGATGATACAGCTTTATTACTAGGCTTCCCAGATAATGATGGCCACCTGCACGGGCTGCCCCCTTACCCCATTACATCCCTCTCCGATTATCTCTGCCACTGGTGGTCTGTTTGGTTTCTGGGTTTTGGCCAAGTCCACTCGCAAGAGGTAGTCCATGATTATGCCAGCATCCTTGATACAAACTTATCTGGTTTCCTACTACACCACCCCTGTTGATGCTTGACCTGTATGATTTCTATCTAACTTCATGGACAGTCACAAAACAGTCCTGGGAACCTGGGTGAACGTTTGGGAACCCTGGGGATATTGCTCAACTGTTCTGTGTCTGAGATTTCATCCAAAAAAAAAAAAAAAAGGTGGGGGCTGGGGAATGCTAGAAACTGCACCTTATACCTTTGTAACTTGGAAGACTAGCTAGTCCAAAGACACTTGATCCAAATTAGCCACGCTGCCTGGGTGTCTTTACTGGCTTTGGGTTTGCTATTTTTTTTTGGAATGTACTTCACCTCTCTGAGACAACAGGCATCCTCGGCGGTGGCGGGGGGTGAGAGGGAAGGTCAAGTTCATGATTCAGTTTGGAGCGTGCTTAGGATATTTCAGAAGTATTATAGAATGTCATCAGGATTGCTTTTTTCCCCGTAAAACAATTTTGTTCAAACTTTTCGCTTCCACTTGCAACATCATGGTCTTTTACATCATAAATCTACTTTTCAGGTTATTTTACAAATACTTTTAGAGCCCATTATCACTTCTGTCCAACTCTGGATAACTGCTATGTGATACTGAGTGTGGGTCAAGGGCAAGGATGTAACGAGCCTCTTTGGGCAGCACAGCCTGAGCTCACGCAGTGGGAAATGCGTGGATGGGTTCTTCCCTATGTCGAGAGCAAAGCAAGTTTGGGGTTAAAGTAAAGCACCCATTGTACCACGTAAAGAATATCCTCTTGTTTATTTCTTTTTGATGGGAGTGACATGAGGTGACGATGAAGTCACCCGGGTTAAATTTCGAAGAGGTTTCATATATTTATAAAAATTCTCTTCGTATATAAACGTAGAGAAACGCACCCTCTCTTACTGTAGCCCACACCTTTAGCGAAAATAAAACTGGCAACTTAGTGTTTATCCCATTAGTATTCAATTATATTTCCCAGATAAACAGCTGGAGGCCATCCCTTCAGTGACAAATGTGTTTGATTTGACTTAATCACTACCACAAGGCGCATCATTTACCAACATTTGCTGTAGTACAGTTTTAACAAGTAGGGTGACCCACCCTGGGAGAGGACTGAAAAAGAATACAAAACATCGAGAGACTGAGAAGAGAAGGCAAGCACGGAATTGGAAAGGTACCTGGGCCTTCAAGTGACTCCCACTTTTAGTGAACCCGTAAACTTGACACAGAGAAGCACACAAATCATAAGGGGATACACACTGCAAGAAACGATCACCATGGGAACGTACCTGTGTCCGAGCACCCAGGCCAAGAACTAGATAGAACATACCAGTAGCGCAGAACCAACCCTCCATACCCCTCGTATGCGTTACTCCCCCGAAGTCATCCATACCGCTTATGCTTTTGTTTATAGTTTTTAAGGATGGCAGCCACTTGTCCTTCTAAAAGTTTCTCAGCCAGCCCTTATGAGGAAGTCTTCGTTGTGCTTGTGGGCTAAGGTCTCCGTGAGTCACATGCTAGATTTGAGCACTGTGTCCTGTAGCTGAATTGTGGCTGGAAGGCGAGCTAAGCATCAGGAGGAGGGGTACGAATTTACTGTCTTTCCCCTTCCATGTGTTGGGAAGCCACAGCACTCTCTTTCCTTCTGCTATTTCCCTCTTCCGAGTGGGCACAGGCGGACACCGGATCTGCCTCTCTGGCTTGCTGTGAGGCTCTAATGACATAATGGATGTGAACACGCTTTGAGCAGGAAAAGTACTGTACAATTATTACATCCTTTACGTAATGTGATGGAGAGACATTGATAGCATAGGGTGTTATTCTGAACAAGAGGGAGACAAGGGCACGTGTATCGAAACCAAAATAGGTACTGATCCTAATGGTTTGAAATGGCCCTAAATGTTTCTCCCAATCTGGACAAATACCATTAACTTAACTCTTTAGGGCATAACCTTAATGAGGCTGGAGTCGTGTAGTGACCTCTATGGCTTAGAGCATTCAAGTTGCTATCATAAACACGCCATAAGCATGGTGGTTTATTAAAAAACAGGAATTTATTTCTCACGGTTCTGCAGGCTGGGGAGTCCAAGAGCAAGGCGCTGGCGGATTTAGTGTCTGGTCGGAGCCTGCTTCCTGGGTGTTTGACCGCTGTCTTCTTACTATAATCTCACCTGGTGGGAGCTTTCTGGCATCTCTTTTATAAAGACACTTATCCCATTCATGGTGGCTTTGCTCTCATGATCTAATCCCCTCCCAAAAGCCCTGCCTCCAAATCCCATCCCACTAGGAATTCGGTTTCAACATATGAATTCTAGGGGATACCGTCAGTCTCTCACATTGCATATGAGCTACCCGATTTTATTCCTGTTTCCCTAGTTGCATCCAATCTATCAGAAACGTGAACTGTTGATTATTATTTTTTTTTAAAGATTTTATTTATTTATTTGATGGAGAGCGAGAGAGCCCAAGCAGGGGGAGTGGGAAAGAGAGAAGCAGGCTCCCCACTGAGCAGGGAGCCTGATGCGGGGCTCGATCCCAGGATCCTGGGATCACGACCTGAGTCAAAGGCAGACACTTTACCGACTGAGCTCCCCAAGCACCCCCGAACTGCTGATTATTAATGATGATTAATCTGATAGATTACGATTAGATTATCAGAGTATTAACCAAAAAAATCAAAATCTATAACCTACTGATAGAGAACTACTTTTACACGAAAAGCAACACAGTCTAATATTTGTGATATGAAATAATGGTCCTCCGATGCTTTGGTTGGGCTTCTGGCAACTTTTGGAGCATAGTCTGGTGACATATAGGCACTGTGTTAGGGCTTGGTGATAGAAAGCAGAACAAAGCAGTTATGTCCCTTGCCCAGTGATGTTTCAATTTTCTCAGCAAGTTTTTCTCATCTCATTTAGTTCCCTTCTTATTTCGTTGTGTTCTCATTTCTGTCTATTCTTTTTTTTTTTTTTTATGGCTTTCCATCCCTGGGACATAGAGATCAGCTGTGACCTGTCAAAAGTAAGTTTTCTGAAATTCCCTTCTTTATTTTACTTTAATTTTTAAAATTTTATTTTTTAATTTTTTTATTGTTTATTATTTTTATTATATTATTTTTTATTATTTTATTTATTTATTTAGAGAGAGAGCACAAGCAGGGAGAGGAGCAGGGGGCAGAGGGAGAAGCAGACTCCCCTACTGAGCAGGGAGCCCGACGTGGGGCTCGATCTCAGGACCCTGGGATCGTGACCGGAGCTGAAGACAGACGGTCAACCAACTGAGCCACCCAAGAGCCCCTCCCTTCTTTATTTTAATGATAAGCTGCTTCTTTCTAGTCTAGGTAGTGAAATTCTTTCTCACTGGGTCTACAGTTTTGTTTCACTAGGTCTTTGATGCCGATGGCGATTATATTTATTTAGTGTGTGTTGGTGGTGGTGGCTCTTATTCTTGTATTCTTGACAGAAGGGAGAGATGCTTCGTCATGGTTCTTACTCATGGCTGGTTATGTGCATTGCCTACTGGGTCTACTTTGCACTGGGTCAAACATGCCTCTCAGAGACCCAGTGAAGACAGCTCCCAAGACCGACCTCCAATGTATGGCAAATTTACTCTACGGAGGCTCTGTCAGCCAAGGAGGGACCCTTCCCTCCCCAGACCCGTGGTTTACCACATGTAGGAAGTGAAACCCTTCCCTCCCAGAATATACTGTTCTGATACCTAGCTCTTCAATTGCTCTTTCTGGGTACTTTCTTCCCCAAGGTTTTACCTTCTAGAATGCTTCGGACCCCAGTGCTCCCATGAGCCATTCCATCTAGTTATTTTCTGGGAGAGGTGTGTTTCAACTGAATGTTGGAAAGAGCCCCTGACTTGGGCTAGGGGAGGTAGGGTTTCGAGGAAGAGAACTTGTACTCTGATGGTCTAAAAAAACCAGCATTCTTGCAAGAGAGGGGATATCGCTCAGGTTTTGGATAACACAGACCTTGAACCAGAGACCAAATATGGAAGACGGAAGGAAGGCCACGTGTCTGCTTTCAGCCCCAGGGAGCCCTTCCATTCTCATCTCCATTTTCAAAAAGGAAGTTCTCCCCAATTCTATGGAGAAATAGGTTGGCGACTGGTCCTAGTTTTTCGCGGAGTTGTGAATTTTAATTTTTCTGGGATTTTAAAGACATTTTAATTAAAAGTTGGGAAAGGCTCTTTCAGGGCTGCTAAGTAGATGATATTTAAAACCAGAAGCTGAACTCAACCTATTACTGCTTAATGGTATAATCATATTTATCCTTTTCTCCCTCAACCTGTCTTATTTTCTACTTAATGGAGTTGTTTGTTTTCACTCATTACAAATATTATTTCCTTTAAATGCCTGGAGCTTTTCTCTTTCTATTTGAATACAACCAGAAAGACACTTTCCCCACCAGTCCAATATTGTTTCACAATTAAACCTATTTAACTAGATCGAATTGTCATGTTTTGTTTTTCTCTCTATTCTTGATATATTTGAACCTCCAACTCTGCTTCGGACCTCAATGTTGCAGCAGGTGGGAGATGTCCTTAGAATCTCTCCCGTCTTCCTAAACCCTACTTTTTTGTTAGACTTTTTGTGTCTTGGAAACCTCACCTTCATGTTTTTCCTTCTTTCCCTCTTATCTTTCCAAGTTCCTATGGTAAGATGACACAGTATAATATTTAAATTACCTATGGAGGTAAGCTTCATCCTTTTAACGTGTGGTCAGGTGCCATAGGCTAAAGTAGTCTTCGCTAAGTGCTGTTAACCCCTTCTCCACTTGTCCTTATTCCCCAGAGAGGTCTTCAGCCACCCCATCCCTTACCAAGATTCGGTAGTGTCCATGCATGACGAGGTGAGCTCTCACCAGCCTCCCCCCAATGCCCAGGCTTGTGTGTCCAGCTGGCTGGCTGACATGTCCTCTTCTGAGTCAAAGAGACATCTCGCAGCTAAAATCACCAAAGCAGAACTCCGGATTCTTCTCCTTTTCCACCCAAATTCCCCCGTATGACGTCTCCCCTGTTCTCACCCCCACAAGTCCAATCTACCAGTCATCCAGCTAATATCTTCGGGGCCACCCTAGACTTTTCTTTCTCCTGTCGTATTCGATCTGCCAATAAATGCTGCCAACTCTCATTTAAAAATACATTCCGAATACAGCACCGCTCATCACCGACATCGCTCCTTCTTCTCTGTTCTTATTTTCCTTCTGACTCCGCAGTCTGTTCTGCCCACAGCAGCCAGAACGATCCGTCTAAAATGCAAATAAGATCGTGTCCCCACTGTATTCCAAGCACCCTCCCCCCCCCCGCCCCCCCGTAGCTCCTTATCTCCCTCGGAATGAAATGCTTTGTCGTCTCTCTGGACGGCAAGACCCGATGTCACCTTGCTCATGGATCCCCTCTTTATCTCTCTTATCCCTTATTGCTGTCCGTGCTTGGAACATTCTTCCGCCAGATGTGTGCTTGGTTCAGCCCCTCCTTTCAGGTCTGTTCAAACATCACTTTATCAGCAAAGTGTTTTCTAACCGCCTTGTTAAAAACACCCTCAACCCCCCAATCCTTTGACCTCACTTTGTGTTTTTCTTTGGAGCACTTGACCTGTTATGTATTTATCAGTTCATGTGTTTACTGTCTCTCTTCCCCACTATTTTGCTCCCTGCTATCTCTTCAGTGCCTATTACAGCTCCGCATCTGATAAATGTATGAAGGAATAGATCCTAAGACATTCGATCGGCGCTTCCCACATCATCAAACACCTTCCCTCTGGTTAGTGGTTTTCACGCTTTTTTCCCCCTATAGCAGGTTCTCTGCAAACAAAGTCTTATGACGAAGACTAATATATGGGAAACTGGTATCATTGGAGTGATTTGACTGGGAGAGCTGGGACAGGGAAGCACCCCTCTCTCTGAGCTCCTTTCACCCCTTTGCCCCATCATGGCAGCCGTTTAGTCGGCATGAAGATCATCAATATGGGTTATCCCACTCGATTCCTGTAACTGCTGTGGGGGGCAGATAAAGTTACCCCATTTCATAGAGGGCCTGAATAACATGATGGAATAAACTGGCTATGATAACATGGTGGGTTGAATAAGCCACACGGCTGCAAAAGCGGCAACTCGTCTGCCGACTCCAAATCCCGGTTCCTTCGCTCTGTACTAGTTGCTCATTCCTTCCCAACTAATTACGCTTTATTCTCGGCACCCTGTTTTCTTTCTGTGTCTTTCCTTCTGTTTACACTGTTTATAATGACCGGCTTTGGGCTTCTCTTTTAGGGCCTTTTCTGGCCAGAATCATGCGAATTCCTTCCATTTGTTTGCTGAGGTCCCTTTAACAGATCTAAGAAATGTTTTCCCACTTATTTCCTTAATTAAGATTTCAAGGTTACTTACTTTCCCTATTCCTCCAGCAACTCTTGTTATTCAGAGTTTGGATAATCTTGATCTATTTTTAGGGCCACCATTCTTTTTTTTTTTTCTTCTTGAAAATAGAGAGCTATTTTTGACATCTTTTTTTTTTTTTTTTTTTACATGGAAAGTGTTATTTGCTTTTTAGCATTACTATTTTTTGTTTTTGTTTTTTAATTTTTTTATTGTGTTATGTTAGTCACCATACAGTACTACATTAGTTTTTGATGCAGTGTTCCATGATTCATTGTTTGCGTATAACACCCAGTGCCTCATGCAATATGTGCCTTCCTTAATACCCATCACCAGGCTCACCCATCTCCCCATCCCTCTCCCCTCTAAAACCCTCAGTTTGTTTCCCAGAGTCCGTAGTCTCTCATGGTTCGTCTCCCCCTCTGATTTACCCCCCTTCATCTTTCCCTTCCTTCTCCTAATGTCGTCCATGCTATTCCTTATGTTCCACAAATAAGTGAAACCATATGATAATTGACTTTCTCTGCTTGACTTATTTCAGCATAATGTCCTCCAGTTCTATCCATGTTGATGCAACTGTTGGTCTTAGATTGTGAAACTCTGCCCTTGGCTTCTCCTGACCAACTCCTGGTGTGTGTTTGTGTGTCTGCTGTGCATATGTGTAGAAAGATTACACTTCAGATAGAAATTATCAACACAGATCTATGAAAGAGCACCAATGAGACTACTTTTCTAGACCCTACAGTTGATTCCTTTGTCCAAAATTTGCAGCTTTTCTAAATCACTCATGTGATTTCTTCTGTAAACTCACTCTCTTAAAAGTTTTTCCACATTTCTTTTGGTAGTTTTGGCATCCAAGAGAAGTCCGTAGCCAGCATACACTTTACTACCTTTTTGGATGTCCCCACAAAGAAAAATCTTAAATCTATCTGCACACGATTGCACAATTTAGAGACATAAATATTTAAAAAGCTTAAAGTAGATAAACTGTAAACTTGAGACCATTTTACTTTCTAGAAACCTGATTGGCCTCTTTTTTTGTTTTGTTTTGTTTTAAAGATTTTTTTTTTTATTTGACTGAGAAGGACACAGTGAGAGAGGGAACACAAGCAGGGAGAGTGGGAGAGGGAAAAGCAGGCTTCCTGCTGAGCAGGGAGCCTGATGCAGGGCTCTCTCCCAGGACTCTGGGATCATGACCTGAGCCGAAGGCAGATGCTTCACCGACTGAGCCACCCAGGCGCCCCCCTGATTGGCCTCTTGACCATGAAGCTGACCATTAGGCTTCTCCTCCATATTTTCCCCCAACATGCTAAGCTAGAAATTTTTGCCGCATTGGAAGAATTTTACAGCGGACACCCAGCTATCCGCACTTAGACTCTACAATTAGCATTTTACTGTCCTTGCTTTATTATTTATCTCTCCATCATTCAGATGAGTTTTTAAGTATCAGCAGTGACTGACTTTCAAAAGGCAACAAAGTTCTTATGGAGTCTTTGAGCAAATGACTTCTCTCTGAACCTCATTTTCCCTGTCCATAGACTAAATGCTTGGGGTAGAGAATGGCTTTTCTGTCTGTGCTTCTTGGAGCCCTCCAGTTCAGGGGAGGGGAGGGAAGGCTGGTTCGTGGAGGGGGCGAGGACAGTAGGAAGTGACGTGGATCATTCCAGTAGCCCAGGCACCAAGCTCCTCCACGGCCTCAGCCAGAACAGTTTGGCCTTATTTGTTTTACATTTTGTGTTTCCACGTATTTGCAAAGGGGAATTATGCAGCTGAATCCATTTTAAAAACTCCCGAATAGCAAGATTTTAAAACTCCTTTTCAGCTCATGGAAAAGATGCATCTGGTCTTTCTAACTAGCTTATAAAATTTGAGAGAGGATAAATGAACAACCATATTTGAGACCCTCCTATGTGCTGGGCACTTTGCCAGCGACTCTCAGATGTTATTGCATTTACTTCTCATAACAACCCTGTAAGATGGGGATTGTTAACCTTCCTCTACAGGTGCAAAGATCCAGGGTTAAGAAAGTTGACTTGTTCAAAGTTGCTTGGCCTGTAGCTGAAGGCATTGAGGGCAGAGTGATGCACTCGGCAACCAGCTTATGGCAAGAAGACATTTACCTGTTGGCAGGGTTTGAACCCAATGGGCATCGCACAATGCTTCCTTGCAGGTGGGTCACGAAACTCCTAGTCAAAAGATCCGCATTCCTACCTTGGTAGGTTGTGAATACAGAATTCTCCTTTCAACCACAAAGGCTGTTACAGAAAAATCCTATGGTAGGAGAATCTGAGGCTGAGAATTCCAACTGTGAAAAAAATAGAGCAGGGATGGGAGGGGGCAGAGTCAGGGTCAAAGCCAACCTACAGAATCCCTTTGTAAAGGGATTTGTCATCTTTATTTTTGCTTTCTAGTATCCAGGTCATTTCCTGTGTTGGAGAACTCTCTCATTGAGTGTGATGTTGGAGGATCAGAGGAAGGGCTCCGTTTGCAGAAAATGGAGACCCTCTATCTCTTGGCCCCTTGAGGGCTATATTATAACACGTGACTTTTACATTAAGCTCTTTGTTTGAATTTCAGTATTGTTAATATACAGTAACATGTCAGTTTCAGGTGTACAATATAATGATTCAAAAATTCTATACATTACTCAGTGCTCATCGTGATAAGTATGCTCTCTAATCCCCATCACCTCTTTCACCCATCCCCCTACCCACCTCCCCTCCAGTAACCATCAGTGTGTTCTCCGTAGTTAAGTCTGTTTCTTGGTTTCTCTTTCTCTCTCTCATTTCCTTCGCTCATTTGTTTCTTAAGTTCCGCATATGAGTGAAATCATATGGTATTTGTTTTTCTCTGACTGGCTTATTTTGCATAACATTATACTCCCTAGCTCCATCCGTGTTGTTGCAAATGGCAAGATTTCATTCTTTCTTATGGTTGAATGGTATTCCATTGTGCGTGTGTGTATATGTCTTTATCTTTATCTATATCTATATATCGCATCTTTACCTGTTCATCTATCAATGGACCCTTGGGCTTATTCTATCGTTTGGCTATTATAAGTAGTGCTTCTCTAAACATAGGGGTGCATGTATCCCTTTGAATTAGTGCTTTTGTATTTTTTAGGTAAATACCCAATAGTGGTATTACGGGGTCAAGTGGAATTACTGGATCATAGGGTAGGTCTATTTTTAACTTTTTGAGGATACTCCATCCTGTTTTCCACAGTGGCTACCCAGTTTGCATTCCCACCAACAGTGCCCAGGATTTCCTTTTTCTCTGAGTCCTCACCAACACCTGTTGTTTCTTGTGTATAACATGTAACTTCTACTCAGCCAATTGGATGCCCCTCCTGGGTCTTTGACTCTAGACACGAGTGAAACAGAAATAAGGACCAACTGGGATTCATGCTTGTTGTGGAAGTGTTAACTAAGTTAACTCATCTAGCCATGCTGGTGTCCTGGTCACATCATCCCATTCGAAGATGGTTGTTTTTCCTGTTTCTTGAGCCTCGAGGATATGATTTCCTTTCCATTCTGCTGGGTATGGTGGATGATACCGTTGTCTCATTGCAACTACAGTTACTGGTGTTGCTGTGCTTGGCTGTGAAAGTGCAGAGAGTGTCCATCCATCTGCTCTGTGTTGTAGTTTGTCTTCTACTGTGAAAGCAACACATTTTTAGTCTACGGTTTCACCAGGACCTTTCTATCAGTCAAGTGAAGTGAGTTTATGTTGTAATAACAAACACTCTGAGATCCCAAAGAGCAAAGGTTAATTGTTCCCTTACCACATGACTAGGGCAGATCAGTAGTGGTGCCCTGTTTGTATCATCAGGCAAAGGGGGAGGCTGATGGAATGGTTACCATCATGAATATTGCAGGTTACTGTGACAGAAGGAAAGGGGGCCTGGGCAGATCTTCACCAGGAATTCAATGCTCAGCCTGAAACTGACATACATCACTTCTTTTTTTAAATTCTATTCTATTATGTTATATTTATTACTTTATTATGTTCTTGGTCACCATACAGTACAGTACACTTTTTGATGTCATGTTCTATGATTCTTTGTTTGCGTATAACACCCAGTGCTCCATGCAATCCGTGCCCTCCTTGATACTCGTCACCGGGCTAGCCCATCCCTCCACCCCCCTCCCATCTAAAACTCTCAGATTGTTTCCCGGAGTTCATAGTCTCTCATGGTTCATCTCTCGCTCTGATTTCCACCCCCTTCATTTTTCCCTTCCTTCTCCTAATGTCCTCCATGCTATTTCTTATGTTCTACAAATAAGTGAAACCATATGATAATTGTCTTTCTCTGCTTGGCTTATTTCACTTAACATAATCTCCTCCAGTTCCATCCATGTTGATGAAGATGTTGGGTATTCATCCTTTCTGATGGCTGTGTAATATTCCATTGTATATATGGACCACATCTTCTTTATCCATTCATCTGTTGAAGGGCATCTCAGCTCCTTTCACAGTTTGGCTATCGTGGACGTCGCTGCTGTGAACATTGGGGTGCGTGCATCACTTCTACTCCCAATTCATTGGTCAAAACTAGTCACATGGCCAGACTCAAATAAAAGAGATCCAGGAAGTGTAACCCGACCACGTGTTATGAAACACAACCTTTATGGAAACAGCATCTTCAGCTTCCGGTCCTATGTGAAGGATACGTTAAAAACGTATCCACATGGCCTGGTTGGGCAGTTCCTTATTCTCTTTTCCAGCCTCTTCCTTGTTCTCCTTTCTACCTACTCTTCCACAGGAGAACTTGGACAAAGTTTCTCCCTGCTTCTCCTGTCAAAATTACAACCCAAATCTCCTCCACAGCCACATGGCAACTTGTGTATAACTTACATCCAGTGAACTAGTTCCAGAAATTTCTAGGCTCCGAATTCCAGTTTGGGCTAACTTGGAAGAGCCGCTACTAACCTGTACACACAAATGTGCCCAGGAGGGGTGCATTGCACACATGTGTGAGCGACTGTCTTGTTCCTTGGTCTCTTGGACAGACTGATTTTCCCACCTCACTCCAGTCACAGAATTTCAAGTTCTCCCCAAACAATCTAGCCTCTCAGAAGTTTAGGAAGTGATACAGACTTTGATGAAGATTTCCCCACTCCCATGGGGGAAGGGATGTTACAGTGGTATCTAGCCACCTACCTCGATTTGGTCTCCTTTTCATATCTGGCAGATCCTCCAGAGAGATCTGACCTTTCCAAGCTTCCTTGAATCCAGGGGATCCCACGTGACTTGTCGATGCCAGTGGAATGTGGATGAAAGTGATGCGTGTCATTTCTGAGTATGTGTTTTAAAGAAGTGGGCATGCCTTCTCCAACATCTTATTCTCTTCCCACCAGCTGGAAGCAAAAACCCAAAGGCCTTAGGGGGTGGCAGGCCGACAGGGTAAAAGGAGCCTGAGTCCCTGAGTCACCATGTGGAAGACAGCTCTTCACCGATTAGGAGCATCTGCCTTAGAATTTTCCATAAAGTGAGAAATTACGTTCAACACTGAACTTTTGGGGTTTGTTTGTTTCATCAGTTAGCATTGCCCTAACCAAGATAGGAGTTTCTAACATATGCAACTCAACCAATAATCTAAGAAACCCTCTTAGCTCCCTAAAGTTCATCTTTGGCAAAGCTGCTAATGTCCTCCCATCCCCATTCTTTCCTAAATAATGCAGAGTTTTGCTAGTTTCTCTTCTTTTCCCCAGGACTATGACTCCCTAATCCAAATTTTACTTTGCCAACCACTCTATTAAGCAGAGCTATTCTATCACAGTTCCTGACCCTGAACTGCATTCAGGATAGAAGTCAATAAATCTCCATTTAATAGGACCCATTCTTTGAAAATAGTTGAGAAGCTATCTCTAATTCCTTGAACTTACTTTTTGGGTTTTAAACTGTATTCTCGTGCATCTTCAACTATTTCTTCCTAACACATGGTCTGCCGATCCAAGGGAACTTCTGGTGAACATTTCCTGTTCTCCTTCTTGTTCCATATGCATTCACTAAGATGGAAAAGACTGGGGTTGGGGGCAGGCAACAGACACAGCCCTGACCAGGGAACTAAGAGACCTGGGGTCTAAGCCTAGCTCAGCCTCGTTGCAGCTGAATGGCTCTGGGTATATTGTTTCACTTCTCTGGATGTCAGTTTACAAGCTTAGGCCAAGAGGGTCTATGGAAAAACCAACAGAACTTTTGCCATTCCTAGTTCTTCATTGGTTCTATGCTTGAGGATATGGAAGGCACTAGATTTTCTACTATTCTGCTTTCCAAAAACCAACAATGCACCTAACTCTGGATGGAAACCCAAAGGGCTGACTCAGAGAATGCTCTTATTCTGATGCACATCAGGTTCTCTGCTTTAAGGGAAATTTGTTTTATTTATTTTCAAGTGTCAGTTGGCTTTTTCAGGTGTCTTGGAAAAGCAAAAGTATAAACTGTGTCTTTATTCCATCTCTCTCTCTCTCTCTCACACACACACACACATACACACACACCCCATAATCCCATTAGTCCTCAGTATGGAAAAGGCAGGTTGGCTCCCTTGAAGCTTGTATTGATTTAGACATGCTTTTGCTGAGTGTCTAATACTGATTACAGATACTGAAATGGGGCTTTCTGAGATAATAGAATGAATAAAATTGAAAAAGAAATTGTGAGGAAAGAAAACTCTTTGGGAAGTTTTTAAGGAAAAGGTTGCTCTCTTATTTGGGCCGTGTGCTCTTGCCAATGGGGGACACTGTGGGGGCATAATATTAAAGACACTGGAGAGACAGAGCCTCCTGAGCACGGCTGGCATCAATGAGACACCCACAGCTAAAAACTCATTTCACAGCTTGATAAAAATTAAACATAAAAGACTCTTCCTACTCCATGGAAATGGAACTATCTGCTGTTTTGAGTTGAGAAGTGCTACCTTGAGTAATCGAATTGCTAGCTTCTAGCCCTACCCTGCTTCTGAATAATGGCCCATGGATTCGGAGGCATTTTGCTCATGATAGAAGGTAATTGCTCATTACATCTCAGAGAATTTGCAAAAGCATCTGCCTGGAGTCTCAAAGCCTTGTCAACACCATCTCAGGAAGAACCTTCATCACTGGAATTATTCTGACTCTGTGGAGTCTTTGACTTCAGTATTTAGTCTGCTCTGTGATCCTGGAGGAGGAACTCTGAAAACTGTATTTCGCTCTGTTAGGCTCTTCCAAAGGTGGGCTGCAGGGGGACCGCAAAGGGGATGAGGAAATAGAGAACTGCGCCTTCCTGTCTGCTTCTTGAGGACTTCCTGTCTGCTCCCTGTGGACTTCCTGTCTGCTCCCTGTGGACTTCCTGTCTGCTCCCTGTGGACTTCCGTTCTTGTTTGTGCCACCCCAGCAGCAGTGGTTTCCTCACATAGAGGTGGCTGAATCTGGTTTGCCTCTTCTCCAGCTCTTACAGTTGAACTTCATTAGGCACCCCCAGAAGCACCATCATCAGCTGACAGGTCTCCCCTCCACAGAGGTTTGGGGCCCCCATGGCTCCTCCTCTAAGTTCTCTTAAGTTTAAATAATTTCAGTCTTTTCTCTTTGTTCCTCCAGCCCTGGAGGTGGGCGGTGCATACTGTAGGTGCTACCTCTAACATAACTTCCAGTTACCTAGTTAAGATCTCTATGCCTAGTTAATACCCTCTTTGTTTTAAATTCTCTGTGTTGAAATAACTTTGGTGATTTTTGATTCCTGACTGAACTCCGACTGATTCACTGCTATTAACAGATTGATGTTTAAGTCTCTGATTTTTTTCTGTACGTTTATACACACACATGCATACACACGTATCATATGTTTAATCATAAGTACGTGACTTTATTTTTACCAAAGTGGCACTATACTTTTCACCCATCGTTTCGCAACTTGCTCTTTTCACCTGATTTTAAATAGGAAGAAATAAGAAATAATAGTAAGAAATAAGGAATAATATATTCTGAAGAACTTTCCATGTCAGTACACATGAGGGTTCTTTATAATTTTTCATGTCTGTATAGGGTTTCACGATTTCTTTATTTTTCAAAATTTATTTATTTGATTTCATTATAGTTAATGTACAGTGTTCTAATAGTTTCAGGTGTACAATAGAGTGATTCAACAATTCTATATATTAGTCAGTGCTCATCATGTAAGTGTACCTATTTCACCCATTGCCCTACCCACCTCCCCTCTGGTAACCATCAATTTGTTCTCTGTATTAAAGAATCTGTTCATAATTTGCTTAATGATGACCATTCATACACCTTCTGGTTATTTCTAATTTTTTGCAATTATAGAAAAATGTTTTGGTGAATATACTTACAAACACACACAGGCAATTCTTTGGTACATGTTTTAGCATATATCTTTAAGATAGACTCCTAGTGTTGAAATAGTTTAAATAACATGCCTTCAATGCCCTCAAAACAGTCTTTACCATCTGACATTACCACCAACAATGTATGTTGTGCCCGAAATGAAAAATCCAGTTTTTCCTTTCTGCTTTCTGTTGTAGGGGAAAACTTCAGTTCATTTTTTTTTTTTCTACTCATACAAACACTTCACTTCTGACATTTCTGGTCACAAAACGTGTGGAGACTTTCCCCTACCGAGGAGTTCTCTGTGACACCAGCTGCATGTCCTACAATTTAGCTCAATTCAGACACTATCTACCTGGAGATAGCATCAGATCCCAAAGCTTCAGGATTCAGTTCACAAGACTGTCCCTCCCCCTCCTCCCCCAAGCCTTCAGATGTCAGTTGCAAGCCTAGACTGTCACCTGTGTTTTGGACCAACCAGCTATAGACTGGAGGTTCCAATGACTCCCTCCTCGGGTTCAATTAATTTGCTAAAGTGGCTCACACAACTCAGGGAAACCCTTAGGTATATTTATTAGTTTACTAAAGGAGATGATAAAGGATACAGATATACAGCCAGATGAAGAGATACGGGCAAAGTCTTGGAGAGTCCTGAGTACAGAAGCTTCTAGCCTCATGGAGTTGGGGTGCGTCACCCTGCATGGATGTGTTCATTCACCTGGATACTCTCTGAATCCCCTACTACTGGGATTCTATGAGGCTTTCTCATATAGACATGATCAATTACTAACTCAACTTCCAGCCCTTCTCCCCTCTTTCTGGAGAATGAGGGGTGGAGCTGAAAATTCCAAGCTCCTAATCATAGCTTGGTCTTTCTAGTGACCAGCCCCCAACCAGGAACCATCCAGGAGCCCACCCAGAGTCACCTCATTAGAGAAAAAGATGCTCCTTGTGTTCCTATCACTTAGGAATTTACAAGGGTTTTAGGAGTTCTGCGCCAAGAACTGGGGGCAGTGCCCAACGTAAATATTTTCTATTATCTACAGTGCCCACATGCTTTCTCTGTTTTATGAATTCCTAAAAGTCTTTGGTCTGCTGCTGGCACACTTTCTTATATTCCAGCAATAATATTGATTTTCTATTTCTTCCTGCGTAGGAGGAGTGACCAAAGCATGTGCTCGGCTGCCATCTTGATCCAATTTTCCCAAATATCACTTTTCTCCAGTGGCCTTGATATTCTCTTTCCAGTAATCTTAAAATAGTCTATTGCCAATTATCTTGCTTCCAGGGCAATCCTGAAAATGTTTTGGATTTTTCTCATACACGTAAAAGGATTTGAACATTTTTCTCTGGATGAGTGAGTTTCTCTCTCCTTGAACAATGAACCCTTACAAGGAGTATTAAGGAGGAGACTTATGGCCAAGAATTAATACTAAGTATAATAAAAAGATATCCAGCATTTGCTGAGCACTTATTATATGCTTCACATCATGTTAAGTGCTTTTACATTGAATATGTAATTTAATACTTAAAGCAATTTTATTTTATAGATGTGGAAACTGAGGTTTAGAGAAGTTAAATCATTTGCCAAAACCACATAGCAAGCTACTGTCAGAGCCACGGTGTAAATCCAAGCACTCAGACTCTTTTATTTCCTTACTATTTAATCATGAGTATTCATCAATATACAGTTAGTTGACCCTTGAACAATGCAGGGATTAGTGGCATTGACCGCCCCCCCCCTCGCCACACACACACACAGTAAAAAAAATCTGCATATATCTTTGACTCTCCCAAAACTTAACTACTAATAGCCTACTGTTGACCAGAAGCCTTACCAGTAAGATTGTGTGTTACATGTATTATATTCTGTATTCTTACAGTAAAGTAAATTAGAGAAAAAATGTTATCGAGAAAGTTGTCAGGAAAAGAAAATTGACTTACAGTATCGTACTGTATTTATTGGAAAAAAAAATCCACATGTACATGGATCCATGCAGTTCCAATTCGTGTTCAATGGTCAACTGTATATTAATTGAACACTTATTATGGTAGCCGGCCTCAAAGATGGCCACCTTGTATTCACCAGGGGTTAGTCCTCTCCTGCCATGAATAGGGCTAACCTACATTACCAAGGGGATGGCATAGAAATAAATGTGTAACAGTCTCGTGAGGGACTTTAAACCAGAACCACTCAGTGGCTCCCAAATTCCTGGCACACAGAACCTGTGGGAGATATTTCATGTCTCTTGTCATGGTATGCCGCAGCGTCTGGAGTAATTTGTTACACAGCAATAGATAGCCATTGTGTTTGTATGTGTCAGGCATTGTCCTGGATGTTGGGGATGTAGAAGTAGATCGTACAGAGAAAGTTCTTGTTCTCATGGTACTTAAAGTTCTCTGCAGGAAAAGGGTAATAATCCAACTGTGATGGTTAATTTTATATGTAACATGACTGGGCAGGGGGTGCCTGGATTAGATATGATTTCTGGGTGTGTCTTTGAAAATGTTTCTGGATGCAATTAGAATTTCAACTGGTGGACTCAGGAAGGTAGATCTGCCTCCTTCAGTGTGCGCAGGAGCAGGCTGGTGGGAGATTGAAGAGTTTCATTCGATCATGTTAATTTTGAGATACCTGTCTGGCCACCAAGTGAAGGTCTGGGGTTTCTAGAAGTCAGGGCTGGAACCTGAATCCAGAGGTGCTGTTCTTAACCTATAAGCTATAAATTGCACAGGGGCTGAAAGAGGGTATTGGGGTCATGTTAGAGAGCAGCTTCTATTCATGAATGGACAAAATGGAGTCGGGGAGTGGATAAATGATTTGCTTAAAGTCATACCTGGCCCAGAAGTGACGATTGCATTTAATGGTTGTCTTACATGTCTCCGGGGAAGAGCAACATAGCTATTCAACTCGAGTGCCTAGAACTTCCACAAACAGTGGATGGCTGCAATGTTAGGATTTTAATGAAGGCAATCCTTAGGCAGGAGATGTGATTACAACCCTGAAACTATTCAGAAGGAACATGTGACTCTAAGGTACACTTTGTATAAGGTATGTAATTCAATAAACATACAAGCCAGGCTACCCTCCGCCTCCCTTCCTCCTTTGGTTCTCATCTTTTGTTTCTCGTTCTTATTTTTCTGCAAGTACATACCCAGTCATAGGCATTGTAGGCATTGTGGATACAACTGTAGCTACTATTCTTACATTTCAGCCTGGGTGCCTACCTCCTGACTATGGGGTCATGAACTTGAAGGCATGGACCCAGTGTTGTCTTTTTTTTTAATTGTGGCAAAATACACATAATGTATATTTCACCATCTTGGCAATTTAAAGTGTATGTGCAGCCATGTTTAATACATTGAATGTCATGTCAACATCATGCAACTATCACCTCTGTCTAGTTCAAAAGCATTTCCATCACTCTTGAAGGAGATCTCATGCCCAGTAAGCAGTCATGTCCCACTTCTCACTTGTCCCAGCCCTTGGCAACCACATACTTGATTTCCATTCGATCTTATGGATTTACCTGTTTTATTTTATTTCATTTTTTTTTAAAGATTTTATTTATTTATTTGTCAGAGAGAGAGCACAAGCAGGCAGAGTGGCAGGCAGAGGCAGAGGGAGAAGCAGGCTCCCTGCCGAGCAAGGAGCCCGATGCGGGACTCGATCCCAGGACCCTGGGATCATGACCTGAGCCGAAGGCAGAGGCTTTAACCCACTGAGCCACCCAGGTGTCCTGGATTTACCTGTTTTAGATAGTTCACATAAATCATAAAATATGTGGCCTCGTATTTTTGGCCTCTTTCACTTAATATAATGTATCCAAGATTCATCTAGGTTGTAGTATATATTAGCACTTCATTCCTTTTCATGGCTGAGTAATACTCCATTGCATGGATATGCCACCTTTTGTTTATCCATCCATCAGTTAATAGACATCTGGGTTGTTTCCACCTTTTGGCTACAGCGAATGGTGTTGCTATGAACACGCATGTACAAATTTTTGTTTGACTATCTGTTTTCAGTTCTTTTGGGTATATACCTAGGAGTGGAATTGCTGGGTTATTTGGTAAGGCGGTTCAACTTATTGAAGAGCCACTAAACTGTTTCACAGTGTTACATTGATTCATTTTTGTGCTTCCTAGTGATGCCTAGCTCAGTCTAAGATACAGTACTTGAAATATGAATCTCTTAATGCATGTATTTGCTTGATATTTCTCTCTCTCTCTCTCTGCCTGTATGATCCATACATAATGAAATATCTGAGTTATAAATCTTTGAAAATTGGGTTTTATGATGGAGAATGATCATAAATTTGGTGGTGCTTTCTGGTCTCAAGTCATTCTGATAATAATGTTTAATTTGAAATTTAGACCAAATATTTTAAAAAGGAAGAAAAGTCACTGATAATTCTACCAGCCTGGTTATGTTAACAATTTTCAGTTTTAAATTCCATTCCAGTAGGTCTCTAGGCATATATTTTATATACTTATAATCAGAGTATATACATAAATGTAAATTCTGTGTTTCTTAATTAACGCTTTACTAGAAAATTTCTATAGTGTGACATGTTCTTCATAATTATTTTTAGTGGCTGTACAATATATCATCAAGCTTTTTTTCTTTTTTGGAGAGAGAGAGCATGCATGTGTGCAAACAGGGGGAGGGGCAGAGAGGGAGAGAGAGAATCCTGAATCCCAAGCAGGCTCCACGGGCAACACAGAGCATGAAGCCTGACCCTGGAGTCAAAGTCACGACCCAGAGATCATGACCTGAGCTGAAATCAAGAGTACAACTTGGATTGGATCCAATCCAACTTGGATGGATCCACCCAGGTTCCCCCAAGCTGATCTCTCATACCTTATTTAGCTATTCCCATGTGACTAGGTATTTAGATTATTTGCAATTTCCCAATATTGGGGCATTGTTCTGAGATCCTTATTCTAACGCATATTGCTTTTTGTTTCTAACTTATTTCTTGAGAACAAATCTCTTGAGTGGAGTTACTGGGTGGAAAGCTGTATTTTTTTGTATTATCTCTGATGCCCAGCACTGTGTTGCCTGAGTAGTTAGTGGTACCAATGCAAAATGCTGTCAGGAAATGCTGGAATGTTCTTGTTTCAACACGATTTCACTAAAATGATCTTTTTCTTTCGTTCTTTTCAATTGTATTGCGGTAAAATGGAACTTTGTTGTCGCCTTGATGACCATTTCCCTTCTCTTGCCACTGCTTCAGAAATGTTCTTTGTTTCCGGGCTAGTCTGAAGAGGAGGAGAGTATGAGAAATTGACAAACAAATGGCAGGCGGAAGATTAGTGGGGTTCCCACAAACTGGACAGATTCTAAGAGGCTTGGAGGACCAGTTCTCATCCCAGAGGCTAGTGAATCCCAGCCCCTGCTGGAGAATGACCTATCCTGGGGTCCCCTCCAGAGCCAGGTCTCATAAACCCCGCCACGCCCTTGTGGCAAAAAGAGGAAATAGAAAGGAGACACTGCTGGTGTCTCTGGTTCTTTTGTTCAGCCTGAAACCTTCCTCTGTGCAGGAAGAGAAGGACTGTGAGGCCAGTGGTAAGTTAGACGTGTGGGATCCTTGCTCCTGGACTGGCAGGATTGGGTGGCAGGTGACTAATCACAGCAGTTTCCCCGGGCCTGGACTCACCCACACACTCCCCAACCCGCCCGGGCAGGGAGCGATTCCCAGGACTGAGTGTAGGGTTGGGTAGAGGGTCTCCACACCAGCCTTGTTTGATCCTAGCTGGGTGTGTGGAGGGGTCGGGGCTCAGCTTCTGGATTAGAAAAGCTCCCTTCTCCTTCGCCAGGTGCAATATAATTCAATCTAGCCCCACACCAATTCTTTCCTTCTTTTTTTTATCATCTAAACTATATATTAACAAAAACATGGCCGTCTTCACCATTTTTAGGTGCACAGTTTGGTGGTATGAAATACATTTACATTGTTGTATGGCCACCACCACCGTCCACCCCCACAACTCATTCCATTTGGTGGAACTCAAACTCTGTACCCATTAAACAGGAACTCCCCATTCCCCTTCCCCCTGCCCCGGGCACTCATCTCGCCGCTGCCTGTCTCTATGAATCCCACGACCCTAAGCCCCTCATGTGAGCGGGATCCTATAGCATTTGTCCTTTTGTGACTGGCTTATTCCACTGAACATAATGTCCTCAGGTTCCTCCACGCTGTAGCAGGTTCCAGAACATCCTTCCTTTTTAAGGCTGAATGATATGCCATTGTACGTAGGTATCCCTTTCTCTTCATCTGTTCACCCATCATGGACGAAGGGCTTTTGCTTCTGCCTTTTGGCTACTGAGAATAATGCTTCTCGGAACATGGGTGTCACACATTGTCTCATTGAGTTCCCGCTCTTCATTCTTTCGGGCACATACCCAGAAGTGGAATTGCTGGGTTCTATGGCGGTTCTATTTTTATTTTTGGAGGGACTCCATGCTATTTTCCATAGCAGCTGCAAGATTTACATTTCCACCAGCAACGCGCGAGTAAGCAGCCTGTCAATTCCCAGTGACTGGGATTATGTAAACGTGGCAAGATTGAAACAGGCTGACTTTGTGGGTTATCCTCTCCCGGTTAGACAGGGGACGGTAACCCCCAGCCGGCTGTGACCGGCCAGGTCAACTGGGCCAGACTGGCTCTCTGTCTCTACAAAATGCTGGGGCAGTGGGGTACCCAGGACACCGTTATCTTTAATTCTGACACCCGCAGCCGCTCCTGAGAGTCCAGAAGTTTCTATTGCTTAATAACATGATTATAGCTTTTTCACATTTTAATTTAACGTAGCAGCCAGGTTTACTTTAAGCTTACTTTAGACCGTGAAGAATGAGACCCTCTTTTTATTTGTCTTTAAACTGGGACAGCTTTCAGGGGTTCTCCAAATTCTGCTGATTGCCAAAAACGTGTTCTCAATGATTATACATCTAAAGAGATTATAAGAATCGTGTTGTCTCACTGCTTCTTCTAGATTCTAGATAGAATGTTCTCAAAGTATGTTCCTTAAAACACTAACTCCTTAGGGTATTCGTGGATGGTACATGGGAAAAGATTTGGATTTAAGACAGATTTCTGTCTAATTACATGAGTCATCATGTGACCTCCAACAGAGGGTTCTACCTGGTACCAGCTCTCACACTTTTTTGGGGGGAATCCTTATTTTAGGGGGTCATCTCAAGGTTCTAGTATTTCACAGGACATATTTTGAGACACACTTTTCTAGGCAGACAAAGCCTCCTATTTTTATTTTTTCCTTATATGGCAATTTCTGTATTCCACAGGGAAGCGGCTTGACCGTTTGAGTCAGGCAGAATCGGTTCCAGATCCTTCCTGTTCCTGTTCTTAATGACATACATGAAGCCTCAGTGTCCTCCTGTGGAAAATGGGGAGCATTTTAAGCTCTTCACAGAAGGAAGGGAGATAAAGAACACAGATCATCTTCTTCTTCCAATCATTTTGCCAGCTGAGCGTTGGCCCTCTTAGTTGCAACCTACATATGCCATTGGAAGATAATGCTTTTTGGTTGTTGTTAAAGATGCTGTATTCTTTTCCCGGGTTGTAACAAGTTCTTCCAAGCCTATTATCTGGGTTTGGATCATTTTTTTGCCAGATGTTGTTGTGGCCCAACTCATAAGCCTGAGGAATCACACCCGCGAGGTCAGCCAGCCGGTCTGACACATCGCCACTGCGGTAGAAGGCCATCCCATACGTTCATCTGCATGTTGCAGAAACACAAAAGTCTGTTCCTTTGCCTCCCCACCAGTCACTGCCAGCTCCTGTCTGACATTGACCCATGAAGTCTGATTCTTGTACTTGTTCTGAGGATCTTTGGCGTCTCCTGATGCACAGACCCGGTATCCGATCTCACCTCCACCTCCCCTTTGCAGCCTCCCAGCCCCGAATGCCTTCATTGACTACATTCCTGGTTTCTCTCACTTTCTTTCTGTGCTCAACCGGAACCTTGCACTTTTCAGCTCCACTGGCCCCATGTCAATGCCGAGAGCTCGTGGAGACCTGGCCTCCGTAGGCAGATAGGCTAGGGTGTATCCTTCAAGGCCTTGCCTTTTACTCGCTCACTTTTCTTTCTCCTTTGGTGCCTTTGTGAGCTCTTGCATTCATTCGGCTGATATTGACTACATGATCTATGGGGCCGATCCAAAGATGGCGGCCCACAGTTGGTGCTCTCTCCCTCTACTTCCGCGATGCTCCTTCCAACCAGGAGTGGAGGGTCGCTCTCCCTGCATCTCGACTGACTTACGACCTGTTCCGACCAACAGAAAGCAATGGAAGTGATGCTGGGCAGTCTCTGGGCCTAGATCTTGGGAAGCTTGGTAGCTTCTGCTTTTGCTCTCCCTTGGAAGTTTCAGTAAAGAAACTTGGGACAGACTAATGAACGTCGGGAAGCCAGAGAGAGGTTGCATGGCGGAAAATCAAGATGCTGAGATGTATGAGTGGACCACCCGGGATGTTCTAGCACCGGTCCAGATCTCGGGGGAGGTGAGGGAAGCCTCCTCATCAGTGACCATTCAGAAGGAACACACCTGCTCAGCGGAGCCCAGCCAACCACAGAATGGGTGAGAAATAATAAATCATCATTGCGTTAAGCCAGGGGCTGGCACACTTTCTCTAACGGATCAGATGGCAAACAGTTTAGGTTTAGAAGGAGGGTTTCAGAGTCTCTGCTGCAACCAATTTTGCCATTGCAGCTAAAGCAGCTGTAGACAATATGTAAATAAATGAGCATGGTGGAGCTCCCGTAAAACTTTATTTAGGAAAAGAGCTGGCAGACTGGATTTGCCTGCAGACCATGATTTGCTGGCCCTCGTGTTAAGCCACTAAGTTCTGGAGCGGCTTTACAAATGTGATAGATAACCGGAGCAGCCTATTTGTATACTCCAGGCACTGAGGCTGTTGTTGAAACACAATTGTCAAAATGACAAACTCATTCCTGCCTTCAGGGAGCTTGCAGCTTGTCCTAGTTTTATGGAAAAAGAGATCAGAGCCAATAACTCCAAATAACCTCTAAGCCTTAAATGTAGTTGGTAAGAATGCAGTAAAATGGACAGCTATTGAAGGAATGAGCGGGCATGGGAGCTGGGGTCCGGGCTGCTTACTACCGCTGGATAGTGGACCACCCCAAAACTTGGTGGTGGGGGACAACCATTGTTACGGTTTTGGAGCCTGTGGGTCAGGAATTAGAGAAGGGTGGTTTGTCTCTGATATCGGTTTCAGCTGGGAAGGCTCAATGGCTGGGGTGATTTGTCATCCGTCGTATAAGGAAATCTAGCTAGCGTTGTATAAGGAAATCTGCAGCAGGGGTCTGGAGGGTGATGCTGGCCGGGGGCTGGGTTTGCTGCAGGGACTTTTCCCCGGACCACTTTCTCGTGGCCTGGCTTCCTCAGTCAGGGTGGCCCGAGGTGGGTCAGGACTCAAAAGTGAGCATTGCATCCCAGCGAGCAAAGTAGAAGCCTTAAAAGTGATACAGTATAGGGGCGCCTGGGTGGCTCGGCAGGTTAAAGCCTCTGCCTTCGGCTCAGGTCATGATCTCAGGGTCCTGGGATCAAGCCCCACATCGGGCTCTCTGCTCAGCGGGGAGCCTGCTTCCCCCTCTCTCTCTGCCTGCCTCTCTGCCTACTTGTGATCTCCCTCTCTGTCAAATAAATAAATAAAATCTTTAAAAAAAAAGTGACACAATATATAAAGAGGATTGAGCGATTCAACTTTGAATAGACCCATGAGTTCTGAACCTCTCTCGTCGAGGCTGATCCAAGTTCATGATGATTTGCTCATTATGGCTCCAGAGAATAAATCACCGGGGACATTATGCTCACGGATGTCGTCACAGTTCTTACTGGATGAGGCCAGAATTGTTTGCCTTTTTCATAGCAGTCAGTTCAGTGATGGAGAGCACGACAGTCCTAAGCCACTGTCCCAGCTCTGCCATTTGCTTGCTGTGTGGCCTTAGATCAATTTCTTAACATTTCGAGGTTTTAGTTGCCTCATTTGAAAAATGGAGATAAAAATATTACACTTCCAAGAATTACTGCGAAGTTCCAGTGAGGCAAATCATGTAACCAGCAGCCGGCGGGTGTCCAATGAATAGTACTATCTTAAAGCAGACTATTTGATGAATTTTGAGCCTTTAGTAAAGTCTTAAGGATAAGAATAGTGGTCAAATGATACAGAAAAGAGCTAAAATAAAAGTTAAAAAAAATCACTGAAAAATCTATTGATGCTGAAAGCAATTTTAATTTTGGTAAATATAATTTTAAATCACAAGAGGTCTCAATGCTCCCTTTATACTTAGAGACATAAAATTATACACATACACATATGCACAAACACACACACACATATATCCATACACACAATTTTACACGAATGGCATAATATTCATGGCATCTTATAACTTTTAAAAATATACATAAATTCTTCAATTTATTTAAATAAAACAAAACAATTCACTAATTTCTTCCACCCCCACCTCTGGCAGCTACCAATCTGTTATCTATATATATGAGGTTTTTTTTTCCTTATAACCTTTTTTTTTTTTTTAACAACCTTTAAAAAAATCAACACTCTATTAGGAATATCTTCTCAGAAAAATGTATAGGTCTCCATCATCATTTGAGAACCAACAGTAGCCCACTGTATGGGTTTATAGTTAACTTGTCCCAACTGATGGACAGTTAGCTTGTTTCCATTTTTTTTTTTTTTTTTTTTGCAGCCTACAAGGTAGCAATTCTGCACTGAAGATGGTAGTAATGATACCCTTAGAAAATGAACTGTAAAAAAACCAGACTCAGTAATAGTCCAGGACATTCAATTGTGCCGTGTTTTCTTCAGCTGGAACAACTCTATCTTTTATCAGGAAGTAAGGACACACTACATAAAAATAAGCCTTCAGGGATCTCGATGCATCCAACAGACCTTATCATGATCCCACTGGATTCATCCCACATTCTTTCCAGTTCCAGCCTCTGCCTGATGTTTTGGCTTCTGACTTGTTCATTTCCTGTCTCTGGCAGCTCCCTTTCTCAGGATGGTACGCCTTTAGCAAACACACGACCCTCCTCGGTGTTTGCTTGCATGGGCCCCTGGTTTCTAGCTGTTCCCAAACCATCCAGCGTGAGCCCCCATGGCCAGCATTTCTACTGGATTTGCGCAGCCTCATGGAAAGGGAGCCACTGATAAGAAAACCTGAAACATTGTTTCAATGGTAGACTCATGACATATCACTGAAGAAAATGCCCTAGAACTTTGTGACTAGCAGATTTCTGGGGACTTCTGGTCTAGTCTTTCTGCTATGAATAGCTAGGAGACGGGATAACATAAATCTGATGATTAAAGGCAAAAGGTGGGGTGCCTGGGTGGCTCAGTTGGTTAAATGTCTGCCTTCAGCTCAGGTCATGATCCCAGGGTCCTGGGATCGAGCCCTGTGTCCAGCTCCCTGCTCAGTGGAGAGCCTGCTTCTCCCTCTCCTTCTGCCCATCTCCCGCCCCTCCCCCCCGATTCGTGCTTGCTCTCTCTCTATCTCAAATAAAAAATAAATAAATAAATCTTAAAAAATAAATAAAAGGCAAAAGTTGATATATTTTTAAAAGTATAAAAAGAGCTATTGGAATTTAGAAGAGATGTGCTTGTCTCTGATGGAGAATGAGGCAATGACCAAGTCTCCACTATTGTTGGAAAATGTTCCTAAAAGGACTCCTTTCCTATAAAAATTGGATGAAAATCTATCTTAACAAGAGACTGAGTTATAAGTTCTCTGACCTTCTATTCACTCGCTAGGTGATTCTGAATCCTCAGAGCTTATGTTCTATAAAATAGGACTAAGCAATACCAGGCCATAGCACCATCGTAATACCAACTTACCTGAAAAGTTCTCACTGCTATGTTACAAATATTCTTCAGAACGATAACCTCAAAGTAGCTCCTCCTTTGGTTTTCCTCGTTCAGATGCTCAATATCTGTTGAATGAGCAGGCTTACATAATGTCAAAGTAGCCTGTTATTAAGGGAATTCTTACATTCGAAATTTCTTTTCCCTCTGGGTAGATGACGATTCTAATATTCCAAGTTTAAATATTCATAGTAACTGACAGAAACACCCTAATGTCTATCCAGTGGCGAATGGATCAATGGAAGCGGTGTATCCACACAGTGGAATAGTATTCAGACCTAAAAAGGAACCAAGCCCTGGTATGTGCTTCAGCGTCATGGGAGAGCCTCGGAAACATGATGTTAAGTGAAAGAAACAAATTACAAATGACCACGGACTCTATGATTCCCTTCCTATGACATTTCCAGAGGAGGAAAATCTACAGAGACATAGATTAATGGTTGTCGAGGATGTGATAGCTAAAGAGTACGGGATTTCTTTTTAAGGGAGTGAAGAATGTTCTAAAAATGACTGGGGCGATGGTTTTTACAGATCTGTGACTACACCGAAAACCATTGAATTATGCATCTTAAACAGGTAAGCTGTTTGGTACGTGAGTTACGTAATTAATAAGGCTGTTTAAAAAAAAAAAAAGGGTTTTTGATTCAAAGACCTGACTAAGCCAGTGATAAAGTCAAGGCAGAAAGAAGTCTATTTTGTCTAACAACAGAAACAATACACTGGGAGGGAAATTCTTCCTGGGAAGAGGACGCCCCGGGTGTCTGGGGCTGCCATGTCGACTCCAGTCCTGTATGAGCCAGCCGGGCATGAAGCAGCAGACCACCGATGGAACCAAGGCAAGGGCGCCCAGTTCCATTGGTCAGTGACCTGGGATACAGTCCCATCACCATCTCACTTGTTTTCAATCTCTGAAATGTTCTAGGTCTGGAGCAGTGTGTGGCCCTTGTTGCATTGAGAAAGGGAAGGTCTCGGACTCCGTCAGCCTTGTGGGATCACCGGAGTCACGGTCTCCGAAGGGGTGTTGAATGATGAGGTCTGGTTCGGGCAGGGGAAAGTGGAGGAAGTGTCTATTGTCATCTACAAATACTATCCACCTTTCTTGTTGCTTTTGCTCTAGTCTCCTGATATAGACAGTGAGGGAGGGGCCAAATGTCTTCCCACCTTCTACGATGCATGGGTATCTCACTTTGCAAAATAAGGTGTAGGATTCTGCAGACCATCTTCCTCTATTTGGAAATGTTGACCTTACATTTAGTGGACATTTCTCTCAGGTTTTTATGGCACCATAGACATTTTAGAGGAAGCCCCAAAAAGGAGATATCAGAGGCTGCTGTCTGATGCTCTTTCATTACATTTCTTAATATCAATATCAATGTCCTGAAGTGTTCTATAATTCTAAGGCAATACCGTTCACTCATTTTTTATTTGCATTTGGACAAGGCTTACAGAACAAATTTGCACACACGTTTAACTTTGGCTCTTTAAGATTTGGAATTCAAATTATCTGGACCCAATTCAATATTAATATAACACAACCACTTTTTACACTTTATGTGTTTCAGAGGGCTTTGCAAACATGATCTCATGCAATGAGGTTAGCAGAAAGAGAGCTGGATCAAGAATTAGGGGTCTTGGGTTGTAGCTGTGGCTCTCCCTCCAACCAGAATTGGGGCCTTGGAAGACCCATTTAATCTTCCTGGACCTCAGTTTTCCAGTTTCTAAAATGGGTGGATGGACTTGATGATCTCTGAGATCCCTTCCACAGATATTTTATGACTCTGTGTTCATCACTGATACTGATTTTGATCTGGCACAAAGAATTAGATAATTAGTGCCAAGGAAAAGAAACAATCAATGGTTTGTGAATGCTGGAAGCTTCTTATTTAACAAAGGCTTAAATTTTAAGTTTTCCTCATCAGTCCAATTAGAGCAGTGAGTTTTACTATCATTGCTCTATGCTTTTTTAGTTTTGCAGGATTAGAATTCCAGATAGTCTCTCTTAAGTGTTTTGCTTGCAACTCGGTCTACCAGTTGATAAAGGGTACTTTGTGGTGGCCAAGGTCACTGCCAAACATTAGTCAGAGCAATGTTATCAGAATCACCTGAATGGCTGATTAAAAACATAGATTGCCAGGGGCGCCTGGATGGCTCAGTGGGTTAAAGCCTCTGCCTTCGGCTCAGGTCATGATCTCAGGGTCCTGGGATCGAGCCCCGCATTGTGCTCTCTGCTCAATAGGGAGCCTGCTTTCCCCCCTCTCTCTGCCTGCCTCTCTGCCTGCTTGTGATCTCTCTCTCTGTCAAATAAAATAAATAAAATCTTTAAGAAAAAAACAAACAAACAAAAAACATAGATTGCCGGGTCTCATTCCTAGAGTTCCTGATTCCTTAGGTCTGGAGTGCAGCCTGGAGATTTGCATTTCCAGCGAGTACCCAGATGATGCCGATGCTGCCAGCCCAAGGACCACACTTTGAGAACTATTGAGCTAGAGATACATTCACTCAGTGAGATTGGTTTGTTTTGTCTCTGTTGCTAGAGAAAAACCTACTCGTGTTCCCAAGTAATTAAAGAAAAGGGATTAGCTTGTGGTGGACACTTCCTCCTCTCCTGTTCATTTTCTCTGATTAATTTCTAGCATGATTTCAGGCTGCCTGGCCTGGTTAGAGAGTTCGCATTCCAGGGGCTCAGGCTGGGTTGGGTGGAATATCTTATTCAAAATAGCCAGGAAGTAAGGAGACAGAGAAGTCACAGTGGTTGTGTACTGAGAGTTGTGTCTTTCGCAACCAAGAAAAGCAATGTTGACAAGTCTATATGACAGTGTGTGTTGATGGTCCTAGTTTCCAACATTGTGGCAGACTTGTTCACCAAAATGGATATTCCCTTTCGCTTGAACACACAAGAATTTCCGGCTTCCCTGGCAGTTAGATGTGGTCAAGAATGAGTTATTTCCAATGAATTGTGCTAGCTCCAGGCCAAGACTTTTTAGAAGAGACTGTGTCTCCTCCTTGTTCTTTCTCTTCTTCCGTCTTCTGAATGGAAATTCGAGGAGCCTGAATCCCGGAGTCACTATATGGAGGAGAGCTGCCTGTTGATAAGGAACACTTGAATTCCTAAAAAAGTTATAAATGTGTATCTCCTGTGTTTGAACCATTAGAAACTTTGGGGTCTAATTTTTAATGCATCCACCTTCTAATCAATAAACGTGTATTTCATTAATTCTCAATAGTACAGGGCTGAGCCGTGGTGGTTGGAGAAAACCAAAGTTAGGACTAGATAAATGCATATCAGATCCTAAAGAAGGATTCTAACCAATGTTGTCTCCAGGGTAAGATTAAAGAAGGGGACCTCCTGGCACTTACAGGGCTTGTGAGTAGGACCCAAAGAAATTCACACTAAATCTATTGAGAAATGCTGATTATACTCTTCTATTTTCAAGATGAGACTTTGACAACAAATTAACACAGCCTGTTTTCCACAATTGGAAAACATGCTGCAGAAAATGAAAAGGGAGCATCTCCCAGTGTACTCAATGGGCAAATACAGTTCTGGAAATATTTACTGCAAGGACAAAAAGAAGCTTTTAGGAAAATGGTGACGACAATTGTTGCGGGAAGGCATGGTCTTGATGAGGGAAGAAGCGAAACCATAAAAAGGAAGTGGCAGAGGTGAAGTAATGAGATTTGGATTTAACCAGCTGACACACACACAAAAAAAGGGGGAAAGAAGAGTTAAAGGAAAAAATCAAGGAATCTGATAGGCATTGCCAAGATAAAAATTCTCAATAATGTGGAAGGCAAACTTGTGAAGCTCTCTCAGAATTCAGGGGAAAAGAAGTCATAGATCAAAGCAAGAAAAATTAGATTGATATAGAGGACATAAAACAAAGATAAAATGTAGGTTTTATAGAGGAAAGAAATAGAACAAATGGAACAATATGTAAAAATTGAAAGCACATTTAAGGAATCTATATAAATTTGAAAAAAATGAATTTATTTATTTATTTATTTATTTGAAAAAATGAATTTAAAGATTGAAATGGCTTCTTGTGTACAGGCAATACACACACATTCATAGCCTGGAAAAATTTTTTTTTAATTCTAAGAATTAAAATAAGCCATATGAAATAATACAAACATCCAGGCAGAAAAGAAATAAATTTTCCCTCAAGATAACAAAAAAATGAGTTGGCTTCAGACTTTTGCCCGTTAAAATGAAATGCCAAAAGGTGTTGGAATAATAATCAAAAGGTGTTGGCATAAACCAGGTTTCACAGGAGAAATGTTTAGACCCATGGATTTTAGATTTGGCTTAATTTTAATTCACAGTTGAAGGTAGAAGCAAAATATCCTAGGAAATGTAAGGATCTAGGAAACTTCCCAACTATTTTCCCTGAGCAGGGAAAAAATTTTTTTTAAAGATTTTATTTATTTATTTGAGAGAGAGACAGCACGAGTTGGGGGAGGGGAAAAGAGAGGGAGAAGAAGATTCCCCGCTGAGCAGGGAGCCTGACTCTGGCCTCCATCCCAGGACCCTGGGATTATGACCTGAGCTGAAAGCAGATGCTTTACCAACTGAGCCACCCAGGAACCCCCGGAAAAATTTTTTTCAAACACGTTGTCTAATTGATCAGGAGCAAATCAATATTATGAGCTCAAAAAAGGAGTGCTCTGATACCTGCTGTATAAAAAATGATCTCTGGGCTTCTGCCCGCATCACCCATGCAGCCTGCTAGCCTGGGAGGTCCAGGCCAGCTCACCTTGCTCTGCCAAATCCCTGGGCAGCCCAGTGGGCCCTCTACTCCGTATCCTTGCTATTCGGGAACCCAGGACTGCCCAGGAGAGCCAAACCTCGGGGTGTCTCCCTACGTGATTAATGGTCTGCAGCTAAATAGATGAAGCTTCACCCCAACGTGATACAAGGAAAGTCTTGGAGGAAGCACCTTTCAGAGGCCTTGATGAGGAATGAGGCACATGGCCTCTGCTACAGAAGGAATGTTCGTAATCCGTAGGTTGAAACTAACCCCCAATGTGATGGTATCTGGAGGTGGGGCCCTCGGGAGGTGGTTAGGTCACGAGGGTAGAGTCCTCCTGAATGGAATGAGAGTCCTGATAAAAGAGACCCCAGAGACTCCTTGTCTCTTCACTCGGGCTATGGTATTTTTCTTATAGCAGCTTGACTAGACTAAGACCGTCTCCTTTGCTCTTCACCTTACCTTCATCTTTCCAAGTACCTTCCCTTCTCAGGCTGAAGGGAGGGAAATTAGCACATCTCCACTGGAGGGTAAGATTTCCCCTTTCTTCTTTCTCTCTGGACCTCTCTTAAATAAAGGTCTCTAATCTGCAGGGCCCCTGGGTGGCTCAGCTGGTTGGGAGTCTGCCTTCAGCTCAGGTCATGATCTCAGGGTCCTGGGATCAAGCCCTGCGTCCCAGGCTCGCTGCTCAACCGGGAGTCTGCTTATCTCCCTCTCCTTCTGCCCCTCCCCCCCAGTTCACTCTCTCTCTATCTCAAATAAATAGGTAAAATCTTAAAAAAAACAAACAAAAAAAACAATCTCTCATCTGGATGATTAAAACTGTCGGTTTGGGATATGTGATGGTAGAGGAGATTACAAGATTTAGACAAAACTTTCCTGTGAAAATGCCTGGGATTGCAAGGTATTGTCTGCTGCAAAGTCCTAGTTTTGAATTCCAGAAAGTTGGTTTTGCTTTAGTTTCTCTCTGTGCTTGCTTTCTCTAAGAAACCCTCTCTAGATAGATGGGCATTACAGGCTGATTAGGGGTGGCCAAGACGAAGGCCATTCATGGACAAAAGCAAAATGTTACTGTGTTATCCTTATATTAGATGATCTAATTTACATATTTTAATATAATACGTACATTATATATGTGTATATATATTATATACAATATGTATTATATACATATCTATACAATATGTACATTATATATAAATACCTAAAATTCAACGAGTTATGAACCCTGATTATTTCTGGGTAGTAGCTTAATGGGTTTTTTCTTTATATTAGCCAGAAATGTTCTTTTTCTAAGCTCACTATAAGGCACGCATTGCTTCTGCTGTAAAAACACAATAAATATTGCTTAAAAATATTTAAAAATAAGAGGCGTAAGGATAGACAATAGCCAAAACAGACAATATGTGACAGAATTCAAAATGGAAGTAAAATCTTTTAGGACAGATATGCAACATTCAATGTATTAATAGGTCTATGTACTTAAGGGTCAAAACATAATTTTCCTGTAAAAAAACAAATGTGTTTCCCTTTACATAATCATAAGATTCAGGTAGAAAAATCTACTTACGTGTTCACCTGTTGCCACGGCTGTTCACGATACTTCTACCACTATGCAAAAGAATAAAAGCAACATGTCTGATGCAAATGGACATCGTTTTGTCAATATCCATCGTCTTCCCTGAAATCGATCTACAGTCTGTTCCTTTCTCCTTCTTACTGCGGGTTAGTTCTGGCAACGAAAATCTAGAATTCCGTTCTTAAGCCTGGCTTTCATCACCTATTTGTCTCTCTTCAAAGGAGAGGAATGGAAGAGTGTCACAAAACAGGAGCCATAGCTTGTTGGGAAAGATGAATCACCAAGTGATGAATCAGACCGGGGCCACCGATGGTTCCCTAAATCACCAGAGCAGCCTGTCAAGGGAACCCCACGGGAGAGTGAGAGCTAGACACCACCCATCCATCTCATCCTGGGTGCATTCGTGGGCCTGTGCACTCATGTGACAAGTGATATTTTGGGATAAGGGACTCCTGGGGTTCCCATCAAAAGCTTCTCTGACTGATTAGAAAAGACTCCGTGCCCCTGCCTTTCCCTGGA
Organism: Potos flavus; assembly: GCA_028534135.1. NCBI lineage: Eukaryota > Metazoa > Chordata > Mammalia > Carnivora > Procyonidae > Potos > Potos flavus. The sequence goes on along the minus strand of CM052890.1, from coordinate 9,605,627 downwards.
GCCGTGTTACTATCGCGAGGTGCCAGAAATGCCATTCTCGTCATTCCAGCCCCATCCCAGCTGTTCAGAATAAGTGGACTGCTCCGCCCTTCTCCTGGACCTCACAAAAGGTCAGTCGAACAGCCCATCAAGAGCGCTTTTCCTGAAAACTTCCAGATTACGAAAATAGAAATGACATTCCTTGTGGAGCAGAGCGTTGACAGGTCCCTGAATAATAATCCTGCCTCGCCAGATCCCCCCCTCGGAGAGAGCAGACTGCCTCGCTGGTTCCTCCTTCCCATTTTCTAGGGTTGCATCCTGAGTACCGGGGCCTGGGAAAAACAAGGCTCCTACGACACATTGGAAGATGGAATTTTCTAGAACCATCAGGTTTTCTCTCCGGCAGTTCCACGGTGTCGACTCAGTACCCCTCTTAAATTGGAGTTAGCTTTAGTCGGCCAGCAGCTCTTGTTTGATCCTCTCCTGGCTGCTGGACCTTCTGTGAACTCTCTCCTTCAACCAACTTCTTTAGCTCGCCTTGAACCTGTGCTTGTCATCCACCCCTCCACTTGAGCTCAGGCAGATTGCGCCCAGCAAACTGGTTCAAAAGTGACGATGCTAAGGCAGAGTGTGGGTTATTTTCGAAACAAACCCGCGAATCGCCACTGAAGCCGCTACTAACCGGTTGTTAGTAGCGGCTAACTAACTAGCCGCTTAGTTACTATTCCAGCCGTCAGAAGGGTTGATGACTTTCAAAGCCACCTGCGTGGATAGTCATCGCCTTAGACTCCATCAGCGGCCGTCCTTCCGATTGCATTTTTAATCAGCGCGTGAATAGTTTGCAGCCTTGAGTTTTTTCATGCTTGATAGTAGGCTTCATTAAGGAATTAATTTATCCTAATTAATTTTAAGGCACAACACTCCTCTGTTCAACCTGATTCCACTTAGGAAAAGGTTTTTTCTTCCAGCACTACAGAACGATGTAAGGGCAGGCAAATTCAGGTTCGATGACCTTCTGGGTCTGGGAACTGGAAATATAATTTGCAGGAAACTCCTTCTTTTCTTCCTTCTCCTCTCCCTCCTCCTCTCCCTCTTTCTTCTTCTCCTTTTTCTCCTTCTTCTTCCAGATTCTCTCCAGACCCTCAAAATGTAACAGTATTAAGCTAGAGGGGAAAGCAGTTCTAGGAATGTGGAAAGAACATGTTTTTCTGTGCTAATTATAAATATGTGAACCAGAGTCCTAGGAAAACACATTCGTCAAAGAAAAGAAATAGGAAAGGAGAAAAGACACCTGGCCAAATTTCCAACCAACTTCTGCAAGGCATCCCCCCCACAGGCTAATAACTTTAGACAATGTCTGACAGGTTGATATTTTGAGCTTGCTTTTCAAAAAAAGAAAATATTTTAGAACCCAAAATATTTCAGTGCCTACCTGCCATGTGAAATTCTAAAAGAAGATTCAGAGAGGCAAAGCAGAGCGTCTAGAAGAAAGACGGGCTTTTTTCTGACTCTGTCCATAGATTCCCCAGGTCACAGAAGCTTTTGATTTAAATAATATCATTACGAGACGTGCCCTATGGGCTCAGTTCTGCGGGAACGGTTTACTATTTTGTCTTATCGCTGTGTTCAACTTTAATGACTTCCCACGCTGGACAGTTGTCCCTTTGTTTTATTTCTCTTAAGACTTGCTTGGCCCCTTATGTTCGAAGTGCCCTTGGATAGAGTTGAGTTCTGTTAGCTCCAAGGGACGAGGACATGCCTCTTAGAGCCCACCCCAGGGGAAGGAGACGTCACCCCTCTGACTTCTCTGGCACAATGCTGGGACTCCACATTCTCTGTATTTTTTGTCCCCTTGGCAGGTCCCAGGTGATTCAAGCACAGAATCTTTTTTTTTTTTTTTAATCCAAGTGTAGTTGACACACAATGTTGCACTAACATCAGGTGTACAACATAGTGATTGGACCAGCGTATGCGGCATACGATGCGCACCCCAAGGGTGGCTAGCAGCTGTCCCCGTACAACGCCAACACCATACCCTTGACCTTATTCCCTATGCTGCCGCGCCTTCCATCCCCGTGACCGGAAGCCGGTGCCTCCCACACTCCTTCACCCATTTTGCCCATTCCTCCAGCCCCCTCCCCTCCGGCAACCATCAGTTTCTTCTCGGGATTTATGGGTCTGTTTCTGCTTTTTTTGTTTGTTTGTTTGGTGTAAGCACAGAATCTTCCTGATCACCACTAAAGTTTTCCTGAGTTGCCCACCCCAGTGGCCATGGCTACGCTATACCACCGAACCTCACATCTCACCCTTTCCTCCACGAGGGCTACAACTGTTTCATGAGGGTCTCCGCATAATTCTCCACGTTATTCCACTGGAGCCAGTAGGAAGGGGCTTATAGAACTCCCGCTTCTCTTTTGGGGTCCAGGTCTTGCTGCTCTGCCCTCCATCGCACAGAAGCAGCTCTGGGGTGGGTGAGAACACTGAATTCCTAGTTAGAGAGATAGAATAACGTCTTTTCAGAGGCACGCTGGCTATCGCACAGCCGAGAAAAAAAGATGTGGAGACTAGGCAACCCAGAAGGGCCATTGCTCAGAACCAGTTATGATGAGCACGCAGCTTTCAGTGACTTCCTGGGTTATTTGCCTAGATCTGAGAAACCCTATTCTCCAGAGGCTGCTGGTGATGCTCCCAGGGCAATGGTTTATTTTCCTGCAAAACATCTGTTTTACATTCTTACTCTCTGTAAATGTGCACAGTTGGCTACTTGCCTGAACTTGCTTCCCCTGCTCCCCGCCCCGCACATCTACCCCTTCCTTCCCCACCTCCCGATAGCTTTTCTCTTTGGAAGAGCGAGATCATTCCTCTCCCGAACCGGTCTTTCCGTAGAGGAAAACGCTGCAAAATACCCAATGTGGCCTCTGGTTTGTGTATGTCTTGGGGCCGCAGCTGGGCAAGTGAGCATAGCAGTGCCTCCGGGATCTGTCCCTATTTTGTGGCCACAGCCTTTCCAGCGGGACATCAGATCGCCTTTCTGAAGCTGGTTCCAACGCCGAGGCCAACGGGCAGCTTCCGATGTCACTCCTGGACCCCTAAGCTCCTGGTTCTTCCCTCTCCCCCTCTCCAACCTCCCCAAGATCTCTTTTGCCTTCCTTCCTAATTGGAAGAAAAATGGGGGGAGGAAGGAATGGTTGAAGCAGAGATCCTAAAATAGGTCAGGCCATCACGCAGGTTCCAAAATAAACGTCATTAATGCCAAGTCACTGAATCATATAGCCCAAGCTGACAGTTCTCGGTTGTCTGCTGCCTCTGATTTTTAAAGAAACAGGGAATATCAGTATCAAGGACTCACAAAAGAGCTTCCAACCACGGGAAGGCAATTTTGGGGTGAGCTGGGGAGAAGACGGGATCCGAGAAACGAGGAAAGATCCGGCCAGATCAGGATTTCAGGGCAAACCTGAATTTGCCCCGAATCATCTGGGCTGCTATTTTTGGCTATCATGGGGTAGGGGCGGGGGGAGGGGTGTGTGTGTGTGTGTGCGGAGGGGACCAGGATGGGGAGGAATAAATCCATCCTTGCCCCAGCGCAGGTTACAACTTTATGAGGATGGAATCATAAGCACACCACACAGGGTTTTAGGCATCAGCACAACTTCGTGTTGAATTGTTCTCCGTGGGTATCTTGCAGGGGAATGTGAATATGAATGGCCCCGCTCGGGAGGCTGCATTGCAATTACCGAGATGGGATAGGAAACGTGGTCTTAGCGCTGCCTCTTAAAACAGCATCCCTGCACTTATGTATGGCACCTATGGTCCATTTAGTTTCATATACACAAAGTAATCTCTCCGGTAGTTAAACTCCCATGAGCCACCCAGAAAACAGAGAAGAAAGAACTCTGTTGCCTAGCAACCAATGGGACGTTACAACACTAGATAAATCGAATCAATATTGCTCTAAATATTGAACCCTTAGATGACGAAAACCCTCAAAGCCACGTCCAAAACTCCTCTGCTCTTTCTCTGCCTGGACCCGATGGCCGAGTAGGACCAGCGAGTTCTTGACATCCTCCAGCGACCACGGAGAAGACAACATCCTGTGTCCCCCAGGAGAACCCATCCGTGGTAGTTCCAGAAAGAAGACACCTGAAGGCTGCCTCCCTAGAGTTTGGAGCCTCCTGCCCACCATGGCAGCACTGGCTGGGCCTGGGGTGAGGTCACTGCCTGGGTTCCCAACCGACTGGCACGCGGTCAGGGCTCATTAAAGTTGGAGAGACCAAGGTCACTCTGTAAATGGTTTCTTAAAAAAAAAAAAAAAAACACTCCAGAAGGTGGGGCACATGCTGTCCTTCCATTAGCCCCTGACCTCCAGGTCCCCCTCCCCATCACCAAGTCCTAGCGGTAGACTGCTTAGACCCCTCCGATAGCTACTTGGGGGCTCTTTCCCCCTTAAGATCTCATTGAGTCTGTTTTAATCCATCTCGAGCAATAGGTGTTTGCCCAGGACCCCGCACCTTATTAGAAACCAACCCAGTTCAGGGGAACTTTGAACGATGTCCAACTACCTTGGTTTTCCACCAGTGACATTTTCATTCTGGAAGTAACATTGTGCCCTCTTCCTAGAAACTGTTTCCTGGCCGAGTATCCTTTCTGAAGATCTCCCATTAGGTATTCTTGGACAACGCTGTCCTTGGGGTCCCCAGCTTTGAGCTCCTGTCATCGTGCTGTTAGAAGCCCCTCTTATTCATGGGTAGGCTGCGAGAGTTGACCTTGGTGAGCATGACTAAGATGTGGAAGAGGGAAACCAGCATTAACCTTGTCATGTGCCAGGTGCCGCACAGGTACGTGGTGAAACCAGGATTGCCCACTGAAACCCTGTGATACCCATATGTGGTAGGAGATATTATTTCCACTCTACAGTTGGGGAAACTGAAGCTTAATCAGGCTACAATAACTCGCCCTTGAGAGACCGTTGTGGTATCCTAACAGGTGGTAATTCCAGGCTTCTCTCTGGTCTTTGGATGTCACCGAGAGGTATGGATATGACTGAGTAAAGGGCTCTTCCTTATTTCTGGTAGATCGTATGGTATCATTTGTAAAGAGGGGGCGAAGGATAGGACCTTATAGGATTCTGTTCGCTCATATGGCGGCTGGGCTCTCCGGTGCAAGAGAAGAACTTCTCAAACTATGAGACAGGACGAGGCGGGAAAATATATTTGTCTGCTTTCTGGGTTTAGCAGTGCTACCTCTCATAATTCATGTTTGCCCTGGGGAGGCGTGGATGTGGATAGGGTCCGCTGTTCACCTCTGGGACAATTCAGGCAGGCAAGTCCTGCCTTTTGTCATTCTCCCGACATTCCCTTCTCCATCATGTTACCCCTCAAGCTTGGATTGGTTTGTCCACGTGGATTTCGGGGTCATTCGGGGGACGAACAACATTGGAGAAGGAAACGAAGTGTCCAGGGTAGTTCTCCCACCGTGAGGGTCCCGGCGGCACTCTCTTCTTTCCCGACTGTGTCCTCCCCGCCCGGCTGTCAGGCATCTCATCCCTCCGATCTCCACGGTTCCATTTACCTTTTGGGAAATCTATCTCCCCATCCTCAGGGAAATCTCTGAAGCTCAAGTCCCATTACTGCTCTCCCCATTCCACTCCAAGTAGTCCATTCATCCAAGTCGGAGTCATTAAATTAATGGCAACAGCCTGAGGGGGGTTGGTGAGGGTGGGCAGCAGGGAAATGACTGCTTTCTCCGAGTCCCCGAACGGGGCGTCTGTCCGGGCTGGGAGGCGCTCTATCCTCTCTCACCAGACTGAGTCCTGCTGTCCCCGGGCAGAAAAACTCCAGAAGCCCACCTGGGTCTTAGGCAAGGCCCCACCATAGCCCCCCACCTGGTGCTACGTGCGTACACAGTCCCTGGACAGGCCTCAGTCACATGTCACTTAACTGTAATGACTATTTGTTGCTTCGCTCTGACATGGCAGGCTCTGCGCAGTGAATTCTTTTATCTGCTCCTCCAAAACGTTGCACGTTAGATAGCATTAGCCTCATTTTAAAGAGAAGGAAATGGGAGCACAGAGACATCATGCGATCTGCCCAAGGACACCCAGCGGAAAAGTGGGAGTTGTGATCTAAAACCAGTGCTCTCTGACGTCGAGGTTCCTCTGCGGGTTCCGAGGAGCTCATTTCGCGGAGGCTTACGGGAAATGCTCTGGGAGTATAAGGAGGACCCAGGAGGAGGTGACTGGCAGAATCTTGCCCTCCTCCGGGAGATCAGGAATCCTGGATTTTTGTCCCAGGGTTATTAAATGTTATTTGAACGCGCTCCCAGGCTCCTCATTCAGCATCTGTAAAGCGAACTTCCAGTTCTCAGAATCTGATTCAGACCAATGGACAGAGTTCCTACGTCCAGGAGGCAAAACTCATTAACTGGATCCAGCCCAGGGCAGAGCTCACCTGTCTGCTCCTCCGTGCTTTGTGTGAAATGGATAAAACCCAGAAAGCAATCTTTTCATGCACTGCCACTGCGGGAAGACCACAGAACTGAGCCACTAAGGTCTCCTCTCCTGGAATGAAATCTTCCAGTCGCTGTTTCCTTCAGTGATATTTCTTCAGACGTGAATATAAGCCTCTGTGGGGAAATGTATTTCTGCTTTTAAAGAAGGAAACCTAAATCTATAAAACTGATGGATTGTTTAGCTGCTGTGAATATTTTGCATTACCCAAGCATTCTGAGGAATACCTTCATTTGCGCCATTCTACTATTATTAGTAGTAACACGTCAAATAATGGAAAGACAGGGTGAAATCAGGGACAGAGACACAGGCTGAAATACCACCAGCCTATGGACTGGGTCAACATGATCATTCATCTTTCACCTTCTAAAAGTTAAGATGAGGCGGCGTCCGCTCATCTGGCTGGGTCAGAAGAGCTTGCGACTCTTGATCCCCAGGTTGGTGAGTTTGAGCCTCACGTTGGGTATGGAGATTACTAAAAATAAATAAATAAAACTAGTAAAAAGTCAGGACGACATAGGAGGTAATGCTTCTTCCCATATAGAACTTTTTCCTCCTTCATATGCGCTGGTCCTTTTGAAAAGTACCTGAAATGACTCAAAATCCTGCCTCCCCGGTCCCATTCTCGCTCTTGATCGGGATCGTACATTACTTTGCATGGCCAACCAACCGAACCAAGTGTGTTTTTGCCAGTTGTTCCCGTTACTAAAGTTTTCTCTAGAACGGCACCCTGTCTTAGCCCTCGGTGACTAGTGGGATATCTTACAGGCTTTCAGTGTGCCCTTATTGAGAACAGAACAAAGTCTGTCACTGGAGAAGCATCTTTGTACAACTAGTGGAGAAGCAGATAATGCGGAATGGGGAATGCTCTCTACGGGCCCTGGGATCACCGTTCGCAATTCAAGTCCTCCCTGAGTTAGCACGGCGGCAGACCCTCGAGCCGCGTGGGCGCACATGCTTGCGCATCTTTTCTAATAAATACAGTAAGTAGTGAAATGCCTTTTCTCTTCCTTATGATGTTCTTATTAACATGGTCTTGACTCTAGCTTACTTTCTTGTAAGAATACAGTAAGCATATAACACTGATAGCATACAAAATATGTGTTCACTAGGTTATCGGTAAGGCTTCCGGTCAATAGTCGGTTGTCAAGCAGTTAGATTTTTGGGGAGTCAAAACTTATATGGATTTCTTTGCACGAAGGGTGGGGGGGGTGTCAGTCAGCACCCCTAACCTCTGAGCTGTTCAAAGGTCATCTGTATTCATTTGCTCCCTTTGCCACGTGACTTTATTTATTTATTTTAATGAAATATAATTAGCATATCGTGTTATATTTGTTTCAGGTGTACAACATGATGATTCAACATCATTCTATACATTACTCAACGCTCACTACAGTTACTCCCCATTATTCCAAACTTATTGACTGTATTCTCAGTGCCGTACTTTTCATCTTTTGTGACTTAATTTATTTTGTAGCTGGAAGTTTGTACCTCCTAATCCCCTTTGTAAATTCCACCCAGCCCCCACCCCCACCTCCCATCTGGCAACCACCGGTTTGTTCTCTGTATTTAAGAGTCTGGTGTTTGTTTCTCTCTCTCTCTCTCTCTTTTTTTTTTCTTTGTTTCGCTTCTTAAGTTGACATTAAATCCTTTCCGCTGCCGTGGGGGTAGTGTATTTCCCTCCCAGTGATGATGGGTTGGGCCAATGGAAAACGGAACATGTCTGGCACCCGTGGGTCCTGGGCTGAGCCCTCAGGAGGTATTGTGTGTGTCTGCTTGCCCTTTGCACTCCTGAAGCTGGCCAGGGAAAGACCCTGCCCCGGGTAACTACTTGTCCAAAGGGAAATGGAGAACGTGGAGCTCACCTGAACCCCACCGGAAGTCTGCCGCCAAGCTACACAGATCTACCTTCTGGGCTATTCCCGAAACTACACAGATGTGGGAGCAAGAGAGAGAAATGCTTGCTGCTGTAAGGCAATGTGTTTTAGGGGAGTTAGTTTTGTGACCTTATGGAAGCAAGAGCTGATTAACATATTATTTTTATATGGGGCACAGTGAGTCATCTGGGGAAAAGCTCAGGGCGATGGGGAATAAGAAAGGTTTCCAGGTTACCGGGGGAGGGGAGGACGCTATTGTTTGTCTATCACAGGTCCTCAAGGACCTTGTAGCAGGAATTTCTCTGAACTTTCCAGACCTATCACTGTGCCAGACAGGCCATTATGCTAAAACATTTTTTAAGGCAGGAACTCAGTGGTGACCCATACAGAGCTGAAAGGGCAGAACTGAAAAGCAGTAAGAGAATGACCTTTACATCAGGTAAAATTGATGGCCTGATTCCACAGCCCGAAGGCTTGTATAGCTCAGCAACTGAGAGCAACCTTCATTCTTATTCACTGAGAAGAAATTCATTCATGGTAAGGGTGAGGGTCCTTCACTCTGCCTAGGTGCAGGAGGGAGCTCTGAACATTTAAAGAAATACAGGTATAATCCACTTCGCTGATGATAGAAATTTCCAGAGGAATGATGACAATATTCAAATCAGTGTTATTATCATTATTTGGATTATTTATCATCACTTAAGGCCACACATAATGCTTCAAACCATTGTAGTGGTATTCTTTCTTGGGTAGACAGAATTTTTTTTTTTTTTAATGGAACACTTGAAAAACCACTTGATGCCAGTAATGTGATTCCAGAGGGCTTTGAAGAGTTTGGACTGAGCTTAGGAAAATGATAATTATCTGTCACCCAGAAAAAGCAGGTAGGTCACTGCAGAGAGAGCAATTTAATTTTAGTCCATGTATTTCAACGTGAATTTAAGCTTCCTATGCAATTAGCTAAAATAACCGAAATAGCAGAGTGTACAAAGGCCATACCCATGTACACTAACTAATGATTCAAATTAGGCAGAATTTATAAACCTGTTGGCAGTTACTTGTTTGACCTGACTTATGTCTCTGTGATGACAGACCCTTCGGTTGAAATGGACCAGCCAGTCCACTGTAAGGCCCACCTCCGCAAGTCCAGAGGTACTTAGCTTCTGAACCAATGCCTGGCTCTTATGGTGCAATTAAAGGAGAATTCACCTGAAATTGTTGGCTGCATTTTCATGTGTGCATGTCTTGTCTTCCAAGATTCTCTGAGGGCAAGCATTGAGTCCTGAACCACTCTATTTTCATCTCTGTGTCGTTGTGCTAGGCATGGCATCATATCTTGAACAGCGGAGTTCTAGAAATATATTTTTATCATTGTGGGAGACCCATTGGGTTGGCCAACCCAGCCTTCTTCCATGATTCACTTCTGTCCAGTCATCTTTATTTTAGGCATGTGTGACACAATTCTGGTCAATGATTTGTAAACAGAAGCCACTGGGTGGGGCTTTGGGAAGTATTTTTTAAAAATTAGCATTCCACATAAGCTTTTTTTTTTTTTTACCCCTGTCTCTTCCTCTTGCCTGGCATGCACATGTGAGGCTTAGAAGGGCAATGGCCATTTTGTGACCATGGGGCAACAAGCATGCAGATGAAGGTCTGTCTACACTTTGAAGACAGTGGAGCAAAACGATGCAAAGAGCTTGCCTTCAGTTGTGTGTTGAACATGGTTTGCCTTGGTTTGGAAGAGTTGACCGGTAAGTTTTCAGGAATTTTGCAAACCTGTTGTTCAAGCACAGACATTATTTAAAATTGCCATATATATTTACAATAAAATAAAATAAATTATATTAGAACAAAGATAATGCCCCAAACTCATACTTTTCTAATTCTGCTATTATGCTTTACTCATGTTCTTGAGATTATTTACATCTATTAAATGTATGGTGAAATACTTCATCATGGCGTGCTACTACGTATTTCTTTGTAACTCTTCATTCAGTTGTGTCACCATTGGTAGTTGAAAACCAAACATGGTAGAAGTAGGTACACAATGGAAATTGACAAACCTGCGAATCAGGTTGAGCTGCAGAATGGTTATTATTTAAGAGCACACCATTGCTGGGTTCCTGAAGGCATCATTGAACTACCGTGTCAATTTAGACTGACTGCCCTCTCCTAGATTTCTGGTTAGATGAGACAAATAAGC
>CM052890.1:9556426-9594563 GCA_028534135.1 Potos flavus | reverse complement strand
ATGAGGATTTTGTGTTTTATCTTAGTCTCAGTGGAAAAAAACCACAGAAGTTTTCAGGCAGGGGAGTGATATGAACCAATGTGTATTTATAAAAGGACAGAGGTGTCAGTGATATGATCAAGAGGATCACCTTCATGCAAGAAATGTTGGTGGCTTGACTAAGAGTAATGGAGATGGAGGAAAGTCTATGAATTTGAGACCTATTTGTGAGAGAGAGGCACAGGGGGTAGTGACAGATTTGATGCTGGAGCGAAGGCATATGAAGAACATGGATGAATTATGCGTGATGCCTTCGTATTCAGCTTGAACAACTGGGGCGCCACTGACGGCACTGAAGAGACCAAGGGAGGAAAAGATTTGGAGGGGGAAAAGCGAGCATTCTGTTTCGAGTATATCATTTTAAGGAACTCCACTAGATATCTCACTATAGATCCAGTCACTTGCATGTAGGAGTTTGGATTATTAGTAGATAGTATTTATAAATGGTCTTTAAAGCCAGTGATGTAGACGATCCACGGAAAGAATACAGACAGAGGAGGATAGACTCTACGGGTGACCCCGCCAGTCTATGAGCCTGTCCTTATCTCTCTTTCTCTCAATCTTAATGAAACCAAATCCATTCAATCCAAATCCATTTAAGTCAGCAAGCATTTGTTGGACGACTTCTAGTACCAGGCACTGCACTAAACAGTTGGTTGGTCATTGAGTCGCTGTACAGGATGGTATTACTTTGGTGAATCTAACCCTCAGCCTCGGGGGCTCGGAAGCTTGATTCTCTCAGCATATTAAGTGGGCCAATTTCTCAGGGTGCAAATTAACCTAGCTCCCAAGAATCTCATGTATATAAATCAAAATGTCAATTCACTAATTTACAATGGGAAATACGACGTACAAGGGGAGCAGGCATTCGCATTAGGCTGATCTGCACATTTTCTCCATCTAGGAAAACTGCATATAAAGCCAAATTGTCAGAAGGTTGCATGGATTATAAGAGATCAGAGCAAGGGGCCTCGGTGGCAGATTTGAATGTTTAATATCATCAGGCTCCGATAGTCTGATGCATCTATGTCCACAGAGAAATCAAACAATCCATGTGTTCCTGTGGACTTCCGAGGATCACAGAAGGGCACTTTGATGGGCACTGCCAAAATGAATCCCTCTCATTTCCTCTTTTTCTATGTGTTCTTTGATCACATCCCTCTTCTGACTGACACCTCCTTTCTCTGGATAAGTTAATAAAGTCTGTTAACTCACTACGGGGTCCTGTTCTTACCACTCCATCTCAGTAAGGATAATGCACCTATTTCAGATTTCTTCATGTGTGGAAGGTTTTGCTTAGCTATTAGAGAGCAGATTTACAGTCTCCAGTTCAAATTCCGTAGCCTCAAATTCCTAGAATAACGCCTTGCAAATAAACAGCTCATGAAATGTTTGTTGAATGACTAAATGAGTGACTAGATCATCTTTTGCCTCTCTGCAGCTTAGATGATCAGATCGGAAAAGTAGATTTTATTTAATGTATTTAGTCCGCTTTCATAAAAACCGAATGGCGGACAAAAGAGTTTTTGTAGCCCCCCGCTTCCTGAGACCCAGGGGTCTATCAATTTGCATTGATTGGGGCGACTTCATGTCAAGATGGAACCCGGCAAGACACGTTTGTGGCTTCGTTCCACATACATCCTCTTATTGGCTGCAGGAGCAGACATGTGACAGAGGACTGGCCAATGAGAGCATCATATCATCCCAGATTGGTTCAGAGATGAGCAGGTGACTGAATCAGATCTAACGATAGGGGACTTTTTCTAGAACTTGCTCTAAAACTAGGAAGACTATCCAAGAACCTCCTACTGCCATTTTGCCAGCATGAGGAGAAAGCCAAACTGGCCTGGGGATCATACAGGGAGGTGGAGACAAGTCAGACCTTAGGGACACGGTTTGAATGTCTGGATTCTGCTGTGTCTGACATGTGCTTTTCCCTGCCCTTTCAGCTCTGTGAGCCAGTAAGCTCCCACATCTGCTTAAGCGCTTTGAGTTGTATTTTCTGTCACAACAGGAGAGTCCTAGCTGATAGTCTGCTTATGGAAACTAGCTGGTGAAAATAGGCAAAAGTCATAAATTGCAAATTATGTGTGTAAGAAATGTACCAAAATGTTAATGATTATCTCAGAACTGTGGGGATTATAAGATTTTTCTTTTCAAAAGATTTTACTTCCAGTACTTTCTGGAATAGTTCAAGTTTTCCAAAAAGCCCACGTATTAATTTTAATAATAATACAAAGGAAACAAAAAGCCTCTAGAGTTTTCCTCCTTCTTCAGGGGCACAGGCAGAAGGCCATATGGCCTCTTTCAATACCAGCAATATCAACAAACATTTCACAGACTCTCATAACATAGTTGAGCTTAAGTTGTGGGTTAACTTTCTGTTTGGTTAGATAATAGAAAAGAAACCGCAATGATTGAGTAGTTTAAAGACTATCGTTTAAATTCTTGACTTGGTCTCTGGTAAAAAAGCCCAAAGACAGTCAACAAGCTGGTCAAAGGACCAATGACAGGATTTATTGCTAATCCCAAAAAAGGGAGCTAAAATGGCCGCCCACCACAGTGCTTCCTGGGAGGTAGGGGGAGGCTTGGCGCGAAGGTATTGGGAAGTCTGACAGGAAAGAAACAAAAGAACCTCCATTAAACCATCCTACACGTTCCAAAGGTCCCATGGGTCTTTTGTGGCTAGCTTTGAGGAGAGGAGAGAGAGGGGAGGGGAGAGGGACGGGAAGGAAGCACAGAAGACCCCTCCAGAGACATGACCGGTGCTGATAAAAGCACCATTTCCTCCTTCATCCCGCCGTGTCCATTGAAGACTTCATGGTCCCTGGTAGGCAATGAAGTGAGTTAAGAGTCTGAGTTTTTAAAAGGGACTTCACAACTTTACAGCAGGGACTATGATAACATTTATAGGTCTCCACCAAAAGGAAGTTAAATAAATCTCCTGACTGGAGACACAAAATAATCGCCTGCCACCTTTATGTGGTCGGGAGGGAACTGTCCCCTCCAGAGACCCATCCCCTGCTGGGCACAGGCTGAGGCCACAGGACTGGACTGTTCTCATCCTTCAAGGGTCAACCTTCCCTACATTTCTCTTGACTGCTAGAACGAATTGCCCCTGACCCCCTATTTTAAGCACATTTCTAGTTATCAGGATGCAGGGAGACTCAGGCTTATTGTAAAGTCATGTTTGTGAGTCTGTTGTCCCCCATTTCCTTGAGGACACATTTTATCTTATGATTCTTTTGAATCTCCTCCCTCTTCCCCTGACCCTCGTCACCTTAATAAATGTGCATGTGATGTTGAATTTTCACAGCTGGTTCTTTTCACACTATCCTCCCAACTCAAAAAATGGGTTGGCTGAGTGCCTCCCCACCTGCAGAGGACCAGGGAGAGTGAACTTCTCCTGGCTAGTAGCTCAGTAGGGGTCCTTGGTCACTCCTCTAGGGACACTGGGGTCTTATGCTGCCCCAGCCTCGGTAATGTGGACTCCGTGGACATTGGCCCCCCCTTACCTTCGGGCTCACTATTACCTGTGGCCAGCCTCTTTGGGGGAGCAGATGATCCTCCTTCTGGCATATCATCAGAAGATCAATAGTAGCCTAACGCTACGTCATGATGCCTATGTCATTCCCCTCACTCCCTCACTTCATCTCATCATGTAGGCATTTTATCATTGCCCATCATCACAAGAAGAGCTAGTACAGTACAATCAGATATATTGTGAGAGAGAGAGAGACCACGTTTATGTAGCCTTTGTTATAGTATCTTGCTATAGTTATTCTATTTTATAATTAGTTATGGTTGTTAATATCTTGCTATGTCTAATTTATAAATTAAATTGTATTCTAGGTAACTGTGTATAGGGTTTGGTGCTACCACGATTTGGGGCACCCACTGGGGGTCTTGGAACATATGCCCTGTGGATAAGGGGGGGACCACTGGACTTTCTTTACAGGTTTTTCCTGAATTAAAATGCACACAAAGACTCAAAGACTTCTACTTCAGGCCCTGCTGGAAGGCAACACTTGGAGAAAGTATTGGTTAATGAAATAATTCAAGCTTTTGGAGTCAGATAACCATAGCCTTGACTTTCATTACAAAATTGGACAAGTAACCCAACCACCGAAGCCTCAGTTTCATCATCTGTGAATGAGAATAACACCTGTGCTGTGGGGTGGTCGTGGCCATTAAATGGAATGATACATGTTTAATCTTGGGCACTGAGTAAAGGCTCCATAGATGTGAGTTCCCGTCCTCATTTTCTCATTTTCTGGGTCTTTCTAGATTTTTCTAGGTTGTTCTAGAATTATCTCAGCAGAAGCATCATGATCAATGGTGACTTAACTGGGATCCCATTCCTAAAAGCCCTGCACAACGGTTGCTCCCGGGAAGGTAAAGTGTCCAAGTCAGGAAGCCCATGAGTGGGACCTTGGGCGGGCACTTCAGTGACATGGCAAGCAGCCAAGGAGGGGGCTTCGTGCCAGCAGTTCATTCTGCATACCCCAAGTCAACAGTGCATGGAGGTCGCCCTGGCCTCACGCAGAAGAGAGGGCCAACCTCAGTACCTGTTGCCATAAGCACAATGAGAGACAAATTCCCCCTCCATTCTCTGGTCCTCACAGGGCAAGATTTGTATCTGGCAGGGATTTTGATGAATTGATGGTGAAAGCCTGAGTCTTATAGTCTCAATATTGTATATCAATGCTTGAGAATGAGACTGCATTGTCTAAGTAAAACCAGGAGAGGAGGTCAACTTGGGAGCCACGGATAATCCGCCCAAGACTCCAAGGCTCCAGAAAGGGGGCAGAAGCAGTGCATGGGGGGTTGACTTCAGCCACAGTAGGACAGGGGTGATTTTACAACTCTGATTTATAGCTTGGGGGGGGTGGCTAGTGGATCCTGAAGGGTCTCCCAGTGCCCAGACAAGGGAAGAGAAGGCTGGATTTCCAGAGGCATCCTTGAATGCCCTGCGGCAACTCCCGTGGCTACAGCAGTGGAGGACTGGATCTGCACACGTATCGCCTGCCCATCCTTTTTCCCCTCCTGCCTCCAGAGCCCACAGGAAAGGGCAGATTCCAGGCAGCTGGGATGCGCCACGCTTTGAGCCTAGAGGTCAATGCACACTTAGGTAGGGAGACCCAAATCCACATTTCATCCTCTTCTTTTCTCACAGTTCACGGAGCTAGGATACCTTTCAGATCAGTGTTGGCCTCTAATGGTCAGAGGAAACAAAGAACAGCCATCGCCCTGTTCCTTCCTCAGCAGAACACCACTCTGTGATTCTGTCTTGCCCAACAGGCACTCATTTTCCCACTCATTCAGGGAACAACCATTGGACCACTTTCCGAGGCACAGCATATGCCGGGGCGTCAGGTCTCTGACTCCAGACCCACAGACTGAGCCAGGCTGGCAGCAAAAGAAGCAAGTTTGGAAGTTGTTAAAAATACCAGTTCTGGGACTTCTCCATAGGTCTAGGTGAATTTCAGATCACCTGTATTTTTTTCAAAGCTCTAATTCCGAGGGCTCTGATCTGACGATCTGACCAGGGCTCTGATCTCACGAACTCACAGGAAAGAGAGATGAAACCCCAGGGAAGGGCTGTGATTAAAACACGTAAACATGCTATGGAGACCCCAGAAAAAGACAGCTGGTGCCTTGTGCGAGCTGCAAATGTGGTGTCCCAAGAGAGGTGACATTTGAGCTGGGTATTGAAGAGTGGATACACATTCGTCAGGTGGGTGAGGGAGGAAGAGGCACTTCGGGCAGAAGAAGAGCCTGTCTGGCTGAGGAATTGTGAGTGCCTCGGAGGCATTTATGTGGCTGGGGTGGGGCGGATTAGGGATCAAGAGCAGAGCTGGCCAGATGGGTCAGGCCACATCACATGGGGTGTGGACTGCAAAGCAAGCTGGGGGCTCGTACTTTACTCCAGGGGCCACCAAGCACCACTGATGTGTAGGAGCAACAAGTCAGATTCACACTTGAGAAAGGTCGCCATAGCAGCCTGTCTGGGGGATGGGTTGGAAAGGGTCAAAGAGACAGGGAGACTTATTAGGGGCTCTTGGAATCACTGGGCGCTACGGCCACTGCAGTAGGATGGAGTCACGGGGATAACACGTAGAGACGTTAATATCTCTGTGATTATCTTAAACACGTGTCGGGTGCTCCCGTGTTCCTGACCATGCAGCCACTCCTCCATGGTCCCCGTTCTGCCTGTGGCTGGGCATGACCCCCAAATGGGCCAGGATTGCTAAATTAAGTCACACGGACCACCGTCATCATTAATGCAAGCACACAGGGCCGTTTTAGAAATCCTGGCAACGCTTTCTGGCAAGCGTAATGAAAAAATTAATTGAATAATCATGCCATGTAAATAGATTTCATGTGAGCTCCCGTTTCAGTGGGAGGGGCGGGAGGGAAGGGGGAGAATCCAGTGATTTATGGCTTTGAGTGGTGTAATGAATTAGGCCGGGCACCCCACGGTGAGCCTGAGTCGGCCTCGGCCTGTGTTATGAGGTGGCTGGATCGTTTTGAGCAGTGTGGCTCAGGTGACCCAATGCAGGCATGAGAGATGGGGGTCATTGAAATCTGCCACGCGGTGGGAACTCTCTTTAAAAAGAGACTCAAAGGCTTGCTTTGCAGCATAGCGGCATTTCTCTTTGGGATACAGGGCATTCTATCACTTAGAGCAAACTGCTGCAGATCCAAGGCAAAACGATAATGATTGAAAATAAATTGACGGCCTCGAAGGGAGGGGTGGGGAAGGAGCAGGGCGGATAGTGGTGGAGAGCTACCTACAACCTGAAGCAAAGACTCTGTACAGGAAATGATGAATGAGTTAATATCAGGTAGGAAATATTGACTTGTGTGTATGAGATTCAAAATTAGAATTTCTGAATCCACGTAGCCAGGGTGGTCTGAGGCAGACAACACCAGGGAGAGAGACATTAGTTTATTAATCCTGGTTGCAGACACTCGAGCTTGCCTCTTCTCTTCTGCTAAGCCTTAGTTTCTTTGTCTGCGGAATGGGGATATTAATACCGATTCCAACAGGTAATTTTGAGTATCAAATGTGATTGTGTGTTTGGAAGCTGTGTGTGTGTGTGTGTGTGTGCGTGTGTGTGTGTGTGTGTGTGTGTGTATTTTCATGCATTTGCTCCCAGGACACTGGGAGCTAGACTTCAGAACTCACAGGAACACATTCTCATCTTCCTGCTGGAGGATAGCACATAGAGCACTGAATAGAATTGTTGAAAGCCAGACCCGGCTCTTCATTGGAGGCCCTGCAGCTGGTCAATTCCATCTTAAATGCACTCTGTCCTGAGAAATCGACAAATACCAAGGTCATGTGTTCTGATGCAACTGGGGTACTGAAGGGCAAGACCGTACATTTGAAGGGGGTGTGTGTTTCCACTGTCATTCAGCTCGGGATGGGAAGGGCAGATTTGAGAGGGAGACCCCAGACTTCATCTGAGCCTTGGAGAGCTGTGTTCTAGACCTCACGTGGTGGGGACGTGTGCCTGGGCATTGCTTCCGGAGGGAGGGAGGCTGACTCCTACAACCTGGAAGCATTCTGGGAGCTTGGAACCGAGGGGTTTGCTCCATAGGGGCCAGATCTGTGCATCTGGAAACAGCTACCTCTAGTCTGTTGTCTCCCAAGCCCGCTGTGGTGGACTATATTTTCCAAAGATGGTCCCGACGATATTTCCCATCCCATATCTTCTTACTATGAGACCTTGGCAACCCTCCTACTGAGTGGTGGGTTCCATGTCCCCTGCCCTTGTGCCTGGGAGGGTCTTCGCGATTGTCTCAAGCAGTACGAAGGCAGAAATGATGCCATGTGACTTCTCAGATGGGTCATTAAAACAGCACGTGCTTCTGCCCTGTTCTCTTGGGACACCTGCTCTTCGAATCCAGCTACCACACCGTGGAGAAGCCAGTAGCCATGGGGAAGCCATGGGCAGATGTCCCAGCCAATAGTTCATCGGAGGTTGTGGTCACTATCAGTCCACTGGACAGGTGAGTGAAGAGATCCTCAGCTAGTTCCAGCTGCCAGCCGAAACCCCAGACATCACGGAGCAGAGACAAACTGTCCCCGCGGTGCCCTTCCCAAAAGTCAGACTGCAGAATCCAGAAGCCTAAAAAAACTGGTGGTTTTATGTCACTAGGTTTTAGGTTGGCTTGTTACATGGAGATAGGTCACAGGAACACCCTTCATGCTTACTTCCCAGGTGAGGTTCCCTGCAAACAGACACAGAAACACCATTTGAATGATCCGAATGGTCAATATAATTAAACCACGGAAGGTGAAAGAGAAATGAAACGTATCAGTGGAAGGGCTGGAGGGGGTCACATGACAGGAAAGTAGAAGAAATAGCCATCTTAGCCAAGATTTACTGCCTCACTGAATGAGGAAACAGCTCTGTACTGAAATATTTAAAAAAAAAAAACCCATATAAGAACCTGTTTTACTTGATGTGAGACTTTGTTTTTACTAGGAATCAGAATTCAACTTAACTATAAACCAGAACTAACCACATTAATTTACTGAACCCAGGCAGAGCCGGATCCAGGGATCACTTTTATTTTTAGTGGACCGCAAACCCATCCAAAGTTGTTTAAAAAAAAATAACGAATATAAGCTTTCCATTGAAATTACGACCTAATCTATACATCTTCAGGAACAACTTCTGCCACGTTAAGAATTATACTATGAAAATATTACGCTGTTCTCGAAAATGAGCCTGAGAAAACCATGAGAAATAAATAAATATATCATTGTTCAACGTCCCCCAGGGTACACACTATTTCATTCAGAATCGATTGGTAAAATTGTGAGGAATACATTATTTATATGTACCGAGGAAGGACCTGCTGTTTCACACACTAGTTCCCAATAAGCCCCAAGTGCTTTGCATATTGAAAGAGCTGTGCAAGTACTTGTTATGTGTCACATGATATATTAGAAAAATCCAGGGTTTTAGAGTCTTATAGACCCGGGTTATTATCCCAACCCGGTTACTCTGAGACTTCAGGAAATGTGCAAAAGCCTGTTTCATCACTTGTAAAATGGAAAAAAACTATGCCTAATTCATAGGGTTTATTTGTGTGTTTGTAGCTCTGGGTGTGGGGGAGAGGGTAGGGGTGAGGAGGAGAAGCGAGGAGGGAGAGGGGGAGGGAGGGAGGTGGTTAGTCATCCCCTAAACTGTGTGCTCCCTTTGCGTGGTGTAGACTGGTCTCTGGGAAGGGGTCATCCAGCCAGCTGCTGCATTCGCTCACTCTCGTAGGTCTCGACTAGTCTGCCATGGGAAGAGAAGTGATTAGGAATGGGTGTGCCTTCCCCACCCCTTCGGCCCGGACCTGCCAACTGAATGAAGAAGGCTCCAGAATCTTGAAACACATATGGTAGAACCACCACATGGAAAAAAAAAACTGGATCCTGGATTCATTATATGGAGAAAAGCCACCTGGTGACCAGGGACACCTACCGCAGATAATTAGGGGAGAGGGAGTGACAATCCACAGAATTCAGCGGCTTATTTGTTACAGCAGCTGATGTTACCCTAGCTGGTGCAGAATCAAGAGAGCCCCTGTACACAACATAGGTGAGCCTGGTGACTCACAGCGCCCAACGGATGTTTTTTATCCGTCCCTTTGAACGAAGGAAGGATATGGATTGATCTGCCGCTTCGGAATCTAATAGGAGACAGCACATTCGTTTAGCTATCGTCTTTGCGAGACCTGATCTACCCAGTGAAGTCTGAAAAGTTGAGAACAGTGCCTGCAACAGGTGTTTCAGTGGAATGAACGTTCCCCCCCCACCCCCGCACACGTGGATACGCTTGATTATCTAAAGCACGTGGTTCCTTTTGAATTTCACTTGAGAATGGGTCTTTGTGCCATAAATTTAGCATCTCCAAAAGAAGATGGTAACAGAGAGGTTTAGGAAAAGGCTCAAACGCTCTAATAGAAAAACTCCCATCTCAAGATGTAGTTTTTCGAAAACCCAACTGGCATTTCGAGATTTCCCTGCTCCCAGTCAGGAAGGGGGAGAATCTGATATAGACGAGTAGCCACTGGGAACATGAAATCCTCCTGTAATTCCCTCCACTAATTAAAACCCTCAGCATTTAAAAACATAAAAAAATGAATATTTCATGCAAAAATGTTTCATTTTAACACAGCAATAGAAAAAATATATCACGTCGGTCCTATCATTTGCTTTTTTTTTTTGAAACCTAGTGATTCCGGAACATGAAATGTACCATAGTGTCTAGTGGACTAACAGCATTTTACATTTTCTGTTACATCTTCTTTTTATATCACTCCTGTGCGTGGTTAGAGAGATCACTTTGAAGCATTCTGAGTTTTACAATTAATTTTTTCACTTGTCAATAAAGGCTAAAGAAACCACCCGACTGTCTGAAAACCAGCTAGCTCTTACATTTGAACGCCAAAATGCTTTAATTTGCGATGGCAATCTGCCTTGGAGAGCGATCCTCTTTCCTCTTGCTGGCCTCATATTTTATTGAACCCATCTTTGCTTGCAAAAGGATTCGTCAGTGTTTGCTTTCTGGCTACATAAAAAAACCAACCAATCAACCCACCAACCAACAAAAAACCCCCACAAAATCCAGAGCTGTGAGATGCTCCAGCAGAAAGTTCCTTTGCAAAAGTCGAAGGGGAGCCTTTGTGGTACACGATCTATTGCTGGTTCCGTGATAGATAGTGTAAGGTGGGGACCAGGCAAGGGGCACGCTGGAAGTGAGAGAGTGCTCAGTGTTGGTTCGAGCCCCACAGCCCAAGAACAAGAGTCCGGTTCCTAAAAGGGGTGGTACAAAGAGAAAACAACAAAATGCTTTTTTTTTTTTTTCAAGAATGGCGTCTCATTCTAGGTTCACTAGAAACAAACAAACAAACAAACAAACAAAACAGAGCCTAAGGCTTAAGAGCTTAGGGTCCAACACTTTATTGGTGAAGGCAATCCCAGGGATCAACAGTAAGGCTGGAAAGGAAGGGAGCAAATATAAGAGAGCGTGTTGCCAGTGTCCACTGTTTCGCCGTAGGGTGACTCTATGGTGGGCTCTCAAGTAGCCTTCAGAGAGCCCCATGTTGCAAGAGAAGAAAGGGGGAAGCATTTATTTGTCGGCATCATCTCCCAGTGTTGAAAGTTTTTCCTGCATTTTCAGGTTCAGTGAGGGCGCTTAGTGGGTCCATCCTGCACTTAGTGGGTCCATCCTGCTCATAGTGGGTCCATCCTGCGCATAGTGGGTCCATCCCGCACGTAGTGGGTCCATTCTGCACTTAGTGGGTCCATCCTGTGCTTAATGGCAATATGAGAGCCCTGGTGTGGTGCAGAGCACCTGTGTGAGGCAAGATGCCACCTGGGCATTCTCCATAATGACATCAGAGACCCAAAGCAGCTGTCACCACGGGCACAGGGTCTGTAATGGCAATGCCAGCAGCAGCAGAGACCTTGCACTAGGACTGAAGGAACTTCACGCCACATCTAGGGCCACCTCGGCCAGAAAGCAAGGCAATTATGCAGATCGGGGATAGGGCATAACTGAACCAGGGACAAACAGCAAGTCCAAAGGGACCAGAGTTTTTAATTAAAGTGCTGGTAACGGTACGTTAGAATTAAATTTTACTGAAGCACATCCTAAACTGTGAGGTGTGAGACCACCATGATGCGGGACACAAACCTCACGTTCATCTCCCCTCCACGCCCGGCTTTTTCCGCCATTCCTCTCTGGTCGTTAGAGTGCAATGGGGCTTACACAGGCCCGCTAATGGCCAAGGAAGGTAGTAATTTGTAAGCAACATTTCAGGTTCCCAGCGGATCAGGCACAGAGGTGTGTTTAATTGCATTCACTGGAGAAGCAAATGATGGTAATAAGCTTGTGCTAAATGTGGACGGGGTGGAGTCAGGGGGGAAAAGTCACGGCGGTATTGCTTTCCCTCCTTCCTTCTGGGTCCACTCCCCGGATCGCCAGATGTAATGGGATTAAGTGGCATCCCGAGGCGCCCATCGGTAAATAGGGAGAGCTTTTTCCTTCTCTGGACGACAGAGCAGCTGTCGTGTGTGCGCGCGCACGCATGCCTTCTCGATCCTTCTCTGCAAGACTGCAGGTTAGATCCACTTGGGATTGCCAGGGGAAACTCAGGGGATGGAATTAATTCCTAATCTGGGTGATTGACAGATCATTTCCTTTTCCTCTGGATACCGGTCTTTGACGTGAAACTTGGCTTTCACGAAGAATTTGTTTGAAGCTCTTTAAAGGTCCACGCCTAGGTCTGTGGTTTTGGAGAACTTAACACGTTAAGTCGCTGTGGTTCTATGACCTGTTTTCTTGGTGTTTGAAGAGTCTGGTTATATAGCCTTCCCTGAATCTCCAAACAGTTACCACATTTGGTAATGGGGTGCCGTGGCTTTTTATGACATGAATGACCTTACTCTAAGTGATATATAGGGACAAAAGAAGAAAAACCCATAAAACCGAAAGCCTACTTATTCAGAAAGCATTTGCATGAGTTTGATTTTTGTTATTGGATAAGGTAGCATCTCTTGAGTTGTTTTAGGAGTATATTCAGGTCTTCTGTTTCTTCTTGAGTAACTTCGATAAACTTTTTCCCCGAAGACAATGTTCGTTTCTTCTGTTTTCATATTTATAGGTATCAGCGGGTTTATAGCATTCTCTTACTGTGTATAAGACCTTTTTATTGATCTTGATTTTATCTGTTCTCTTTGAATTATACCTTTTCAATCATGATATGGGGACTTCTTTCTCTTTTTTCTTAAGTATTCTCAGTGGAAGATTGTTTACTTTTTAAGGCTTTTCAAGTAACCTACTTTTGGCTTTGATGATCCTTTCTCTCAGAGCTTTGCTTTAGACTTGATTAATTCTGGCTTGTATGTTTATTATTTTCTTCCTACTTTCCTTGAGTTTATTCTGTGTTCTGCTATCAACTCCTTAAATTAGATGCTTTGATCATTATGTTTTAGTTTTTATTTTTTCTAATACAAGCAGTTACGATTATAAATTAACCTTGTAAGTATTGCTTTAGTGCACGCCGACAGTTTGGTGTATGCGATTTTATTAGGGTTTAGTCTCAAATACTTAAATATTCCCATGATGATTTCTTCTTTGACCCATGAGTTCTTTTAAAGTGTGTGTGTATATGTATGTGTGTGTTTGCGTGATGCAAACATAGAATTGATTATGTATGTTTGGAAATTTCCACAATAAAAAGATTTAAAAAAACCAACAACATGTTTCTGAAATGCCCAGACACATTGGTTTTAAACCTATCTTTTTATGGTTGCTTTCTAGCTTAATCGAATTTGGTCTTTGAACGTGGTCTACTAGATGTCAGTTCTATGAAAAGTTTTAAGAACTCTCTGACCTACGGCATTGTCGGTTCTCATAAATGTTTTATGAGTGGTTGAGAACACGACTTCCCTGTTTGCTCTAGGGATATATGTGCACATATTCATCAGGTGAAACTTGTTAATTGTGTAGTTCAAACCTTCTCTAGCTCACTGATTGTCTGCTTTATTTATTCCGAGGAAAGATGCATTTTACTCCCACTCCGTTGATGGATTTGACAATTTCTCTTATAGTTCTGTGATTTCAATCTTATAAATGAGACTGTGCTATTTGTCAGGAACAAATACGGAATAGCTAGTGAAGCAAACCTTTGAATGCGATAGCAATCCTCTTTATTCACGACAGTGCGGTTTGGTTTTAAGGTCTCTTTTAACCCATATCAGTAAGCTACACGAGATTTTTTTCCTGCAATTTTAATTCTCAATTTTGTATACCAACGTATCTTTTTTTTTTTAAACTCAGTCTGACATTCTATTAATTGGTAAATATCAGTCAGTTTATGTATATTTATGACAGATTTATTTGTTTATTTACTTATTTATATAGAAAGAGTGAGTGAGCAGGGGGAGGGGCAGGAGGAGAGGGAGAAAGAGAATCCCAAGTAGGCTCTGTGCTCAGTGTGAGCCCGACGCGAGGCTCCATCTCAGGACCCTGGGATCATGACCTGAGCGGAAGGCAGTCACTTAACCAACTGAGCAACCCAGGCGCCCCTCGATGGTATTTTTATTTTTATTTATTTAAGATTTTATTTATTTATTTGACAGAGAGACACAGCGAGAGCAGGAACAGGAGCAGGGGGAGCGGGAGAGGGAGAAGCAGGCTTCCTGCCGAGCAGGGATCCCTACATGGGGCTCGATCCCAGGACCCTGAGATCACGACCTATGACCTGAGCCGAAGGCAGACTCTTAACCACTGAGCCACCCAGATGCCCCGTCGATGGTATTTTTAAATTTCATGTTTCCCCTCTCCTGTTTTCGGAATTCTCATTCTTTTTATTCTTTTGGTCACTATTCTTAAAATTTCAGTATGCTTAAAAAGCTTAACATCTAAAATTAGCCAGCATCTTTTCTCTTCAAACAATAATGGCCTGCAGAACACATTCACTTCAATTACTTCTCCTGGCTTAACGTATCATTGTAGATCGATATTTATTTTATGCTTTTTTTTTCTTTTAACCCACCCATTCTTATTTTTGTTATTCTATTTTGCAAATGCTTCAGATCTGGGGTCAGCAACCTTTTTCTGTAAAGGGCGGGATTTGCTGGCGGGAGGTTCTTTGTTACAATTATTCTCAACTCTGCTGTTTACTGGAGAAACAGCCACAGAACAAGCCCGGGATGTGGGGTTAAATGATGCCTAGTGGTCCGATTCCTGCTTTACCTTCTGCAACTTTGTTTCAAAGTATTATCCTATGAAGGTCACTGAAGTTACTCTTGGGCTGTGGGTCATTTTCCTAATTCCAGATAGAATCGTGACAATTCACTGTAAACAGATCATTTGTTCCAGTGTTTCTCCGAAACTTCACCCACCCCTCCTCCCCAGTGGTTGGTTTTCCTGGCTCCCAGTCTGTGGAAGCGACAGAGGAGAAACCCAGTGATTTTGGCCACCATGTTTCAAACTGTGGGAAGAGGGGGACAAAACTGGTTCTCTCTGTGTTTCTTTTCCCTTGCAACTTTCTCCCTCCCTCTGGATATCTTGTCTTATTTATTTTCTTTACTGCAATTCGAAATCCCTGTTATTGCTGGAGGTAATTAGCTTTGAGCAATTATAATCATTCTCTATTCCCTCTCTAGCTTTCCTCTCCACCAGGGGAAAGCAAAGGTGAGACACTGAGATTGTGGGGGAGGGCTTCTGATTTTGAACTTTTTTCTACATCTTTTCCCCTGACTGCCACACATCCCTCAGCCTGCCTCTCTAGAAATAATGAGGGATTTGTGAGACAGCTTAGGATTTTGTCCATTGACCATCTTTATTCTGTTCTGCTTTTTGGGGAAAAAAAAGCTATAAGACATGTTAATTCCTAGACCTTCAAAAAGGATTACAGCCTAAGCTTGTGGCCCTTTGTTTTTTTATTATTGCCTCTTTTTGTGGCAGCCTTACATTTATCTTTTAAACTTATTTTGTTAGTTTTGAGAGCTAAAGAAACTAGGAGTCTGCTTTATCTCTTCATTTTACCTTTGTGGTCCATTCAAGAACCATGTAGATCCTTTTCTGTGGGGAGTGAGGGCTTTGGAGCCAGAACGACTCAGATTAAAATTCTAGCTCTGCCATTTGTGATGGTACTGAGCAAGTTACTTGCTCTGTGTGTGTCAGCTTTATCCTTTAATATAGTGGTAAGTATTGTTGCAAGGTTCTGAGATCTCTATGTAAATAAAGCAAGATGTGTTCTCTCTAGGAGGTCATAGTCAAGGACAGGCTGAAATAGAAATGCTTACTTAAAGTGGAGAGTGCTAGGTCCAATGGGAGGCTGCTCTGCATGACCCACAGAGGTGGTAGGGGGATGACAGAGGGGATGGTCACTCATCCTTCCCAAGTGAGGATGCAGCCGATCAGACGGGTGAGATGTCCTTTTGGAGCCAGCAAGAGAACAAGTGAGGGACAGGGGTGACAAGCGTGACCTTGGGGAGCTACATGAGTGCTGAAAAGGAAGGATTCAGGGGCCAGGTCATGGAAGCCTCGAACTCCTTCCTTGATCTCTGTGCCTTCCGCAAACAACGTGGAATTTGGTATTTTAGTAAAGGCAAACATTGGATGTTTTTAGGCAGAGTGGTGCCTAAAATGATCAGATTTGTGTTTTAGAAACTCTAGAAACATTGAGAAACGTGGTTAGAGAATGTGGCAGATTGTATAAACGGCTGTAACAGCATCACTCATCCCACGCGCTCTTCTTACAATCTGACATTGACACTCCTCTCATGGAGGAACATCTGGGCAGGTTTAGGAAGCTGAGCATTTCCAAGCCAGATCATAGAAGGAAATAAAGCTTCCACCTAACTCTCTCGGTATGTTTGCTCTTGGAAATTAGTCACCATGGCATGAGGATCCCCAAGCATTTGTGGAGAGGTCCACATGACAAAGAATTCGGTTGATAGGGCTGAGCGCCCAGCTGGCAAGCTGCACCAACTTACCGGCCATCTGGGTTCGCCATCTTGGAAGTGGATCCCAAAGCTCCTAGTTGAGCCATCGTATCTAATGCCACGTCTAACAGAGAGGGGATGCCTTTGCTGAGCCCTGCCAAAATTTCACATCTGGGGGTGAAATAAAGGATTACTATTGCTCCAAGACACTGCATTTTGTGATGGTTCACTCCATAGCAGTAGAGTTGTTATATGGGAAGAGAATAAAATTCAGGTGTTATCTATTAGGGAACATTCTTATTCAGGTAAGAAATGATGAGGGCTT
Source organism: Potos flavus (assembly GCA_028534135.1). NCBI lineage: Eukaryota > Metazoa > Chordata > Mammalia > Carnivora > Procyonidae > Potos > Potos flavus. Next base: position 9,577,731 of record CM052890.1, on the reverse strand, counting down.
TAAGCTAAGGCTCAAGCTAAGGCATAGCTAAGTCGGGAGCAGTATTATGTCATCAGAATACAAAGTGTATTAGATGGACGAGGTCCCCTTACTCAAGAAGTTGATTGGCTATCGCGCCATGAGGATGGAGTGTAGAATTTATTTGCCTAAGGATGTATGCTCTCTACATCCAAGATTAAGAGGAAATTCTTTAAAAAAAATAAAAAATATAAAAAAATACATCATTACAGGGATAGAAGTTTGGGATCCAGATAGCATGATAATGACTTCGGCTTTACGTTGTAAGCCCCACTGACCATATATTATGAAGTGATTTTTTTTGCCTTTTGTCTCCATTAGAGAAAATCTTCACGTGTGTTCATTTCTCGCTCCCCCGGCATTGTGTGATTTTTTTAGTTCAAAGCACAAAGAAGCACTTGCTATTTGCATTAGTGCTTGTTACTTTTTTTTTTTTTTTTTTTTCCGGGGCGGAGAGTGGGAGGATTACCACAGGATTCTTTTCAAGTGCTCTCAGTCCCTGATCAAAGGAAGGGTTTTAGAGTCTTAGTTTGTCTGAGATTCAATATAAGACTATTCTTGGTTTGGGGTTTTGAGTAGATCAGTTTTGCTTAAACACGAAGGGAAAGAGCACTAGCCCGTGCGCTGTACACCACAAAGTCCTGCACAGTACTAATTATTTTTATTATTTTAAAAAGGAATTTGGGGTTTAGCGGTATCCAGAGAAATTAAGCATTAAGGAGGACATTTAATTTATAAAGTAATTATTCATTCAGTGATCAGTTCCTTTGCAAGGAATGGCCCCAGCCTCTCTCCACCTTGCTTTTTTGCCACAGAACATTGCCCGTTCTTTCTCCTTCGCTGTGACCACCATGAACAACGGGACTTGGCTCCTCAGCCAGGGCGATCTGGCTTTGGTTGTCATAGCTCTGCTGGGAATGACCTTCTGAGTCACCAGTGGCTTTTTTCTTGCCCAATTCTTTGAATGGTCCTTAGTGTGCAATTGGCATGGATTCTCTGCAGCGTTTGATGCTGTTGACTATTACTCAATTCCCCAAATTCTGGTCTCCTTTGGCTTCTGTGTGAACACGCTTGGTTCTTAGGTCTCTCTGTTGGCTTTCTCTGTCTCTATTGCTGGCTTTCCTTTCCGTATTCTTCTCCTTTCTCAAATGTTGATGTTACTTAGGGTTTAGTTGTTGTTTTTTTTTTAGATTTTATTTATTTATCAGAGTGCGCATGCACACAAATAGGGGGAGTGGTAGGCAGAGGGAGAAGCAGGCTCCCCACTGAGCAGGGAGCCCAATGTGGGACTTGAACCCAGGACCCTGGGATCATGACCTGAGCCGAAGGCTGATGCTTAACCAACTGAGCCACCCAGGCGCCCCCCCTAGGGTTTAGCTCTTATAAGCCACTCCAACCTTCGAAGACACCCTCATCTATTTCCAAGACTCCCACCCACAAATGTACATTTTAATGAGTCTCAAAACCCATCCCTACTGCCCTTGAAGCATGAACACCTAGGAAGCACTATTTTATTTATTTATTTATAAATTTTATTTTATTTATTTTATTATTTTTTTTTTAGAGAGAGCAAGCAAGCTGGGAGCAGGGCAGAGGGAGAGAGAGAATCTTCAGCAGGCTCTGCTTAAGGGGCTCGATCTCACGACCCTGAGATCATGACCTAAACTCAGACCAAGAGTCAGATGCTTAACTGACTGAGCCACCCAGGCACCCTGAATCACTATTTTTTTTTTTAATAGATTTTATTTTTAAGTCCTGTCTACATCCAACGTGGGGCTCGAACTCAAAACCCCAAGATCAGGAGTGGCACGCTCCAGCGACGGAGCCAGCCAGGAGCCCCTAGGAATCCCTATTTTTGAAGATACAGCAATGAAGAGGCCATAGTCTCTCGCAGCAAGGAGCTTGCAGCCCAGTAATGTGGATGAGAGCTGTACATGCCGCATCGAGAGCAGTGCCTTTTTGAAACTGGACTTTTCCATTAGGGCAGGCAGATAACAGCTCCTCAAGACTGAAGACAATAGGACCCCAAGTGACTGCTTCGTGTGTTGCATTAAAGTGACATTAAAATTAGAAAGTTTTTTTTTTTTTACCAGAAAATTTTAAGACTGACACAAAGTAGGCTTTTCAATTGTCTCTGAGGCGGGATTGAGATCCTGAAGAAAATAAAACTCATTGACAGCTGATCTGTGAGTAGGGGTGAGGTCTCAATCCGGTGGTGTTCCTTAGCTGGAAGAGGTAGAAAGGGACTTCAGCTAATTTAAACAAAGAAAAGGAGACTATGGGAAGGACGGGCAATACTTCTTAGAATGGAGGAAAGAAGAAAGAACGGAATAATAGGCATCCAAAAGGAAAGGCACCAGTGCCACTCTGGACACCGGAGGGAGAGAAATGCCCAGGCCACCACGTGCCCAAATCTGGGCTCAGACCGAGCTCCTTTAGCACCGAAAGCAAATGAAACTCTGCAGGCTAAGACCACAGTCACCTACCATGATGGAGAAAGGCTGCTCAGTAAACACGTTGCCTGGCTTGTAGGAGGCATTCGAGGAAAGATTTTTTTTTTTAAGATTTTATTTATTTATTTGACAGAGAGAGAGAGAGAGCACAAGCAGGCAGAGTGGCAGGCAGAGAGAGAGAAGGGGCAGCAGGCTCCCCGCTGAGCAGAGAGCCTGATTCGGGGCTTGATCCCAGGACCCTGAGATCATGACCTGAGCTGAAGGCAGATGCCTAACTGACTGAGCCACCCAGGCGCCCCGAGAAAAGATTTTTGAATGAAGCAATAAATGAATCAGGTTCTCAGACAGATTAGTCTACAGTCTCTACCAATAGTGCTTGAATTCTTTCACAGACCAAGTGTAAACATCCTGGGCATTTTAAGTCTGGCTGGTGTGATGAATAAAATTTCGGTCCCACGGGGAAGGCAGGCATCCTGGCTGTAACTGTCTTCTTGAGATGCAAAAATCACCCTGGTCGTCAGCAAACCAAACGAAAATAAACCCAGAAGAGGCATCTGCACATCACGCTGTTGTTTTTTCACTGATAGGAGCATTATGGGATCCTACAGGATGCCAGAGAGGATGCAGCAATATTCCTCTGGATATAGAACACTTGAGATTTGACAGTCCCCCATTTTTCTTTATTTCTGTGAAGGCAGGATCCTGACAAGGCTATATTTTGCCACCACTCTTGCTGTTTTCTTGTAAATGACAGCGAAGGAAAGAAGGGAAATACAGACATCTTATTCATCAGTGTGCTTACAATTTTACAGCCCTATGCCCAGAAGGATGCACTGAACTATCAGTGTGCCCCAGGAAAGCACATGACTCAGACAAATGAAAGGCTGAGAAATCCAACAGGTAGACAGCAGCCGGACCTCTGTCTAGCAGGTGTTGTGCCCTTCAGCCTTTGGGGTGGCATTCATGACTCAAGACGTGAAATGGACATCTCCATTGATCCACAGGAACATCTTCGTGTCTTGAGGCTTAGTTTAGATTTTTTTGGGGGGGAGAGGCAGCATCCAACTTGGATGCACCAGTTTCTGTTCCTGATTTCTGCAGAGCAAGTCGGCAAATCAGCCCAACCCTTAGTGGCTTGAAATCACACCTTATTAGGCTCTTACGGTTTTATTTTTAAGGTTCTATCTATCTATCTATCTATCTATCTATCTATCTATCTATCTATCTATCTATTATCTCTCTATCTAGAGCCATGCACGAGCAGGGCGAGCTGCAGATGGAGAGGGAGAGAGAGAGAGACTCTCAGACTCTGAGCTAAGTGTGGAGCCCGATGTGGGGCTCGATCTCATGACCCTGAGATCATGACCTGAGCTGAAATCAAGAGTCTGACGCTTCACCGGCTGAGCCACCCCGGCGCCCGTTGGCTCTTACAGCCCTAAGAGAGGACTGGACTCAGCTCCATGAGTCTTGCTCGGGGCCTCTCGCACAGCTGTAGTCAGACATCGGCTGGGGCTGGAGTCATCTGAAGGTTCAGCTGGGATGGATGTGTAAGATAATCTCTTCACTCGGGTGTCTGGTGCCTCTGCCGGGCTAGCTGGGCATCGCTGTGTCCGTGCGTCCTCTCCACGTGGTTAGCCCGGGTTTCCTCACTGTCTGCCAGTTTTAAGAGAGTGCAAGGTTCCCAAGATCCCCCCATGGAAGCCGTAAGGCTTCTTATGTCCCAGTCGAGTCATACGAAGTCACTTGCATCGCATTCTGTTGGTCCAAAACTGGGATTCAAGAGGAAGGGATTCGGGGCGCCTAGGGTGGCTCAGTGGGTTGAAGACTCTGCCTTCGGCTCAGGTCATGATCTCAGGGTCCTGGGATCGAGCCCCACATCGGGCTCTCTGCTCAGCGGGGAGCCTGCTTCCCCCTCTCTCTCTGCCTGCCTCTCTGCCTACTTGTGACCTCTCTGTCAAATAAATAAATAAAATCTTAAAAAAAAAAAAAAAAAGAGGAGGGGATTCCACAAGGGAGTGAGGGTTGGGAGGTCTGCCTCCGTAGGGAGCCATGTTTGAGCCAACCTAAGACCTAGGATGAGTCCCCTCCCACACCTGCTGCCTCTGGAGGGGCCGTGCATGGTCTCCCCTCATTTGCTCTATGCTTTTCCCATCCGGGTCCTTCCAGTGCCCATTCGTATTGTGCGTCCCCTCCATCCACCCGGGGGCCCATGCCTGCCTGTCCCAGCCGTGCTGCTCTCCCATCCTCGCCCCTGGACCTGCGTAACTGTGACTTATTCCCATCTCACACGCCGGACACTCCTTTAGGGATGCGGTTCTTGGGCCCCCAGGCTCCGTCGGGCTCTTCTTAAAAATGCTCCGGAGGTGAGTTTCCTTCCTCCATGGCGCGGCCTGCAGTTGGCACTCACATGGGCCCCAAGATAATTCTGCATTTGGATGTCTCCTCCACGGACTGAGCTGCAGAAGGCGGCCACCGTATCCTGTGTATCGTTTCTCTTTTTTGTTTTTAATCCATAGTGCGTTTCCTGCCCTTAGCACACAGCTCAGAAACGTTTGTTAAGTGAATGAACCCTTCGCGGACTGCCACACTCCATTTTGGGGGCTTTTCAAGACCGTTTGCTCGTCTTTTTGGGAACAAACCTCCTGATGGAGGAGAAGAGATATGGTTGAATGAAAAGGATCAGGAGTTTTTAACGGAGTGAGAAAGAGGAGCAACCCAGTAGGATTGCAGAGGTATCCTAGTCTTCTTACGGGGGTGCCGGGACAGGGTGGGATGGACGGGGGGCATGGAGACTGGTCAGTGGGGTTTTGCCGGAGCCAAGAACTGGAAAGAGGCATCCCATTTGGTGCCTGCTGCTGGGGGCTGGGCAGATGAGGCTGCACAGGCAGGAGAGAAGTTGTCGGACTTGGCAGGTGGCAGGTGGGATATTTAAGCAGCAAAGCTGATGTGAGTCTGGTAGGAGGTACACGTGGATTCATGACTCAAGGCATCAAGGCTCAAACAACTGAAAAGCGGCTGAGGCCATCAGCAGCAATCTAAAAGCTAGGAGAGGTCCTAGGGGGAGCACAGAGGGTAGCCTGAGTGTCCCGGGCTCGCCAGCCTTCCTTTATTAACCGAATTACAGATACTCAGAGCCTCTATCTTGCTTTGTGGCAGTAAGTCTGGACTTTTCCCCATGCATGGCTCTGACTGACTCCCCCCGCCCCCCCCCCGGGGCCAATGGTTGTCGGCACCTACACTGTGCCTTTCCCACTATTTCACACCAGACGTGAACAGAGATGTACTGCCTTCAACCCCACACCTGCCTTCACTAGAGAATTCTGGGTTAGGGCAGGTTGGGAAATGACAGGGCAGGAAACAGCTTAAAACCGGAGAGCAGATATTGCCATTCCTTAAATTTATTGGCCAGCCCTGGCCACAGGCAGTCCCTTAAAAGCTATATTTCTCCTTGGTTTCAGCTGAATGTTATTTTCGGGAGGCCCGATCCTTTTTGGGGCAAAGACCCAGTAATACCTTTTGCAGCTGCCCGAGCCCCCGGTTCAACTCTCTGAGCCTGCCAAGCAGAAACTTCAAGTCTCTTACCATTGAAAATACATTATTTTAAAGAATCTTATGCCAAAACGCCTTAATCAAAGGCACCTTTCACCGACGAAGAGAGATTTAAGCTCTTTGTTAGGGTCCCTTCCGTCTAGATTTTCCTTTGCACAACCAAAGCCTCCTTTAAGGGCATCGGTGGCTAAATCTACATATGTTGATTGGGCGACATCCATCTAGCAGGCGCCGTGTTGCCTGATGGGGACCCACCAGTGCAAAGCACACGCAGGGTCCTTATGCTCCCCAGGCTGATGCTTACCAATCCTCCCCTCCCTTCCACGGTTTCTGAGCACAGGGAGGGGTTTGGATGGGATTGAGATCTTGCAGGTGAGCGAGGTCAGCCTTCACCTGTGTCTGAAGGAACTAAAGCATCTCCCTTGACCAAGAACCAATTAGGTCTCAAGTCCCACCTTTGAGCGCCTATGTCCGGCCATTCCCCCCGGGCAAACTGGGCTCCAGCGGCAGGCGGACCAGGCTGCCCAGATCAGCCCTGTGCTTTCCTCTGCCCTCCGTGCCTTGCTTGTCCTGCTGTCACTGAGCCAGTCTGCAGTCATCACTTCCTCTGCCTTGGGACTTTCCCTCACACCCCTTCACAGAAGGAACTGCTCCCTCGTTGTGCTCCCCAAGAGCCTCCTAGGGTCTCTATCATTCGTCCACATGTCCATCGGGCTGCATGCCAGCGAGTTGCAGGCAGGTAAGGTTTCCTGCACGTCTGTGTCCCACGCTCCCCCCTCGACGTGCCCAGTACGGGAGGTGCTTAACCAACACGTGGGGACTCCACCGGGATTTTAACGCTTTTTCCTTTGTGTTTTCAAGTGAAATAGACACCGTCTGTCCCTTCGTTGAGAGCCGGTCTTGTTTGTTGCCTCACCCCACAGTAAAGTATGGGGTATCCGGAATTTTAAGGACAGTGTCCTACTTGGAGAGGTTAATTCTGTAGCAGTGGATAAAGTGGGCTTGAATCGGATGATATCTTGATCTCAATTCAGTGTGTGTGTGTGTGTGTATGCAGGTTTATGTATTTATTTTAGAGCGATAAAGATAGAGGGGGGAGGGGCAGGAGGAGAGAGAGAGAGAGAGAGTCTTTTTTTTCTCAAGATTTTATTTATTTATTTGACAGAGAGAGATCACAAGTAGGCAGAGAGGCAGGCAGAGAGAGAGGGGGAAACAGGCTCCCTACTGAGCAGAGAGCCCGATGCGGGGCTTGATCCCAGGACCCTGAGATCATGACCTGAGCTGAAGGCAGAGGCTTTAACCCACTGAGCCACCCAGGCACCCCAATGTGTCTATTTTTAAAAAATTAAGACTTATAATAAATCAGTAAGTATTGATTGAATTATTAGCTGCCTAGGATGGCTAAGCTCCATGGAGGCTACAAAAGAAGATGATAGAAATAGACTCTCTGACCTCAAAGAAGGGTGGGCTGGCTGGGAGCCCGAGGCTCTGACTGCCCAGGTATGGGGACACATTGGGGCATCACAGCATTTTAACTGTCAGACGCAACTCTGAGTCCCTGACCCCTCGTGTTCACGGGCTGACAGATTTCGCAGGAGGGGCTCTAAAAAGTCATTACTATATTATTATTATATTTTTTATATATTTATTACTATATTATTACTATATATATTCATTACTATATTTTTCTAAATGTTAACAGTTAAACATTTTTTTTTCTTACTGATAACATCAGAAATATTTATTTTCGTTTAAGAAACTCTCCAACTCGGGGACGCCTGGGTGGCTCAGTCAGTTGAGCGTCTGCCTTTGGCTCAGGTCATGATAGCACGGTCCTGGGATCGAGTCCCACATCGGGCTCGTTGCTCGGCGGGGAGTCTGCTTTTGCCTCTGCCTGCTGTTCTCCCTGCTTGTGCTCGCTCTCTTGTTCTCTCTCTTTCTCTCTCTGACAAATAAATAAATAAAATCTTAAGAAAAAAAAAAGAAACTCTCCAACTCTCTAGAACTTCATCAGTATGTTGCTTGTTTTATAGGAATGCATAAATGTTTTTTTCATGGACAAATACAATAGGTTTGAAAATGAATTTTTTTTTGCCTCATTGTTATTTTGTTTTGTTTTGTTTAATTACCAGTCGTGCATCGGAATAGCATATTGTTTTATCATTGCAAATACAAGGAGTCCTCGCTTTGCCCTGATAGCGGGGATCATGAAATGACCCTGCCCACCCCAACCACGCCAAGTGATCTTAATGATCAACAGGAAAAACACTAATTGTTCGATGAATTTTTTTTTTGTTTTTGTCAAAATATGAAAAACTTTCTTGCTGTCAGTTACAAATGTCTAGGGAAAAAAATAATTTGGTACAAAGTACCCTAAAGCATTCGAAACATTGGGAATTACGATGTTGCTATTTCTTTGTAAAAAAACTTACCAAGAGTCATTTGAAGAGTGCTTAACTTCTTTTTCTTTAATTTAAAGATTTTATTTAAAAAAATAAAGATTTTATTTTATTTATTTTTAAATTTTATTTTATTTTATTTACTTAATTTAAAGATTTTATTTAATTTCATTTATTTAAAGATTTAATCTAAAGATTTTATTTATTTATTTATTTAAAGGAGAGAGAGGTGTTGGGGGAGGGGCAGACGGAGAGGGAGAGAGATTCCCAAGCAAACTCCATGCAGCGAGGAGCCCCACACGGGGCAGATCTCAGCACCCCGAGATCACAACCTGAGTCAAAACCTAGAGACAGATACTTAACCAACTGTTCCTCCTGGTTGCCCCTCTTTGTTTAGTTTATTATTTATTTATTTATTTATTTTTAAAGATTTTATTTATTTATTTGACAGAGAGATCACAAGAGGCAGAGAGGCAGGCAGAGAGAGGAGGAAGCAGGCTCCCTACTGAGCAGAGAGCCCGATGCGGGGCTCGATCCCAGGACCCTGAGATCATGACCTTGAGTCGAAGGTGGAGGCTTTAACCCACTGAGCCACCGAGGCACCCCCCCTTTTTTTTTTTAATTTATTTTATTTTTTCTTAGTTTAGTTTATTATACAGAGTAAGCATGTTGGTGAACTGTCGTACCCCTCTTGAAGTTTGAATCAACTTGTAATGTTTCATTCTTTGTGTTTTTCAGATTGTGAAAATATCTCTGAACGTTTCTTTAATGTGGAATCTCTTGCCAGAATCATTTCCTCTGGGACATTACTATGCTTTTTGTAAATCTTTCCTCGTTTATGTCGACAAGTTTGCCTTGACTGAATTCTTCGGGCTGCATATCTAGTCTTGGAGACAGCGTCCACATTCCCATGGCCTGCTGTAACTTTATCTGCATTCGACCTGAATTTCATTTCCACTAGAATCACTTCCTGTTTCTTTGCTATGCTTTGAACTTTGTTGGCCAATTTTGTCTTTTCTTTATGCATGCTTATGAAATGTCACATGGGTTTATTCCTGAGAGATAAGGAGGCAACACGACTACACACTGCTGTCTGTGCATGAACTAGAGTGTGAACTATGTGATTGTTCACTGATGGTGGCCATTTGTGGACCCAAGGGCTGGTGCACTAAAGTTCATATTTTATGCATTTTACTCACAGTTGATGTACTAAAGTAACAAGCTATATTCTGTGAACTGGGAACTAAGGACCATTCAGAACCTGAGAAAACCCGTCTTGATTTTTTAAACAGTGAGTTTCCAATTTGATAGTTATATTACCTATTTTGTAGTTTAGGAACTGCCTGGCAACTATTCAATGAGCATTCTTGCCCGCCCTTCCACCATATAGGTCTGGAGGCAATGCCACAAGCCTTAACTTTTTTCAAAGTGCTTGCTCATCTTTGATTTGAATGGATGAAGCCAAAAATTAGAGGTAACCTCTGTCTGGTCTTGTTTATCTTTGTTCCTTTGTCTTACCTATAAAGTACCATCTACTGGGTTTAGAGTATTAATTGTACATTCATTCGTTTCATTAGCTACCCAAGATAGATTGAGTGTCTTCCATGAAGAAGCACTGTTGGGCCTGAGAAATTAAATTTAACATGAGTAAAGCCATTACAACGTAGTAGAAAGTTTTGCAATTGTAAATTACACTGGCTCTTAAATGTTTGTGGATTCCATATTTGTGAATTCACCAGCTTGTTAACATGTTATTTGTAGCCCCCAAATCAATGCTCACTTCACTTTTGTGATCATTCCCAAATAGCACAGAACCGTGAAAATGGCAGTTGTCCAACATGCCCCTTTCCAGCTGAAGTCAAACAAGGGCATACTCTGCCTTCTTGTTTTAACTTTCATACAGAGATGACGAGACCGTGAAGACCGCAGAGGGCAGCAAGGTGTGGTACAAGAAGGTCTGGCTCTAGGGCCAGTTGGATAGGGGTTTATATCCCAGCTCTGATACCTGTTAGTGGGGCAGCCTCATACAAGTCATTTCACACCCTTTTCTCTTTAGGAAGGTAAGGAAAATGGAATCTACCAGGATGCATTCCTTTTAGGATTAAGGTTATATTGACTATAATCTTATGTAGATTATATAATATATTCTAAGATTATAATAAATATAAGAAATTATATATTATACATACACATTACATCTATATTTATAATAGAAAATTATAATAAGATTATTTAAGATTATAATCCAGGTGAACTACATATCTATATATGTATACATTTCTCCTAGAAACAATGGTTCAGCATTTGCTAATTCAGTGCTCATGGCAACTTTACACAACATAACTCCTGAGAATAATGAGAATTGATTGTATATCTTAACTTGGAAATTACATGTTGGGGTTGTTTTGAGCTTTGTGGTCTTTTTCTCACTACTTTTGTCGGTCTGTTGGGAAGTGGGTTCCTATAATAAAAAGTATCTGAATTGCTACCGATATAACAAAGAAGGCTTAAAACCTCCAAATATATTTGTGTTTGTATTTTATTATACATCATTTATCATTATCATATGTAATTCATTATATCATTTAACATTATATCATTTTAACAATATTTTAATAGGTTTCTGGTGTAAGGTAAATGTATTTCAGGTTTCACTTAAAGTCTGAAATTGTACTCACGGTTGATGAAGAAAGAAAAATTCACAGTCCTGGGATTCCCATGGTCAGCCGGGATGGTTCTATAACCATTCCTTGTCAAACCACATACATAATTTTTTTTCTTCCCTTTTAGAGTCTAATATTGCATTTAGATCCCCCTGTCTTTTTTGTTACCAAAACTTGCAAACATACAGAAACATTGGTAGTAAATACTCATACACCTGCCACTTTAGATTCAGCAACTATTTTCATTTTGTTATATTTGCTTTACTTATATATGCTTGTGAATATACACATATAGTTTTCCCAAACCATTAATAAGTTGTAGAGATGATGATATTTTACCCCAAATTATTTCATCACATATGTTCTAGGAATAAGCACGTTCCCCTACAAGTGACAATACACATAATCACAGCTGTGAAATTTATAATAATTCTCTGATATGATCTAATTTCCAACACATACTGAAATTTCCCCAGTTTTCTCCCCATACAGCTCTTACAACTTTTTCTTTGAACCAAGATCTGATCGAGAGTTATACTTTGCATTTTATTTTATTTCTTTGATCTTCTTAACTTAGAACAGACCCCAACTTAACTTAGAACAGACCCCAACCCCATGACATCAATTTTTTTAAAGTTAAATCCTATAATTATTTATCCATTATCCATTATCCATTATACTTAAATAATGATCTAAGTTTGAGTCCTAGCTCTAGCTGAGCAAATTTGAAGTTAAGTAAACATTAAGAGCCATGGTGTATGCATCTGTTCTAAGGAAGTGAGGAATGATTTAAAAAGATAATGCGGATGAAGTTGTTTTGTAAATGGTAAGAGTTATGTGGTCTCAGTCTCAGCTATTTTTAATACCATTATTTTACAAGTTATTGAAAGCCATGATGCTATTATTCTACTATACAATGGTTATAATAAATTAAGTTTTAATTATAATAAATATTGGGTCAATGAACTGTTTTTAATATTTTTAAATGAAAAAAACCCATATTAAATAAAACTCACTTTGAACTTTTTTTTTTTCTTTTGCCTCTTCTTTAGCCTGTATGAGCATAAGTACTGATGTGCATTTGAATACCACTGCTGGGATTAAAAATGATTGATAAGTTTGCTGACTATAGGCACCCAGAGCACTTTCCAAAGACAACATTCCTTCTGAATGCTGTATGATAAATCCCCAGCTCTGACATCTTTGCCAAGATCCCTGTGGCTGGGCTCCTGCCCCAGATTAAACTCCTATAGGACTTTCACTTTCATCCAAGATTGTGTGATGGGGATGGGATTTCTTATACTGTAAGAAACAACCAAAAAACTCAGACAAAATATATAAAACAATCTCTTTCTAAAGACTAGTGATCCCTGAGAGACAAGAAACAAATAAAGTGAGCCCTACAACTGCTTCAGCTTACAGCCTTGAGTTTCCTTGTGATGGTGGATGGAACAAAGCCCCAGGAGGAAATAAGCAGACTCCTTGAGTTAAGAAGATGGAACTGAGGGTTCCCAACCGAGGGAGACAAAGGTGGCTAAAGTTTATAGGGCAGAGCACCAAAGAGGAGAGAGCTACACGAAAAGAGGAGGCTGGAGATTTGCGGAGATCCCTCTCAAGTGTTCAACAGAGTACTGATGAGCACATGCATGGGAGGAAACCAAAGAGATTAGTCAACAGTGCCCCAGGACTCACCTGGGGGCAGCAAAAGTCCCTGTTTCCACCAGCCAGACTGGAAAAACTTAGGATGCTTGGGGTATAGAGTCAAAATACTCCGAGAGATCTTGCCTCAATAGTGGGGATAATAGCCCTATTCCAGACCTGCCCAACCTTAACAAATTATAAAAGCAAGATCACAAAAGATCAAACTATTCCCAAGTATCTTGACAATATCCAAAAAATAAAGCTCAAAAGTAGTTGTGGGAATACAAAAGCATCCAATTTCAAACAGGGCAAAATTTACATAGTCTGCCATATAATGAAAGATTACCAGGCATGCAAAAAAGCAGGAAAATGTGTTCTGTAATGAGGAGACTAATCAGTCTGTCAAAACAACCCAGAATGGAACAGATGTTAGGATTAGCAGACAAGGACAGTGAGATAGATTTTATAGCTATATTCCACATGTTCCAGAAGTTAAGTAGAATCATGGAATATATGTATAACATTCTGCAGAAATGAAAACTATGATGTCTAAGATGAAAAAGAATACACAAAATGGGATTAACAGAAGTTAGATATGGCAGAAGAAATGATGAGTAAACTTGAAGACAAAAGTAGAAACTTTCCAAAATGAATTGCAGAATAAAGAGAAAATTGAAGAAAAAAATGTGAAACAACTTTCATCAGTCTAATATACATGTAATTGGAGCTCCGGAGGAAGGAGGAGAAGGTTTAAAACATTCAAAGAAAAAGAATGACCACATTTCAAATGTGATGAAAATTATAAACTTACAGTTCTAAGAAACTCAATGAACTCCAAACACAAGGAATATAAAAAAACTACACCATGATGCAGTATAATCAAAGTGTTCGAACCACTGAGGAAGAGAAAGTCTTAAGAGCAGCCAGAGAAAAAAAATATACTATAAGAAAAAAATCAAATAAAGATACGGATGACATCAGATTCTTCCTCAAAAACAATGCAAGTGTGAGGACAATGGGGAACATTTTTAAAGTACTGAAATAAAACATTGCCCACCTATAATTCTATGCCCCATGAAAATCTTTCAAAACAAAGGAGAGATAAGGCACTTTCCAAGAAACAAAACTGAAACCATTCATCCCTAGGACCGTCACACTATAAGAAATATTAAGGGAAGTCTCCAGGCAGGAAAATCATACCAGATTGAAATATGAATCTAAGTAAAGAATGGAGAGCGCCAGAATATACATATAAGAATGTTTTCTTATTATTTAAGTATTTAAAAAATATAATTAACTGTTTCAAACCAAAATAGTAATGTAGTTTGGGCTTTATAACATACAGATAAGTAAAAGGCATGACAACAATAGCACAAAGCCCAGAGTGGGAAAGAAAGTACATTATTGTTAGGTTCTTATACTGTTTGTAAAATGGTATAGTGTCACTTGAAGGTGGACTGTAATAAATTGAAAAACAAACTGTTAAAATAACAAAACAAAGAGGCATAGCTTCTAAGCAAAGAAAGGAGATAAAGTGGAACCATAAAAATACTAAGTTAATCCAAAAGAAGGTCAGAAAAAGAGAGTGACACAAAGAACCAAAGGGACAAATAGAAAATAAATGGCAAAGTGATGGGTTTAAGAATATGACAGCAGCATGGGGCACCTGGGTGGCTCAGTGGGTTAAGCCTCTGCCTTCGGCTCAGGTCATGATCCGAGGGTCCTGGGATCGAGCCCCGCATCGGGCTCTCTGCTCAGCAGGGAGCCTGCTTCCTCCTCTCTCTCTCTGCCTGCCTCTCTGCCTACTTGTGATCTCTCTCTGTCAAATAAATAAATAAAATCTTTAAAAAAAAAGAATATGACAGCAGCAATCACATTAAACATCAATCTTGGTGTATGTTACATGGGCCTTTGATAAAACATGTGTATTCTGCTGATGTTGGGTGGAGTGTTCTATATTTGTCAATGAGATCCTGCTGGTGGATTGTGTCAATCAATTCTTCTATATCTGCACTGATTTTCTATCTAGTAGTTTTATCAATGGCTGAGAATAGGGTATTGAAGTCTCCAACTATAATTGTGGATGAGTCTATTTCTCCGTTCAGCTCTATCAGGTTTTTGTTTTGTTTTGCTTTGTTTTGTTTTGTTTTGTTTTAGAGAGAGAGAGAGAGCCTGAGCAGGGTTGGGAGGCACACAGGAAGAGAGGGAGAGAGATTTTCAAGCAGGCTTCATGCTCGGCATGGAGCCTGACCAGGGGCTCGATCTCACAACCCTGAAATCATGACTTGAGCTGAATTCAAGAGTCTGACGCTTAACCAACTGAACCACCCAGGCTCTTCCCAGGTCTATCAGTTTTGATTCATATATATTTTGAATCTCTGTTGCTCAGTGCATCCATATTTAGGATTATCATGACTTCTTGGTGGGTTGATCCTTTTATGGTTATGGAATCATGTATGTGGACCACAAGGTCTTGAATAGCTCCTGGATATGTCACCTGAAGACCACACCTGAATATGTCACTTGAAGACCACAAGGTCTTGAATAGCTCCTGGGTATGTCACCTGAAGACGAGGAGAGGAGAAAGAATGCATGTTAGCGCAATTGTCTCTGGTCTGGTCCTCAACAACTCTAAGGTTTGCTACTGTTTGTGAAACGATTGCCATTTCTCTTCTGAAGCCTCCGTTTCTCATGTGTTTGATGGGCTAACTGGTGGATGACTCATGGTCTTTTCCCTCTAAACATCTTTGCATCCCGATGACTATGGGTGGAGACAAAGGAAGGTAATAGGAAAAACCTGTCCCCCCAAATGCCTCACCTCACTCCCAACCACATTGGATTCTGCCAAACCCCAAACAGATTTCACTCGCTTCCTTCAGAACTGTGTATATTTTTAGAGAAACATAACCCATGTGTTTTCTATTAATTTACACTTAACTTGACAAAATATTGTTCTCTGGAGTTTCCTGATGTCTTGGAAACCTTCTCTGCCTTCTTCATAGGCTCTTTCATTTTTAGCACAGAGAGTCAGTTGCATTGGCCCCAGTGAATTCGTGAGATCCCTCACCTGGGGGACAAAAAGACCTTGAGTTTATTTAAACTCTCAGACCCACAAGGTTGGCTTGGATCCATCAGCTCTTGTCTTCCCAGCATCTCCTCATGGGAGTGTCTGATGCTTTTGCTTTCCAAGCGAGGCCCACCAGCTCCTGATCCAGCCCTCACATGGGGAGGAGGCACAAGCTGGACGTCAGTCAGTGGGCTGCATTGGTGCTGCCATTGAGCCGTATCTGGTAGAGTTCCAGCTCCTTCCATGTCTTGTCCCGATGGATGCTGGACCTCTGTGAGCCTGCCTGGCATTTCTGCTACTCTCTGGGATTGGAGCCCTGCCCCAGGCACCTGGCAGGGGTCTGCACAGTCTAGTTTACTCCCGGAATTGCCTGGGTGCCATGCTCAATCTCCAGCCAATGGCCAGGTTCGTGATTGCCCAGCCAAGAATTTTCCACACCGACTCAGACCCGGGGTCTCAGCTGCATCGTTCTTAGATTCCTCTGCATGGCTGCTTCCCCAGGTTGCTAACCTGCCTCCAGGGATGCCAGACAAGAGGGAATCGTTGTTTCCTCGATGGTATGACCTCCAGCTGCTATTCTTTTGCAAGCTTCGTTTCTGGAAATTCACGAGATCCTTCTCTTCTGAGTTTCTGGTTCCATATTTCTGGAACTTTCAGTTGTAGACTCTGTGTTCCAAAGTCTCCAAGCTCCTCCCTGCTAGATATGCTGCTCAGTGGGTGACAGTGATAAACTGAGTTTTCTCTTCCCTACTTCCCATGAGTTAAACATCCCTGGGTTGGATACAGATGAGGCTAGAGAGAGGCCAAGCGGCTATTAGAGCAGAGGTCCTCCTACTTTGCTAGGTACCAGAATCAACTGGAAAGCTTGTCAAAAAGATTGCTGGGGTCCACCCCAGAGCACCTGCTTCTGTAAGCCTGGGACGAGGCCTGGGAATTCGTGTTTCTCCGAGGTTCCCAGGTGATGCTGATGTCTCTGAACTGGGGATTGCATTTTGAGAACCACTGTATTTAAGCAAGGTAGGTGAGCAGGAGTAAGAGAAAGGCTTTGGAAGGCTGATCCCCTTAGGGGGCCCTGGGGTGCTCCCGCAGGCAGGCACTGTGCCTTACATGGGGCCAACCAAGCTGGCTTTTCTGGTCCTCCTGGTCTTGCTCTTAGTGGAAGTAAAGGCAAGAAAAGATTTTATAATCCAGGGTCACCAGCTCTGACCACCGGTAGTTCCTCAGTCCTTCCTTGGGGCTCTGCCACCTCCTAAGTAGATGGGGGGAGCCCCATCCATCTTAAGGTAGCGGGGGGATCATGGAGGTGAACAACGGGCTGAGGACATTTATAGAAAGATAACCAAAGGACCGACTGAATGACAAAGTTGAGTCCTCCCTCCCCGCCTTTTTTTTTTTTTTTTGGTTTTAAACCGAATCTTATTTTATTTTGTTTTTCAGGCACTCTTCGGAATCTCTTTGATTCAGGTGATTTACAAAGTGTATCCCGTGCACCACATTGTGGGGAATACATTCTTTCCCTTAAATTTTAACACCCTCCTTATTCTCAGATACAACTAGCATTTTTCGAGTCATCCTTCGGAGGGGTGTCTTTTTTCTCCCCCTTAACGGCTTATTGAGATTTAATTGATGTACAAAAACAAAACAAAACAAAAACAAAACAAAACAAAACAAAACAAAAACAAACAAAAAACAAAAACAAAAACAAAAAACCCTAGTATACGATTTGGTAAGCTTGGAGGTCCCCATACACCGGTGAAGCCATCATCGCAATCAAGGTAATAAGCATCCCTATCATCATCGCCTCCTCCAAAAGTTTTCTGGTGCCGTGTGTGTGTGTGTGTGTGTGTGTGTGTGTGTGTGTGTGTGTGTGGTTTGAGCACACAGTTAAACTCAGAAAAGGGGCTGGGATGGGGGTGGGTAATGAAGAGTTCTTGCAACGCTCTGGAATTTCAGTTGTGCAAGGTGGATCGGTGCTAGAGGTCCCCTCCAAGACTAGCGCCTATCGCTAGCCACAGGGTATCCTAGGCTGAAACTTTGAAGATGGAAGCTTCTCCTTTCTCTTTGGACTTCACGCAGCCCCGCCTCCTCTGGGCTTTCCCCTGGGGCCCTGGGCGCCATCCCCTCTCCCGGCCCTGGGCAGTGACCTGCGCGGGCAACTGCGCCGGCGTCCTCACTCACCGAGGGGGGTGGGGGTGGGGGTGGGGGGTGCTCCTGGTGCCCGCAGCCACTGCTCCCTGCCATTTCGCCTGGCACCTCTTGCACCTGGCGGAAGACCGGCCATGCTAATAAAGAATTACAATTTACATGAGAATGACAAGGCGAAACATGAAGAGACTGATAGGGTTTGCCCACAGCCAAATCCTTTCTGCCTGAGTACATTCTATTTGAATTCCTCTAGAAACCCCGGCTCCGCCGTGCTCGTGCTCGGGCAATACTGAAAAGGTCAGCGAAGGCAATGTCAGACATGGTCTCCGGTTGCTTTACAAGTGCTCTGGTGGCGATGCATAACAATATATTACGGTAGCCACCTCCGCCCCGGCGCTCCGAGGGGCTCCCTCGATTTATCTGGTAGCAGCAGATTCTTTTGCTCCTTTTTCTCTGCCTCCTTTTTGCTGCTCCTCTTGAATATCGGTATACAGCCAGCTAATAAGTTTTTTCCAAGACACAGTGAGGATAAATGTTTTGATCTGGCTTCGACGCGCAGCTCTCCTTGGAGCGTTTGCACATTAAATATAAATCGCACCAACTCCGGGGGCTTGGATGCCTGCACGCAGCGTTTACCTTGGAGAGATTTTGGCAGAACAGAAACCTTGTGATCGGCTGCCCTGTTTTGCCTCAGGCGTTGATGTCTTGAGGGTCTGTTCTTCAGGCTTAAAAAAAGAAAAAAAAAAGCCTATCTGTGATGTTTAGGGAAGTCAACAGTGGATTTGTAGTCAGGAGACCAGGGTGGTGCGGGGTGGGTTCTCTAGAAGCAGATGCTGGGACAAAGTGGAGGGTGCAAGACAAGGGTGGGGGGGTGGGGAAGAAGGGAAGGGAGGCGGGACTGGGCTGGGGAAGACATGGAACCCTTGGAGAAGGTTCCACAAAGCTTTGGCAGAGGTGCGGCCACCTTGAGAGTCAGTGGAGTGTGTTCCCCTCCCCGCCCCCGTGTCCCGTGTCAGGTGGGAATACCCGGGCCTTTCTGCCCTTTCGGATCAGGGTGCCGGCTGCCTCTGCAGTGTGACTGGGAGGCGAGGGCTCTCCGCAGTGGCCCCGAGGGGCTGATCCCTCCCCGGGATGCTGGGCGGCACGCAGGGCGCGGACAGCGCATGCCCGACTGTCCGTGTCCATCGCGGGGGTTCAGACTCCTTGTTTCTGGATCAGCCACGCCGTGTGAACTTGAACAAGCCTGCTGTTCTGGTCTCACTTTCTTTTTCTGGCCAAGAATGGAATTGGGCTCAAAGATAGCTACATAAGAAATACGTCTTTGGTGCCCGTCCCTGGTTCCTGGCACGGAGCTCCTAAAACTCTTTTATCACTTGCTCTACGAGCCAGGGTTTTCCAGGGAAACAGAACCAATAGAACATATAGATAGGAGATCAATGATAGGAGTTGGCTCAGTGGTTAGGGAGGCTGAGAAGTCCCACGATCTGCCATCTGTGAACCGGTTTGGCGTCGGGGCTGAGCTGAGTCTGATGTCTGAGGGCAGGAGAAGATGAACGTCTCCGCTCAAGCAGAGACGGGGAATTTGACCCTCTAGTCCAGCCCTCAGTGGATTGGAAGAAGCCCACCGGCGCTGGGGAGGGCCACCTGCTTTACCCACCTCCCCAATTCAAATGCGGATCTAACCCACAAACACCCACAGAGATGCTCCTAGAAATAACTTCTGCCAGTTATCTGGGCATCCCTTAGCCCCATCAAGTTCATGTGAAAAATTAACCACCACCTTTCCTTAGTGATAAAAGTAATAGGAGCATCTTTGGTTATAATGTTAGGTCTTTCTTCCCGGTTCCTAAATCCTCAGCATTTCTTGCGTGGCCGGGGTGCAAGAAGCATCTTTTTTAATTCCTCAAGAAGCCTCTTTTAACTGTACCTGAATTTATGCTAATGAGGTGACCCTTGGAGGTCGGGGCTGGTTGCCAGAGGAACCAACCACGTGATGGAAGGGTTCCGCTGGAGAGGGGAGCGGCTGGAGATGAAGGTAATTAGCAGCGGCCAGGGACTTGATCAATCATGCCTCTATAGTGGAACCCCCATAAAAAAAACCCTAAACAATGGGGTTTAGAGAGCTGGGTTAGTAAGCAAGAGCACATCCACATGTTGGGAGCGTGGTACATTCCAAACTTCACAGTGTGGAGGAGGCGGGGGTGGGGGTGGCCGGGAGGAGTAGGGGGTAGGGAGGGAGGGAGGGTGCGGGAAGGCAGAAGCTCCTACATTTGGGGCCCTTCTACACCTCGCCCCACGTACATCTTCATCTGGCTGTTCATCTGTGTCCTTTATAATATCCTTTATAATAAACCAGTAACATTAAATAAAGGGTTTCCCTAAGTTCTGTGAGCCTTTAGAGCATATGACGGAACCTACGGTGGGAGGTCATGGGAACCCCTGATGTGTGGCCAAGTCAGCTGGAAGTACAGGAGGTCCGAGACTTGCAACTGGCGTCTGAAGTGGTGGGGGGGAATCTTGGGGGATCAACTCTTCCCCTCTGGGGTCTGCACTAACGCCAGTGCTCGGTGTCAGAATTGAGCTGAATTGTAGGGTATTACGCATTCGATGTCAGAAGTGTGAGCAGAGGAACAGATTTTTCCTTTAAGATCCAAGTCTGTTTCTTCTCGACTTGGGTTGGAGCAAGTGACCGTGATTCTCACAATATTTGATTCTTGTATTGTTGGATTCTTGTTTGCACGGGGAGGGGCGCTGAGCCTAGTGGGGGGGGCAGGGGGATCTGTCTGATCCCTCTCATCATCAGCTGGCCCCAAGGCGCCCCCCCCCCCCCGTGTTTTATCGTGGCTTCTCCTCCTGTCCTCAGCTCTGGTGAAACCACCGAGGAGGGGAGGGGGCTCCACCGAGGCTAAGACCCTGTCTTTCCATGGAATATGGTGGGAGATGTTAGGGCTTCTCCTGATGGGCTAAATTTCAGAAGACTCCAAAAGTGGTCCGAGAGGGTACCCAGAGTCAAAAGCACTGAAGCCTTCATCGGATTTTAGCCAAATTTTGAGCAAAACCTAAGAAGATCTATTGGAACCCCCGGGATAGAAGAAAAGCATGTTTTGATGAAGAAAGAAGTTTTCCCAGTGTGGAGGTTCCTCAAAAAGTTGAAAATAGAGTTACCCTTCAACCCAGCAATTGCACTACTGGGTATTTACCCTAAAGATACAAATGTAGTGATCCGAAGGGGCACGTGTACCCGAATGTTTATAGCAGCAATGTCCACAATAGCCAAACTATGGAAAGAACCTAGATGTCCATCAACAGATGAATGGATAAAGAAGATGTGGTATATATACACAATGGAATACTATGCAGCCATCAAGAG
>CM052890.1:9510781-9555926 GCA_028534135.1 Potos flavus | reverse complement strand
GCTTGTGGGGTCCCTGCTCGGAGAGTAGTGTCCCGACTGTGCCAGAATCACAGTTTAAGGTAACCCTGAGCTAAGAGCTCCTCCTCGGGTCCATCTCTACAGCCGGCTTCCCCGCTCTGATACCTGGGAGCTCTGCCACACTCAGGCACCCCCGCTCTTTCTGTGACCCTGAGGGTCCTGAGCCCACACTGTCCCCGAGAGGGCTCCACCCCCCGCTTACCCTCTGCAGCGACGTCCCTCAGTGGAGCAGACTCTAAAAGTCCCGATTTTGTGCTCTGCTGCTCTGCCGCCTGCCGGGAGCCGGCCCCTCCCCACCCCCTCCCCCTGCAGTCTCTCTTCCCGTGTATAGCCTCGGATTCACTTCTCTGCACGTCCTACCTTCCAGAAAGTGGTCGCTTTTCTGTTCCTAGAATTGCTGCTCTTCTCTTTGATCGCCTGTTGAATATGTAGGTGTTCAGAATGGTTTGATAACTAGCTAGCTGAACTCCTGGGACCAGATGATATTTAGGTCTCCTACTGCTCCGCCATCTTACTCCTGGTCTCTTCCCTTCTTCCATGGTTCTCTGAGGCACAGCTGGTGGCCCCCTCCTCTGTGTTTCCACATCATCTTTTCCAAGGTATATGTTTTTCCATCGTATCACACAGACACATCTTCCTGATAAGACATGTGGGCTCCTCTGTAATGACAGGGTGGGTATTTTCCACTTTGGTGTCCCCAGCACCACACAGTAGCTGGTGCAGAGGAGAGGGTCCTAATGTGATTTATCTTGTAGAGAGTTGTGATCAAGGTGTGTGTGTAGAGGGAGGGGTGATGCTTGGCTAAAGGCCTATCTTCTGTGTTCAAGCCCTGGAGAATTTGATTCAATTCCATGACTACCTGCTGAATCATTTCTATGGGGCAGACACTGGCCAAGGACCTGAGAATTCCTAAGACACAGGCCTTGAGTCTACTGTTGGAGAAAGAGAAAGCAGGTCATTCAAGGCCAATGCTGATGAATGCCATACTTGAGGTGGGCTGGGGGGTACAAATCACCCAGAAGTTGTATCTAACCCATTCTGTGATGGTGACGAAGGTCTCTGACCTCTAAGAGGCCTGAAGTGGGTCTGGAAGTTCTACCACTTTGAGGAGATGGTGGAGGAAGGGGGAGTACAGAGACACATGTGAGGAAAAACCATGTGGAAACATGGATGGCAGTGTGTGCAAACAGCTGTTGTTGGGTTCTGTAGAGATCTACCATGCGGGGCAGGGATTAAAGAGAGATGTGGCCACAGAGGGGCAGACACAGGCAGGTCATGGGTGTTCGTAAATGGTGATGGGTGTCAAACCTCATTCTGACCGAGGTAAGGAGCCATTCAGAGTAACTGGGAAGGGGGAAGGGAATCTCAGCATGAGGGACCAATGAACTGTCCCTAATCTCTGGAGGATCATTCCAGAAGGCAGGATTGCTGCATGTGGTCCCTGAACGTAGGGCTCGCATCAACGGGCTGAAGAACAAGCAGGACCTTTTTGATAATCAGGTCGGTCTGAGGGTTGGCTGTCTGCTGAGAAGTGAAAATCTCAGTCCTAGAGTTCTCAAAGCATTGGTGTGGCATGGAGACTTCAGGGAGCATTTCCCAAGCTGTGTTCAGCAGATCACCAGCATTGGAATCATTTGTGAATAATGAAGATTCTTGGGCCCATCCTTAGATCTGAATCCAAATCCTTGGGGGCAAGCTTTAGGAATCCACATTCTCAAAAGTTCCTCTTGACTTTTGAGAACCACAGCTATAGTTAGTACCATCCTGAATAGAGAGCTGGCCTAGTTAATCCAGAAGGCTCCTTCCAAACTTTTGGCTCTTACTGTCCATAGAAGAGCCAGAATGAATGGGAGATGAGATGGGGCCTACAGGTGTCCTTGATGACCCTCATTCGTAAGGCTCTTCTCTGTGCCAATAGATTTTCGCTTTCTCTATCCGTGCCTTAGGCTGTCCAGGCTACTGTGACAGAAAGCACAGACTGGGGGGCTTAAAAACAACAGAAATTTCTCACAGTTCTGCAGGTTAGGAAGTTCAAGTTTGGCATAGTTGAGGGAGGGATTTGGTGTCTGATGAGGGCTCGCTTCCTGGTTTATGGACTGCTGCCTTCTCATCGTGTCCTCACATGGTACAAGGGGTCACGGGGCTCTCTGGGGGCTCTCATTAGGGCACGAATCACCTCCCAAAGGCCCTACCTTCAAATACCATCATGACCTTGAGGATTAGGTTTCAACATCTGAATTTGGTGTGTGTGGGGGACACAAACATTCCATCTATAGCATTCCCTTACTTAGGGTCTGGATTTCTAGGTGGTCAGTCTTATAAGAAACAAAACGAGGGACGCCTGGGGGGCTCAGTTGAAGTGTCCAACTCTTGATTTCAGCTCATGATGTCAGGGTTGTGAGATTGAACCTGTGTAGGGCTCCACACGGGGCAGGGAGCCTGCCTAAGATTCTCTCTCTCCCTCTCCCTCTGCCTCCCCCCACTCCCCCTCTCTTAAAAAAGAGAAAACACAACAACAACCTAAAACAAAAAAACCCACTAATTTTTGTGCCATCTCATTTCCCCTAAACCATTCCAATCCATTTGTGCAATGAGATCTGCTGAAATGCACCAAAAATGGAATTAGGCTAATTTGGCAGAGTGTAATTCAGGGCTCAGAAGAAGAGGCAAAGAGGTTCTTCAAACACGATGGCCACGCTGCCAAAACTGGTTGGTGGAACTAATCCAAGCAACTTACAGCAGGAGTGGACGTAGGATGCTGAAAATAACCGATTGAGGTGGTCTTTACCACTTCCAGCTTCTGGATGCGGAGACCAGCAGATTAAATCTTCCACCCTTCACCTGAAAGGGTTGCCTGAGGTTCAGCCTTGAGCACTCTGTGTATCCCTCTTACATTCTGTTGGCTTCTCAGCATGGATTTGAGTGATGAGTTTCTCTTATGAAGTCAAGGCACACACCTTATTACAAGAACTTCAGACCTGGTATTCAATTTGTCAACTCAAATGATACAGCCCCTGAACTTGTTTAGAAAACATTTTACAAAGACTAAATTACACTCTTGCCATCGCCTTCCCAGTCTCTAGGGAAAATAAAACCAACCTAGTTTAGCAGTCTTTGTGTGTTCATTTTTGGTTGCTCTGTGAGATGCTACAATGGGCTCCAGCTGGGAAGCTGCACTCATTCAATGAGAATTTATTGTTATTTCGTCTTATTTTTTGCTGTCTCCATTATTGTATGGTAAACATTCTTCTCCCGGCATTGCTCCAAGACCGGAGGATGCAACACTGAAGTTTCTGAGTCACACCTGTTTTCTATTAGTTGCTGTCCATTATTTTAATTCTCTGCCTATTGTGTGTGTTCTGAAAATGTAAGTAAATCAGTGTCTTCATTCAAAAATGAGACCCTGAGTAGCATTTCACGAGTGAAATTTGTATTATCCACATCAAATGTAATGAAGACTTCCAATGAATAACTCTTGATTATCAGGTGCACACATCCCTAGGAACCCAAGAAGAGGAATAATTAGGAGCAACAAGAAGGTTTCCAAGCCACAGATCTCACAGAGCAACCGTGCTCAGTGATTGGGTGAAAGAATGAGGATTCTTCAAAAGTGCTCTCTGGAGAGTGAATGGGAAGGATGCATTTAATGGGAAATCAGAAAACATGCTTCTGACAGAAAAAAAAAAAAAAAAAGCAGAGGAAAGGAGAGTGTTTCCTTAGGGGTCAAGAGACGGGTTCCAGTCCCATTTGTGCAAGTAAAGGGTACAATGAAGTGAGCCACTGCCCTTTCAGGAACCCTTCTCCTCCCCATTTCTTTGCAAAAATGAAAGGCTCCCATTTGCCCATTTCAGATAAAAGAAAACATCTGCCAAAAGCATCAAACCATCGAAGGGAGTAATTCATACGGCCTCATGTACATCTATGGCTATGCGATGTTTATTTTGTTAAATTAGATATTTGAACTGAGTTGTGTCTACTTGGCAAGCAGCTTATTTTGTTTTGTTGTTCAGAAAAAAAAAACAAAAATAAGAACCACTTAGGAGCCATAGGAGTAAAGAGTAAGCAGTCATGGAGTTATTCTCACCAGGCTCTTCCTCTGAACCACAGAACACAGACACCGATTTGAGTGACTATTTTCTCAAGTCTTCAAAGAGCAGAACACAGCTAGCGCCCTTTGAAATGATCAGAAGAGAGTCTAATTTTTTGTGTACAGTGAATGCCTTCAGGTGTCAGGGATTAATTCTCTTTTGGAACCCAGGCTGAGAATTCTGCTGCTTCTTCAGCAAATGTTAGAGTATTTGAAGTTTTCAACCTTTTGAGCATATAGACAAGTACTTCTCAACCTTTTTCATGTCAGGACACGCGTAAAAGTGATGAGATTGGGCGCCTGGGTGGCTCAGTTGGTTAGGCATCTGCTTTTGGCTTAGGTCGTGATCCCGGGGTCCTGGGATCAAGTCCTGCATCGGGCTCCCTGCTCGGTGGGAGGCCTGCTTCTCCCTCTCCCTCTGCCTTCTGCTTCCATCGCTTGTGTTCTCTCTCTCTCTCTCTCATATAAATAAATAAAATATTAAAAAAAAAAAAAAAGAAAGTGATTAGATTGCATGGCATGCTCTGGGAAAGAATGCACTCTATGTGGACAAGCGCCAAGGGTTCTGGGAGCAGCCGGGATCCCAGGCTCTGCCTGGCTATTCAGAGGACCCAGGAGATCAGCACATTGGCACACCAACAACCTAGGTGCTCAGGAACACAGGATAGAAAGCTCTCGTATAGACTGAAAGTGGTTCAGCCAAAAGGGAAAGTCTAGATTTTCCCGGAAAACGCAGATGGAATGATCCGGAAAGTTGCATTTGAGCCATGTGATGTGCTGTGATCTTTTCTATATGGCTTGGCTTTGAGACACTTTGGTTTGCTCCTGCCTGTAGGTAAAGTCACCTCCAAGGACCTAGGTGGATATTTTCTGCTTGGAATTGATTCTGTTGTATCCATTCTGGACTGGAGAGCACATCGGCTCCTTCGGGACTCCCAGGATTAGTAGTGCTCCTTTTCCCAGGCAGCATGGTCCTGAATGCAAAATCTACTGTCGCTCTCTCCCCCGCTCACAGGCACTGGGAGCGACATCACAGGGCCGAGACTTTCCCCTAGTCTTGGGAGGAGTATTCTTTTATTAAGTCCAAGGTCTAGAATTCCTAAGTGCGTGGCATGGTAGACTCTTGACTGGTAGAAAGACTCTACCAGTTTCTTACTTAGGAAGAGGAAAGAGTTTCTTCCTTAATTGACCTCCTTTCATCCTAGCCCTGGCCACTGCAGCTCAGTCTCTTAACTCATTAAACCCTTTTTATTTGAAGCCCAAGATGATATATCAGTTGGAAGCAGAAGCAGGACTAGAACCCAGCATTTCTGACTTTGAGTACAAGGCTCTTTCCACTGTATTAAGCACCTCTTTAGAAGATGGCTTCCATGATGCTACATGCATTCTAGGGGGTAGGGTTGTGAACACAAACATTAAGGATGTGTGTGTGTGCGTGCATGTACTCGCGATCATAGTGGTTGATTCTGTGGAGTTCTGGATGTTGAAAAAGGCAAGAGATAATCTTTGACATACGTGAAACTCCTGACTGTTCTTTTCTCCCCTAACCTGGTTTACACTTTAGTGCAGATTAAATAAATAGATTAAATCCATTGTTCCCAATTATTCACCCACATTGTATTAGATTTATATATTTATGGCCTTTACCCTGTGCCTCGAAGCAGCTCCCACTAGAGAGAGGGCCTTGCATGTTTCTGCTTGTCTCCTGGGCTCTGGTGACATGCACTGGAAGGATTTTCCCCAGGTAGGTGCTTCCGTTTCACCCTGGATCCCAGAAGGAACACACATCAAGTAGATATCATAACCCATCCTGTAGCATAGGACAAAGCCATCTGGTTGAGACTGGCCTAAACCAGCAAATTCATAGTTAGCCCACAGAACCCTGAGTGTGAAAGTAAACATTTATTGTTTTAAGTTACTGACTTTAGGGTGGTTTTTTACACAGCTTTCTTGCAGCAATAGCTGACTAATACAAACAAAAAAATGTGGTGTTCACCAAATGCCTTATTTGGGGTTATCAAGAAGAAAAATTGAGGATTTTTGTTTTTCAATGTAGACTTACATTTTGTCTGTATATCTTAAGGAAAAGAAACTCATGCCTCTCAGAGTCAGAGCATAACGCTTTGTCTTTGATATTCTGTAACATGTTTCTTTCGTATAAGAGAAGGGAATGTTAGGAACTTGCAAACAGCTTTCTCAGTGGGCCTTTACATAGCAAGAGATTTGGGGCTGGGGGGACAAAGGAACAAGGTAAATTTGTGGGGAGGATCCTCCATTGTCCTCCCTTGGACCAAGCATGAAGATGATCTTGATGAGCATGGCTATAGAATGCTTTCCACCAGATGCTGGCACCAGAAACTTACACGTTTTAGTCTAGAAAGATTTGGTTAGAATTTTGGGCCTACAAAAAAAGCATCTGAGGGGTGCCTGGGTGGCTCAGTGGGTTAAGCCTCTGCCTTCAGCTCAGGTCATTATCTCAGGGTCCTGGGATCGAGCCCCGCATCCGGCTCTCTGCTCAGTGGGGACCCTGCTTCCCCCTCTCTCTCTGCCTGCCTCTCTGCCTACTTGTGATCTCTCTGTCAAATAAATAAATAAAATCTTTAAAAAAAGCATCTGATTTATTCTTTCAGTACTTCCTGGATTCCTTCCCTTAAGCCATAAGCATGATGGCTTAAAAATGACCCTCTAGACTGGGTCATCCCAATCTCTTGCCTTGTTCTTGTGGTCAGACTTCTGGAAACAGTAGTTTGGGCATGTTGTCTTTCTCCTTTCTCATCTCCTATGCACTTTCCAGCTCGTCATGGTGAGACCTCAAGCTCCCCTTTCCCCCACCACTGACAGAGTTTTTCTTAAGGCTGCCTTGGACTCCGTATTTCCCAGTGTTCTGCTTTCCCTATGACTGGTCTTCTAGGGAATTTAAAACCGTTTGTCCTGCCTTCCTTTTTATTTTTATTTTTTTGATGAGCGATTCTTAGTTCCTTTTGAGTCATGATGCATTTCTGATGAGCTCTGTGGATCCTTTCTCCACAAAAATGTACTTCCTGAGAGACGAAAATTCGAATGTCATTGCAGGGAAGGGCTCATGGTTAACAATGTTTCTTGTTTGTTTGTTTGTTTTTCTTCTGTGACAGCTAACTCCTGTCTATATTTGTTCTTTATCTTCTTCATGGCCCCCCTCCAGTGCCCGTCTCTGAAATATGGCATCGTTCGGGGATGAGACCATTTCCAGCTTCTTCTCTCATTCCAGAAACTTTACCCATGTAACTCCCTCCACTCAGGTCCTAGGCGCTGAAAACCCCAACTCCACAGTTGTTTTAATTCCTTAAATAGTGGCCCTTGTCTGCTTGGTGTCTCTCCATCCTGTGTGAAATGCCTTCTATTATCTGGTGCTACCTACTTCTTGCCTCCTTATTTCTGGATGGTTCTCTATCAGCACTGAATACTCAGTACTCCCCTACCACAACCCACAAGTACAATCTCTTTGCCCTTGCGCTTACTAGTTCGTCTTCTGCTTTACTTCTCAGCCAAATTTTAACTAGTTCTGTAAGGATTCAGACATACCTCCTAAGCTCTATGAGGAGGAAAGCTGAGTGCCATGCCCAGTCTGGGAATGTACCCATTTCTACGCTCTCTGGGATTCTGCGACTCTTTCTCATTCTGCACACATAATGGGCTGAGGGGTGAGTAGGTGGTGAGGAAGTGGACTCAGCCTCCACACATTATGGTTTCTAGAAGATGACCGTAATATATCTACCCCCCTCAACAGGCAGTGAGCTCCTTGGGGACGGCTACTTAAGCATTTTTCACCTTTGTAAACTCAGTTGCAAGGCAAGTGAAACTAAGTCATGGACGTACCATTTGTGCTGCTAGAGCAAACCTCACCTGATGCTGAGCCTCTCTGTGGACTTTTCAGTTGCATCAGCTGACGTGCATTCTCTTTATTGTTTGAACACTGTTTTGTGTATCTTGCAATTGATAGCCTCCTAGCTGACAGTGTATTTCAGTACCATTCTCCTGACCTCTGGACACCACCCCTTCTACCCTGGGTCTGACTTGACCTCCCTCCTCTTCACAGTGAAAATTTCAGAGTTCTTAGGGTTTGTGGGGCTGGATGGCTAGGAAAGTCACATGCTGTAGCTAAAGCGATAGTTTTATAAACATACAGCTTTTAATTGCTGGCTGATACTATAAATTACCTTATCTCCCCACCCACACCTCCAAATTGAAGCAAAATGTTTAAGCAGATGATCCTTTAAAGAAAAACAGCACCGCCATTCATTAAAGAATAAGTCAAAGTTCTAAGTAGGCACACATGGCAATATAAAAGTTTGGATATCGATCTAAAAATTACTTAGAAAGAGGGAATGATGTAGGCAGGCGTTTTGGCAACTGAAGGCTGTGTCCTGGCAAGCAATGGACTAATCTATGGAAGAGAAAGGGATTGGTTCCAGTGTGTGCATAGTACAAATGCCCCACTAATCTGAGGGACCTGGGGCTGCCAGGTCCCCCGGCTGGGCCTTATTTTCCTCTTCTGTGAAATGAAGGAAGAGAAGCAGATGATCTCCCAGGTCCTTTCTGCCTCTAAACATCCATGATGTATGGTGGTTTGAATTCAATTGATTATTTTCCAGACTCTTCCGTGCATGCCAGCTCAGCCCCGGCTCTCTCTGTGCAGCCTTTCTGACAGTGATAAGTTGCAAAGTCATATAGAACGGAGTTTTCTGTCTTCAATTCGGGAGACATATCTAGCTCTATTACTTGGGGTAACTCAATTCAATTCACATTTGATTCAATGTTGACTGAATAGTTACTTCAGCCAAATTACAAAGGAGTCTCTTGGTTTCCCTTGTGAACCTCGGGAAGCCCGATGATTTTCCACTCTCTCTCCTTCAATCAACAAACATTTATTGATTGTCTACTGTAGCCTAGATATTGAGCATTAAAGATAAATCAGATGGGACGTCTGCCTTTTGAAGGTGTACCAAGGCTTTAAATAAAAACGGGCTCTCGAGTCAGACTTATCTGTTAGGTTTCCACCTCTTGTATTTGCTAACTGGGTGACCTAGGGAAAGCAATTCAGTTATTTAAGTTTGGTTTCTCACTTTGCAAAAGTAAGGATGTTAGTAGTATCTATTTTATGCCATATGTGTAAAGACTCAATATCGAAATTGTAAGTGCCCATTGTAAGTGCTCGATGTAGAGATAGTTTAGTTGCTCATGTGCTAGAAGACATAGAAGAGGTCCAATAATTGATTTAGAGCTTCTATGAACATGCTTAGCTTTTGCTTAACATATGGGAAGGTGACATTTACTTAATTTATGGAAAGATGACACAGCTGGGGTATGAGTTGGGGTCTTGGCGGTGGGAAAGGGGTTGAAACGGGATTCTAGACCGAAGACTTGGTAACCCGAAGGTGGGAAGCATGCATAAAATTGAGGGTGTCTAGGTGTCGGTGATAATGGGAATGGGGAGAGTCTCTGCCTCCCCCCTCGGAGATCAGACAGGAAATATAGGATGTAGCCAGAATTTCAAGAGTTCCAAATGCCAAGACAAAGAATTCTTCCATCAGTGGTGGGGTGGCGGGGAGCGGGCTTTGAAAATTTGTAAGAGAAGTGACATCA
This sequence comes from Potos flavus, assembly GCA_028534135.1. Lineage (NCBI taxonomy): Eukaryota > Metazoa > Chordata > Mammalia > Carnivora > Procyonidae > Potos > Potos flavus. The sequence continues at coordinate 9,546,199 of CM052890.1, read as the reverse complement.
CACCTCTATTTCAGAATTTGCATGTTGGCAGGGGAGCAGGTCTGAGGTAGGGACCAGCCAGGAAGCTCATGTAGAATTCCAGATGAGACATCGCAAAGGCCGTATCCACGTTCCTAAGCACTGGGGATGGAGGATGGGGCGGGCGGGATTTGAGATATGTTTTAGAGGTAGAGATGATGACTTTTGGTAGTCTACCAGGTAGAGAAGGTGAAAGAAGAAATTAAAATGATCCTGAGATGTTTAGATTGGACAGCATGGTGAATGGTGATAATGAGACAGGGGATTTGGGATGCCTGGTGGGTTGTAGGAGGATGGGGGAAAGAAATTTCTTATGTGATCTAGAAGTACTTGTGAAACTACTCTCTCTCTCCCTTCTCCCTCTTACCCTTCCTTCCTCCCTCCCTCCCTTTCTCCCTTCCCTCTCTTCCCTCTCTCCCTTTTTTCCTTCCAGACTTTCTTTCTTCTTTCTTGTGGTTCAATAAATATTTAATAAATCCTCTAAGTTATGCCAGGAGCTGGGTGTACATTGTAGATAAAATGGTCTTGGGAATGGTGATTGGGGACCTTATCGTTTAGTGGAGAAGAGAGCCATGTGGGACCATGAGGAAGGAAACAGAATAATGGCAGTTGAGGATGAACCAATTTCATGAACCAAGAAGGTGACATTTATTCCAGGCCCTCCAAGGACAGAGGGAGCCAGCCCTTGGAGACGAGGGAGCAGTGCCTTCCAGGCAGAGGGGTGGGCATTTGTAAAAGGCTCTGAGGGTCCCAGGAAGTAGAAGGAAACCGGTGTGGTGGGTGAACGGTTGGCAAAAAGCATGGGATAAGGTAGGAAAGAAGCCCAGGGACATAGCTTGCTGGAATATGTAGGATGTCATGAGAATAGCAGACAAATACAAATATTTAAGCACGGACATGCCATCACCAGGTTTAAAATCTAAGAGAAAAGTCTGTGTGCTATGTGGAGGGAAAGTGCGTTCAGGGACAGTGGCTGGAAAGCGATTCCCTTTTGGGGATGACAGTGGCTCATCAGAGCGGAAGCACACAGTGGAGCTGGAGAGAAGGTTCGGGGCCTGTCCCAGAGATGGTGCTCCCAGGACGTCATCATGAAGTTGATGTGGGCGGGTGTGGGAAAGAAGGAGGAGTTCAACATGACTCCTAGACTTCCTGCTGAGCAGCTAGTAACTGGCACCATTTATTTACTGTGATGAAGGTAAAGAAGGAACCAGAAGAAAAATAAAGACGAGGGGTTTAGACACGCTGTGTTTCATATCTGTGAGATCTCACGAGACGATGCTAAGTAGGCCATTGGGCATGTGGATTTGGAGCTCAGAGAAGAGGTTGGTGCTGAACAGAAAATTTAGGGAGTCATCAGCGATCACTCAGTCAACAATATTTCTTGAGTGTTTACTGATTCTCCATAGGTGCTGGGAATAAATCAGTCTATAAAACAGATGAGGCACCTGCCTTCCATGTTCTAGCAACAGAGTGATGAAGATAGACAAGAAGTAAGATAAAATAATCACTGAATTTGGTAAGTGATGAGATAGAATAAGCATGGGAAGCTGCAGAACCCCTCCGAGCAGAGAAGGCCTTTCTTAGAAGGTGGTACTTGAGAACAAGCTCTGACAATTTGGGGAAGGAACATTTCAGGAGGGGGGAGCTCAACGTTGAAGAGCCAGGAGCTGGGGTAGGACTTGGCACGCTCAAGAAATGCACAGAAGTCCTCTGCCACTGCATCAGGAGAGATGAAAAGACCGTGAACAAACCCAAGATATTATTAACAAATATTGGTGGCCTCCACCATTCACATGAGTTAGAAGCAGAGAAAGACCGGAGAGCTAGCCAAGGTCCAGTGGGCAATTGGAACCTCAAGCCTGGAAATTGGGAATGAGGTGTGTGCTGGAGGTAGGGTTGTGGGAATCACAGGTGCAGACGCGGCCGGGGTATCTGCAGGGAGACACACACACTTACCTTTGCAGAGATCATGGAGCAGAAGGAGAAAAGGACCAAGCATAGAGCCTTGGGAGAGAAGGAACAATTCCCTGTGCCACCCCCCCCCCCCCCCAGCTCCAGGGGGCCTAGAACAAGCAGTAGGAGAGGCAGGAAGGAGGAAACAGAGAGGCCGGCGGTGGGAGGGGGCCAGGGGCGGCAGCTCAGAGGTCAAGTGCAGGGGAGGGAGAGATGGACGAGTTAGAAAGATGCTGACATGGTTGGCAGGACAGTGGGATCGCAGGGGGCTGGCCTGAGCCCAGGAGGAGAGAAAACAGATTCAGCACGCAGGAACTGTTGTTTCAAAACATTCGCAGTGAGAAAGATGGCCCGGGGAATTGTTTACGAAGGAGAAAGGGTGGCGGGGAGTTTCTTTGTTTTGAAGAATTTCTTACTTTCCTTGGAACGGACTCTGTGCCAAATCTAGGCCTCAGTGCTGAGGCAGCAAGTTTCCTCGGCTTTTTGGAACATGGGGCTGCGGAGCCTAAGACCGCCACTCCCCACTTGGCCCCAAACCCTCGCTTTTGGCTCAGGCAAAGAACAAACAAATCAACCGGGCAAAGCAAGGCTGCTCTTTGATCTTGTGCATTCTCCAAGCTTTAAGCCACGCTTGCTCTAAACTGACTGGTAGGTCCCATCACAACCTGTGTGATTTCCCAGCCACACACCGGAGAGTTCTTCGTAAAGTCTTAGGCAGAGCTGGTGCCTGATCAATGCCTGTGGTTTGGTTGGATGGTGGGTGGGTGGGTGCGGGTGTGTGTGCGTGCAGGGGTCCCCCCTCTCCTCCCTGCCGGAGAGCCTCGGTGTAGGTTGGCTGGCCCACCGACTGTTCTTTTCCATTGCGAGGAATTTCCCGTGCCAACCCCTCGCGCTGGGGATTGCATTTAAAAACAGATAATGCTTTACGAAGCCCAATAACACAGAGGAGTGGGTCATGGGGAAGTGGAAAAACAGTGTAGCCAGCATGTGTATGTCTCCTCGGAGATTCAAGATGTCAAACTGTGTTACCCTGGTTATTGCTTGACAATATTTCACATCGCGTTACATTACATCACGCCGCTCCGGAATATGAAGTGAGCCCCAAACTGTCGGATAATGGGCAAACACAAGGGTTGCCTGACAGTATGAATTATCCCTGAGTGGTCTGGCATAAAGTAATCACACCACTCTTTAGGGAGAGGGGGGAAAATAATCCAGAGCTAGACAGTCTGGGCCGAGCAGCGGTGGAATCAGGTCCGCGGACCCGCGCCCGCTGCCGCCAGTGGACCGGCCCGCCCCGCCGCCCTGGCGCGCTCTGCAAGCCAACGCGGGCGCAGCTGCACCTGCAGATCGGGAAGCCCCACCAGTCAAGGTCCTTCCCGATGAATAGAGCTGTTGCTCACCCAGCAGGGGAAATTAGTGACAGGTGGAAATGACCATTTAATTCGCCCTGCAAGGCTACGGGCGTTCTCCACACGCCGGTAGCCGCCTGATTCACGGACCCTGTCAAGCCGTCACAGCAGAGGGGCACCACTTCCTGGGGATGGTAGGAGTCACGGCTTAGGGGAGGTGGCTTTATTTTACAAACGGGCATTTCACAGACTCCCGTGTATGTGCACGTGCTTTAAAAAAATTTTTTTTTAAAGATTTTATTTATTTGAGAGAGAGAGAGAGAGCACAAGCAGGGGGAGCAGCAGCGGGAGAGGGAGAAGCTGACTCTGGGTTGAGCAGGGAGCCCGAGGCGGGGCTCCATCGCAGGACTCTGGGATCGTGACCTGAGCCAAAGGCAGATACATATCAGACTGAGACTCCAGGCATCCCCATGCTTTTTAAAATTTTTTTAAGTACTTTTTATAATTGGGATTGGCATCTCTATGAAAACTGCAAGGGCACCTGGGTGGCTCAGTGGGTTAAACCCTCTGCGTTTGGCTCAGGTCATGATCTCAGGGTCCTGGGATCGAGCCCCACATCCGGCTCTCTGCTCAGCGGGAACCCTGCTTCCTCCTCTCTCTCTGCCTGCCTCTCTGCCTACTTGTGATCTCTCTGTCTCTGTCAAATAAATAAATACAATCTTTAAAAAAAAAAAACCTGCAAAGAATGAGCATTTCAAACGTGAGCTGTAACGACAGCAGTTGATGGTGGCAACTCAAGAGAAAATGTCCAGAAAAGTCAGCCAGTAGTCAGGGAGGTCATGTCCCAGAGGCCCACTCTTTGCTCTTCACTCATGGGTGGACGGAGGAAAGCCTGGTCGTCCTCAGTCAAACCAGAAGGAGCCCTTTGAAAGCACCCAGAGCCCAACTAACCATGTGAATAACTAAGATTTTTCTTTAAGAGCTGCTGGGCTTGGAGTGGGGACAATGTAACCAGGCCCCAAGGTGATGCTGCAGCCGGGGGGTCTCTGCAAGGTCCCTCTGAGCGTAATCGGAATCGGGTCTGAGACGAGCCTCAGGGTAAGAGGTCAGAATGACGGAAGACTCGTGCGTGGCTTACATGCCGAGACGTAGCCCTTGCTTGTCTCCATATTTGTTTCCGACTACTTCTTGCCTTGCGTTCTGTCGTCCAGCCATTGGGTCTCCTCCCCAACCTGTCCTTCCTCCCCACGCTGCTGTTGGTTTCCTTGAGATATGTCCTTTACCACATTTCTCAGCTACACACCTTGGAGCCTTTCTTCAAAGAAGAACTTGGATTTTCTTGACTTCTGAGCCCGCCCTGATTTCTCTATCTTGTGGGCCCCTCTCGTGAATGGTTCTTGACTTCACACAGCGTTTCTTGGAAGTTTGAGCAATTCCCCAGTGTCCTGGGGGACCCTGCTGAGGTTCTGGAGCCATTTGTCATGGCCTCTTTTTGAGAATCAAGCTCTGGAAACCAGGAACATCCAATGGCACAAACAGGTTCTAATCAAATGAACATTCAGGTCTGGAGGGGGAGGGGGGCAGAAATGAGGGCATGGTCAGAGGGTATGGTCAGGGAGGACCAACCCAGAGGCTTCCAGAGCCGAGTGTTTCAGACTCCATCTCTGGCAGAGGGGAGCAGAAGGAATGCAAGAAAGTTCATGGAGACACACCTGTCAACAGTGGGATTTTTTTTTTTCTTGTTCCCCGTGAGCCTGAGTGGCTTCTCTTTCCTCTTACAACCATGCTTTTCCTGGTTCCTGGGTGTTCTTGCTCACTCTACTTCCAAGTCCCTGTGGCTCAGTCAGTCCCCTGAATAAGGGAATAAAGATCCCCTGGGATCTTCCTCTGAGCTCCTTCCCCAGGGGTGGTGGCACCCAGCAGTATATCTCCGGGTCCCCCAGGGGCCTGCCTCAGGACATTTCTTTCAGGAGAGGCCTATTTAAGCTGCTTAAGAAGTAAGTCCCTTGATGGTTGAACAGCCACCCGCAGAAGGCCTGACACTGTGGGTTCCTCTCCCTGACCCCGCTTCATGGCGGGTTGCCATTCCCAGTCTTGAATTAGCTCTGTCAGAACTCAATAACCCTAGAGGAGGGCCAGACCCAGAGGAGACCAATTGATTGAGCAATCAATCATCTAGCTATCTATCACCTATCTATCAATTATCTATCTATCTATCTATGCAAATAGGCTCATGCAATCATGGTGACTGGCGAGTCCAAAATCTGTAGGGCAGGAGACTTGGTCTAGAGTTGATGTTGCGGGCTCGAGTCCAAATTCAGCAGGGCAGCAGACTGGAAACTGAGGCAGAATTTCTATGTCGCCGTCTTGAGGCAGAATCCCGTCTACTTTGGGGAAACTCACTCTTTGCTGTGAAAGCCTTCAACCAACTGGATGAGGCCCACCTACATTATAGAGGGTAATCTGCTTTACTCAAAGTCTGGTGATTTAAATGTTAATCACATCAAAACATACCTTCAGGACAACATCTAAACTGGTGTTTGACCCAATCGCTGGGCACCAGAAACCTAGCCATATCAACACATAGAATTGTGCATCACAGAAGGGAAAGGCCATATTGGGTAGAAGCTTTTATTTATTTATTGCTATTTATTGTATTTTTTTTTAGAGGGAGAGGGAGAGAGTGTGGTGGTTTCCAACAATGCAGCCTAAATGTAACCCGCCCCCTCTTCCTCAGCTAGCCCAAGAATAGACTAGACCCGGAAGTATTTGGTGGACCATGTGCTCCTGGGGGAAACTGATTAGGGAGGGGCGGAAGCAGGTGGGGAAAGGGAAGAAGCCAGGTGTGGGTTAATTTCCTGTCAAGTACCAATGTCATCCAAAACTCACGGGAGGCCTGGGGAGGGAGGCAGAATAATGGCTCCCATGGGGATCAGACCCTAATCCCCTGAACCCAGGTGACGTTATTTGGAAAGAGGGTCTTTGCCGAGGTGATTCAGTGAAGGAATTTGAGATTATCCTGGATTATCTGGGTGGGTCCCCCCCAAATGCTGTCATAACCATCCTTATAGGAGAGGGGCCGTGGGAGAGTCAGCAAACACTGAGGAAAAGATGGGAGCAGAGGGGTGAACGATGTGGCCTCAAGCCAAGAGACACTAGGAGCCTACCGGAAGTTGGAAGAGGCAAGAAATGGATTCCCTTCCAGAGCCTCCCAGGGTATTGGATCACCTTGATTTTGGCTCAGGGATGCTGATTTTGGACTTCTGACCTCCACAACTGTGAGAAAATACATTTCTGTTGTTTTGAGTCTACTCATTTGTGCTAATTTGTTACAGCAGCCCTCGGAAATGGGTCCAGTGTCCACAGTTGGCTCTGCTTTCCTTGTCTGGAGCACAGCCAGACTTGCCGGGGGAAGGCCCTGTGCGTATAGGACACATGACTCTTCAGAGCCAGAGGGGAAGCCGATTGTAATTCCACCTTCGGAAGCACAGAAATTCAATCGGAGGGTATTTGTCATTTCTACACAGACCTCTCTCTCTTATTCACTAATAAGTAAAATGATAGCAGATGTTATGGGATGACTTCCCATCCAATGGCCTTAGACACATTGTGGATTCTTGCCACCATTTCTTTTCTCATCCACAGGAGACCCAGGCTGTGGCAGTGGGAAACATATTGGTGCCAGTTTCTGGACACCCACTTGGCTTAATAGAAAACAAAACTAGTGTTGGATTTAAGTGTACTTTTAGACAATGGCACCAAAGAGAATGTTGTCCATCAACAAAACCAAATCTTTTTTTTTTTTTTTTTTTTTTTTAATTTAATGAACAAAGTCTTCCCATTTCTGGGCCCATACTGACAATCTGTGGGTACGAGTGATAGAAAAGATTAGAGAAAAATCATAGAAAGTAGCTAGCCTAGGGCTCTGGATAAAATGTGGTTGTTCAAGTGTCCACTTAGTATTTCATTAAATCCAGTCCACAATGTACCCAACTTAATAATTGATTTTATTCTTAAGCAAATAGCAGTATTGAAGGCCACAGCATAGTAATAAATCTATCTTTTGCAGTGACCCTGTTTTCAGATGTCTGTCTAAGCTGTGGTGAAATCACTACAGAATCAGAAGCTCATTTTAGGGAGAGGAGGAAGACCCCACACTTGACATAAATGTTTACCAGCTTAATGACGTAAGTCTGGCGTGATCTACTGACACATCGTCTCTCCGACTCAATGCTTGCCTCCTCCAGACGAGGGAACTGGGTCTAATTCACCTTTGTTCTCCTTCTGGCATAAGGGCTGGCAGTCAGAAAGTTCTCAGCAAACATTTGGCTTCAAATGTGGGTTCAGTTCAGTTCAACAAACACAGAGCCGCCCAGATAATTCTGGTGTTGTCAGAGTCGACAGTGGTTTTGGGCCGGGTAATAAAATCTACCTCTGGTCACTGGTGTTGCACTGGATTTGCAAATGAGCGAGAGCTGGCTTTGCAACTTAGACCGTTTTATTTAGGACTCAGTGCGTGCAGGAAGCTCTAGCCTCTCCAGGCTTCTCAAACCTCGGTCGTATCCGATTTCCTGGGTCCAATACCTGTCTGGATTACTTGAGAGCAGAAGGCTGCCTACAGATGGTGGGCAGGGCAGGAGGCAGAAGGCTTCTTATGAGAAGTCCAGACTCTTTGTTTTTCTGAGCCCTGGATTTTTGTCCCTAAGACAGTTCCTGCCCACTGACTGTGTCTCAGGAGGACACTGTCCATCCCGTCTGGCTCCATCGGGTGAACTCAGCTCTCTCACATTGTGCTTGGTGGCCTTGGTGGCCAGAGTTTATCTGGGAACATCTCCAGCTTGTCTTTCTGAGTTCTCTTCTCTCTTTGATCATTCAATACCAGCTAAGTGGCACTCTTGGCTCTGACCTTTAGAGCCCGAGAATGATGGGACTTGTCGTTCCTGTTCTCTGGTCCCAGTAGGGTCCCCATGGGGCTCACCTGTGTTTCAGAGGCCAGTTACGCCCCTCTTCTGCTCACGTTATTCCCTGAAAGGAGGGGATTGGACCACTCTATTAAAAAATCTTTTGCGAAAAGAGAGGCATACGCCAGTAGATGAAACATTTGACTTCTTTTTTCTTCTCCCTTCTTTCTGTTGACTCCCTCCTTATTTTCCCCAAAGTCTGCCTTCCCCATCCCCTTATATCTGGGCTCCCTGATGTTCCCACCCAGGCTTAGCCCACCCTTTACCTGCCCATGATCTTGAGTCAAACCTGATCGACACTGGGTATATTTACATGCTCCGTCTCTCCACCCAACGACTTGCCTTTGAGTTGTTCTTTGGGCGGCCCCGATCCTTAGAAGGATGTCCCAGGGCTGCCCGACCTGGATCCCAGCTGAAACCATAGTCGTACCACCTCCCTTTTGCTGATGGAGTCGCTGTGCTTGGTTTCTGCTCTCTCTTATCTTAGGACTTGAGTTTCCACTTGAGCTTCTGATCCTCAGTCCTTTGGGTAACTCCAGGCCCTCAGTAAGAATGGGGATATTCCCAACTCTCGAAGGTTCCCTCCCTGCCCTCTGACCAGACCCTACCGCAGATAAAAGCTATTGGCAATTTTTTGGATTTCTCTGTGTTCTATTTGACCCGAAGCCATGCTTATTCACCTTCTGGAAATATCCAATTATACCCCAGACCCATGGCAGCCACCGCTTTCCTGAATCATGATGAGAAAATGCCATGCCCCTTAGGCACCAGGCCCCGGCTGGCTTGCTGACCTCCCGCTGATACCCTGGCTGATCCCCTTCCCCCAGCGTCTGGTGGAGGGCTGATTCCCAGCCGGGTCTCACTCCTCCATCTCACTCCAGAAAGCTGTCATGCTTCCCCAGCAAATCCAGAGATAAGACTTTTTGTTTGTTTGTTTGTTTGTTTGTTTCGAGAGCATGGAATTTTAAGTAGCCCAGCCAGCCAAAACACAAGCAGGAGCATGCATTGAAATACAGAGGAAACAATTCCACGCCATATGGATGATGATACCGAAACTCATTCAGAAATATATTTAATGCCTCAGATGCTCTTGAGTGTTTTTTTTTAAAACACTTACACTTGACTGAAATGACTTTCTGCTTTTGTATTTCTGTGTTCTCTGGCTGTGGTCTATAGATACGTTGAGTCGCGACTTATAAAGTAATGCAACAATGTTTTGAAACCCATTTACCACATTGACTATTACTAATTTGGATTATGACTCATGATTTCCAAAGCTCCTCCTTAGACCTTAGTATATTTCATTAACATGTGTATATTACTCTGAAGCAGTCCATGGGGGTTTCTGATTCAAAGTTGTGGCCATTGCAGAAACATTTTGGATATTTTAATTTGGATTACAAGACCCAGAAAACAAGGAGCATCATTGCACTAAGTTAGAACAGTAGTTCTTAGAAACGTTAGCAAGCATCAGAATCATGTTGAGACTGGAAAGCTTGTTAAAATAAAGAATACTTTCCCCTGCCCCCTGACTCTCTGGCAGGTGCCTGGGTGATATGAATGCATGCGGGCCCAAGGACCACATTTTGAGAACTCTTGTCCGGGGACATCGGTTCTTGATCTGGGTGGACAAGCAAAGTAGCTGGGAAACTCTGAGAGCACGTCAATGAGCTAGGAAGCATGTATCAAAAAGACCATCCCAAATATGTATGTAACTATGACCAGTTAGAAACAAAGTAAATGCCCAACAGCAGGGGATTAGATAACTGAATGTGGGCATATTCATATAGCGAACCACCAAACAGAAGTGGAAAACGAAGTAGAGCTCTATCTGGCAACATGGATGAATCTTACAAATCTAAGATCTAGTGGAAACCGGAGCTTGTACAGGAATGACTTTAATACATCATTTGTTTAAGGCTCAACCGTATACAAAATAACACTATGTATCATTTCACTACATACAGTGTAGAAGTATAAAGATACCTATGGAGAACAGAACCTCAAGGTGATGGGCATTGGTGGCTCTGAACAAGGGTGAAAGGATGGGCTAGCCCTGCCGCCTGTTTCTTAAACTAGTGGGTTTCCAGGAATATGCGAGAGCATTCTTCAAATCCTTTTTCTTTTTCCCCCACAAAATGAAAGACAATGAATGTACATATCCCCACATTCCCACCCAGGGGCTGCTTGTTTTTATAAAGCTTCACCTGTGATTCTCATACAGCGATTACTTGTCTGCCCCTCCTGAAATACACCCCATACTTTTGACCCCACATGGGACCACCCTGACCATCCGTTTTACCGACCAGATTTGGTAACGGATACCTTTGGAAGTAGGTTTAGGTTTTCGGAAATAGTCTAACATCAAAGTTTTGCCACAGCGAAGAAAGTCAGAAGAAGGTGTTTGCGGGTCTGAAGATGCTTTGTAAAGAGAAGCATGGCTCGGGTGCAAATATGGACTATTATCAAGACCGTTGGGAAGGGGCGATATAGACATAGAGAGCCTAGGGACGTGTTTTCAAACTGATCGCATTTGTTTTTGGTCGGTCCTTGAATGTCGATAAAATGACCAAACCATACATTGAAAGAAAGAATCCAGCCTCACAACCTCTTTGTTTCTAAGAAGTTAATAAAATAGCACTCTGTAAAACTCTTTAAATTTAGCCGGCCAAATACACATCGCATTTCTAGAATGACTTCCTTCTGATACCATTTTGGGTCATTTTCAGAATTCTGCTAAGTGTGGAAGCGTGGAGGTTTTCTTCTGCAGCAATATTCCCACTTCCAGGGAGCCCCTGAAGAGGGCGGATAACTTTATTTTTGCTGCATGACTTACCATACCATGAGGAACTTTGTCAAAACTGTATGGAAGGGGCTGTTCTTCATTCCCGTGCTTTGCCCCGGATGCTGTCGAGGGCAAGAGCTGAGGAGGGGGTGGCTATTTGCACATGTGGAAGGAAGGGGGCGCACCGATATTGGTGGCCCAAAGAAACAAGAGTGGCAAGATGACTCACTGCCACCAACGTCTGCTCTCCCAGGGATGAGGGTTTGACTGGGAAGTGGCTGCCCAGTCCCCGCAGGCATCATGACATCTGGCCACGGACTATGTGTAAAGCACCGTCTACAGCCTGAAGAGGTCAAAAAGGGGTTGTGTCTTTCCCCCACCCACTGGTTGGATTGCGGGGGACTCTGAGCCTGATAGGATGGGGCAAGTACAAGATAGAAGGAGTCTGGATCCCTGCATCACCTTGTGGAAAGCTGCGGACCAATCAGGAATGCCTGTACCAGATGGGCGTTTGAATAAGAAATACATTTCCTTTGTGGGAAGCCATCGACAATGTAAGAGTTTATTTGCTACAGCAGGTATTGTTGCTGTGATTAATGGCTACCACAGGAAGGGCAGATAGAACCCAGTTATTCCTGGTACCAAATTTAAAGACAGGAAGAGAATCAGCTTTACTCTGCAGCCCTTACTTTTGGCCCCCAGCTGATGGTCTTTTCAATGAAAAATCAGCTTTCCTGGGAGACAATGTGATGTCACCTTCTCATTTAAGTGCCCTGCCATGCAGATTTTTACTGAGCACTTGGGTGAACCAGAGAGCTTTGTGTCTTGCATCAGAGAGCTCCCTAGTTTTTTTTTTTTTTTTTTTTCCTGGAAGAAACAAGAAAATGCATTCCATTTGCCACTGGTCATGCTGTGATGACAGATAATTAGAAACTTTAATCAATCTGGTTTTGTCAGCATGACTTTCATATCAAAAGGAGACGATGTTTTAAAATAAACCCACAAGTAAATACAAAATTTAGCGCTATGAAGCGTCAGTAATGAAGCATAATGATGTTAAAGTAATGATATCTCACAACCCTTCCCCAAACCTCTTGTGTGTATCAAATTCTTGCCCTCCACACTTCTCTGCATTTGTACCTGCACATAATTTTCATTTATTTATTTGCCCTTCGTATCTTATGGATCACCACCCCAAGTTCCGTGGACATGGATGGGCACGGGTCTCTACTGCGTAGCCTCCTCTTTCTCGGGCCCCATAATTTGATCTGGCGTTTAGCATGTTGGAACAGGCTTTTGAGTCTGACAAGCCTACCTTCAAATTCCGCTTTGACCATTTTTGGCATTGCGATCTCATCTCACTAACAGCATCTGTTTCACTACCTGTAAATTACAGATACATTTACCAGCCTCCGGAAGCCCTTGTCGGGATCAAGGGAGGTAACTCGCATGCAGCCCCCGGAGCACCTAGCATGCTATCTGATACAGAATACTGAGGATGAGCTCTTGATGATGCGAAACCTGTTCTGCTTCACTTTCTAACAGAAAATAGATCGTCCAGCTCGATGACTAGAATTCATCGAGGATATGTTCGGCATCTCTCCCCTCGCCCGGCAAGCAGCTTGCAGAGAGGTACCCGGCCAGGCAGGCAAGCGGTGACAGCAGTGTGTGAATGTGGGAGGACTTTCTGGACACTGCAGCCACCCTTTCCAAACAGGAGAAAGCAGTCCTTCCTTCGGAGACCACGAGCGACTGAGGTGTGAGAAGGCTCGAAGTCAAGAAGGATGCTTTGCATGTGGATGCCTGCTGACTGTCTCCCGGAGCCTTGCTGTCTGCCAGGAATACTGGAGAGGTTCCGTGACAGAGGCCGAGGCTGGCAGTCCCGAGTGTGTGTCATTTTGGGTGTGACGAGGCAGGGAGCTTAATCAAGGGTAAAGCTGGAGGCCAAGTAATGCTTAGGGTTTCACAAACTGTTTTAATTTGGTTTGGTTCCACTTGCGACGGCGGCATCCGAAGGCTCGCAGATGGATGTTGGCGCCGGCATGGCCCCCTTCCTGTTTCGTTGGGATCTTCATCCTTGGTGGGGCTCCTCCTTGCTGTTCGCTGCTGACCCAAACCGTTCCCCTTTTTCAGACCCGGCTAATGTCTTCCTTCTTCCCCAGAGTGTTTCTTGGTCCAATTTGCTCCCCAAGTGATGCTTTTTTTTTTTTTTTTTTTTTTAATCGAAGCGCACTTGACCTACAATATAATACCAATTCTAGGGGTACAACACAGTGATTTGACATTTACATAACATTAAAAAGGGATCGCCATAGAAACCTCCACGTGATGCTTTTTGACGTCATCCCCCCCACGACTGTTCCAGTCGGTGCATAATTTAAGGTTATTTTCTCAAGGTTTTCCATTTTAACCCGTTTTACCATCTGACCAGCGGATATTGACTAAAGACCCAACATGGGCCAGCTCTGTGCTAATTGCTTTCACCTGCTATTTTATCTTATTCCACACAAAACACCATAGGAAGTTTTCACCCCAGCTTCACAGCTTGTTCTTTGAGCCTTAGGTTTCCCACTACTTTGTCCACAAATCTCCAACCTGAATCTCACAGCAGGTAAGCGAGAGATCTGGATTTTAAGCCCTGATCTCACTGTCTATGCCAGAGCGAATGCTCTCAGCTTTGCCCATGTTTGATACCTGTTTTGTATGCATCAGCGTGTCCATTTATGTGCTTCATGTGTAATTAAAACTTAATAAATCCTGATCAAGCCTTTGAAAAGGACACTGTAGGGATGCTTTCTAAGAACGCTTCTTCCCTTTTTAACTTAATTTCCCCCCACACTTCAAAAAAGCGGAGTAGAATTTAAGATAAGGGACTTAAAATTATGCTGTGGAACTTCGATGAGAATTTCATGACAGCTTTTAGGATAAATATGATTGGGGGTTCATTGCACTGTTGGTGGTTTGCTTGTATAAATTGGTTTAGAGTTGGGTCCACGCCGGGCAGGAGGATGATGGCAACAGAGTTGGAGACCCGGGGCCTTGATTCAGGCCATGCTAGTGCTTTTAGGAGAATTAGACATTATCCAGAAATCAATATTTATAGGCTCAGTGACCAGAAAGCTTGCTCAGTGGATGGAGTTAAACTTCTGGAAGCCCCCAAATGTTTGCAGCCAATTTGTTCTCTAGCTGCAGAGACTTGATTGGTAATTGAGCCAAGGGGCCTGTTACAGGGATGTTTCCATCTGTGGAGTGACCCAGATCGTGCCCCTCTTGGGAGGCCGTGGGGTCTTCGTGGTGGCCTCTTGGTCATCAAAGCACCAAAGGCCTACATAAGTCTCGAGCGATGGTTAGGGCTCAGCACCGGAATCCCCCAAACGTTTCCTGCCACAGCATCCCCCAATCCCACTCTATGACCCATCTGAGTGAAATACATACTTAGAGTGAAGACCCAGGCAAAAATCATACTCTTTGACATGCAGGGGATTTTGATCCAAACCCGCAAGGGCGATCTCCAGGTGAACTAGACTAGGTCACATGGAGTCTTTCTTTTTGGCCTAGGGGCAGACTCAAGACATAGAGTCATTGGGGGCTGGACAGCCTCTTACACCCCCTTTCTTCTAAGTGCACACCACTCAAGTTTTGGCCCTCTGAATTCTATCTCTCTAACAACTGAAGATGGGCCAATTTAAGGAAACACTAGCAAATCACTGGAGGAAAGAATGGAGTGTTTGTCCTCATGCTGAGAGCAGAGCGGACCACTCATCCTTCCTAGAGTGAAACCCTCTCGATCCTTCTTCCATGCAGAGAGAGAGGGAGGGGGCAGGGGGAGCGAGAGAGAGACTGACTGAGAGAAAGAGTCCAGAAGACATAGAACCCCAGAAATCTTAAGAAATAAATCTAGGAATGGTGATTCCTAACCAGGAACTGAATATAATCCCCTTTCCTTTCCAGTGTATGGAAATAAGGGAGAAAAAACTGAAAACCAAGGAAAAAAGAGAAGGAAAACCTGTATCTCTAGCCTAATGACCCAGCGAATGTCCCTGTACTTGACCCATGCACTTGAGAACTCCTTGTGCTTAGAGGACAGGGTGTGTATGAGCAGACAGAGAGAGGTGATGGGCTCCCCCTAAGAGCCAGTCCCAGGTGCTACTTCTTGTCACCAGGTAAATGTGACAGCACCAAAGGTGTCATCAATACCCAGCTTGGAGTCAGAGCCGCATTCATGAGAAGACCTGTACATAGGGTTGTAGGTGCTTCTCTTATTTGAAAGAAAAAGTCTTCTCATCCATTCAGCAGTGTGTGGGGCTCTGTCCTGGATGCTGGGAAGAATCTTGGGGTGGTGGGAGCACATAAAATATACTCAGGGATAACACAGCTGCAGTGCAAAGAAGGGAGAAAGAAACATCAAAAAGTGACAGGAGAAACATCCAATGTTGTGGGTCTAGAGGGACTGACAAAGAAGAAAATCGAGAAGACACAAATGACAAACATCAGGAAAGAAAGGGGGGATATTAATTAAAAGGATAATGAAGGCAGAGCATGAACAACTTTATGCCCATAAATACAACTTGGAAGAAGAGGACCAATTTCTCAAAAAATCACTAACTGCCAACACTCACCCAAGATATAAGTGATAAATTGAATTTTATTTATTCAAGAAGTTGAGTTCATGTTTAAAAAATTCCTGAAAAAGAAATCTCTGGGACTAGGTATTTTCACCGGCTAATACCAACAAAACTGTAAAGAAATACTACCCATTCTATATAATCTCTTCTAGAAACAGGAGAGAGAACACTTGCCAAATCATTTTATGAAGCCAGGATTACCTTGATACAAAACCAGACAAAGCTGGTATTAAAAAAGAAAACTGCAAACCAATATCCTTCATGAGTACAGATATAAAAAATCTCCTAAAATGTTAGCAAATCACACTTAGCAATTTACAAAAGGAAAAGTATACTGTCAGCAAGTGGAGTTTCTCTACAAGTGCAGAGCTGGTTCGCCATTCAAAATCCATCAATGTAATAAAAAGAAAAAATGCATGATCAGTATCAATTAATGCAGAAAAAGCATTTGACAAAATAATACTTTTATTTATTACAAAATTTCTCAGCGAACTGAGAACAGAAGGGAGCTTCCTCAAACTGATAAAGGGCCTCTATGAAAAAGTATAGAACGTCGTACTTTAGTATATGTGCTGCCGAAGTGAGCACTAGAACATCGTACTTAATGGTGAAAGATTAAATGTTTTCTCTGCAAGATCAAGAAGAAGGCAAGGATGTCCACTTTCACCAATCTTCCACCATACTGGAAATTCCAGCCAGTGCAATAAGGTAAGAAAAAGAAATTAAAGGTATACAGATTGGAAATAAATAAATGAAACTGTCTCTATTTACAGATGACATGATTTTCTACACAGAAAATCCAAAGGCATCTATGAGAAACCTCCTGAAACTAATAAATGGGTTTAACACAGTTACAGGATGCAAGATCTGAAATTCCAATAAAGGCCCAATCAAGATTTTTGTTTTTTGTAGATATAGACAAGCTTATTCTAAATTATATGGAAAGGCAAAGGGCTCCAAATAACTGAAACAATTTTGAAAAAGAGGAATTGAGCAGAAAGAATCAAAACAATTAAAAAGTTGCTTGACTTGGGGCTCAATCTCATGACCCCAAGACCATGACCTGAGCTGCAATCAAGAGTTGGATGCTCAACAAATCGAGCCACCCAGAGTTCCCAGAATGGCTAGTTTCCAAAAATAAATGGTAGTACCAGTCCCTCACATGGGAAAGAACTGGAATTCTCACACAATACCGGTAGGAAAGGGAAATGGCAGAGCCACTCTGGAAAGCACTTTGGCAATTCCTTATAAAGTTAAATATATACACTCATCACGTGACCCAACAATCTCACTCCCAGATTGTCCTAGAGAAATGAAAGCTTATGGTCATATAAAACCTACCCTGATCAGAAATTTCCTGATCAGAAAAAATCCTACAAACATGAATGTTTGTAGTAGCTCTGCTCATAATTGCTCCAAATCGGAACCAGTACAAGTATGTTTCCATGGGTAAATGGATAAACTGTGCTAATTCCACAATAAATACTACTATGCAATAAAAATGAATGAACTATTAACACACACAACTTGAATGGCTTTCAAATGCATTACGCTGAATGAAAGAAGTCAGTCTCAAAAATTTACATATTATATGATTCCATTTGTATGATCTTGATGGTTAGTTTTATATGCCAACTTGACTGGGCCACAGGGCCCCCGGATATTTGGTCCAACATTATTCTGGGCATTTCTGGGAGGCTCTTTTTGGATGAGATTAACATTTAAATTGGTAGACTAGGTAAAGCAAAGTGTCCTTCCCCATGCGGGTGGGCCTCGTCCAATCAGTTGAAGGACCGAATTGAACAAAAAGGCTTATCCTCCTTGAGTAAGGGAGAGTTCCTCCTGCCTGTCAGCTTTCCAACTAGGACGTAAGCTTTTTTTTTTTTTTTTGCCTTTGGATGCAAACTAAAACATCAGCTCTTCCTGAGCCTGCTGGCCTTTGGACTGGAACTGCACCTTCGGCTGTCCTTGGTTTCCAGCTGACTCACTCTACAGATTTGGGGACTTGCCAGCCCCCATAATTCCATGAGTCAATTCCTTATAATAGATCCTTATAATATATGTACCTATGTATATGCACAAATGCATATACATACATACATGACTCTCATGGGCTAATGTGAGGGGTTTCTGTGAAAGACAGGACTGTTTGTATCCCATTTGTGCTGGTGGTTACATGAATGTATACATGTGTTAAAATTCAGGGGCACCTGGTGGCTCAGTCTGTTAAGCATCTGCCTTCGGCTCAGGTCATGATCCTAGGGTCCTGGGATCGAGCCCCGCATTGGGCTCCCTGCTCAGCCTGGGAGTCGGCTTCTCTCTCTCCCTCTGCCCCTGCTCAGGCTTCTGTCCTGCTCACTCTCTCTCTCTCAAATCAATAAAAATCTTTTAAAAATTCATAGAGCTGTACACCCACCCCCGCCCCTCAAGAAAGCCAATTTTACTGAGTATTACTTTAAAAATAAAAATGCATTGGAAACTCAAAGTAGGGACAAAACAGGAGATGGGCTGAAAGCCAGGAGGAATAGAGCATCAGGCAAAAACAGGAGAAGAGGCAGGTGGATGGTGCTTGGAGGGGATGGGATATGGCAGTGGAAGGATCCAGAAGGAACCGAAGGGAGAGGCAGTATTCTGGCGGCTGTGGTTGTGGAGATGCAGATAGGGAGGGGGAGGGAACCCAGTGAGGCAGGTCAGTGCCCAGCAATAATGGGCTCCGGATGTCTGAAAGAGACATCCCTACCCCAGGTCTTTGGGGTATTTGCAGCTGCTAAATAATTTTGAGCAGTGATTCCATCCCAGAAATCCAGGCGGATGGAATTTCAGGGGATTTTAAGCTTCTCGAAAGCCTCCTAGGGGGGAAAGAGATACCAAAAAAGGGTTTCTTAGATATTCATTTGTAAAATTCCTAAGTTTACAAACGAGACCCTCTATAAAATATCGTACCCACTAGGGAAATAACTCTGGGATTGATCTAAATCCGTAAGTCTCAAAGTATTTATGTAAACATCTGTCTCAGTCAGGGTCCCGGCAGGAAACAGATGGCACACTCCAAAGGAGAAGCTGAAGAAAGTCCAGTGACAGGGCTATTTACACAGATGTGGGCTGGGTTAAAGGAGCCGGTGGGAGGTAGTCAAGTGCCCTGGGAGGGCGAGCAGGAGGCTGTCACCACCCCGGCCTGAAGGGTTGGGAGAAGGCTTCTAGAACCGTGCAAGAGCTGGTGCAGGAGCGGGAATCACCCCTTGGGAGTGTGGCCGTGAGTGGAGGGACCAGCACCGCCCAACTCCCCCGCCAGCAGGGAAGGAGCTGGGGGGACACATACACACTCTGACTTCTGGCTCCTCTTGCCCAGCAGCCTCCTTCTGGTGCTTCGGTGCTTCCTGTTGGTTTAACTCAAAGGGGCGGGACGGCCAAGGGTGGAGCCGAGTGCCCAGTCTCAGCAATCTGGGGGTGGGGATGGGGTGGGGAGAAAGCGGAGCATGTATCTGGGGGTAGGGATGGAAAATAGCCATTACACTGTCATTATCCGGGTACTGGGACCTCAGTTTACAAAGGCTGCAGGGTGCGAGAAGGAAGCTGGGGTGCGTCGTGGGCCAACCGAATTACACATGGGCTGAGGCTGGTCTCGATCAGGGACTCAGATGGGCTGTTCTTTCTGCCCTGATCAGAAATTTCCTCCTCCAGGGGCCCCTTGGGGGAGGGGGGCTCAGTTGGTTAAGCATCTCACTTGATTTTGGCTCAGGTCACGATCTCAGCGTCCTGAGATCTCCCCCCTTCCCGCTGGCTCTGCCCTGGGCTTGGAGCCTGCTTAAGATTCCCTTTCTCCCTCTCCCTCTGCACCAGCCCCCTGCAAAAAAAAAAAAAAAAAAAAAGAAAGAAAGAAAAGAAATTTCCTCCTCTGTGACCTTCTTTAGCAGAGCCAGGTGCTTTCAGCACAATTTCCTGTGTCTATGAAAGCGCTCATTGTTTCACTAATTGCTTGTTTATAATCTGGTGTCTAGTTACACATGCCCGGACAGACAGAGGCCCTTCACACACACCGAGGGGAGGAAGGTGGGTCAAGTTCAGGACTCTGAGTGTCCAGATTCTGCTGGGAGATTTCCAATGATAAGGGCTTGCATTTTGGAGATGGCCCTGGAGGCGTTGCCTGGGGACCCAGGCTTGCTGGCTCCTCTCGCCGCCTTTGTCTCCCTTCATTCCCATCCGTCAGGGATGAGGAGAGCAGCCTGCACTAATGGGTTAGAGTAGCAACCACAAAGAAGGAGGAGTCATGAGAAATTATGAAGAGACAGCCCTGGGGACCAGGATGCCTCTTGCCACATCTTTCCTAATTAGCAGCGGAGGTCCTCGGGGGAAACTGGGAGACCAGCTAATGACCATTAGCTCCACGAAAGAACGTTGCCATCACTGTCACTGTCCCCAATGTTGGTCCTTTTGTCCTCCTGGGATGCTTGTTTCCTTGGCAGGTTTTGATTTGGGCACGGGCTTGATTGGGCAACCCTGAGAATGCCCCAAAGCTATGCCCCCAAACTGTGCTGTGACGGAGAAAACTCAGAGACATTCAGAATTGGAAAAACATCAGAAAGCCTCCGGTCCAGTTGAATTTGGGCTCCTGGCAGGGAACTGAGGCTGATGGGAACTGCTTAAGTGTCTTTACTGAGCACTTACTGGGAGCCTGGCTCTGCCGAGGACTTGGCAGGCAGGATCGGATGTAGTGCACACAAGGGAGCAGCGGCAGACACTGTCCCCGCGACGCCCACTTGCAAGAGCTCATGCAGTGGGAGGGACCACCCCTTAGGAGTGTGGCCCTAGGGGGAGGAACCAGCACTGCCCAATGCTAGGGGCTGCGGTGAGCACTCCGACTTCAGGGACAGATCCTCTCTGGCCCACGGAGACACTTGTCCCCAAAAGGACCATGTCACTGAATTTGAAGGCACAGGCCCCAGGACAGGTGTGAAGCCTCACTAGGCATGCAAGACTGGCTTCTTTGCAAAGCCCTGCACGGACCGCCAGGTTGGGACAGTAGAGGAAACACCTGCTCGCTGGCAGCGTGGCTGAGTCCAAGACATCCCAGCGGGGTCAGAAGTTATGAATTCCCTCTCAGGTCCTCCCGCACCTGTGTGTGATGCTAGCGTTATGACATTTACCCCGAATCTCTCTCTAGGTCTCTTAGTACCAGGATGATGCCTGGTCACAGAGTGCTGTCTTCATACTTCTCTCGGGTTGTCCTGTTCTTTTTTTTTTTTAAGATTTTATTGACAGAGAGAAAGACAAAGAACACAAGCAGGGGGAGTGGGAGACAGAGAAGCAGGCTTCCCACTGAGCAGGGAGCCTGATGCGGGGCTCGATCCCAGGACCCCGGGATCATGATTTGAGCTGAAGGCAGATGCTTAACTGACTGAGCCACCCAGGCACCCCATCGGATTGTCCTATTCTATCAAGGACAGGCAGTGTTGCCCTCCACCATGAACTTTCCACCCACCTACCCACTCACTGATTGATTCACGTGTCTGTTCCATTCCAAACATTTATGGAGTGCCTACTGCATGCCAGGCACTTTGGACGCGCAGATATCAAAGATGACTTGTCTTTTTCAAACTAGCTTAATAGCAAAGAGAAGTTTCTTAGAAGGCAATCAGAATGTGTCACCACAGCAAGGGGAAAGGTGGCAGAAGGAAGGCATTAGAACCACCTTCCGTCTCTGCTTCTTTCCATACGCCGGCTCTGTCCTTCCCCATTTCTCACAAGTGGTGGAATTGATACTGCAGACCCAGCCACCCAAAGAGAGTCTGACTTTCTCTTGGTTCAAAAGCCAAATTCCTCGGAAGGAAACTTAACTGGCTCAAAGTCGACATACCCAGATCTGGTTCCCTCAGTGGGGACGGGGGCCAGGTCACATGGAATAAGGTGTCCGGGGCCCCGGGGAAGTCATCCTTGGGTCGGGAGGATAGAACAGCCCCTGGAAAAGGGGGGATGAGCCCATAGCCCATTGGGGTCCCCTCCTAGTTGCTGCATTTGAGGATCTCCCTGAGAAGCGAGATGGAAGCCCATAAATGCTATGCTGGATGGGGGTCTAGAAAGGAAGCTTCCCCAGATTTTAGAGCAGAGGACCCGAGTCAGCTTGACAAGCATGTGGGGGGCTCCATAGGGCTCACGCCACTGGAGCCCAGTCTTGAACACAGAAAGGGGTGTGTGTGTGTGTGTGTTGTGGGGCGGGCATGGAAGGTTGGGATAAGGTGGATCTTCAGGCTGAGGGAAAATGTGCTGAAAATAAAGCAGCCTACGGAAGCACGGCCCTTCTGGGAACTGTAGTATTTTGGAGCTGCCGAAGCATAAAATGCAAGGCAGCCAAGGTTGGGGGGGGGCGGTGCTGGAAAAGTCAGCAAAGGCTCATGCACGAAGGGTCTCATATGCTCATATGTCACACTCGGCCGGTTAGCTTTTCTCCTGTGAGTGATGAATAGCCAGCCAAGAATTTGGAGTAAGGGAGAAACATGATCTAATTTTCTTGTTGGGAAGCTCGCTCTGTTTGGGAGACAGAAAGGGAATTGAAATGAGAGCTGGGAAGTCAAGAAAGGTGCGTTGGTCCAGGTCCTCCAGGAAGCAGAAGTGGAGACAGGATTACATGTGCGAGGATTTTATAGTAGAAACACCTGTGAATTTCTGGGGAGGCAGCTGGAGAAGCCTCCGGGAGCCATGAGACCATGAGCAAAAGAGGGAGGGAAGGTAGGTGGGATGACTGCATCCTGGATTGCTGTATATTCTTAGGAAGGTTTGGGAAAGCTACCAAAAAGTCCTCTAGGCACAGTTGGCCATCGGAGGAGTATGTATCTCTGGGGAATAGGCCTGATATTTACCCATCACCTTTCCTTAGACAAAGAGTTTCCTGGTGGGACTGCTACCTTTAGTCTTTGGTGGGGAGCACAGATTAGACCATGCATTTCAGAGCATTCAAGCAGTCAAGGTCCTTGGTCAATTACGCTCCTTGTAAGGCACAGTTTCATGGCTGTCACACAAGTATAAAACAATAATCCAGGGAGATTATTTAATTAGACATAAACTAGGTCACCAACAGTGCTGCAAAAGGATATGAGAGGCATTGGAAAGTATGATCAATTGGAATTGGCCATTGATCATGATTATAGGACTGTTATGTACCATTGTGCATGTTGTGCAGTGCACAACTTTATGGGTGTGGCCCAGCCTGCCCAAAGATGTGCAGCCACCTTAAATCATTGTTATCTTATTTCTATATTATGAATGTCTGGCCTAGTACCTGATGGGTAGTAACCATTTACCCAATGCATGTTGTATATGAAAAAATAGAACTCCTGCCACCAGGGAACTCACTGTCTAAGGAGGATTGTTGGGTAAATACACAAAATAGAAAGTGGCCAGTCTTACAGCAACAGCAAGAGAAGGCTCTGAAATTTATGCAGTGAGCTAATGGCTGATGGTTGACTAGAATCCTAACCCTCTCTCCTGAGCTGTTGGTCAACTCTGAGGCCTTGGATCAATCCAAATTTGAGCAAGTAAGCCAGAACTTGAATTTTTCAAGCAACTTTTATGTGGCAGGCACATGCATTAATGATTCAGCAAAAATTCCAGTAGCACCAACCATGTTCTACATACTGATCCTAGTTGCTAGGGATTTAGCCGTGATGGAAATAGACAAAGAAATAGACAAATAGACAAAGCCTTGCCCTCATCGTGGGGGGAATACAGGGGATAAGTAAACAACAGAAGAATGGGGTGTTAGGTAAGTGACATGCAAGAAAGCAAGGTGAAAGAGATCAGGAATGCATGTGCATTTGGGTGTCTGCTGGGGGGGTGGAGGGGGGAAAGTGTGCTGGTTTAAGTAGGGTTGTTACAGAAGCTAGAGAAAGAGTCACTGTTAAGGGGATTGTATGTGTCCACATCTAAGTGAGGCAAAGGAATCGATGATGCTGAAACAGGGGGTAGAGAAGAGTAATTTTCTAGGGAGGGGGCAGCAAAGGCAGAGTGTGGGGTGAGTTTGTTTTAGGGATGTGCGCAGAGCAGGTGTAGGAAAGGGACAGAGACAGAAGAAGACGAAGAAGAAGAAGGAGAAGGAGGAAGGAGAGGAGGAGAGAAAAAGAGAGAGAGGATCAGAGGTAAGGATGTGGGAGTGGACTGGGGTTCTTGGAAGTCTTAGTCGGGACTTTGGATTTTGCTTTGACTGATAAAGGGACACTTTGGAGGATTCTGAGCACAGAGTGACTCGAGCCGTCCCACTTTCAAAGGATCGTTCTGGCTGCTGGATTGAAACAAGACGACAGGGAGGCAGGGCCAGAGGCAGACAAATCTCTGGTGGAATTAGAAGTTTCTATTTGGAGGGAAGCTCCGGAGCCCTGCCAGATTCTGAAGAGCCTTTTGAAACACCAGCACGTGATTAAATGAGGTAAAGCGTGGTTGGAGTGGCTAATGCGTTTGAGAAGAGGGCGAATGATTTGAAACTTGGTCATTAACTTACTGCCCGTGTCCACCGTCGAAACCCGAAGCTGTTTCCACGACCAGAGATTTCGAATTCCACCCCCCAGCACACCCGTGGCGGCGGCAAGCTGCCTGCTCCTTATTTTAAACCCAGCTCCCTTGTCTATTATCACAAACTATGTTTAACCATACGGTCAAAATCTTTGTTTAATTTTGGTTTTCAAACATTCTGTTCTTGCAAAGAAACAAATGCTCGCCGGAGAGCTGGCTTCAGAGGTGCCCGGTGAAGAGGTTGTGGGCTGCAAAGTGGAGCTGTTGACACAGAGCTTTTCCATTTACTTATCACCTTTCAGCTGCCGCCGCTGGAAACTCTCTCTGCTCCCTTACTTGAGAGCAATGTTACATCCTTAATGGCAGAAAAATTAACCAAAGGGTTTTTCTTATTCGCAGCGGCACGAAAACGTCGTTGGAATTTCACCTCTCTTGTTTACCGGAGCAAGAACGTGGAAACAGGGAAGTCCAAAGGAGCCTGGAGGAAGATTCTTCCTAAATTGGCAAAGAAGTTTGAAAGCGAGCCATTGATGAACCCTGACAGCTTAACAAGGGGCATGGGCCCCGCATCTCCGGTGAGGGTCTGGGGACATGTGGCTGGGAGGAAGGTTCTTTTTTTTTTTTTTTTTAATTTTACTTTATTTTTTCAGTTTTCCAAGATTCATTGTTCATGCACCACACCCAGTGCTGCATGCAATACGTGCCCTCCTCAATATCCACCACCAGGCTTGCCCAACCCCCCACCCCTCTCCCCTCCAAAACCCTCAGTTTGTTGCTCAGAGTCCACAGTCTCTCATGGTTCGTCTCCCCCTCCAATTTCTCCCAATTCGCCCTTCCTTTCCTTCTCCCAGTGTCCTCCATGTTTTCCCTTGGGCTCCACACGTAAGTGAAACCGTATGATAATTGACTCTCTCTGGGAGGAAGGTTCTAATGATAACGTGATGCTCTAGATCTTTGGATCTGTCTCTGAGTGACCCCCAGGGAAGGATCTGGGGGCGAATTAAAAAGGAGGATTGGACTAAGGAAGGCCCTGGGGTAAATGGTAGTGATAGCGAGTGTCGGAGATACGCCATTGGATCTTGGTGGTCCCCAGGGGAAGGAACTCAAGAGAGGCTCTGGGCGGTTGTCTACAATCCCAGCGTCTGGAGCACCCAGGGAGAGTGTTTCTAGAATGACACAGAGCTCCTCCTTTCCTAGTGCTGTTTCTTGCTGGCACGTGGTCCACAGCCCAGGTCCAGGGGCAACTCAGCCAAAGCCCTTCGTGGATGCCATGGGCCACCTGAAGTCCAGGCCTTTTGCTTCCTTTCAGTCCACTAATTTACAGCCTGTCTGCTTCCATGACTTGGGTACCATCTGGCACGCCTCCTGCTCACTCCTTTCCATTCTGTGGTTTGGTCCCCATCCTGTCCTTTAATCCTGGGTATCCTCACCCCTGCCGGCTGAGGTCACTTACCGGGAATAGTCTTTCCCGGTGTAGACATGGTCTTCCCTCATTATCCAGTGGGGTGTGCTCCGGCTCTGGGACCCTGGTTTATACCCTAAATGGTCTACGTTTCAAGAACCTGGGATCCAGGCAGCGGTTAGTTACCCCGCTCCGGGAAGCAGCTGACTTATGTTAGTAGACAGCCTGAACTTGAACGTGCCCTGAGTGTATGATTCTCCCAATTCCCAGCAATGGGAGCGGAGCGCAGGGCCCTTTCTGAGCCTCTGTCCCGGTGTTTGTGCATTAGAGTTGCCCTAAGAATCCCATGTGGCCGTAACTATGGATGGGTCGTTGCTCAGTACATGTTTTTTCAGCACCTGCAATTAGAGCTTGCTAACCGGACCACCAGGCTGGTTATCTCCTCCACCAATAGCTCAGCTCCTGGCTCCTGCCTTCCTGCTGGGGTCTGTGCTACCTGCCTACCCTCCTCTGCCTTCACTGACCTTGTGGGCTTATCCCCTCTCCTGCAGACTTTGGCCAGACGCCCCGACTCGCCGACTATTCCTTACTTCTCGCTGCCTGATCCCATTTCTTCCTGGCTGAACCTCTCACTTTACACCTCCTTCTCTACATGATTCAACTCCACTTTCCTTATCTGTAAAATGAGAGTAACAGTGGTACCTACCAGCCAGGGAAGCTGGGGGGCAGAAATCCACATGGGGCGCTTGAAGGGGGTGCAGTATGATGATGGGCACAGAGCACTTTGCTCAGTGCCTGGCAGGGAGGACTCGGTAAGTGTTAGCTACTATTTTTGTTATTGTGAGATTATCCTGCTTGCTGTCTCTCTCTCTCTCTCTCTCTCTCACACACACACACACACACACACACAGACACTCCCCACTGCCCCAGCTTCACCCTCTTTTCTCCCAGCAAACAATGCTATCATGAACCCAGTGAATGATTCTCCTGAATCCTCTTGCCCTTTGCCAACAAACTCCATGTCCATTTCCATCTGTTTCTGATTGGCATTCCTCCTTCTTCTGAAATCGATGGAGCCATCACCTACCGAGAGCCTACAGGGGGAATTAACTGCAAGATGCAGGGTCTTTCCTTTCTGAATTTATTATCCATGCCCAGCCTTTATAAAACCAGCCCGGTGGGTAAGGGCTTTATTTCATGCCAGTGAATGAAAGTTGGGGTTGTCTTGACACAGGAATGGTGATTTGGTTTTGGGAGGGTTGCATGTTCTCAGCAATATTCCGGAGGGATTCCCAAGCTAGCGTATCCGCTGGGACTGTTTGGTGCTGCCCCGTGACCCGATGTCAGTTCCTCGCCCTCCTAAGGACCTGAAGCTGTGCTCTGTGTTTATTGCCTTCAGTGAGTTACTTCTCTGTCTTATCAGGAACCTCCAACACAGACCTCATAGTGGCAGATCTTGTTCTTTTAGACCTTGTGCATTCCATCCCCGCGATTGTCAGCATATTGGGGATCTAGCCTCGCTAACTTGAAACAGATACTATCCTTAGGTGTCTCTTGGCTATGAGTGGAATCTCAGTGTGCAAAAAAGAAATGTAACAATGAAGCTTTTGCAAAAGACACTCTGTTCTCCCATTCCCCTAAAAATGGGACCGAGTGGAAGAATAAGCCACCATGACCTGTATGGGATTGGTCAACATGACCTGCAAAAATCTATGTTTGCCTGGAGATGATGGCTTTCTACAGCCGTGTTTAGTTCCTATGCTTTTCCCCACTTCCCTTTATGGTAGTAAAACCATAGAGCCCGTCCCGGGGACGCGTCTTGCTTCGCAGGTACTCACGGGCAATTTTCTGTTGACATCGCTGGGAATTGCCCGCCATCTGGCTGAAAGCTCACTTCCAGCCCTTTGCTGGTTAGCTGCTCTTTGCAGTAATGATCCCATTTTCCTGAGTGAATGTAATTGCAAAACAGTAGGTAATGGCCCAAGCTGGTGATACATAGAGGTTTGGCGGCTCTCTGGGGAGGTTCCTCCCCAGACTGAGGGCATTGTGTAGGGAATTATAGGGTTACATCCCCTCTGTTCTATGAATGGTCAAAACCCCTTATTACAAGTCTTCTTGCTGGTCCCTAATCTAGACCTGGGGGGCGGGCGGTGCGGGGTACCGGGTGATGAAGGTGTGGAGCCTGGGACCGGTGCACTCATCCTAGCGATCTGTTTGCAGGAGGAAGAGCGGAGTGAAGATTTTTAGGGTCCATGAGAAGAGCATGGGGACCTGGGTTATCTGGATTCAAGTCTTCCAGCGACCCCAGCTCCCCAGTAAAAACAGTGACTGGGGACAGAACTCTCTCTCGTTAGCTGGGCTGGTTTTTTATAATTGAGTTTTTTACATTTATGATCTATGTTTATTAGGTCATTAGATTATTATACAACTTGATCATAGATCTTTTACAATATATATTATGATGACCGTATTTATGACCTCGTTCCAGCTAAACGCCCTCCTATCCATGGTGGATTTCGTGAAAAGACCAGGGTCCAACTCTTATGGTTGGCTTTCGCATCCTTGGTCGGGGGTGGGAGTGGGGGAGGCACCAAACACACATGGAATGTTTGCTTTGCATTTACGAGTCCCTGGGTCTTCTTGTCAGTGATGAGTCCTGCAGACTCTGCTTCTCCCCATCACTGTCCACTGGGGAAGGATACCACGGGCTACGGGAATGAGTGTTGATTGTGCAAAATTGTCCCGAGAAACCCCAGCTCCGGACAGGGGAGCAGACGAGACATCGGGCTGTAGAGAGGAGTCTTTAGTTTTGGACTAAGGGAGGAAGGAAGGGTCCGACAGCCAAGAGGAAAGAAATGGAGCTGGGTGCGTAGGATGGAGTGGGAGAGCTGAGAGAGTGGGTGGGGGGACAAATCCCGAGTTTCTGTTTGTGTTTGTGAATGTGTCTTTGCCCCTGCAGGTGTCTGGGGGAGGGGAGTTGGAGTGGGGGCTGAGGGCTGAGCGCTGGGGTCGGGTGAGGAATGGCAACGAGCAACATGTGAGAATCTGGGGTCATGTTAATACCCTCTGGGGAGCCCGTGGCCTGTTTTCTGCTTGCTCTTCCTGGGACACTGAGCCAGCTTGGCTTTGCACCCATCTGCATCCACGTGGGAACCACGGGAAGGTCATTAACACTCAGATGTCTGACGGTGAAATGTTTGGAATCCCAGAGCCTGCCGGGGTGGGCAGATTTCAAAGGTTGCTTTTCTCAGGAACCCAGCTGCTCACTCTCCTCCTGGAAAACAGAACAAGATGAGGGCTTAGCGATGAGAAAGAAGGATTCACTTGGATTTGAAGAGGGATTTCCTGGCTGTGAAAACACAAAGGGAAATATGATCTTCGGGATGGGATGCCTGCGAGAGGTCTGAAATCCTCCTTCCTTCCTGTAATTCTGAACGAGGCAGTGGGAGGCTCCCCTGCCTTCACTGTGCTGTTTCTGGAGATGGGGACAGGGCCACCCCAACCTCCCGTTAGATGAAGAACATTGCTACAAAGGAGAATCGGGGATCAATTCCCTACCTTCACTGTAGATATGTTGTTGTGCAAAGCCAGTCATTGGAATATTTTGATTCAGTCTTGGAAATAATGATGGTTAGCTTAGGAAGTCTCCTGCTGGAACATGCTTTTGTTAGAAAGTTGTTGGAAAGGAGGAAGGAAGGAAGGAACAGAAAGAAAGAACAAGAAAGAAAGAAAGGGAGGGAGGGAGGAAGGAAGGAAGGAAGGAAGGAGGAAGGAAGGAAAAGAGGTCCTAGGTCAAAACAGGGGATGGCATGCTGTCTTTTATAACAGGAATAACAAAATAGCATTTGCCAAATTGGCCAAACTATGGCGACGATGTCATCCCCAAGCAATCCAGCAGGTAGAAGGTGAAAAGCCAGGAGACCTTACTTCAAATTCCATCTCAACTTCTTGGAACCTCCGTGTTATCATCTGAAATATGGGAAAATCATTTCTATTTTTTCTACCGTGAGGAATTTTGCAAAGATCAAATATTACATATGGAGATGTTTTGAAAACTACTAAGCACGCGGTAAAATGAGGTGTACTCTTGCTTTTATTCAAACAATGAATGCACTCCTTCTCTTAGGCAGTATTTGTGAAAAACATGGAAATCAGAGAGGTGGTGGATAAATACTTATGGAATCTGAATTTAGCCCAGGATCCGATTTCAACACTAAATTTTAAGACATGCAGCGATCTTAATAGCATTCGTGGCATTGAAGGACAGTCTAGGGCGGTAGATAGAAGACCGAGGTTTTGGAGTAGGATTTCCTTGGCTCATTGTCTCTGTGATACGTCCTGGCTCTGTGATTTGAGACGTGTAACTCTCCTGGGCTCTCGTTTTCTCATCTACAAAATAAAGATAATAATACTAGAACTAACTCACCGGGTTGTTGTGAGAATTCAGTGCGTTTAAATATGTGAGGGTCTTGGAACAGCCCTGGACAGATAGCTCTCAAAGATAGCTCTCAAAGTATGCTAATGATCTTTAGCAGAAGTGGTAAGATATAAATAAGAAATGATAAGCTCTTGTGGCGCCTGGGTGGCTCAGTTGATTGAGTGTCCAGCTCTTGATTTCGGCTCAGTTCATGATCTCAGGGTCGTGAGATCGAGCCCCGTGTCGGGCTCTACGCTGGGCATGGAGCCTGCTTAAGAGGCTCTCTCCCTCTGCCCCCCACCCCTCGGCTCATGCACTCTCTCTCTCTCAAGAAAAAAAAGAAATGATAAGCTCTCAAGGTTCCCTGCTTTAAAACACCCACCATATTATTGATCCACTAGATTACCGTCTGCTGTGTTCTTACCTTGGCACCATTTCAAACATATTATGATTTGAAAATGGACTCAGTGTATTAATCCAGAGATGTGATATACTTGTTGCTAGTTTCTTAATTGGGTGATGGGCATTAAGGAGGCCACGTGATGGGATGAGCCCTCGGTGTTATACGCAACTGATAAATTATTAAACAATACATCTAAAGCTAAGTATGTACTATATGTTGGCTAATTGAATTTAAATTAAAAATAAAATAAAATTAAATAAATTGAAATATGATTCACATACCATAAAATTCACCATTTCATAGTATAGAAACAGTTTTTTTTTGGGGGGGGGTGCGTATAGTCACAAAGTTGTGTAACCATCACTGCTATCTAATTCTAGGACCTTTCCATCACCCCAAAAGAAAACTCGAACCCACTACCGGTTTCTCTCTAGCCGCACTCCCCAAGCCCCTGCAGCCACTACTCTATTTTCTGCCTCTATGGCTTTGCCTCCTCTGGACATCTCCTATGACGTATGCCTGTTGTGTCTGACCTCTTTTTCTTAGTGTGGTGCTTTCAAGGGTCGTCCACGATGTAGTATGAATCAGTACATTTCCTGTCTTTTTTAGAGCCACTTAATAGTCCATTGTATACATATACCACAATTTGTTTTCCACTCATTATTTGATGGGCATTTGGACTGTTTCCACCTTTTGGCTATTGGGAATAATACCGCCATCAACACACAGGTAGAAATTCCTGTGCGGACATAAGTTTTCAATCTCATGGGCATATACCCGGGAGTGGAATGGCTGGGACATAGGGGTTATCTTTATGTTTAACTTTTTAAGGAATACATTTTGCTTGTTCATCTGAAGTTAGCGTTTCATTATTTGTTTTTTTCAGATCATGCACACATTTTTCAAATATTAAAAAAAAAAAAAGAAGAGAGAGAGAGAGAGAACTCTCACTCATCCCAGCTGTTCAAATCATCATCAGGACGTTCTGCCAAGACTGACCTTGGAGCCCGGTGCCTGACCTTCACGCACTAGAACCAGGTAGGAGATGGACTTCTAACACCAAATGGCAAAGGTCTAGAGCTGGGAGTCATGATCTGTCTTTTACATCTTGGTTGGGAGTGGAGGCGGAGGCAAGAGGACGACCCCTTCGCTGTTCTCGAATGTGTGGGAATGTGAGCTGTGAGTTGCTTCTGACCGTACACAGCCTTTGCTGGAATAAAGCAAAAAGAGATCAGAATGGGGCTGATTTGGAGTGCGATGCTGGATCATACGGTAAGAGGATGTTTGATTTTGTCAGAAATCACCAGACTGTCTTCCAGGGCGGCTGTACCATTTTGCGTTCCCACCCGCGGTGAGTGAGAGTTCACAAGGAAGGCTTCCTGCAGAGGTGACTTAAGGCTGAGCCTGGGGGCCCCTGGGTGGCTCTTTTAGCTGAGTATCCAACTCTTAACTGCAGCTCAGGTCGTGATCTCAGGGTCATGGGTTCGAGCCCCACTTCGGGCACCCCACTCATCAGGGAGTCGGCTTGAGATTCTCTCTCCCTCTGCCCCTCCCCCCTGCACTCTCTCTCTCTAAAATAAATAAATCTTAAAAAAAAAAAAAAAAAAGCTGTCCCCAAAGGGTGAACAGGAGTGAGTGACAAGAAGGGCATTCATTTGCTGCTTTGCTCTCAATTTATTGCCTGCCCTTCCCCAGCTCTGCTCTGCATGGCAAGGGACTGACCCCTGGAAACTACAGTTCCCAGGCTCCCTTTCCAAATGGTTTCCGGCTTGATTTGACAAGGGAGAGGCACAGGCAGGGGCTTGGAAGGGGGGAGGGGAGAGACAATCGATACATGACCCTCCTTGTCTCTCAACTGTTGGGGGGTATTTCTACAGGGACTATGTCTCTGCATGGTCCCAGCATTAGCTGGGCAGACACTTCCTCTATACGTTCAGCTCCTGCTTGGGAGCCCCAGCTCGTGGGCTCCACTAACACCCCCTCCTCCCTGGTCTCTCATCTCTGGGTACAGTAGCCCCTTTCTGCAGTTTGCAAACCTCTGGATCGCCTCGCTTTCCCCATTGGTGCTTCCAGCTCTTCTAACACCATCGTAAAACTAATGGCAGTCCCTTCGTTGAAGTACTGGGCGTGTGTGGGTTTTCATCAATGGACGCTGCTTGATACACTGCAGTTGGATGTTTGAAGGCAGGGGCTTGCCTTTAAGGAAGAAAGAAGGGCTCAGTTATGGTCATAGCCTGGGATGAACTTTGGGCCTTTGAAGTCCCGTGAGAAGGCCAGTGTGGCTGGATCCTGGGGGGTGATCGTGGGGAGAGAGGCAGGAGAGGAGGAGGGGGAACCAAGTAGGAGCAGCTCATGTTAGGTCTTCTAAACCAATATAAAGACTTCGGGTTTTATTGTAAGTCCAATGAGGCCCCTGAAGGGGGTTAAGCATGGGGATGACCCCAACAAGGGTCAGTCACTTCCTCTTTAGCCCCAAAGAGGTTAACCTGTTGTTGGCTGTCAGTTATCATACTGTATTATGATTTATTTTCTTTTATGTGCACACTAGACTGTGAATTTCTTTTATTTTTAATTTTTATTTATATTTTTTTAGAGAGAGAGAGAGCAGGGAGAGGGGCAGAAGGAGAGAGAGAGAGAGAATGTTAAGCAGACTCGATCTCATGAACCTGAGATCATGACCTGAGCCAAAATCAAGAGTTGAACACTTAATCGGCTGAGCCACCCAGGTGCCCCTAGACTGTGAATTTCTTTTTTTTTTTTTTTTTTACGATTTTATTTATTTATTCGACAGAGAGAGAGAGAGAGAGGGAGATCACAAGTAGGCAGAGAGGCAGGCAGAGAGAGAGAGGGAAGCAGGCTCCTCGCTGAGCAGAGAGCCCGATGCGGGGCTCAATCCCAGGACCCTGAGATCATGACCTGAGCCAAAGGCAGAGGCTTTAACCCACTGAGCCACCCAGGCGCCCCTAGACTGTGAATTTCTTAAGGGAAGAGTCTTACTTATTTTGGCTTCTCTAGCAATTAGCATAATCTCTGGCACAGAGTAGGTCCTAAAACATGTCTGATGACTTCAGTATTCATTTTCTCTCCCCTAGTATTTTCCTCTGACTTAATTCAATCTTTGGAATGGTGAAATAAATTGTAATATCAATGGTCCCCCATGAATCATGACTCCAGGCACCAACGTCTTGTGTATCGCCCTCCCACACTGACTGTGGATTTGGCCATGTGACTTCCTTGGGACTTCTGCAAATATCAGGCTCATTCTTGTAGAAAGTGGCTGCTATCGTGTAAGAAACTTGAGCTTTCCTGTTGGAGAAGCCACATGGAAATGAACTGAATGTCCCCAGCCTATAGCCCCCAGAGGCCCTAGGCGTGTATATGAGGCCATCCGGCTTCAGGTGAGCTCCTGCACGACCATGACCGTGACCACAGATGCTTGCATGAGCCCCAGTCAGGTCAGCACAGAAGCTTTCCACTGAGCTCAGCTCAAATTGCAGAACCGTGAGCAGAAAATGATTGCTGTTCCCAGCCACTCAATTTTGGTGGTTCGTTAAACAGCAACAGGTCACGAATAAAGTTGGAAAAGTAGAAAGTGGAATGAAAAAGATGAGCTAAGAGTAAGTTGGGGAGGGAAGAGAGTCTGGGAAGAAAGGGACTCGGGGTCTCCAGAATATTTTCTGAGAGGTGGGGCTGCCATGTGGGGCATCGGGGTGGGGGGCTGGTATAATGGAAACTTGCCGCTCTTCTCTCTTACCTCAACCTTAACCTTGGCTGATAACCCAGGTCTATCTGGCCCCAGTGTGGATTCGATCCTGGCTGGGAGAGCACGAGGGGCCAAGAACCAAGAGTGCAGCAGAATTTGGCCAGCACAGGGTGGAGATGAGGCCGGCATAGAGCAGAGCGGGAAACTCCCAGCTAATTAAAGGGTGATCAAGATGTCTTCAGTTAGGAGTTAACAGACATTGAATTCACTGCATAGGTAACTGTGTCATGCATATGCTTTCTCGAACATGCTACATTGTCTACAGTTCTCCTTTCAGGATAAGAGTCAGTATATTCAACAGGCATTTTAATTACCTTCTTAATGACCCCATGAAGCCTTCATGATCTGTATCTCCAGGTACTTTTGAAGGTACTTGGGATGAACACACATTTTCTATGACAATCAAAGGAGTGGTTTTCAGGGCCCAGGAAAAATTAACTTTTAACAGGTGTTTTTATGCTATACCTGATCCTGAGATAAGGAACCACTGACCAGATTTTCATAATAATGATCATAACCATTATTCATTCTAACCATGCAAAATTAACCATTAATATAGGTTGAATGCAAATGAATGGAGTGGGGGTCCAATTCAACCCATATTAATGGTTAATTTTATATGGCTCTTTGTTCTGGATATTTCATATATATGGAATCAGACAACGTGTGACCTTTTGTGTCTGACTTCTTCCATCTGGCATGATAGTTGCTACGTTTTATCGAGTATCTTCTGTGTAGCATCAATGATATGGGTAATCTATCATCTTCCCAACAAACCTGCCAAGTAGAAATCGTCTTCCCACTTTTCAGATAAAGAAACTGAGGTGCAAAGAGCTGAAGTAACTTTTCTGAGATCTACAGATATCTCTGGTAGGACATCCGACCAGCCAAGTGACTCTCCCTGCAGCCCTCCACCCCTCCCCGCCCCCCGGTCCTGAATTTCCTACTGGTTGGATAGCTCTGCAAGGTGTAAAAAGGGCAGGTGGAATAGACTCATGTCTCCCTATTCTAAGCTGTTGCCTTTCCAGCCACGAGACCCATCCTCTGTGTCACCTGTGCCTTGGAGGCTGCCCTCTACCCCTGAGACCACCTGAGTGCTTTGCCCTCCCGCTTCCGGTTGGGTTTGGCCAATGGGAAGTAGAAGTGGGAGATTGGAGTGGGAGGAAAGCTTGAGCTCTATTCTCACTGCTTCTTCTCTCCAGGGGTCTGTCTTGGCTGTTGTCAAGTTATTTCTTCTACA
>CM052890.1:9493884-9510281 GCA_028534135.1 Potos flavus | reverse complement strand
CCCATGACCCCCCACCCTGCCTCTCAAATTATTCATATCAGAGAGATCATATGATAATTCAGACTAAATCTTTGATTTGGCCCACGTTTGGTCCATGTTTGAACCCTAAATTGAGAAAAATAAAATGACATTCCCACGATATATTTTTTTACATCGGAAACAATATTTTAGATTTTCAGGAGGTCCCCTGGAAATCATAAAGGTGTGTGATTTCACTTAAAAACAGATACTAGAAGTAGTTAGGGGGTTTTTGTTTTGCTTTACTCGATAGCTTTCGATCAGTTCAAGATTATCATAAGAGCTGCATGGCAAAAACTGTCAAATCAAAAGATGTTCAGCCTTCCCTAGGTTAAGTTTCCATAGTTGAATGTTATTAATTCAGATATTTCAGAGCCCTGGAGATTGGTCGATATTCTTACTAGCCATACCATGTTCTTACCCTCAGGGGAAAGAGCAATCAAAGTCTGATGAGATAGTTATACACTCTCCCCTAGTAGAGAATTTTCTTCTCCATTCTGATATTATTGATTGCTGTAATGAATTAAGCATGGTCATTCAGTTTCATAATCAAAGAACCTTCTGCCTTCTTCTGATGCTTGCCTGAAGGTTGTACAGCCTAGCATTTGTGTCTGCAACAGCATAGGTCAGCCACAGAGCCTCCAGGGAAAGGGTTGTACCAAATACACTCAGCTATTGATAGGTCTAAGAATGGATCTTGGGTACAGGTCTCTGAGTTGGATGTAGCCGAAACAGCTTTCAGATTGTATCAGTAGAGTGAGTCAGAGTTTCAAGGACTCTTTAAAGAAGTCTACTGTGTGAAACCAGATTGCTTACCCAGACCCAGCAGAATGATAATTAACTATATGGGGCCAAATGGACGGATGAGGGAAATTTAATTGGGGTAGTTTGTTTGCAATACTGTTGATTTTGTTTTAATGTTCTATATTTTTCATATTTTATGAGCATAGACAAAAACGTGAGAAAGCCTTTTCTCCTTTTTTCTTCACTAACCCTCGTTTTGGTAGACTATTTTTAAACCAAAGGGAAACTTTTAATGGTCTCTGATTCTTGTTTGATTCCTGAGAATTAAGAAATAAATACTTTTACCGAGTCTCCTTATTTTTTTTTTACGACCATGTACTTTTTGCATGAATTCCTAAGAATCTGTCCTCTTGTCTACCAGACTATAATTGGACTGATCAAGTGTATAACTGAAGACATAACTGTATGTCAGATTTGAGGAGGATTCTCTTTCATTTTTTTATTTTTTTAAGATTTTATTTATGTATTTGCCAGAGAGAGCACAAGCGAGAGAGAGCACAAGCAGGGGGAGCAGTAGAGGGAGAGGGAGAAGCAGACTCTCCACTGAGCAGGGAGCCCGATGCGGGACTCCATTCCAGGACCCTGAGATCATGACCTGAGCCAAAGGCAGATGCTTAACCTACTGAGCCACCCAGATGCCCTGAGAAGGATTCTCATTTAATTAGGTACGACAAATCCAGGATTAAGGAAAATTACCACCATTGTTATTTTACAGTCATCCCATGGGGTACTTAGGTTAAACATTATTTCTGGGTGTGTCTGTGAGGGTGTTTCTGGGTGAGATTAGCATTTGAGTACTGAGTACTGAGCACTCAAGTACTTAGTACTGCACAGTACTTAGTACTGAGTACAGTACAGTAGACTGAGTACTGAGTAGACTCAGTCAACTAGATTTCTTTCCCTAGTGTGAGCAGGCATCACCCACTCTGTTGAGAGCCCGAATAGAACCAAAAGGCAGAGGAAGGAAGAATTCATCCTCCTTTTGCTCCCAGTCGGCCTACTGGAGCTGGGACATCAGCTCTCACCCCGACTCTGGGATTTAACCATAGACTCCCCTTCACATTTGGACTCGAATGACACCACCAGCTTTTTTGAACTTTTGGATAGCAGACAGCATGATCATGGCACTTCCTTGTCTCCATGATTACATGAACCAATACCTAGAATATATCGTTTATATATATCTCCTATTGGTTCTGCATCTCTGGAGAACCTTAGCTAATTACTGACCTAAGTGAAGCCAATGCCTACAAATCCCTCCCAAGGAAACCAGTGTGATATCGGGCTTAGAGTCCCTGTGTCATAGTTGGTAAGGGAGACCACCTTCTGGGGGCAGGGGATCATCATAGATTGTGGAGTCCTCAAGAAGAGAGCAATTCACCCCCCCAAAACAGGTATATACCCCACCAGGTAAAGTCTGGTGGAGAGAGTGCCTTGTACTTTCTCTCCTAGGCTTAAGATAAAAGAGCAAATTAAGAGAGGTTTTCGAAAACTCAATCAAGATTTTTTATTGGAAATCTCTACCCAGAAGTTGCTCCATACTGGACGACTCTAGATTTGCCGAGCAGATTTAAGGATTCAGGCATCAGTAATAAATGCCTTTTCTGCACATCTGTGAGCAATCGGGCCGAACATACCGACAGCAGCCTTTTGGGGGATTATTTTTGATACTGGGAGGATGGTAGAGAGACTGCTGAGTTATCCAAAACTTGGAAATAACGTCAAAAAGAGGATGATGTGTCCTTTCAATTTCCTACAGGAACACAGACCCGCACACATTTAGAGGGGTTTATCTTGTTCGATTTATTGCTTAATGTTGATTAAAGTTTAGATTTAGTGAAGTTACATGTTAACTTTTATAGATTTTTGTCCAGTAGAGATACAAATGAATTCAGTCCAATGGAACAGATAACTCCGAGGTTTATAGCTTGTCGCCCTCGTGGATGTTAAAGGGTTTGTGTCTAGTCCAGAAATTTTATCCTAATAGCCATTTAATTAATTGCCCATAAAGACTTGGTTCCTTAAATGCTATTTGAACCAGTCTCAACATCTCACTTGTTCCCTCAGTAATTAATGAGTAGAATAAAATCTTTGACAAGTGTTCATTTTATATTTGCATGAGTTATGATTTTAAAATTCCGAAAATTATACTTTAACATAAATAAAGATCTGTCTTTTCCTTCTTTGTGATCTCAGAAACAGGGGAATGGATCCCAGTGTGAGTGTAACTGAATTGACGTAATTTCGGGAAAAAGCACAGAAATTTAAAGCAGGTAGATTTTGCCACAGTCATTGTATGGGTTTGGCTAAGCTTTCTGGTAACACGTATTAAAAAATCATTCAGGGGTGTCTTGGTGGCTCGGTTAGTTAAGTGTCTTGGCTTTGGCTGACTTTGACTTTGGCTCAGGTCCTGATCTTAGGGTCCTGGGATTGAGCCCTGCATTGGGCTCCATGCTCAGTGGGGAGTCTGCTTGAGCTTTTCTCTTTCCCTCTCCTTCTCCCCTCCTTCCACTCCTGTTCTCTCTCTCTCAAAGAAATAAAATCTTAAAAAAAAAAAAATCATTCAGAGGCGCTTGGGTGGCTCAGTTGGTTAAGCGTCTAACTTTTGATCTCAGCTCAGGTCTTGATCTCAGGGTTGTGAGATAGAGCCCTGTGTTGGGCTCCATACTGAAATAATAATAATAAGAATAATAATTTTGAAAATAAAATAAAAAATAAAAATCATTCATAGACTACCTTCACGAAGCACCTAGAGGTCTCAAAATGAGATACTTCTAATCCTAGATGGGGCATGAAGCTTAGGGTTCTTTTGGCTGGACGTGATATCCAAACCGTTGTTTGACACCGAGATTTGAAATGATCCATAGTGAATCCTAAAACTATCTGTTGAGTAAGTGTCAACACAGAATCAGTGCCCTCTAGAAGTCGACAGTTCGTATTCTCCCCGTCTTTGTAATTGGACCCCTTGGTCTTTCCATTCACCTATTCCAGAACTGAGTTGGCCCTACCCTCCTGGACATGTCCTCTTGTTAGCCTGGCTTGTCACACGGGGCCCATTTCTCTGTCCTTGCATAGTCTTTGATTGATTCCGATTCACTCCTTTACCCGAGGCCAGACTTTCCAGCACAGCCCATCGTGCTGACTGCATCGTGTAGGAATACACATGTGCCCGCAAATCCAGGAAGAGCTTAGCATGTTATTTGTTGATTAGGATCCCGTAGTGGAGGCAGAGTGAGGACAGCTGGGCTCAGATTCTCCTCCAGTTTGCAAAAATGACCAAATCGACTTCAGTCCTACCTGTTCCGTTCTTAATATAGGAAAATAAAGTGACACCGCTTAATTATGGAGTTGAGAGCTCTTGAGTGCACGGTCTTTAGAGAAACTTCAGGTTAAAATCCGGTCACTGTGGGGGAACAAATGAAATTGCATTCAAATGCTCAACAGGAAGCCTACCAGGGGTTAGGAGGAGGCTGTTACTGGCACCCAGGAGGTAGGGGGTAGTGGTTTGGACCAGGCTTACTGCCGCAGAGCATGGTGAAAAATGTCAGGTTCGATGATACATATTTTGGAGGTACAGCCGAAAGAACTTGATGAGCTCGATGCAGGGTGTAAAAGAAGGAGAGGAATCCAGATGATGTCTAGGTCTGT
Organism: Potos flavus; assembly: GCA_028534135.1. Taxonomy (NCBI): domain Eukaryota; kingdom Metazoa; phylum Chordata; class Mammalia; order Carnivora; family Procyonidae; genus Potos; species Potos flavus. The sequence continues at coordinate 9,505,811 of CM052890.1, read as the reverse complement.
GGCCTGAACAACTGGGTGACGCACAATGGCAGTGCCCTTTAGTGACCTGGTTGGCGGGAGCACAGGGACGTGAGCCGATGGGAAACATATTTCTGTTTAGGATGTGTCCATTTGAGATGCCGCTGAGATATCCACATGGACGCATGGGGACAACTGGAGCTCAGAGGCTCGGTCCAGATGGGGAGAGAATTTGAGTCGTCCACCTGTTCAAAGCTGCGGGAAGAAACATTACGCCCTAAGGAAAAGATGTTGGTAGGAAGAGAAGGGTGTGAGAATAGGGCCTTGGGGATGTCCTATCCGTAGGAGTCTGAGAAAGGAGGAGGGTCTGGCAAAGGAAGCTGAGAAGGAGTGACCTCTGAGGTAGTAGGGGAACTAGGAAAGGGAGGCATCCCAAAGCCTAGAGAGGAAGATATTTCAAAGAGGCGTGTTCAGCAACATCAGATGCTACTGAGAGCTGAGGGATGGGATGAGGAGAGAGAATTGACAATTCACTTGGGCTTTGGCCTGACGTAGGTCATTGGTGACATTGCTAAGAATCCTATCATTGCTCCAAGATAGGGAGGCAAGCTCAATTCATACAGAGTGGTTAATAATACAGATTTTTATTATTATTTATTTAAATTATTTATTTAAATATTTTTTATTTAAATAAAATATTTATTATTTATTTAAATAATAGTTATTATTTAAAAATATTTATAAATATGTTTATTTCATATTTATATATTTATATTTATTTATATATTATATTTATTCATAAAAATATATTTATACTATGAATATTTATAAATATTATTTATAAATGAACAATAATTATTTATTATTATTATTTATTATTATTATCAGATTCACTTTATCAATGAAGAAATCAAAATGAAAGTATTTCAATGAACTGGGGTCACACCCCGTCAGGGGCAAAGCCAGGATCCACACAGAAGCTATTTGACTGCAGGACCATACCTTGACCATCTTGACAAGCTGTTTCTCACAGCGAGTCTGAGGTCCATTTGTCCTACTGGCCAGCCATGTAATTTTGGGTGGCAGTCAACTTCTCTAAGACTCAATTTCCTACATTTCTCATAAAATGGATTATCTTATGGAGAGAGAGGGTTTGTGAGCATTAATTACGTTATCGTATGCAAAGCCTGACACACTGTTATTATCTGGTGCAACCTCTTCATTTCACAGAGAAGGAAGCCAAGCGCCAGAGAACTTGTCACAGGTACATGGAGCATCTGAGGGGAAAACCATGCAAATATCCTGACCAGCTCCAGAGCTCTGGGCTGTAAGGACCTTTGACTAGCTCTCTTTCTTGGAAGCTCCCTACCTAGGGACCAAAATACCCTTTGATGCAGTTCCAATGCACTTGTGAGCCACTCAAAATCGTCCCCGTTCAGGCAACAGATAACTCACCATGTCATTCCCCGCCTGATGCCTTTTGAAGCAGCACCATTCCCAAGAGTGCTTTGTCACTGGAGTGACAGTCCCTCATGTTTACATCTCCCCAAAGCTGACACTCTGCTTTTGTGTTTTCGAATGCCTGAGACAGATCACAGAAAGTGCCAGTACATTCCAGAAGGCAGGAGGGTATCCTTTAGGCTGTCCTGTGGCTACTTGGGGGGAAATGTCTGATGATGTTTGCTTGTTTGTTTATTTATTTCGTTTCCAATCTACCTCAGCAGTGGTTTGGTGAGGGAGAAAGTTCTGAAAGATGGGAGTTTGGTTTTCATAGGGGTTTGAATCTTGGAGAATTTCAGGGTGCCTTAGAGTCAGAGTCATGGGGTTGTGGGGGGACTATAAGAGACCCCCTCAGAAGCCCCTGTGTGGCAAGATGAGGCTGGGTTAGGACTCTGGCTTCCAACCCCAGCCCTTATCAGAATAGCTTTGTCTTTATCAGCTTCACACACAGGGCTCGCTGTAGACAACTTCTAGGAAAAGCGTTCTCGTTTAAAAATCATTGATCTAATCTAGATTTATTATCTTACAGATAGGGAAACTGAGGTCCATGTAGGGGAACGGCTATGTCCCATACACAAGAGCAAGCCCATCCCAGAACTTAGGCTGGTGCTCAAGTCCCTGACATCCAAAGAGATTTGTGTCCCCACTCAGTAGGGCTGTACAGGTTGACTTTAACTTTTGACCTAACTTCCAGCATGGGGATCAGTGAAACTTTCCTGTGAAGGGTTAAATCATATTCAGTTTTATAGGCTCTTTAGTGTCTGTTCTTGTAGTGCAAAGCAGCCATAAACAATATGTAAATGGTTAAGCACCCATGTGTTCCAGCAAAACTCTCTAGAAACAGGCATTGGAGCTGGTGTGTGGGCGAGAAAGAAGTGGGGTATGGGTTGGTAGCGAGAGATCACACACACACACACACACACACACACAAGAAGAGTGGATTAATTATTGATTTATTTAGTTGAGAGCTCAGGGTGTTGGAGGGATGGACGGCAGACTTAAGTATGAAACAGTGGGACAGTTGCTAACTGATGGAAGGGCAAGGCAAATTCTGCCTGAGGTCATGGGTGGGACATCTGGGAAGGCTTCATAAAGAGAACTTTGAGTTGGCCTTGGACAATTTTATCAGGTCCAGAAGAGGAAGACCATGTCCGTTGGAGGAACTTGGCAGAGGGTGGGGAAGGTTAGGACTGAGAGGTGCGAGAGGCTGGGGACAGATGGTAAAATTTCTATCAGACCAGTTGAGAAGACTGAACTTCATTCTTTTTTTTTTTTTTTTTTCTGAACTTCGTTCTTATGGACAATTGGGAGCCGTTTAAGGGTGCAGCCTGAATGAGGCATTTCAAGGATTGATACGGCACCTTTGGGTGAATGGAGCATTGACGTTTGGGGCAGGGGGATACATTACCAAGTTATTGAAACCATCCAGGTGAGAGATGATGGGTCAGAGTTCATGGCAGTCTGCACGGTGGCCACTTCCCACAGACGTGCCAGGGGTCTATGTACCGGAATGGATTTTTTTTCCAAAGAAGGTATTCAAATGGCCATCGGGTATATGAAAAGATAGTCAACCTCACTGGTCATCAGGGAAATGCAAGTCAAAACCACAGTGAGATATCACCTTACACCTGCTGAGATGGCTATTATCAAAAAACAAAAACAAAACAAGAGGTAGGAATGTTGGTGAGGATGTGGAGAAAGGGAACCTTTGTGCACTGTTGGCGGGAATGTAAACTGGTGCCAGCCACTGTGGAAAACAATATTAGGTTCCTCAGAAATTAAAAATAGATCTACTGTATGATTGAGCCATTATACTTCTGGGTGTATATCTGAAGGAAATGGAATCACTATCTCAAAGAGATATCAGCAGTCCAATGTTCATTACAGCCCATTCACAATAACCAAGCTATGGAAACTAAGTGTCCATGGACAGATTAGTGGATGAAGAAAATGTGGAATATGTATATAACAGACTATTAAAGCCACAGGAAAGAAGGAATTCCTGCCATTTGTGTCAATGTGGAGGCAGCTTGAGGGCATTAAGCTAAAGGATACAAATCAGACAAAGAAGGACCAATATCGTATGATCTCACTTACATGTGAAATACAAAAAAGCCAAACTCATAGAAACAGAGAACAGATTGTTGGTTGTGCAGGGTGGGGGAAATGGGTGAAGGTGGTCAAAGGGTACAAAATTCCAGTTATGAGATGAGTTAGTTCTGGGGAGGTAATGGGCAGCATGGTGATTATCGTTAATGATACAGTGTATCATTGCAAGTTGCTACGAGAGTAAGTTTTAGAAGTTCTCACTGCACACGCAAAACAATTGTAACTAAAATTGAGGTGAGGAGGGTCTGGGTGGCTCAGTCTGTTAAGTGTCTGCCTTCAGCTCAGGTCATGATCTCAGGGTCCTGGAATCGAGTCCTGTATCGGGCTCTGTACTCAGTGGGGAGTCTGCTTCTCCCTTTCCCTCTGACTGCTGTTCCTGCTCTCTCTCTCTGTCACTCTCTCGACCTCAGATAAATAAATAAATAAATAGATAGATAGATAAATAAATAAAATATTAAATAAAAATAAAAAAATTGAGGTGATAGATATGTTCATTAACCTTATTGTAATCATTTTGCAATATACACATATATATATAATCACTATGTTGTATCCCCTAAACCTACACGATGTTACATGTCAATTACATGTAAGTAGAGCTGGAAAAAAAAGAATAAAAGAGAAGAATAAAAGAGAATAAAAGAATAAAAAAGAAGAATAAAAGAAAAGAAGAAAAAAGAAGAAGAAAAGAGAATAAAAGAGAATAAAAAACCCTTCTCTTTTATTTGTGTATCTGTGTATATAATACACAGATATTGTGTATCTGTGTATATAATAGGTGATGCATGTTTGTTGCTTTCTTACTGATTATTGATTGACTCAGAGCCTGGAGACTTAAATTTAATGCCTAGCTACTTCTCATGAGCCATGTGAGTTTGGGAATGCCATTTAGCCTCTCTGAACTTCAGGCGCCTCCTCTTTTGAATGGCGATTATAATACCTACTGCCAAAGATTGTTGTGAAGATTAAACGGGATAATGTATGAAAGCTCCACTTTAAACCTTGTTTTTTTTAACGTGCAAATACATAGCAAAGTGTTTTTCTTCTAATATAAATGGAATTCGCGAAGAGATTAAGCCTGAAGAGAGATTTATCCTTCCTGTGATAGGCACTGTTCTTGAAGTTGTAATCCACTGTGGAAATTGGGGATCATTTTAACATTTCTCATGGATCATCAGGATAGTCTCCAAGGCCAGAGAATGGGTTTGAAGATGTCTCCAAGGCTGGAATTTTAATAAAATGTGCATTCCTTGTAAATTACACTACTCACGTGAAAATTTGCTAGATGCTACAAATAGAGATTGCTGCTAACCCCGATGCCACATGAGGATTGCATTATTTTAAATTTGATTGATGCCATTCTCTTGTGCATTCCTGAAAGAAATATAGCGAAGTCAGGTGACTCCCTACCAATCTTAAGTGATACTTAGCATGATGGTTATTCAATAAAGATGTTCTTCTTAAATGTGTAGGAGGCAGTCGTGCAACTAGATTCAATCACACACCGAAGGGTCTGCATATTCATTTTTCGCAATTGTTACCGAGAGTCCAATTTTAATTTGTTTGCTATTTCTGTTAATACCAAGCCCTGCTTAGTATACCCATCGGAAGTCCTTAAGAATATTAACAGGGAATCCTCCTAGAATTGCTACAGAGTTTCTCAATATTTGTGAATTACCCTGACAGGCTTTTAGTTTTAACTCACATTAAGTAGATTTCATTATTAACAAGAATATGTGCAAATTAAAATGTGCCCATTAACATCTTAAATACACAGCATTTTTTTAAAAGAAAGCAAGTGGGGAAAAAATTGAGAAAAGGCATTTGCAAAAACAAAGTTGCCAAAAATAGGGAAAAGAACCTAAAGTTAACTATACTAATAAGGACATACGTTACCACCAAATATTATGTAGAAGAAAGTAGATTGGACCGGAAATCTGGGGCCTGGGTTTCAGTTCAGTTTTCAAAAAAACCAATCTGCCAACAAACAATTGTCCAATTCACAATATAGTCAACTTGCCAAATAACAATTTCAAAGAATTTACTCAGAATGTATTTGTTTTAAACTGTTGGATGATTAAAAAAAAAAATGTTTAGAAGATTTCAGTGAAGATTTAGGGGATCAGCTTTCATTTGCCTCCAAAACGAGATTTTTTTTTTTTTTTAAAGATTTTATTTGAGAGAGAGAGAGAGCACAAGCAGGGGAAGGGGGAGAGGGAGAAGCAGACCCTCTGCTGAGCAGGGAGCCTGACACGGGGTTCGATCCCAGGACTCTGGGATCATGACCTGAGCTGAAGGCAGATGCGTAACTGATTGAGCCACCCAGGTGCCCCCAGAACAAGATTTTAAGAACTGTTCTCTGGTCCCAAGCTGCCTGTGGCTGGAGCTCATATTGCAGAATCAATGGCAAGTGCCCTGCGGCCTTGAACGCCCAAATCAACCAGACCTTCCCTCTTTTACCCTATGAGGTTTTTTTGGGGGGGAAAAATGTTTCACTGTTAAAAGCACAGAAACGCATTTTGAAATCAAATGACTTGAAAAGACAATCGTGTGTTCTTGGGAATAATGACAGTTACAGGACTTACTAGCTCTGTCCCAGACGGTGAGTGTATCCTCACTCCTGCCCTTTTGAGGAAGGCGACGGTCATCCTCACCTTGCGAGTGAGAGAATATGCTCAGAGTGGCCCCAAGCACGGGTCTCTGACTTTCTATGTAGAAAACCACACATTCCGGAATATCTCTAGGCAAGCTGCAAATGATCTGGTAAGGCTCTTTTGATCTCACTCATCTGGGGACTATGTAGGGGATTTTAGACAGCCTTTAGGACCACTTTGCAGCTTGACCTTGAGCTATGACCACGAGAGGCTATAGCTCCCCGGGCATAAGCGTGGTCAGACCGCCCACCTGGGCTCTTCCTGTTCCCAAATGGGTCTCACTGCCTCACCGTCCTCTTCCCTGGCTGGCTGTCCTCCTTCCCACCCTTTCCGGGAAAACCGAAGTATACTCACAACCACAGCTGCGGTGCAAGAAGGAGCTAGAATCAACACACTGATGGACAACTCCGCCATCAGCAATCACCCAGCCCCTAGCACCTCAGTTCCCCGAGATGAGTATGTCCTGGAGTTGTGGGCTTCTCCGCTGTGCCTACAGTAACAACACTGGATCGGACACTTACAAATCTGTGAAGAGGGTAGATCTTCTGTTAAATTCTTACCACGAAAGAACAAAAACAGAAACAAACCAACCCTAACACAGAGCACGCGTGCTGGGATCCCAGCACTAGGCTTGCCTCAATCGGTATAACCCAAGAGCTGTGTGGTCGCAGACAGGGAAACCGAGGCAGGGTAGGTGAAGCTACTTCCCGAGTCACGCTGATGGCAACTCCCAACCACTTGTTGCTTCCCCGCCTCTCCCTGCGGAGCCCTTGCCTCTCAATCCCGAGACCACAAGACCTGCCATCTCTTCAGAGCTCCTGACTCTTTGAAAGCAGCTCATAGCTCTTCGGCTCCCTGACTAGTGTGTCTGCAACTGTGAGTTAGCTTTTCAGAGTGTATTTCTTCCCTCTCCCGCTGGGGTGTGAGGCTTCCCTCGTGCTCTTCCTCCAAGCCGTCACCGTAGGACCGAGCGTGTTCCTGTGCAATCTCGGCCAGCCTGGAGGCCATTTCTTCCCGGTAAGTTGGGTCCTTCCATTTGTTCTTACTGATCGCTGTGGGGATGTGCTCGCCGTCCTGCTCTGGAATTGTCTTCATGGGGTCACCACAGCCGCGTTGCGGGGACGTTTCACACTCCGTCCACCCGCTCAGCATCCATCCCAGCTGTCTTCTGTCAACCTGTCAGCCGCTCCGAGCCCCAGATGCTCCCCCTGCAGCCCCTCCTGCCCTGGCAGGCGACCTTGCCCTTGCCCCGACACAGGGCTGGTTGCCTGGGCCCGTCTCCCTAATGCTGGACCCCACCTCCTTGTGAGGTAGCCCTGTTCTGGGGCTGCTAACCATTGCTGTTTGGGGCAAAGATTGGGGCAAAGACTGCGGGTCACATTTTTTCCCCCTTCATGAGGATGTACTTTAGCCAACCACTGGGATATCCAAGAAGGAGGCCAGAGGGGTCCATGAGGCTGAAGGTCAAGAGGTGCTGTGTGCTTCTGGGTACAAGGAGGAGGAGTCAGCACAGAAGCCCCCCACCCCCCATTCTCTTCCTCTATAGGCTCCTCTATCCGCCGTGGTGGAGAGCACCATGTCTCCCCAGAGACGTCCCCATCCTAATCTCCAGAACCTGTGGATTTGTTAGTTAACATGGCAGAGAGGAATTAAGGGTACAGATGGAATTAAGGTCATTAATAAGGAGCTTATCCTGGATGAGCGGAGGGCCCTGCGTGATCGGTGTCCTTAAAAGTGGAAGAGAGAATTGGAAGAGATGTCAAGAGAAGGACTGAGCTCGATGTTTCTGGCTTTGAGGAAGGAAGAAGGGGACCATCAGGCAAGGGAAGCAGGCAGCTCATAGAAGCTTGAAAAGACAAGAAAAGGAACCCCTCCCCCCCCACCCCCCGAGTTTATAAAAAACAGTGTGCCTTGCCAGCATCCTGAGCTTAGCCCGGTGAGCCCCATGTCAGACTTCTGACGGACAGAATTGTGAGATATTAAATTTGTCTCCTTTTTAAGCCACTGAATTGGTGATAATTTGTCACAGCAGCAGTGGAGAACCAATACGGTCTATAAGCCTTAAATACTCTCCATTTGTGAACCTTTTGTCAAACAGAGGAAAAATCCACCTTTTCGAGTTTACCTATTGTTGGTTTTTAGATTTGAAATGGTATCCTGGGCTGCAAATGTGGGTGTTTCCTTTTTTACCCATTGTTCGGGCTGGTGGAACTACTTTCCGGTGGTTTTCAAATCGCGCTATGATTTTCTTAAGCTGTGTAAAAAGTTAAGCTCTGGTCAATTGGTCAATTTGGTTTTGCCTCTGAAAACTCTTTCAAAAAGCAATTTCGTATTTGAACCAACTTTGTTACAATTGTGAAAGATAGCCCTGGTTGCTAAGAGAAGCTGCCATGGTGTTGCCATGGGAACAATTGTTTTAAAATCAGGAATAACAAGCTCTAACCAGAAGGAGCTAAGGTAGGGAAGACAGGGGAGAAAGCTACCCAGTACCTGCTCCTCATTAGGGAAAACAGCCTGAGGTTTCTTGCTGATTCCAGAAGTCCTGCAGACATTGTCTTGCTACTCTGGACGGCAGCAGTAAATACGTGGGTTTCAGATTCAGACAGATTTGGGTCTGAATCCCTGGTTTGCCCATGCCACCTGCAAGACCTATGGTAAGCCACGGGACTGCTCGGGGACTCCTTTGTGTTAATCATGAGACGAGGATGACAATAGCACTTACCTCCTGGAGTGGCTGTGATTACACGAGACAACATGCCCAATTTGTTTAGCACGGAGCCTGGTGAGCAGTAAGAGCTCAGCTCCTCGTGAGCTGAGGCTGTGGGTTCTGGGGTTCCAGATAGTTCCTCCAAACCAAGTTGGAGGAGGAGCTTTATAAAGATTTGCAATCCATCAGGCGGGGATAAGTGGTCCTCTTGTGTGTTACTGGTGGGCAACTCACCTTGAGTCAGCCACACCTGAACTAGTCTCTACTCTGCACAATGAGCGAGGCCAGGACTCCTATGCTCCTCTCCCCTGGCCAGGCTGTCAAAGCTTTGACAAGCTTGTTGTCCTCTTCTGTCCTTCTCTATCTGGGGGCCAATAACAAGCAGCTTGGGGGCTGGCACCAGATAAGGCATCAGCTTTGAGTAACCCTGGTTCTCCAGTCACCTTGGGCAGCAGCTGTGTGATCTCTCTGATTTCAATGAAGGGTGACCATTGAGAAGGACAGGAGGCAGTGCAAGTCAGACCAGGTGCACAGGGGCTTTGAAGCCTGGCTGATCAGCTTGCAGACAAGTCACCATGAAGGGAAAGGGCTCGGTGGAGTGAGGGGAGCCGAGTCTGGGCTGTGGAGCTGGGAGAGTAGCCAAATGCGGGCTTGCATTGGGAGGACAGGGCAGGAGAGTCAGTAAAGGAGGACCAGTCGTCCATAGAAGGACCACCAGGGGACAGGGTGGGGTAGCAGTGATGGAGAAGGGGGACCTGCGGCAGCTCTACCCTGGGGTGGACGTGTGTCCCGGGGTCCGCAAACCCAAGGGCAGTGCTAAGACGTTCGGAGACCTGGCCCGTCGTTCTGGGCCACCTGAAAGACCCAACTCACCACCAAGCAGAAAAGCAGCCTTCCTATTCGAGCTTGAGGAGAAGTTTCTGGGCCCAGAGTCAGGAAATGTTGTCCCTCTCAAGAGTAGTTGGTCTTGGGGCGCCTGGGTGGCTCAGTGGGTTAAAGCCTCTGCCTTCGGCTCAGGTCATGATCTCAGGGTCCTGGGATCGAGCCCGCATTGGGCTCTCTGCTCGGGGGGGAGCCTGCTTCCCCCTCTCTCTCTGCCTGCCTCTCTGCCTACTTGTGATCTCTCTCTCTGTCAAATAAATAAATTAAAATATTTATTAAAAAAAAAAAAGTAGTTGGTCTGTTCCTGTCTGAGATCAGGACTGTGGAATTGCTTAGGGACCCCCTTTCCACAGCGGCTGCTGCAACCCCTCGAGCCACGCGTGTGGCCCACACAGGACACATGTGCAATCGTGGAGGCAAGCACGTTTGTTTGATTTAGATTCAGTCTCGGATTTATTTTATATTCCTACTCTGGTTTGCTTTCTTACTTACACCTAAAAAATGTTGGCTCTTGCTTCTGAAATAAAAAGATAAAGGACGCTTTGAAATTCCACTTTTCTTCATTTTACCAACGATTGTTTTTCTCCTTATAAAATAGTATCCTATGGGGGACGCCTGGGTGGCTCAGTTGGTTAAGCAGCTGCCTTCGGCTCAGGTCATGATCCCAGGGTCCTGGGATCGAGTCCCGCATCGGGCTCCTTGCTTGGCAGGGAGCCTGCTTCTGCCTCTGCCTCTGCCTGCCTCTCTGCCTACTTGTGATTTCTCTCTCACTCTCTCTCTCTGACAAATAAATAAAATCTTTAAAAGAAAAAATAGTATCCTATGGTATAATTTGTGACTGATTCCCTTTGCAGCTATAGTAGATCAATAGTATCCTAACTTACACTATATCTGTAGTGTAATCTATAATCAAAATACCACAAGCCTTGCCCTAAATGGAAAACTTAGGCAAATACAAGGAAAACTCATGTCGAATCCCACCTCTGTTAACATTTTGGAACATACGTCACCACCAAAATGGAAACCAGTCTTTGGCCTTGACGTTCCATGAACCGAATGGTCCAGCTGCTCAGCTGGGGGGGACATCCTTGCATTCAGGAATAGTGCCAGAGGCCTGACTGTGTACAGAATGCCCCAGACAAGGGGGACACCCAATAAGACTTGAGCTAAAACCTATTCAATGATTTTTTTTTAACGGGCATTAAATACAGCCATTCCCTGGTTATTCAATGTCAATGAATTCTGGAGTTTTCAGAGGAGTTTATGTGGATGAATCGCTTGAGACTAGGATGGCAGCAAAGGTGAGAAAAAATATCAAGGTGCAATAATATTGGTATATTAGATAGTTGTTGAGTTGCCTCCCTTCATGCCCTGGAGAGGATGGGTATAAAAAGTATGAATTCTTTAATGTGGCCTTGTTTCGTTAATTTAGGCTTTTATTAGCATATAATTATGTAGTGCTTTGGAGTCTAAAGAATGTCAGAGGAGAGGCACCTAGGTGGCTCGGTTGGTTGAATGTTGGACTCTTGGTATCAGCTCAGGTCATGATCTCAGGGTTGTGGGATCGAGCCCCTTGTTGGGCTCCATGATTAGCACAGAGTCTGCTTGAAATTCTCCCTAGTCTTCTGCCGCTTCCCCACTCCCTAAAATAAATAAATAAATCTTTAAAAAAATGCAGAACGTCAGAGGAACCTTTTTCCTACATCTGGAATCGTTATGATCATCTAGTCATTCAACTCGTCTTAACTAAGCCACGATTTCATGTCTATCATGTGAAGATTAAAGATGACTTACTCATGGTCCTTACCTTTAAGGAGCACCCCCCCTTTTTTAGGTTTTTATTTATTTATTTATTTTGTTTTTTATTTATTTTATTTTATTTTTTATTATATTTTTTCAGTGTTCCAAGATTCATTGTTTATGCACCACACCCAGTGCTCCATGCAATACATGCCCTCCTTAATACCCACCACCAGGGTCACCCATCCCCTCACTCCCCTCCCCTCTAAAACCCTCAGTTTGTTTCTCGGAGTCCACAGACTCTCATGGTTCATCTCCCCCTCCGATTTCCCCCAATTCACTTTTCCTTTCCTTCTCCTAATGTCCCCATTTTATTC
>CM052890.1:9399107-9493784 GCA_028534135.1 Potos flavus | reverse complement strand
GCTCTTTCCACAGTTTGGCAATTGTAGACATTGCTGTTATGAATATTGGGGTACATATGGCCCTTCTTTTCACTACATCTGTATGTTTGGGGTAAATACCCAGTAGTGCAATGGCAGGGTCATAGGGTAGCTCTATTTTTAATTTTTTGAGGAATCTCCACACTGTTTTCCAAAGTGGCTGCACCAACTTGCATTCCAGTGGAGTGACAATGCTGTGGATGATAATTCATGTTTTGCCTCCCTGAGGTTTTGGAAACACGGAGGAAGAATGAGTGGAGGCAGCCCAGGGAAGCAGAGGACAGAGTCCCCAAAGGACTGGAACGTCGCTAGACTGAGAAGGGCAGTGTGGCGGGGGCAGAGCTATTGAGGTAGTGAACAGTGAACAGCTCAAAGGTTGCAGTTGGAAAGATCACAGTGGGTCTGAGTTACTCCCAAGTGTGGCGGGAGGTCGGATGGGAAAAGCAGAAGGGTGGCCCCTTCCTGCCTCATCTCTGGGATGCCTCACCCCCTTGTTCCCACACGTTGGTATTGAGCTCCCCACCCAAGTCCTGCTCTTGTACTCTAGGTATGGGCTCTGTTTTCTGGGCTGGCTTCAGCTGAGAGAGCACGCAAGGAATCCAGCAGTTAGTAAGTGCTCAATAAATGTCAGCTACTTTTATGACCCATATCACTGGCTGCCATGTTTCTGTAAAGTTATAGTCACTTGAATTTGTGTGTCTCTTTGAGGGTACGTCTAGAAGCTTAACAGCCAAAGGGAAGTATTTCCACCCTGGATTAAACCTTTTCGTTGTAAATAAATCTTAAAAAAAGGAGGGGCGGCACCTAGGTAGGGCAGTTGGTTGAGTGTCTGACTCTCGATTTCAGCTCAGGTCATGATCTCCGCGTCATGAGTTTGAGCCCTGCGTCGGATTCCACACACAGCGTGGAGTCCGCTTGAATCTCTCTCCCTCTCCTTCTGCTCCTTCCCCCCACTCCTCTACAATAAATAAATCAACCTTAAAAAAACCTTTTCACTGTAATCCCGGAAGACCTCTCCACGTGGCTCAGGTAAGAGAGAGCGCCTTCCCTCACGGCAACTTGCTACAAGAGAAGCTTGGCTCATGTCCTGCTGGGTCCAGGATCCCTGTCCCACACTCAGCTCCCGGGACACAAGAGGCAGGTGAAAATGAAGTGACCCAGGCAGGGGGCCCCGCTGCTGTGAGTTCTGACACAGGAGACGGTGTCTCCCTGGAGAGGGGGGATTTACGGGCGAGCATGTGAAAGTGGAGTCATTTAGCTGGAAAGACATCCCTTCGGTTCCTTTTGCGGGGAATTGCTGACGCGTCAGGCATTGCTGCCTGGCAGGCAGCAATACCAGACCACAGTCTGCAAACCCACAATATTTATGTTTTGAAATGTCAGACCTTTGAGTTGAAAAACAGACTTTAAAGAGTTTGAGAAATGGGCAATTAATCAGAACACTCTGCTCAGAATTAAAGCACAGGACGGTCTGGGTTTATTGCGTCTCCATCCACAGATGGCTATGGCTGGATATAATAATTTTTTTCTCCGTGGTGCTCAAATACCCATTTGTCCGAGTTTTATGACTTACTATTTGGCATTTGGTAGGCATAGTCCAGCATCATAGTGGGTCTGCAGGTCATTTCTTTTTCATTGGTGTTGCTGTTATATTCAGAATGATGCCCACTGGGTTTTTTGATCACTGTGGGATCAGGTTCTCATCATCTGATAGTCACTGATTGACTCATTGACTGACAGATCTGTGGTCTAGATTCTGTCCCCTCGGTCTCCTGATTTCTGCCTGAGCAAAGTACAGGGGCCTCTGTGCTTTACATAGCATCTTTGAGGGGTGCCGGGGTGGCTCAGTTGGTTAAGCATCGAATTCTGGCTCAGGTCATGATCTTGGGGTCCTGGGATTGAGCCCCGCGTCAGGCTCTATGCTCAGCGGGGAGTCTGCTTAAAGATTCTCTCTTGCCCATCCTTCCACTTGTGCTGTCTTTCTCTGTGCCTCTCAAATAAATAAATAAAATCTTTAAAAAATTGCCTCACTCACAACATCTGAGCAATTCTTGTCTACGTCCTCAAATAATGGCTAAAAAGTGTCAATGCTACTATTTTGGAAGAGAGGGCTCTTTGGATTTTCTTCTTTTTTTTTTTTTTTTTTTTGGTTGTGAAAGCCACCCCCACCTCCATACTCCAGAATGTTGGGCAACTTTTCAGATACAATGGGAGGTGTTCTTGTTCATTGCCGGTCTGTTTCCTGTTCCGCGTGGGACATAAGCCTGTAAATGATTCACTGTTCTGAAAGTCCCATCAGCTTGGAAAATGACCAAGAATTGTCTGCTCAGCTATAGGCACGTTGTGTTTTTGAACCCTGCTGCTCCAACTGGAGGGAACAAAGGCACAGAAGGAAATTGGCTTTTCTCAGATGCCATCTGTCTGGTTTGCTCTGAGAAGTCACAGGCGGGGATGGAGTGAGAAGCCCTCGGTCAGTAGACCTCCTTAGGGACACGCCCGTGGCCAGTCCCCATTCCGTGTTTCTGTTTCCTGTCTCTCATTCCCAGGTCATCATTCAGGACTTGGATTTTCAAGACAATCCTTTTACGGTTCTCTGTGAGTCCTAGCGATCTCCTACCACCTGTGTTGACTCTCTCTTCCCAGGGTGACAGACTGGACCTTCTGCTTGCTCGCCGATTTCTGGCACGGACCCGAATGTTTCTGGTCCTCGTGTCCAGCCAGCCCAGCCCATGGCAGGTCCTGCATCCACCATCCTTGTCTGGAATCTCAGATAATTCATCCATTAACAGGCATGGCGGTGTTGGGCTTCAGACTGGTATTTCTCTCTCAAGGCATAAATTCTCTCCCTTCTAGATCACCTCGTGTTGCAACCTAAGGCATGTCATTGAGCCCCCCTACATCTCAGTATCCTGATCTGTAGGCTGATGCTGTACCACTTCAGGCTCTCCGGGAGATAGACGCCAAGAGGTAGTTAGAAGTCTGAGAGCTTTGCTCATGAGAGATGGATAGGGGGAGCCAGGGAAGCTTTTGGAGCACTATGGTGAGGCAAGGGAAGATGTCAGACTATTACGCAGGCCTGATGCACGTACAAGAAGAGGGGAGTGGAAGAATAAAGGGTGGGAAGAGCTTGAGACAGTGGTGCAGCTCCTGGAAAGCCTTGGCCCGTTGAATGGGGAGCTCTGGTGTGGGTTGCCCATGCAACTGGCCAGGCCCTGGTGCCCCCTCCAAGCTCAGTCATTGACTGGGGACCCTCTGGGGAGACTGTGGCCTTAGCCAAACATTGCAGCTGGAAGCTGTCATCCGATTACACTCCTTACAGTGAGTGGAAGGGCATCTTCTTTTTTGAAGGGAGAACTGAGTAGCATGTCTTCACGGCTGCCCTCTTGTTTTTTGTTTTGTTTTGTTTTTAAATGAAGGTTCAGAGCAAAACTGTCTCCTACTGTTTTAATTCAAGCTACACGTACCTCTTCATGAGCCTCTTAATTGTGCGAACATTTAAGGGCAAGCACAAGGGAAAACATGCCATGTTCCCTGGAGCCTAAGGCACGCTTCCCCTGAGCATCTGAGTGCACGGCGCCAAGGTTGGCATCTCAGGCTGAGGCTCCGCTGTGAGTTGGCCAAGTTAGAGCCCCGGAGATGAGAGCTGGGAGATCTCCGGACACACGCAGATGGAGAGCAAGTTCCGGAGCAGCCTGCCCCCTGCGGAGGAGCTGCAAGTCCAGGGAGAAGCTGGCGAAGGGGCTGCTTCTCACTTCCCGGGAAGGGCTTGACTCCCTCCTTGCCAACTCCTTTCTGGGCTCCTGTCCAGGCCCCACAGCCGATGATGCCTTAAGATCTTCATGGATTCCTGACTTGCCGTTTAGGTTTGAGGACGTCAGATTTGAGAAAAACCCAGTATGCTTTCAGTGTTTTAGATGGTGTCATTGAGGATGGGGTTTAGAAAGAGGCTGCATGGGTCCCAGGCCAGAAGGCACCACCCCTGAGCAGAAGGGAGTCAGGCCATCCACTGATGGCCCCAGGCGTGGTCCATGGTCCCATAGCAGCTGTCTTGCCTTCTGTCCTGAAGCCAAACTCTCAATGTCCTGCTCTGTCCTCTTCCTCTCCTTCCAGCTCTTGGCATCCTCCATTGATCTCCCATCTTCAGGCCCTGGCTGGAATTCCCTGGTACCACCGGGCACACCACGCCTGCTCCCACTTCTCGGGTCCGACCTCTGTGCTGTCGTGGTTTCCATCATGGCACGCCCTAGTATCCTGTGTCCTGACCTCCTTCACTCCTCCTTCAGCTGCTACCCTGCCATCCGCTCATCTTCGAGGGGACAAGTAGTATTGCCTTGTCTGGTTTGAGAGAAAGCATTCACTTAGAAAGGAGATGAGACTGGGACATTCAAGATCACGGGTCAGGGCATTGGAAAGGGAGAAGGATAGGAAGGGAATAGTGGTGAATAGCCATTTGGGATGCACTTTGGAGCAGGTACATCTGTCATTCACTGTCATAAAGCAGGACCAGGTTGACTTGGCGGAGTTGGTTTGTTGGAGGAGAGGGGCCATCTTCTGCCTCTTTGCTGGTTGGTGAGATATGCCTCTCGGGTCCCCCTTGAGGGATGAAGGGTTTATTCCTCTGCTGGTAGAGCCCTTAGCCTTCAGTTCTCTGTAGAAAGTACATTGGCTGAAGAAATCACCTCACCGGACATCACATACCCCATCTGGGGCAACCTGCACGCAGTGGTTGGCCAATACAAGAGTTAAAAGCTCCATCCCTTACCGCAATTCTGGACAGCTCTGCGGTACCAACCCAGCTTGGTCTAGTCGCTAGGGGAACGGGTCCAGACGGGGGCCCTGCCTCAAAGAGCTCTAAGCGGAAGTTCAAGTGTTGGTATTCCAAGGGGAAAGTCGGAGTTGCAGAATTGGTTTGGGCCGGGACTGAATTCAAGGTGGAAAGACCTGAGTAATTGGAAAGGGAGAAGGCTTAGAAAGGGAATTGTGCTGGATAGCCAGTTGGGAAACATTTGAGAGCTGGGACATCTGTCATTCACCTCCATGCAGCAGTCCCGAGTTGACTTGGCTGAGCTAGTTTGTTGGAGGAGAGGGGGGCAAGGAAGCTCCGAGGGCTCACAGTTCATTGGGAGTGAAAGCCAGGAAGCATCTGGGGGCCCAGACCTCTGGGAAAGAGGCCGGTTGCATCTAAACAGACGATCAAGGTCCAGCCAGTTGGTCTGGGCTTCTGAGAGGCTCCTGGGCAGGAAGAGAAAGGCACGTGATATGTAGACGAAACTAACAGCTCTGAGCATGGAGTGAGTAGAGCAAGGTGGCTGAGGAGACGGGGAGACGGGTACTGGTTCACTCTCCGAAGCATCAGCGCTGTCTCCGTGGTGAGGCTGAGCTAAACGTGAAGGCAGAAACTGCAGAAGAGATGCACGAAAGCCTAACTCGGGCAATGCCAAAAATACCTTCCAAGTTCGCTTCCCTGGAGTGTTGCTATTTGGGAGTCGGAGCTGGCTTGTTCTCTGGCACTTTCCTGTGGTTTCCTTGCTCCCAGAGACTCACTGCCTGAACTTTACCCCTGGATGACTAGTTGGTTCCGTGGGTGGCCTGGCCAGCAGTCCCTCAGGGACCCAAAACCCCCATGGTCACTTTGGTCCATCCCACGCAACCATCAAGTTGTCGCAGGGACGAAGTGGAGGCAGGTGCATCGTGCTGACTGCTGACCTGTAAATTGGTCTTGAGCCTACAAGTGGCATTTGATGGGACCGGAAGAATGAGCACGAGTTTGCTTTATCAGCCCGAGGATCTGAGGGTGCCACACAAAGGTCTGGAGGTTAAAGAAATAACAGTGCCCTTGTAGACATGCTGATGGGTCACGGTGGATGGAGCATGGGGTTGAGGAGCAGGACTTGGAGACAGGTGGGCTCCGAGGGAGCGGAGCCTTGGTGTATCGGGGTGGGATCTTGAGAGCAGCAGGAAGCTGTGGGAGCGTGCGGAGCAGATTTGCTTCTAGATCACTCGGGCAGAAATGCGACAGGTCAAGAGGCAAACCGTTGAGAAGTGTTAAGAATAATCCAGGAGAGGAGATGATGGGGACCTCAGTGACACTGGTGTCCGTGCACAGGGAAGGTAAATGCAGCGCTTAGTGAGAGCAAAGAACAAAGCGCGGTTTGCAAGCTTGCCCACTGCAGTCCACGGGCAACTCAGACAGCAAACCAGCAAGGAGTCCCCAGGAAACAGACCTCGCTTCGGAGTCGATCCAGAAGGACCTGTTGCATCGAGACCTATCTTGACCTCTTGGGACAATGAGTTCCTGCTGGTTCTAAAGACTTTTTTTTCCCCCCCTCCATCCAGCATTGATGTCTGCAAGTCCAGCAGAAGATCAGGATAGAAGGAATGTTTTCTGATCGGTCAGTGAATAGAAGCTAGTCTAGATGAGGGCCCTGAAGTTGGGTGGTTTGGTTGATTCAATCAAATGATGGTACCCATTGATATGTTGATATCCAGTGATATTCGGCACCACGATGCCCCTTTTTTCTGCTTGTGGCATTGGCATTATACCTGGTCCCCCAGGCAGGAAGGTTCACCTGTAGATCAGGCTCTGGCATCCAAAAGACGAGGACAAGTTCCTTTCTCTTTCTTAATTTCAGCTCTCATACCCACAAACTGAGTAATAGTTATGCTTGGCCGTCGTGAAGTTCAAATGAGTCACAACCCCAGCACAGTGCCCGCCTTGCAATAAACTCCATTATGTTAGCCAGCGTGAGTCTTGTTATATGGCCCTTTGCTCTGGAATGTTTTCGCCTCGTATCCATAGCCCAGCTCTCTGGGATGTCTGCATTTTGGGGAGCAGTGTCAATGCCCGGGTTCATGGCCATGAGTCCCTGGCCCACCAGAAAGGCGATCACCACACCATCCCCCGCAGCCCACCTGCCCTTCTTCCCCTTTCTCCTCTAGATCCTTGCAGAGTGTCTGGAACAATGGAAGGAACCTGTTTGATTATAGTCAAAAGTCTCTCCGGGAAG
The DNA here is from genome assembly GCA_028534135.1 of Potos flavus. Taxonomy (NCBI): domain Eukaryota; kingdom Metazoa; phylum Chordata; class Mammalia; order Carnivora; family Procyonidae; genus Potos; species Potos flavus. Next base: position 9,486,759 of record CM052890.1, on the reverse strand, counting down.
CTCCAACCCTTTCAAGGTAATTTGGCATGATTTCATGGAAGTGAGCCTTGGGGGAAATTCAAATGTCAAGCATAATTTGGTACTTGAAACATGAAAGAAAAAGCCTTCTGATTTCTTTTCATCTACATTTTCCGATCGCACTCTGTCCGGCCTTCCCTCTTCTCTCTCAGGGGTCATTACCCCACAGCGGGGGCTAGAGGTGAAGCAAGAGCAGCAGCTGGTAATCTTTTAACTGGCTCTCCGTCGGTGTCTGGCGTGGGCAGTCAGCCTCCCCACTCGCCCGGCCATCTCTGCCAACCCCGTTTTCTGAGTGCCGGCAAGGCGGGATGCTCTCAAGAACACCGAAATCTCAACAGAAAGATCAGCAATTACTTATACACCGTAGATGATGAGCTCAAGTTCTCTTAAAATATTATCTCTATATCTGTTTTATTTAAGAGAATGCAAAACAGAGGGGACCCTCTGTCTTTTTCAAGTTCGAGACGGTGCCTCGCCAGGAGGACCCTTCCTGCACCTGCCGCCTGAGGTAGGACTGTCTGATTAAGCAGACCCTGAAGGTGAGGATTCCAGATCTCTTGTTTATCCGCTGTGTGACCAGCAAGTTGCCTCACTGTGCCGACCAGGTGCTCCAGAGACAAGCGATGCTATCCTTAAGCTGAAATAGACACACCCAGCACCAGCTTTCCATGCAAATAAGGAATATGGCTGCTGGTTCGGGTGCATTTTTCAAATCTCACGCAGAATGTCTGCTGTGGTCCACACTAACCCACAACCGTGCAGGGAAGGAGACTCGGGGAAGCATAATAACATCTCGGCTAAATTGGGACAGAAAAATTGCGGTACAAGGACTATCAAAACGTGTACTGGTCGGGGCACCTCGGTGGTTCAGTCGGTTCAGCATCCAAATCTTGATTTCGGTGCAGGTCATGATCTCAGGGTTGTGAGATTGAGCTCTGCGTTGGGCTCCATGCTGAACATTGTTTAGTGTGGATAATAGGAAACATTCCCTAATTTACTGCTCAGATATAAGCGTTTGTCCTAAGGTGGGGCGAGCTAGCCTCTGAGGGAGCTGCCGCCACCCTGGACCAGCTCATTCCTCTTGTCTTTTGTTGCCATGGGGTTCATGGCAAGAACATGGTAGCCTTGGCGAACTGGGTCTTCCAGTTTTGATCAAGCAATTCCTTTTTATGGAGGATAGTCTTTGGAGCAATAAATTGCCTTATACACTGGGACACTCAGGAACAGGGAATTTAATTTGAGTGGGAAATCTTGGAGAACATCTCATCACTCTATCCTGTTGGGAGTTCTTGGTGCCCGGCCACAGAGACGTGGAGTTTGCTTTGCAGGAATTCCGTCCAGGCTGGTATGTGTGGGTAGAGTCTAGTCTTTAAGTAGTGAGATAGAAAATAATTAGCATGACCGTTTTCTGGGCTGGCAATCAAGGCAGGGCTTCCCTTACCTGGTTAGCCTGGGTCTCCTTGGGTGCTCCTTCCCTGGACCCATTAGTTGATTTGGGTCCAAATCCGTGTATCTTTCTATCTACCACCTGATAAAGGAACATTACAGTTCTGTTGATTACAGGACATATGCGCATAAGTTGACCGGCTACCCAAAGACCCACCTGACTTGGTTGCATGGTTTCTTCAAAGGAAGAATCTTTTCCATTGGTCCATTTCAAGATCACTTTTTCCTGTGTTGGTCTGGTTGCTGACCATGGTCCTTATCCCCATAGCCCATAGGTGAGCTGCTCCATGGATGGTGAGCTGCTTCATTGGTTGGGCTTGTATCGTTATTAGTATGTGTGTGGGGGGGAGCTGCCCCAAATCCCACAGTTAGTTGCACACATCAGAATGGCTTCTAGTTCTCTGCATTCCCACTTCTGTGTACCTTGCATTCTAGGTGCTCTTGGGTGGATGAATGGATGGATGGATGGATGGTAAGGAAGCTTGTTAACAGGAGACAGCATGCACTGGGGTCAGGATCTAGCTTAAACGCCACCATTTGGGACATATGGCCATGGGACAATCATTGCATCGCACCCCCAACGTCTAAAAAATGGAAACAACAATCCATGCACTGCCCAACTCCAATGAGATGTGGGCAGATTGGCAAATGGAAACACGGAATCTGCCCATGAAGCAGCAGCAGCAGCAGCAGTAGCAGAAGCAACGACCGCCATCTTGCCTCCCAGTGTCCAATGGTCCCGGCCACTTAGCTCGGGCAGCCAGGAGGGAGAAAGCACGCCTCTGTGTTGTCAAGGGGCCACCGAATGCTCACTATGGGGTGGGGGTGTGGGGAGCACGATCCTTTCCTTTCATTGACTGATTCAGATGACAGCTTTCCCCATTCTGGTTCCAACCCTATCGAAACCAGTGAAACAACCACTTAGGTGATAATCATTTTATCACTTGGCTGCAATTGTAAATAAGGGCTGGAGGCCCCCGCGTGGGGCTATCTTTACAACAGGTCCATCTAAATGCAAATGCAGATCCCCTGCCAAACAGAGAGGTGAAAGCTTTCCTATTAGCAGGCAGGAGATAGGAGAGTTAATTTAATGCTAAAACATTCCCATGCAGGGAGAGCAATTTCCCCTGTCGCGCGGTCGCCTCATTTTCTCTCCATGACCACTGTGCCCATAATATGATAATTTTTACCTTTTTAAACTTTGCTGAAGGAAAAAGTACAGTCATCTATCTTTGGAAATAGCTCCTTCTGCGTTCATTTTATCTACAAAAATGCAGGTATTTGTCTATTTGGTGAATGAATGGCCTGGAAAGCACTGGAAGATGAAGATGACTTTGGTCCTGCGATGTGTGGGACTCAATGTCTGCCCTTGACTCTGGGAACTCCCTGCAGGTGGGCCTGCCGTGTGACGGTGTCCACCGGGCCCACGCCAGCCAACTCTTGTTCTCCTGCCATGGGGTCAGTCTCCCTGAGCCAAGAGGGGAAGAATTGAGAAGAAGGACGGAAGAAAAGCCAAAAATCCATGTACCAGTTATTTCAGCTGTGGTTGAGAGGAAGTAAACTGGGACCTTCTTCCTAACAGTCTGGGGTCAAATGCTTTTAAGCTGCGTGACCTTGAATACTCACTTAGCCTCATGGAGGTTTTTACCACTGTAGGGATGGCAAACGTTCCAAGTACGTCGCCGGATAGAGAGAGAAGGGGATGAAGACTCTCTGGGCCCGTATCGCAAAGCTTTCGTGGCCTGTTTCCCCGAGTTACCATCACCATCACAGCCCTCTGCAATCCTGGGCCAAGGCTGATGTTAGACCCATTTTACAGATGGGTAAATGGGCTCGGGTGCTTGTCTTGCTCAAGGCCACACAGGGGAGAAGCTACAGTCAATCGGATCTGCATTACTCACAGATCCCACACTTGTGAGTTCGCTCACTTGCTAAAACTTCTCTGTAAGCACCAAGTCAATACTCATGGCTCTTTCGAGTGCAATTTGTAGATGTGCCCACAGTAGCAGAGAATTTGAGTTGCCCAACACACACATTCCCAGAGGAGGCTGGACGAGGCGATGTTCTTTTTGTTCCAGCACTCACACTGTCAACAAGTATCCTTTCCGTGGTCGATCTGGTGCCACGTTTTTCAGTTTTGTGTTCCCACGTGCGAGAAGGCCGTGATGTGCTTTGTCGAGAAAACGCATGTGTTGTAATGATAAGCTTTGTTCAGGCAGAGTTATGATGCTATGGGCCATGAGTTCAATGTTAATGAATCCACAATAATATATATTTAGTAAGGTGTCTTGAGACGGACATACACCTAAAACAAGGTCATGTATTGATGTGGTTGATGAAAATGTTGTGACCGGAGGCTCAAAGGAACCTAACTGTGTATTTCCCTAGGAGTATTTGCTAATTCAGTGTTCATGGGGACTTTATAGAATGTGATTACTGTGAATCACGAGAATCGATTGTACTTTGCATCAATTCTGTTTGCCTCTTCTGTCGTCCTTGAAGAAGGAAGTGGGGAGACGGTGAGAGGGGTCTCGCCCCTGCCCTGTGGTACCCTTACCCCAGCCAGAGTCCCATTCTTCTCTGTTAGGATCAGACCTGCCCAAGCCCCAGGTCAGCTTTTCCTGTGCGTGGGATGGAAGTCAGGATTTGCGGCTTCAAGAGGCAAGTGCCCTGTTTGCTTACCAGCTTGGTGATCTTGGGTAAATTACCTGCTCTCTTTCTTCCTCTGTAGGGCGGGGTTCTTAATACCGCTTGGCAGAGTTGCTTGGGGAATTAGGTAAAATTAATATACATAAAGTGCCCAGCACAAGGCATAGATCATCCCCAAACTTAATGATTATTGAGATAATTGTGAAGATCTTAGTTTGGAGTTGTTTTTGTAATGCTAGAGTTCGAAGCACTGCCTAATCCTAGAGGCCAGTTATTCTGGCCCTTATCTGAGCTCCCCCGTTCCTCTCTCCCTAGCTCTCCTGTGGCTGGCTCCTTTCTCATGGCCTCTCCTAGCTTCTCTGTTCCTGGACCTTGCATGGTCTGGGTCCTCTCTCCAGTGCCCACTGGCTTTTTGTAGGTTGAAGCAGTTCACAGGCTCACGCAAGGCAGACTCTCCCCTCATTCTGCACTGGTGGGCATGCGGTTGAAAATACCGGAAGACTTAAGTCACTGCCCCCCCTTGACCATGTGCTTTGCTTGTCCAAGCCCCAATTCCAACCACTGACTAGCAGTTGCTGAAGGAATTGCCCCTACTGAGAAGGGAGCGCGGACCCCACCTCGGGGGACAGGCAGGGGGTTAGATGAGACTAGTGTGTATACTCCAGCTAATTGAAAGTGCAAGAAATGCCACACTTCTTAAATAAAAAAATCAAAATAAAACTCCATGACCCCAGCTGGCTGAGATAAGTCTGATATTTGGAGTGTCTCCCTTATTGGGCTGTACAAGAACTCGAGGGTTTACATAGTCTTATCCAATCAGAGTGGGATGCTTCCTGGGGGTGACCGTGACACTTTTTGGGGTGCTGGCCAGCACTGCCCAGCAGTGTCCCTGAGACCTTGTGTTGGGAGAAGACTTGGCCACAGGGATGGGTTTCCAGAATACCCTTGTTACTTGTGTTCCGAGACTTGGCTTTAAGCCTTATCGGCCTTCTTGAAGCTCTGCCTTGGGTAGGTCCTGACCTCTCCAGGCACTTGGTGGATGTGGGCATAGCCTCTAGTGGGACCCCAGACCTTGTGTCTATTCCCAGCCCTGAGGAGGAGAGGCTGGAGGTGAGTGTGGTAGAAGGCAAGACTCCAGATGGTTTCTCACTCCATGATATCAAGTAAGCATTCGAAAATTCCTCTAGCAGAAGCAGGTCATGAGAATGGCTATTCTGGAATCAGGAAAGACAGCAAGGAGATTCACAAGGGAGGCCATCCGGAGGGGTGTTGGGATTGGCTCACCATGAAGGATGGCTCGTTGTTAAGGGACCTTTCTGAAAACTCTGGACAACTGCCCTTAGAATGTCCCTTTTAGATTTAGAGAGACAATTTATTTATTATCCAACAAGTTCAGATTGAAAAACATTCTCACTGTGTCAATGAGGTTTGTACCTTCCCACCCGGGGCTGAGGCTACAGTTTTCCCAGTAGTGCTTGGGGGATGGTGGAATCTCCCAGCCTGGTGGTGTCAGGTGCAAGGTTTCATCCTTGCAACAACCTGGGAGTTAGGTCCTAGCACTACCCTTATTTTACAGATGAAGAAACAGTAGCTTGAGAGTTAAGAGACGTGTCCAAAGTCAGATGAATGACTTTGGTAAGGAGAGTGGCAATTCAAACTGAGGCAGGCTGAGTCCAACACTAGTGTTCCCAGCCACTGAGCCCTCGCTGGAGGTTTCAGAGAGGCGAATCAGGCACAGATCCTGCCCTCAACAGGCTACCAGTCTGCTGGGAGCTTATGGTCTATTTCACTTGGCTCCATTTTTTTTGGGGGGGGGGGTCATGGTAAATGCCATTGGGGCAGCCTAGGATTGGTGTTTAGGGGAAATGGGCCACCCCGCTCATAAGGCTGGGGCCTCCAGAACACCCATGATGCCACTGTGTGTCGCTTGCCTCCAAGGCATGGTGCATTGAGCCATGAAGGGTCGTTAGAGTCTCTGTCTGGAGAGAGGGGATGTTGGGAGCAGGGTCAAGTACAATCAGAGTCCTACAACTAAGAACAATCAACTCCTCTTTCTGAATTCCCAACAGTCTCCCTGGCTCCTTATTTTTCTATTGGTTCGATTGTCCACCTTTTCACTGGATTCCCTGAAATGCCCCTTCTTCTTCTTCCTCCTCCTGGTCCCCTCCTCCTCCTCCTCCTTCTTCTTCCTCTTCTTCTTCTTCATCATCTACTTAAACTCACTCAAGTTGTTTCCTACTATTGCAATCAGAGCACACTTGAGAAATACACAAACCCATTCCTTAACCCATTTCATCACCATGTTATGGGCACCCCGGCTCGGCTGAGCGTCCCCCAGACTCAAAATAGCTTCAGAATCCTTACCAAGCACAGCACCCACTGCCCAGACCCCAGGCTTCCTTGGGTCAGCCCTTTGGCTTTTTCTAAGTTTAGAATCTCAAAATGTGTACAAATTAATCAGGGAGGTTGAATGTCTGAATCCAAGCCATGTTTCAGGGGGGCTCCTCTGTGGAATCGAGCACGTAGATATATGCAGAATGAGTGAGAATTAAAACAGAGCGCCCATGGTACAAGTTAGGATAAAATAAAGGGAGTTGAGAAAGACGGAAACAAAAATCATGCAAGTAAGTACAGCTTTGAACCCAGCATTGCCCTGAAAGGGCAGTGGACTCTTCACTGCCTGAAGTTGATTGGCTGGGGCACCTGGCTGGCTCAGTCCGTAGAGCATGAGACTCTTGATCCTGGGGTGGAGAGTTCAAACCCCATGTTGGGAGTAGAGCCTACTTGAAAAAAAAATAAATAAAGTTGGTTGGTTGTAACCTAGAAAATGTTTGTGAGGCTGGTGTTTGGGAGCCACTGATCTTCATCAATATATTTTGTTTACCCAGTGAAGCCAAGAAATACTAGATATGTCCCCTTTCCTCAAGGGAGTTGATTTCCCTTGTTTGTTAAGGGGGCAGTAGTGGCATCCAGAAATATGCATTTTTTGATTGATCCAAGGACCACGACTGGAGAAATATCTCAGTACCCTAGATGGCCCTCACAAAGATAGCAACTCACGAAGAAAAAAGGAGCTCCACGATGGCCTTGTGCACTCAGAAACCTTTTACAAATCGGGAGAGGAAATTATACAAAGACCAATTTTCCTAAAGTAGTGGCTGACCTTGCTTTTTGTTCCCTTTCTGAAGATTGAAGTTCCCTTTCCCTTGCCATTTTCTGTGGGATTGTGACATTTTTTGTCAAAGATTATTACTTCAAATAAAAAAAAGAAGAAGTATCTCCAGTCCCACTACAGAAACATGTGAGTGGGATGACGATGGCCCCCAGGGTCCAGCCAGTGAGGAACCACAGGATCCGATTAGCACATCCAGCTTTCATTTATCAGAGAGGTTTGCAGCCATTCCAATTTATTTTAGAGCATTTCACACTTTCCGGGGAGAAACAGTATATTATTTCCAGTAAGAATTGGATGCTGGGGATGGAGGCCTCCTATAAGCCTCCTCTAGAGATGCTCGGAGTTTTTCTATTTGCCTGGAGCCAGCTTGCTCTGTTTTCCAACCCGCTTTTCTTGAAGGGATCAACCACTGATCAAGGCAGGAAATGGGATTTGAAGTGCCATTGATTTACTTGGCTTAGCTTTTTTTTTTTTTTTCTTTTTTTTCCCCTCCTTCTTTTCTGTGCCCAGAAAAAAATATATATACACCAGGGAGTCAGGAGTTGGAGAGGTTTATCGAAAGAGCTGCAGGGTTGAGGCAATGTAACAAATTAAAGAGATAAAAGACAGACTTCAACAATAGGGATGACTTCTGGTAGCTGGATGTCTTTGCTCCAATTAATACTTTCTACAGCCTTAAGGTAAGATTATAAAGTAGGTAATAAGATCCTTTAAATCCTACTGTTTTGAAAGAATCCTTATTGTCTAATTCCCTTGGATTTTCTGTAATGCTTTGAAGAGGTTTCAAAACCAAAGTTCCAGAATTATAGGGCTTCCTCCCCTTCAGTCTGGGAGATAAGTAAAAATAATTGATTCTTCAGGGTCCTTCATTTGTCAGGATTGCAAACTGAATCCTCAAAAGATTGGGGTCCATTTGTTACATAAATGTTTCTGGGACAAAAAAAGCTGAAGGCAGAGTAGGATTTGAGTCAGGTAGAGAAAAAGTCTTAGGATTAATTCATGTGTGTCTATGCTCAAAATTTTAAATGGGCCTTGTGCACACGCACACAAATTATTTTTACGAAGTTCCCAGCCTTGCCACTCTGGATGCTAGGCAAGCCATTTAATACTCTGGCCCCATTGTCCTCATTATTTCTTTTGGCTCCAACATTCAACTTGGAACCAGATGCTCAGAAGTTAAGTTCTGGCTCTGCCCTGTACCATGCGATGTTGGAGGAGTCTTTCACTCTTTCTTAAGGGGAGTTTCTCCAAGTTTAGAGCGGGAATAAGATTGTCCACTGTTGAGGGTTACTCTTTACCTGTGCACCCAATGGCTGTCATCCATGAGGCCGTTCATGTATTCATTCATTCATCCTTAAGCCCCAAGCATGTACTAGGCTCTAAGGTGTAATGATGAATGAGCCACCGTGTCTAGTTTAAGCAGCTCAAAGATGAATGGGTTGACGTGTAAGTGAACTGCCAATAACGATATTAAGGGCTCAGATTTCGGAGACAGGTAACAATCAGGGCACGGGCAACCCATGGTCACCTAGAGCAGCTTGCAATGGGCGGGGTGGGGCTGTTTGCAGAAAAGAGTATTGGTAGCCTGCCCAACACCATCCTCTTTTCTAGCCGACTCGGTTCTGTTCCTGTAATCTGTGCTTCGCTAATCCAATCATGGTAATCCCTCTCTTGCTGGTGATTGATTTAGGCGTGGGTTTGTTACCCACAATCTGGTCCTTGAGCATTGAGAAAGTCTGATAGAGGATTCTGAGAAGTGTTTTCTGACCCTTAAAGGGAGATACGCAAGCACGTGTGCACGCGGACACGTGCGCACACACACACACACAGGCAGGGAGAGAACAAGCCTTTTTCTTCCGCTGGATGTTTATTGTGACCTTGTGTTTTACCTAGACCTGTAGCAGCAAACTCTGACCACCAAGAAGCTGAGAAGACAGGCAAAGGATGGTAGAGCAGAAAGATGGAAAAACCCAGGACCTTCAAGGCCCTCGTGGAGCAAGGGAAGTCAGGAAACTGAGAACTCCCTTATCTTAAGACTTCCTGTTTTGTGAGATAGCACATCTTTGTTCTGTCTTAAGCCAGTTGAGTCGAGATTTCTGTGATTTCCTCTAAAAGAGCCCTAGCTGGTGATACCGTGGTTGATTTCTGAAGAAGACAATTTAAGTGAGGGATGGCAAAAGATGAGCCTAGAAAGACGAATAGGGTCTGGGTCAAGAAAACGATTGTGTGTCTTTGGAACAAAGAAGTAATTTCTGTTTGTGAAAGTACGCAGAGCTACGCACAAGCCAGGAGTCCCTTCTGGTGCTGATGTTCATCTCCAAGTCAGGCCACGGGGTTGCGTGGCTCCAGAAAAATGTTCACCTACATTCCACGTGAGTGCCATTCCCACGAGCATTGATCATCTCCTGGTTTTGGCCAGACCAGAGTGTGACTGTGCTACCAGGATTCTGCACGCGGTGGGCTTGGACCCAACTAGAGATCCTGAGATGAGACATGGTCCCTGATGTGGGAGCTGTCACATGAGTCCCAGTGGTCCCTCCTTGTTAGTCTCTCCTTCACTCCGGCCAGTGCCGAGCCAACCGCAAGAAGTTAATTGAGGCCATGTTCCCATAGCACATCCTTTTAACTCCCAAAGCCTCAATTCTTGGGATTTGCTAGGAATTAATGATGAGTGTGCACACATCATTACATTCAAATCCTCAAAAAGGTAAATACTGCTTTCGTTTGCGACAAAGCAATCACGCTTCCGTACGAAATGCTGGACGCAGACCAGCTAGGCTCTTACGGAAAGATCTCAGCTTCCACTCAATTGTTTGAATTTGGGACAAAAACCAAAATGCTTTTCATGTTCCCATCTTTATGTTTCTGCCTGTGTTCAGAAATGGGAAATCTATATTTTTGTCTTTTGATGAATGTGACTCCGATGATGATGATCATTTTTTTATTTGGGAGGCGTGTGTGAGGGGGAGGCCCACAGAAGGGCCGGTTTCCATGAGGTACTTTTAGTCCACTGTGGGACAAGAGTGAGTGTTAAGGAGAGCATAAATAAATCCTCTCAGTTCTGAGAAGGTCGAATTCCGATCATGACCGGAAGCAGAGCCAGAAAGTGGAAAGATCTGCCATTAATTGGACGTAATACAAATCCCTTCACATTTCAGAGTCTGGGAGTGATCACAGGGTCAGTCTACGTTCCTCAGGACAGCGCCCCCTTGAGTTCCAAAGTGGGGCAACCCGGGAGCAAAATGGCGGTCATCAGCCTCACCACCACCACCCGCCCCCAACGTGGTCCATTTGAGACCTTTCAGCTGTTACCGAACAGCAAAGCCACTTCATCCTTGTGGCTTGGGCCCCCCCAGTCAGCTACCTGCCTAGCCTGTGACCCAAGGGGTTGTTGAAAGCTGTGATCAGGCAAAAAGTACCCTGCTCTGTAAAAAGAGGTTGCAGAAAGGGAAGTAGAGTCTTCAGACTGTTCAGAACCCTTTATCTGGTTGCTTTGTCCATTATTGCTCCCCTCTCTCCACAAGTTCAGTTGATCCTCATTAGTTGTAGATTCCATGTTTGCAAATTCGCCTACTTGCTAATGTTTCTTTGTGGCCCCCAAATAAATACTTATGGACTTCTGACAGTCACGGATACATGCAAAGTGGTAAAAAACTGATATACACATTCCCAGCTGAGGTCGAAGAAGGCAGCCCTCTGCCTCCATGTACTAGCTCTCATGCTGTAAGGAAGTGTCCTTTACACTGTCTGGCACCACTTTTTTTTTTTATTTTTTTTTTATTTTGTGCTTTTTGTTGGTTTCCCTGACCTCCAAGCAACATGTTAAAGAACTGTCTAGTGTTCCTAAGTGTAAAAAGGCTATGATGTGCCTTAAGAAGAAATGTGTGTATTAAATGAGCCTTGTTTAGGCATGAGTAATAGTGCCATTGGCCATGAATTCAATGTGAATGAATCAACAATGTATATCAAATGCATTGTCTGTAAACAGAAACACACATAAAAATATTTTATTATTTGATGAAAACGTTGAGACCAGAGGCTCACAGGAACAGAACCTTATTTTCCCCTAGGAGCAATGGTTGAGTATTTGCTAGTTCAGTATTCACTAATTCAGCGTTCACAGAGTTTAGAGCGTAATAGAATAGACCATGTGTTTTTTATACTGTGTGTCTTACCATAGACAAGTTCTGTTCATGTGTCACATGAATCTCTGAGTTTCTAGGGCATTCTTTTTGAGAAGAGCCAGAATGAGTGGTGACCTAGCCTCTGCTTGGATAATTCTTCTGATGGGGGGTGCTCATTATTATATTATAGGTCTGATTTTAGCACTGATGACTGGAAAATGCTCTCATATAGAACCAAAAATTCTCCTTGATGCTGATCCTCTTACTTTCTGCTTTCTGGGGCCTTACAGATTAACTTGGTTTTGTTTTCTAAAACATTATATCCTACAAATATTCAAGATGGTGGTCTTATTTCTTCTTCCTTCTGTCTCTTGTGTCTTTCAACTTTGTCTTCTTCCTGCTCCTTCCCATCCTGCTCCTTCTTCTCCACTCCTAGACTCTGGCTTTTTATCTCTTCTCCTTCTTCTGGGCCCACCACCTCTCTGCTCTTTCACCTACTCCATGTATGACACGAATGTGTTCATTGCCCACCATTGGAAGATTCAGAGTCCAATCATTTTAACATCTTGGTTGCATCCAAATACACCTTACATTCCCTGAGTCTCGCTCAAACGTGTCCCTGGATTCCATTTGCTAATTCATGTGAAGTTGATCCCATTTAAACCAAACTCTTTTAAATACACCTGCTTTGGAAATGGGCCACCCATACCCTCAGGGCAGAAGAATGACTATGATAACTGTGGAAATTATCTGTGCTCATAAGGGATCAGCTGTGGCATTTTTACGCTCTGGTTGCATGTCTAAGATTATTGAGGCTGGGTTCCCATTAATGAGGTACTATTTATAATTTTCCTTGAAAGCAACTGCTCACTTAAAAAATAGCTCTAAAATTGTTATTTAAGTTCCAGTATAGTTAACATACAGTGTAATATTAGTTTCGGGTATCCAACATAGCGATTTGACACAGCAGGTGCGCTCCTTAATCCCCATCACCTGTTTCACCCCTCCCCCACCCGCCTCCCGTCTGGTACCCATCAGTGTGTTCTCTGTAGTTAAGAGTCGGCTTCTTGGTTTGAAAAAAAAAAAAAAAGACACAATGATTCGATATTTGTATATAAAGCAAAATGATCACCATAGTAAATCTAGTTAACAAAAAATAGCTCTAAAAAAAGAATTTTGTTATGGATTGAGGTATGTAAAGAAGACTGCCTTGTGTTGTTCAAGAAAGGAAGGGATTATTTTGAATGGGGGTGTGTGCGTGTGTATGTGTCACTGAAGGGATTACTGAGCTGAGGGTAGGGAGAAGGATTAGAAGGTGTGACATATAACAGCAGATTGAAAGAATACTAAATGTGTGTTACGGGCTCTCCCTTACGCCACACGATATTTTAATGCATCTTCCACTGAATAATTCAAGACTGGAATTCAACCGATAACTTACCTAGGAAGGTTTATGAATGGGATAAAATAGAATTAGAAGCCTTGATCCCACCAGGGACTATGTATTCTCATTCATAATCATCAGAATTGTTCTTTCTGTTTAAAATAAGAAGGAGAACAAGAAGGAAGACTTCAATACGGGAAAAAAAACCCACTTACCGAGACTTTGAAAGAAATACAGCAAAATCAAATAATTCGATTCCTCCTCAAAACTAGCACACTCTTAGATTTTTGGTTCAGGAGTTTGTCCTTCTTCTATCTTTCTAGATACTAGGACTCACATGTCAGGGAGTCAGTCCTCAAATGCACGGTCATGAGTATTTCACAGCCGGGGACCTCGAAACTGCACTGAATACGTAATTTCTGACACCATAGCTGCCTGAGGGCTGTCCTGCATTCACACTAAATGACAGGAAGCCAACTTCTCAGCATCACAGGTACAATCCGTTTATCCCTTACTCCGTGGGACAACTCCCTTGTCAACCACACTGTGCCTGGAAAGAATATTCTCTGCCCGCAGAAGCAGAAATGACGTGGGAATGAAAATCAACTGTTCCGGTCAATCAAACGATAAGAAAGAGTGTTCTAGGGGTGCCTGGGGTGGCTCAGTCTGTTAAGTGTCCGACTCTTGGTTTTGGCTCAGTTCATGTTCTCAGGGTCCTGGGACAGAGCCCCACATTGGGCCCCACGCTCAGTGTGGAGTCTGCTTGAGGTTCTCCCTCTCCCTCTGCCTCTTCACCCCCGCTCACACACACTCGCTCTCTCTCTCTAAAAATAAATAAATATATCTTAAAAAAAAAAAAGAGTGTTCTAAACCTACCGGTGAAAGATAGGAATTCATAGTGCACCTAATTGAAACTCCCTCACTTCTCTCCTACCGGATTTCAAGCTCTTGCTTTCATTTCTTTCATTTCTTTTTTTTCGCCACTCATTTCTTAATTCCTTGGTTGATTGATCAGTTTGTCCACTCAATTGTCAGAAACCTTTATTGGCACTGCATCGTTATGAGTCCTCTTAAAAATTCTAGGTGCACCTATGTCTGTGGGTGCGGGTTTCTGACAGTTTAATTGTTGTGATCTTTTTTTTTTTTTTTTTTTTTTTTGGTTCGGAGCAGAGAGTAGGCAGTTTGCACCGAGGAAAGCAGGAAAGTTTCATTTTTTAATTATATTTATCCAACGGTCGCAAATCAGAGAAAAATTTTTATTGCTATAGCTCAAGGTAATGTGTTGTAAAAGATTTTACACTGGCTTATTTCAGATCAAAACATTTGCTTACTCCGGTCCAGTGCATAATATGACAATAACTTTGTTGTCTAGAACACTTGTCTATGATGAGAATTTATTAACAGTTGTAAGATTTTATTGGTATTACATTCCAACAGGGTAATGTGATCTACGACCCATATTTCTCTCTTATGTATATAATTGCTTATATTTATGGGCTGAGCTAATGAGTGGCTCACCAATCCAAGGGGTCAGCCCTCTCTTGATGGCCTTTGGGTTAATTCACAAACATTTGTTTCCCAGCCCCGGGTGCCATATGATTGTACGCTTGATGCCAGCAACTGGCCATTTGTCTCTTTCTCTCTTGGTGTTCTTCGCGGAGCCTACCATATGCCTCCACCATGCAACGTCTAGAAACTTCAGGAGTCAATTTCAATGAACAGCCTGCCTGGCCCCAGTCTAGGTTCATCCTTTCCCTCTATTTTCTTTCTCTCTTGATTGCTCATCTCTCTTCCCTCCCCCCCCTCCCTATTCTTTCTCTTATCTCTTTCCGTTCTTTATACATAAATGGTTGCTATGGAATTACCCCCTCATACATTGTTTTATTGCCTTTTAAGAATGAGCTTGGTTGCCCTCAAAATGTACCAAAGGAGGCATCTCGAATGCTCTTTCCTTTGACATTTACGAGATTTGCTTGTATCGGTTCCCTGATGAATAGATGAGTGTTGAACCCCTAGGAACCCTCTTCCCAGGGAACACTAAGCACACACTCTACAGGCGATCCAGGTGCTGAATTCCTGTAATAAGTTGCCTGAAAGCCCAGCAGATGTTAAGGTATCTTTCTTTGGGATTCTACTAATTGTGAAGAAAAATTAGTCGGTTGACAGGTGTGCGGTGTCTGAGCCAGGCAAACTTAATATCAGGGGTGACACATCGGGATGTCATTTCTCATGGAGATAGGAACACGGATGTGCGTGTTTTCACTTTCAGATTCAAAGGAACTCAACTGTGGGTTTTTCTAAAGACTGAAAGTGTTCTGAAATGGGACATTTGCAACCTAATGTTTTGTGGAAATAGGAAGAAGAAAAATCCGGAGGGAAGCCATGAGGGGGGGGTGGGATAGAATAGAGGTCTGTCCTAAAAATGCGTGAAGTAAATCTAAGCCTGGCAAGGTCATGCTTTCGCGGGTCCAGGGCACTGAGCGGCCAAATGATGAGGATTCCGAGACCATCACTGGGATCGGGATGGGACAGAAGTTCAGAGTTTCCCAAAGTCAGACCAGGCAGGCATCTGGAGATTTGGTTTGGAATCAGACAGGAGAGAAGTGGTCAGGTAAAGTTAGCATGGATTAACCAAGAAAATGTTGGGCAATTTTCCTTTACTGGCTCCAGCTCTAGACCAATGGAAAAAGGAAAGAACACACAAGTAGATGTGGGTTCTTTTTAATTGCCTCATTTGGGGTTTAATCATGGGTTCGTTAAACTTCACTATATTTTAAAAAATAAATGAATCGACATATAAATAAATATTATTGAAATCAGAAGAGGACAACTCTAGGGCCGCCTGTGTTGCTCAGTTGGTTAAGCATCTGACTCTTGGTTTCAGTTCAGGTCATGATCTCAGGATCATGAGATCGAGCCCCACGTCGGTCTCCACGCACAGTGGGGAGTCTGCTGGAGATTCTGTTCCCCTGTCCTTTTGCTCCTCCCCCTGCTCGTGCTCTCTGTCTCTCCGTATAATAAATACATAAACTCTTAAAAAAAAATAAGAAGAGGACTGTTCTATACTCACTATTGATAGTGTGTCATTAACAAGAGATTATAATTAACTCAATTTTGTGACCAATGGCCCTAAAATAAATTATTAAAAATTATATGTAGGTCCAGTGGGTTAAATGTTCAGACGTAGGATCAGGGATCTTTGCCACTTGAAAACTGCTCGTGTGGTAAACATCTGGGCATTTTCGTTGACCTGAGCCCACAGTGGCAGAGGGGTCCACCTCCTTCCCTTTGAATTAGGGTGTGCTCAGTGGGAAAGCCAACCACATGAATCATTCCAGGAGGGTCCCATATTCCGGACGGATTTAGGCTGGGGTGTTTTACTTGCTGGAAGCAGCCATAATTCAAGGAATAAGGGAGAATGGTGGCTTGGAAATGCAGAAGAGCATAAGGGGTGACTGGGGCCTGGAGCAGAGGGAATCCACAGAAGTCCAGAAGCATCGTGCAATAAACATAGAAGGGGATGTTTCAGAATGGGGGCGTTACAAGGTGACAGTGCCCAGGAGCAGGAGTCAGGGGCTTCTGGCTGTGCCAAGGGGCAGGTAGGTAGGCTCATTGAAAAGCACAAAGCAGATAAAAAGAACCAGTGAAATTTCAAATTGCATCAGTAGCCGGAAGGAAGGGAGGTGATGGGCCCTTTGCATCTCACCCTTGTGAGAAACCATTTAGACTCTTGGGTTTAGCTTTGGGCACCAAGTTTAAACCAAGATAAGACCAGAAGTGGAGCTCCTGGGCTGGCACGAGCTAGGTCCAAGTGATGGAGACACTCTCTTAGTCGTGGCTTGTGAACTGGCCAGTCCTTGACATGAGACAACTCGGGAAATCCCAGAAAGACAGACTCCCAGGCCAATGTCACAGTTCAGGATTGTTTGGCCGTGGCCATTTTCAGAGGCTCAGGTTTGCAGGGTCCCAAGGGGCTGACAGAAGCAAGTGCAGGTAGATTCCCAAGGGACTAGGGCTCAGGAGAAGGACTCTGGTCCCTGGAACAAGATAGGGCTTAGGTCAGGAGCTAAGAAAGCTGGAATTTTGGACTGAGAACACAGACAGGGATGGGGAATTTGGAGGCTGGAAGTGAGCTAAGACGGGGACCCAAATGCAGGCCATGAGAATAAGGAGGACCCTGGGTCTTAGAATCGGGCTTGGGGTCACAGTGGGTCCACAGTCCTTGGAACCATGGGTGCAAAAGCTCTTCTGATTCCTTGTGTGGAGCTGAGTTTCCAAGTATAGTTCCAAGGACTTTAAGAAATATTAACAATGCGTGTGAGACCGAAGTGTGGACTTGATTCTTGCTGTACGGGTTTCAGTACGCTCTGTTCCTTTCAATCTTATCTCTGATCTTCTGCCTTTCTATTCCTTCCTGTTTACAAACTGGCTACTTCTTTTCCAAGCTGCTTTATTTTTTGGTATTACTTGGCCAGAGGAAGCCAATGACAACCAACACACACGTTTTGTCTTGCAGCTTCTTTCCCTAGAGCTACAAGATATTAACCCGGATTGTACATTGTAGCAAGTATCAGTTTCCACCACCTGTTTACTACCGTACGCATAATAGGGGTTACCATTCTTCCAGCCTGAAATAGTGGCTTCCTCTCTGCAGGCCTCCTGGATCTCAAGCTAATTCCATGTCTTGGAGGTTTGTGTGATAGCAGTACCCTGTTTGTTTATTGATTTTTATTTATTTGAGAGAGAGAGAGTGTGAGCGTGAACGAGGAGGGAAGGGACAAGGGGACAGACAAGCATGCTTCTCGCTGAGCAGGGAGCCCGATGCGGGACTCAGTCCCAGAACCATGGGATCATGACCTGAGCTGAAGGGAGACACTTAACCCACTGAGCCACCCAGGCGCCTAGCAGTATCCTGCTTTCAGGTATGAGTTTGTGCTCCGTCAGAAGAGATTATGTGAGGTCGAAGCAGCAAATAAATATGAAATTTCAGGGGAGATTGATTTTTTTACCCACAGCACAGGTTCACCCATGGTGGGCTGGGACTTTCGCTCTCTCCCCTCCCAACTCCAGGCCTCAGACTCAAGGAGGCTCCACCTCCGTGTCACCTTATTTTCCAAGTCAGTGAAAAAGGAAGCTGGTAAACTGTGTGCCAGCTCTTAGAGCTTCCGTCTAGAAATGACATGTGAAATTTCTGCTCACGTTTCTTTGACGAAAACAAGCTACCCGCCTAATTGACATTTCCAGAGGCAATCCTACCGTGTACCATGTCCTTGGGAGACAGAGGGCCAGAAATATTTCGTGAACAGGACGGAGGGGGGCTGAAATCTACCAGTTGTCCTTTTTACAGAGCTCTGTGTGTATTAACTAATTTAATTCTGCTAACCCTCTGAAGTCAGTATTTCACTTTTTTTTTAATGCATGAGGAGGCAGAGGTTAAGAAACTGGCTTAAGGTCACATTGTTGTTGAATGGTAGAATTATGCTTTGAACCCATGCTCTTCATCCTTATAATTCACTGCCTGGATTCGGTGTTGATTTGGGCCATATTTCCTGATTTGGGGCCTGGGTACTTAAAAGCTAGCTCCCTCTGTCTGCAAGGAAGAGGTAAACGACCCCAATCAGGGGCATCAGGGGGAGAGGCCTGGGGGCAGAGGGTTGGCTGAAGGAACAAGAGGAAGGCAAGTATTGTCTGGGCTCCTGGGATCCAATGGGGGCATTTCTGCTGTTTAGCCAAACGCTCCGTGCCTTTCAGCCTCGAGATGCTTCTGAAGCCTCGAGACTGAAGGCAGAGGCTGACCCTGCTGGAGGAGGTGAGGATGTCATTAATTTCAGAGGCTAGCTGCAGTGGTTCTCAGCCGACCAGGAGATGCCAGCAATTCCCCGTGCAGACGTCAGCGTGAGGGGGCCCCTTGATTCTGCAAGACCTCCGCTGCCCTGCTTTGCCTGTGGTAATTGAGCTGCCTGACCTCCCTGGGAGCCTCCCTCCTCCTCCTTCAAGAAAGGGAATTGATTTGTCAAACATATATCCACATTGCTGCAGCTGGTCAGATTCATTCTCTCTGCGAGCTGCACATCATACTTTCAAAGTCAAGCACTGAATCGTGCCACGGGCAATACCAAGGACTCCCTATTTCTTCTCTTCCTGACATCTCCGGAATGTCAAGATAGAAGCGAGCCATTTATTTATCTAGCAGAAGGTTGGCTATAAAGAGCATATACTTCAGATAAGTCTAGAACCTCTGTGAGCCACTCAGGATCCCCAAGATAAAGGGCCACCACCAAGTTCAGATCTTTGTTAAGGGCCACCACCAAGTTCAGATCAGATCCCTAGAGCTCCCAGAGTGTGGGCTGGGCAGTGTCGCTCCCTCCCCACCACCATTAATTAATATGTTGCTTCCTGTCCTACAATGAACAGCCCTTCAAATTCTACCTCATTGGGATCTAGGTGTCATAAATATGCCCACTTTTAAAAGATATATTTTTTAAGATTTTATTTATTTGAGACAGAGCCCAAGCAGGGGGAGCAGCAGGCGGAAGGAGAGGGAGAGGCAGGCTCCCCGCTGAGGAGGGAGCCCGATGTGGGGCTCAATCCCTAGACCCTGGGATCACGACCTGAGCCAAAGACAGATGCTTAACTAACTGAGCCATCCAGGTGCCCTAAAAAAATATTTTAATAAAGAAAAATAGATGGATAGAAATCTGCGCAGATCATAAGCAAATGCCTTGATGAATTTCCACCATCTCAGTAGACCTGTGTAATCAGCACCCAGCTCAAGAAACAGAAAATCCCCAGCATTCCAGAACCCCCCAAATATTCTTCATCAAATATAACCCCTAACCTGGCTTTAATAGAATTACCCTGGTTGTTTTCAGCCATAACAACCTTGGCCCGTGCCATCCATGTTGGTTTATTTTACCATGATGTATTCTTCACGTGACAGTTTAGAAGGAGGGTGTGGTTTCCCTTTGTGGCCCATGAAACTGTCACAGGAAACACACTTTTCCTTTATTGCCCATCAGAGGGGACCATGGTTGCAGCTTTGTTCAGGTCTGGGGGATGCATTAATTTGGGTCCTGCAAGATGGAAGTGGACATCCATGCAATTTATTGAAGGAAATAGCCATGAAGGATAATGGGAAGGGTGAGCAGAAACAGGCTGGGAGCTTTCCAACTATGGGGCCACTCTGGCTCCTGGGAAAGGATAGAGGGAAGGAAGGAGGATGTACTTGATCAGGAGAGGCCTCGGGCTGCAGGTTGATGGTCACCCCAGGACACCTGCCTCATGTCTTGGCTTTAGGAATATTGGCCGAGGAGAGTGTGTCCTCAGGGCAAATACAGAGGAGCTCACCTTACGGGTCCTGCCCCTCCCCCGCCCCATGCATTCTTGCAAAGCAGAATCTGAGTGGTGCAATTCCATGACCACCCAAGGTGGCTTCTTCTCTGGTGGATGTGTTGATCTCTTCGTTTGCGGAGCCGTCCTTCCCAAGCTGTGTCTCATGATCATGGCCATGGTCGGAGAGTGCATAGATAGTCAAACAGACCTGGGATGGAGTTGGGTCTAGTTCTTTGATTTCCCCGCAGTAGGATTACACTTCCTGAGCCACAGTGGACCCGTCTCTAAAATGGCGGAAATTGTTCTCCCCTCATGAGATCATTATGAGGGTGACGTGAGATTATTTTAAGGAATGTACAGTCTGTGATGTGTAGTAAGTGCTCCATAAAATTAGTTTCTTTCATTGCTTGTCTTGCAGGATTTTCTGTCCTCCTCACCAGGCTGCAGAGTGTACACCGTTCCTTAGGAATCACATTTTCTCATGGGCAGAGCATGTCGTGCAAAGTCGGGTCTTCATGCTTTGGCCCTTAGGTAGCAGGTTCACTACACCCAACTTAAACCCAGGACCCTGACAGGGGCACCCGATAGTCCCCTTCTCAGAAGACCATTCCTAAAGAATAAAATAGGGGCGCCTGGGTGGCTCACTTGGTTAAGCGTCCAACTCTTGATTTCAGCTCAGATCGTGATCTCAGGGTCCTGGGATCGAGCCCCATGTTGGGCTCTGAGCTCAGTGCAGAGTCTGCTTGAGGATTCTTTCTCTCCCTCTGCCCCTCCCCCCCCACTCATGCTCTCTCTCTCTCTCTCAAATCAATAAATAAAATCTTTTAAAAAAAGAATAAAATAAACCAGATTAAAGAAGAAACCAGTTAGATTTAAACCATTTGTCACAACATTACCAAAACAAACTTGTGACATAGAAACAGATCTGCTTTATTAACACGTTAGGTAACAAGTTCTAGCTGTGCAGCGAATCGGGAGCCTAATTTGAAGTCGTGATGAACATAATTGATATTTTGCGATATCTACACAAGCACGACGTGATATGAAAATAGCTGTGGTTTTGTGAGGGATAAAGTCTCAGGTAATGCACATTCTGTTACAGTTTGTCGTCCTCATCCGTAATTGACGGAAATGCTACATTTCAGTTAGCGGTAAGGGGAAATTAAAGATGTCATGTTTTCCTCCATCTGGATTTATGATTACAAACCCCAGGTAAAGACCCCCTGCCTGAGATGAATGAATGGCACCTTTCTGCTCACTTTGGGAGCACTTAATTCCCAGGAGTGCGGATGCCCCCAGGTGTCCCCATTCAAACCTTGCCCTCCTCCGGCAGGTGTTCCTGGGAGCACATTCGTATATAAAGGAGTCTGTGAGGTGACAGGCAGCCTGATGCCTCTTCCTGTGGATGTGGGGACATTCACTCATACCATATTTTCCCTACAAGTTGGTAGGAGCAAAGGAACTCTGTGCATGTCTGGGTAATTCTCGAATGCCCTGGAATTACTCTCCCATTTGTCTATATTTATTTATTTTTTAAAGATTTTAAAAAATCTATTTGAGAGAGAGAGAGAGAGAGAGAATGAGTGCAGGAGGGGTAGAGGGAGAGGAAGAGAGAATCCCCAGCGGGCTCCATGCCCTGCGCAGAGTCTGATGTGGGGCTCAATCTCATGACCCTGAGGTCATGAGCCGAGCCGAAATCAAGAGTCAGATGCTTAACCGACTGAGCCACTCAGGCGCCCCACTGTTTGTCTTTAGAATGGAGCATTCATATTTATTCAGTTTCTCCCTCCTTCTTCCCTCTCTTTTGTCAACAAAGGCAGCTGCATGCATCTCCTGCCATTCTAACTCAGCTGAAAATTCCAGATCAGGTTTGCTTTTGGAATCCACCCAGTGGGTCTAGTGTGAGTTCAAGGGCTTAGTCACCCCAGACAGAGCCCCCCAATTTGCCTGGAAGATATCTGAGAATCCTATCAATGGGAAAAGCTCTCATCCCAGTGAGAAATGCAGTAGTCCAGGCTGATCACACTTGACAAGCACCTGTTGAATTCTGTCAAAAGCAAGGTGCTGGGTGCATTTCATGTATTTATCACTGAATCTTAACAACTCTGTGAAGAACCACTTTTTCTCACGTTTTGAAGAACAACCCAGAGCCAGAGAATTTGATAACTCTTTTATTTTTTAAAGATTTTATTTTTAAGTAATCTCTACTTACTCAGGGCTCAAACCCACAACCTTGAGATCAAGAGTCGTGGGCTCCACTGACTGAGCCAGCCAGGTGCCCTCGATAACATTCTTTTTTGTTTTCTTTTGTTTTTTCCCCCGGTAACACTCTTCTTTCTTCCTTCTTCCTTCTTCCTTCTTCCTTCTTCCTTCTTCCTCCTCCCCCCCTCCCACTCCTCCCCCTCCTCCTTCTTTTTTTCGATAGATTTGTTTATTTGAGAGAGAGAGTGAGTGTGTGTCCTCAGTGAGATAAATGGCAACTGCTCGCCTGTTGGGGGAGGGGCGGAAAGAGAGGGAGAGAGAGAGAATCTCCAGCAGACTCCTCACTGAGCACAGAGCCTGAGGTGGGGTTCGATCCCAGGACCCTGAGATCATGACCTGAGACAAAATCAAGAGTTGGATGCTTAACCAATGGAGCCACCCAGGTGCACCCCCCCCCCAAAAAAAAACACTCTTAAAGGAATATACTCCAGGTCTGAATTTGAAAGGTAGCTCTACCTTTTTCCAAATCCTTGAAAAGGATATGCCAACCCTCCTTCACGAAATTTCCTTAATTAGGCTCGGGTTATGAAAAATGAAAGTAACAAAAGTGAGGTAAACTTATGATATTAAGCATGTCCATTTCATTGCCAGGCTGCCCATGGTCAAGTCCTCCATTTGCCATTTATGGGCTAAGTGACCTTGGAGATATTACTTATTCTCTGTGCCTCTGTTTCCCCACCTCTAAACAGATTAGTAATGATACCTTAAAGAGTTGTCAAGAATCATATAAATTGGGATGCCTGGGTGGCTCAGTCATTGAGCATCTGTCTTCGGCTCAGGTCATGATCCCAGGATCCTGGGATCGAGCCCCGCATCAGGCTCCCTGCTCAGCGGGGAGTCTGCTTCTCCCTCTGACCCTCCTCCCTCTCATGGCTCTCTCTCACTCACTCTCTCTCTCTCAAATAAATAAAATCTTAAAAAGAACATTTAAAAAAGAATTATTTGAATTAATATGGCTAGAGCATAGAGAACAATGTCTGGCACATTGAAGAGGCTCAATAAATGTTAGTTACTCTTATCTTTGTAAAACAAATCTGACTATAGCAGGCATGTGAATACAATCATCAATGACTCCCTCTCGATTGCTAAACTCACGATGCGCAGGGCAATCCACCGACTGGTCTCTGCTGACCATTTCAACTTGAAATCCCACTGCTCCATGACTTTTTGAAATTTGTGTTCCAGCGACCAAACTACCAGCAGACATGCCCATGGTTAAGCAGTGTGACTCCTTCCGGTCGCTGCTTATAATGCTCCCTATCGCTGTGGGCCTGTGCCTGCCTTCCTTCACATGGCCAACTTCCTGGGGTCCCTGAAGACTCAGCTCGGGGGTCTTCTCAAGCATGTCCTGAAAGCCAGTGCCCACCAGACTGATAGGGGATAGAAGGGATCACACTTATCAGCAGACCTATCCTATCATGGTGACACTGAGTACAGACCTACCCTCTTCGTCTGACATTGTCTGGTCGCTGACATGAGCAAGGCGTGGGGTCTATCTTCCTTCAAGTCAAGGATTCTCCAGGGTCAGAGACTGTCTCTGTCTTCCTGAGACACCATTATCTCCACCTATCTCATTTGGCCATAGAGGTGGGTTTCCCACTCTTTCT
This sequence comes from Potos flavus, assembly GCA_028534135.1. Classification (NCBI taxonomy): domain Eukaryota; kingdom Metazoa; phylum Chordata; class Mammalia; order Carnivora; family Procyonidae; genus Potos; species Potos flavus. The sequence goes on along the minus strand of CM052890.1, from coordinate 9,462,762 downwards.
GCTGGGGATGGTGGCAAGTATTTTCCACCAGCTGATTCATTGCTCCTCTTCCAGGGAAGAAGAGAAGGTGATCTGATTGCTGAAGCCCACTGTTTACTTTTCTCCACTGCGAGGAGCTTTGGGGATAAAGGTCATTGCCTGTGTGTGGGGCTGTGTCCCTGCTTCCAGAACTGCTTGAGGCAGATGGCATGGGTGCTTACACGCCCAGCCCGTCATCCTGCTGGAAGTCCGGGTAGGGCATGTGTTCACAGGCTGGCTGTCCTCTCACTATTCTGGTCTGTCTTCCTCTGATGGATAGATGACAAGGTCTGTAATCTACCTGTTATTCATCTGTGGGGGTTCGGCGTGCTTTGCCTTATGTCCTCCGTGTGCGTATCTATCTGTTGAAGGATAGTAGGGTGAGTCTTTGTCCCCTAACTGCCAATGCCACTCATCTATGTCCGGGGACCTGCCCCAGTGTTGGCCTCCTTGATGCTCGGCACGTGGCCGCTTACAGAGCCAGGCTGTCGGAAGTGAGGGGGCCACATGACCACACCCCCCAACGGGGGAAGGAAGCACTTGCCCTCAGGTCCATCCAGAGGTTACTTCCTGGCCCCACTGGCCAGGCTGCGGGTTCCTGAGCCCGTTGCAGGCGGCTCAGCCACCATCTTCCAAAAAACTAATTCTGCTCTACACGGTAGACACATGGCTCTTCTGCTCAAATGGTCTCACCACCGATGACCGGGATGGAATCTAACCCAAGGTATGCTTCGGGACTTGTAACCAAGATGTATGTATCAGAAAGAATACTTCTCCAAATGCTAAAACCATGATTCTCCTATGAATATAGAATGGATGCGTGTCAAAGATCTGTCCACTCATTAACGAGGGATCCCGGAAAATGGTAAAGCTGGCTCGAAGTGTGTTTTCAGTAACTGAGTATTTAGAGGCATTCCGAAAGGAATGTGGGCATAAGACTGCTGAGTCAGATACGGAAGTACTGACTGTGCTACAGGGCAATTAAAAACCACAGCCTTTGGGGTCATCTTTTCTAATGGATAGGAAGCTAGGAGTTACATATAGCTCTCCAGCCTCTGGGATCTCATGTATAATACATAGCGAATTCAACCAGAGGTAGATTCCCCGAAATAATGGGTTGCCTACTGAATAATGCCTCAGTATGATACTGAAAGGTCTTGCTCTGCTTTCTTTGCCTGACTTCCAAGTTTTGGATATTTTTTCTCAGCATCCTTTGAATATATCTATGTATATTTCATGTATATTTCATTTGAATATATACTTGAGAACCATGGCTCTCAACATTCAGTCTGCACCAGAATCACCTGGGGACATGCTGAAACACAGGTGGCCGGGCTCCAGCATCTGGGTTTTTTGATTTAGTAGGTCTGGGGTGGGACTTGAGAATTTTGCATTTCTTACAAGTCCCCAGGTGATACTGTCGCTGCCGCTAGTCTGGGGATGTCTTTGCGAACCTGGTGCGGTTCATTATCATTTGGCCTCCCTGAGATGTAGGGGAGCCTCCCTACCTTTGGCCTCTCCCTGTGAGAAGCTTCCCAAATGCTCCAAGAACACCTGGGGCCACACTAGACCTCAGATCTGCCCAGATCCCAAAGAACTGCTGGTGGGGAAGGATCCTGGTTCCACAAGCAAGCTCTGCTACATTTTCTGCTTTCTTGAACTCGTTCTTTTGAACACTCAGGTGAAAGCAATTGTCACCTCACTCTACACTTCTTATGTCCACTTAATCTCCCCTGTTTTGCTTCTGACACGTCCAAAATCAGACTCTGACATCAACTCCAGATGCAGCAGTCAGAGCCCAGAGAAACAGCTCCTGATGGGTACAGGTGCTTACAGCATTCAAGATCCTGGGCTCGGCTCTGGAACAGAGCGAGATAGAAAAGACGCTGCTGGGGCGCCTGGGTGGCTCGGCTGGGGGACATTTCCAGTGGGCAAGTGGCAATGTGAATTTGGAGCTTAGTGGATAGGTGGAGGAATCTGGAGGTCTGGCTTGGGGCTCTTGAGGAAAAGGGAATGGCTGAGATCTTGGTGATGGATGACCTTGATGTTGGGGGAGGGGGAGAGCAGAGGTCTCCCAGCTCCCAGGACAGGAGGATCATCTCTGTGTGGCCCGAGTAAGCAGCATGGAGGGAGGAAGGAAGGGATCAAGAAAGCAGAGGGCAAGAAGAGGAGTAGACGCATCTCCCTTAGGTCTCCCTTAGGACTGATCAAGCAGAATAGTCTTGTACCTCTTCTCTCCTACAGACCCACAGACGCTTTTTATTTAAAATTGTGCTAAAATACACCTAACACAAAATTTACCATCTTCGCCATTCTTAAATGTACACAGTTCAGTGGTGTTAAACTCATTCATCTTATTGGACAACCCTCAGCACCATCCATCCCCGGAACTCTTCATCTTGTAAAAATGAAACTTAGTCCCCATTAAACACCAATCCCCCATCCCCCGCTCTCCTTAGCCGATGGTAACCACTATTCTGCTTTCTGTCTCTATGAATTTTTGACAACTCTAGCTGTCTCGGATGAGTGGAATCACACACCCTTTGTCTTTTTTGTGGCTGGCTAATGTCACTTAACACGATGTCCTCAACGTTCATCCATGTTGCAGCAGATGTCAGGGTTTCTGTCCTTTCCGAGGCTGAATATTGACCATATTGTGTGGATAGATCCTATTTTGCTTATTTATTCAACCGTCAATGGGCATTTGGGTTGCTTCCATCTCTTGGCTCTTGTGAATAACGCCGTTTTGAATATGGTTATACAGACGTCTCTTTGAGAACCTGCTTCCAGTTCTTTTGGATATATACCCAGAAGTGGTATTTCTGGCTCATACAGTCATTCTTTTTTTTAAAAAAAAAAAACAAACTTTTTCTTTCTTTTTTTTTTTTTGAGAAGCCACCATACTGTTTTCCACTGGGGTGACACCAATTTACTTTCCCACCAACAGGGCACAAGAGTCCCAATTTCTCCATATCCTTACCAACCCTTGTTCTTTTCTTTTCTTTTCTTTTCTTTTCTTTTTAAAGAGTAGCTATCCTGGTGGGTGCGAGGTGATGCTTTTTTGGCTGAACATTAGTTTGTACCCTCATTTTGTGTGATCAAGCCTTGTGTGTCATGGTCCGGGTTGGCAAGAAGGCCACTGGAAATTTCCTGGAGCATCTCGGGGCTCCCAGACCCAAGGGGGCTAATGAATGTGTTTGAACCCAGTGGAAAGGAGAGGAAGGCAATGGTGAATATTCCTAGAATTCCTTAGAATATGAGATTTATGTCAGCATCTGCTCGATAACCCTGTATATGGATTTACTCTCAGAACTTTCCTTTTTTTCTTACTGAAGGTTACAAGGCAGGATGGAAAGGGAAAGAACCCACAATGGACAATTGGGCGTAAACGTACACACTGACTAGCTCAGCATATGGTACGTGGTTTCCTTCGCTGACAGCTCAGGAAAGCTTTTCATAGAGTAACACGATGCTTGAGAACTCAGGCTCTGTGTGTTATCTATCCGCTTAACTTTTGTTCTGCATTTATAGTGTTTCTAAAAATACATTTCCCAAATTATCCACCTGCACTGTCAGTAAAAGGCTATAAGATCAGCTCAGAGTCGAGGCGTGGGGAGCCTCGCACCCATCCCAGACATCATTTCTGATGGGGGATAATGGCTCGCTTCTCTCGAGTAGTGTGGAGAAGTAGGAATGGTTCAATAACACTTTGCAGCTCTTTTAAGAAGTCCTTAAAATAAAAGGCCAGGGATGGCAAGTGAGAAAAAAGAAAACCCTCACCCTAATGGTTAACTATAGAAACCAGGGTGACCCTGATCCAGAAATGCAATTGACAAGCTCCTACATTCATTCATTCCCTCTCTCATTCATCTGGAAGGCCAGTATAACCAGTGTTCTGCTTTGTCAGATTTCCAGCTCCGACATAGGCTGGGCTTGCCCACCGGAGATGTCCCAGCGAGATGGTCTTGGAAGCACTGAGCTAGCTGCTAATTTTCTGATGCTCTGCTCTAATACAAGTGGGATCCCAGCAATCTATACATTTGGCCTCTCTTCCTCTGGATGCCTGCAGAGATGCCTGCAACGTAACGCTGGGCTTTTGGCTTTCACTGGGGGGAACGAAATCAGAATGGGCCAGAACATCGCTGCACTTTTTTGGGGGTCAAGCCATGTTCCTCTCCGTTCGGGACACTGTTCTTGCTTGATTATGTTATTTCAACAGGGTCCTCCCTGGTCACTAAGCCTTACCTCTTGCCCCTCCTCGCCTGCCCACTCTCCACGGCGGGCAATCCTTCTAATCATTCTAGAACGCATATTTCATCACATCGTGCTCATGATGACGAGGCTTCAGCAGCACTTCTTGGTTACAGGATGAATTCCAGGCTCTGCGGCACATCCCTCCAGGCCCTCCACGGCCTGCTTCTGGTCCACTATTGTCCTCTCCCTCTCTGGGCTCCAGTAAGACCACTGCATGGCCTTGACTCCCCACCTGGCCTTCCTTTTCTCCCACCACTGTCTCCAGCCTGCTCTTCCCTCTGCTTCCCTCCTGCTTGGCCTGACTCCTCCTCTGCTTTTAGGCTGGACTCCCCATAGAGATAATCCCTACTCCCTCTTCGTCCTCCCTCCCCACCCACCTGTCTGGATTACAGGCCATTCCTGGGCGTCCCTGTAAACCCCACCCATCTCTCTACTTTGCTCCGACCACCTGTGCCCTTCCCTCCAGGTGGAGAGTATCAGGCAGGCTGGTTAATTCTGCACCCTTGTGTCCCCAGGGTCTTGAACAGGCCTGGCATTTATTTGACTTGCAATACAATGTTGGAGGAATTGAGCCTCCACCCCTCTTCTGTGATGCACATATGTGCCTCCTTATCCCATTGCTAGAGTCACCCAGAGATGAAAGTGTTGTTTGTCCCTGCTTGGCAGTCAGAGAGGCTGGCACTCACAATCAAAGCCACACTGATTACCACCATCCCAGGAGCTCGTCAACAGGAACCTGAGGAATGGAAGGCTTGGGGATGGGCCTTGGTTGCCAGCATCCTCATTTCCCTATGGAGTATTACCTTTCACTATTTAGTGAAAGAGTGAAAATTTAAATTTCACTATTTACCTTTCACTATTTAGTGAGAGTGAAAATTTAAATTTCACTATTTACCTTTCACTATTTAGTGTGGTCTATTTAGGTTTCTCTGGGGGCTCCTTCCTCCACATTCCATTCACATTCAATGCCCCTCATCCCTGGTGGAGACAGGGTAGGCACCTGATCTAAGCTCAGATAATTGGAAAACCTATCACAGGAATTTGAATCTTGGAAATGAGGAAGGGGAGAAGAATTGATCTGAGATTATTCAGTTGAGCTGGCCCTTGACCTGATGGGGAGGAGAAGAGTGTACCGGTTGGAGTTTGCCTGTCTATAACAGAAACCCCCTAAATAACTTGTGGGCTTACATGAGATAAAAGCATATTTACTTCTCATATAAAAGAAGTCCCAGAGTAAGCAGCTCATGAATGATAAAGCCATGATAAGGAGATGTCAGAGATCCAGACTCCTTCCACTCCATGTCCGTGGGCTGTGAGTCTGCTCTCATAACCCAAGATGGCTGCTAGAGCACCAGTCCTCACATAAGGGTTCCAGGCAACAAGAAAGAGGAAGTAGAAGCAAAGAGGGAATGCCTCCTCTTTTAAAAAAATATTTCCTGGAAATTTCACACCACTTTTATTTATATCTTACTAGCCCAAACTTAATCATATCTGCATGTAAACTGCAAGGGAGGTTGTGGAATGTACTCTTTCAAGTGTGTGACAACATTGCCAGCGGGAAATCATGAGTGTGTTGCTGAAGAAAATAGTGGTATCCATTGGGGATTCACCAGTAGCCTCTGTGCACCATTTGCTGCTGTTACTGTTTTTAGAGGGATCAGGAGTGGGACGATGGTTTCAAGACATGTTGCAAGTATCGCGGCTTATGTCCTGGGCGGATGACTGAGCGGGGGCGCTGACAGCAGGAGCAGCGTGAATATACCAGGCTTGTACTGGGCCTTGGCGTGTGCACGCTATTCACCTTAAACCTCACTGACAGCCCGATTATCATCTCCATTATCCAGATGATGGAGCTTATCCGTGATCGCAGGGCGCTGGAGCTGGGTTCAGATCCAGGCCTGGCTCAAAAGCTCACGCCCCTTTCCCTTCTGTGCCTTTGCACCCTGCTGTGACCCCAGAGCCAAATCTCTGGAGTCAGTGCAATGCTCAGAAGGGCAGCTTGCATGGAAACCAGCAGACCAGGGCCTTATAAGGGGAGGAGGCCCCTGGAGGGGTCCCTAGTCCTGATGGGGGGAGGGCAGGAGGCAGGCAATTGCATGATCACTTTCTCATGAGCTATGTGACATGCTGACTTCATCTCGGGGATTATAATGAACTAGGAGGCTTGTCTCTGAAACCCATTTTTGGACCATTTGCTTCGCCTCTCAAAATGATGACTGCTCTCCCACAGACTTGTCCTTGTGGCTGGTTTGGAAAGCTCAGGACTTGATGCGGAATGGGCAATGGTTTAGGTATTTAACATTATCAGGAATGCAGTACTTTCCTTCGGACAGGAGTGAAGTTACTCCAAAGAGAAACTGTGCATGAAAAGGCCTGTGAAAATAAATCAACATGTGTACATAGGCATGCTCCCCGCTGAGGACAAGTTACTAGTTCAGAGGGACACTGGGTGAGATGAGTGTGTGCGTGTGTGTGTGTGTGTGTGTGTGTGTAGAGGGGGATGTCGGACAGAATAAAACAGAAATCTTGTGGGTAGAACTTACCGAGTTAATGCAGTTGGAAATGTACTGACTCAAGCTGGTTGGAATTGATAGTAATAATTAAAGGGACCCAGCAGCTAAAAGCAAGGTCATGGCTGAGATTTGCCAAGCCAGGCAGAAATGCACTGAAAATCCATATGACAAGAAAGGCACGTGATAGGGATGAAATGATTCTGATATTGGCAGGTTTCCATTTCTCAGCCCGAGTTACCCAGCTGAGACGTGTGGGCGCCACACAGTGACAGCTGACAAAATAAATGTATTGATGGAATGATCGGCCAGGTCCCTGCTGAGTGACAGAGGGATGCCAGCGAGATTAGAGGTCTATGGCCCATTATTTGAATTGGTCATCATCCAAGCTAGCCATCATTTTCACCCATTGAACCACGCTTTCTTCTACTGCAGCTTTTTAAGAGTTCTTTGAGAACTGAACACAAATCTTCTAGTCCATTAATTTTTACAGTGCGGAGGAAATATCAGAAAACACACTTTGAGAATAGCATCCTGTGATACATAGTCGTTCGCAAGGGGTGAGATTCAGAGGACTGAGCAGGAAGGGATGTCCTAGTGGAATTGAAAGGGGGAACCAAGGGGCGCCCGGACGGTTCAGTGGGTTGAGCATCCGACTCTTGGTTTCGGCTCAGGTCATGATCTCAGGGTCATGAGATCGAGCTCTGCGTTGGGTTCCTTGCTCAGTGCGAAGTCTGCTTTAGACTCTCTCTCCCTCTCTCTCTGTCCCTCCCTCCTGTGCGCTCTCTCTCAACTCAATCAATCAACCTTTAAAAAAAATAAATAATGGGGGGACCGAAGTAGGGAAAGCAGAAAACCAGGCACCCAGGAAACAAGATTGCTGTAGCCCCCTTTTTGGCGAGCACGAGCAGACTGCCATTGACTTTGCCGATCTCAGAGTGAGCAGACATGATCTGTATGGTCATGAGTGGGATGCGAAGGCTGTAGCCTAGACACTGAAGGGCTGGGACAGAAGAGAGAGCAGATTGCCCTCGAGGGAAGCCTACAGGGTCTTCTTAAAGCGGTAGAGCTCCGGGCACCCGGTGGGGCCGGAGACCCAGGACAGCCCTGAGGCTGGGTGCAGAAGGAAATTCATGGCCACATTCTGCCAGCGTGCCTACAAAGTCCTCTGCCTCTGTAGGCATTTAATTCATTCGGTGCTCAGTTATCAGAAACACTATATAACGTGTGTCACAATTCTTTGCAAAACTTTGGAGTAAGAGCAATTTTTCAATAATTCAGATACTCTCAGTAGTACTGATAACAATTGATGCTTCCTGGTGAGAGTTCAGGAAGGTAATTATATGGAGTAGTTTAAACACATCATGTGGAGTTGGTGCTATAAAAATAGAGCCATCTCTTCATGATACCTGGCATCATTCATTCATTCATTCATTCATCAAATAGCCATTGAATAAAATTCTCCGCAGTATGGACATGTGGCCCATTCATTGGAGCTGCGTTGAAGTTGAAATCTAAGCCTGTTCTAGATTTACGAAGCATATGTGAGCAGGAGATTATTTACAAAAGGATTTTGCCATATGATTTCTCCACGTTGGGAGCTTCCCTTGGTGAAGTTAGCTGTCCTGGGTGCCTGCATGATACTTTACAGTTTATGAATGACTTTCCAGAATATTCGCTTGTGTTCTATGACTGCCCGGCTAGGAGGAAAGGCAAAAGTCATGACTTGCATTTCATAGATGGGAGAGGGAGCCCCTTGAAATCTTAAATGATGTGCCCTGCCTTACAAATGGCATAAAATCAAACTTGCAGTCCAGCGTTTGCTCTATTCTATCTGGTTAGATAGTCTAGGTCTAACTTAACTAGGTTAATCTAGTCGGTTAGATAAGGCTGCATCAATTTGGCACTTTACAGTTTACATTTTCATGTACTTTACCTCGATTATTGGCATGGCAAAATTAGGATACGGGTCCACTATGACCATCATCATCATCATCACCATTACCACTGATAGCATCATCCTGAAGAATTATCCCCGTCTTATAACTGGGGAGATATTTGAGGCTCTTGGAGGGAAGGATCTTCTTCTAAATGGAACCAGTAGAAAGCAACACACAATGGTTGGAATTAGCTGCAGACGCAATCTGTTCCAAGAGCCTTTGCAAGTGTGTTGCTAAGGAGATTTGGGGAGCACCAGAGAATCCCATCACACTGGCATGCCGGTCAGTCTCATCGGGATGGCCAGAGCGTGCCCAGGATGAGTGTACAAAGGAAAGCTAGCCTTCATCTGACCCATCATTCCTTGTTTGGTGAAGCAAAGACTCTAATAATAGACAGTATTTGCATCCAGCCTAGAAAAGAAAATCAGTGAGCAAGAACTCATCAGAACTGCTCTGTCCAGCAGCAAAAATTCTGTTAGCTGGCTGGACAAGTTTCTTCTTACCGGGATGTCAGAAAACCCAGACTGCCAAACTGGGTGACTTCAGCTTTAAGATTATCGTGGTTTCTGATCAGTTCTAGGCACCCTACGTGACCCCAGGTGGAAGGATGGCTTCTCTTAGACCTGTGCTCTAGGAGACAGAATGGGATGACTCTTGACGGGCAGGAAGACTTGTGTGATGTCCCTCGAAAGAATAGGGGACCCCTGGCTTATCCGCTGACCCTATGAATTTGGTCCAGCGGTTGTTAGGACTTCCAGAAAGCCTAATAAAATAGAGCTTTTTGTCCTCAAACTGAGACAGGCTCTAAACTCTGCTGGCCCTGCCATGTGCTGTCACAGGGATGGATGGGGGTCTGCACTGTCAGCAGGTCCCACTTGGATGTCTTTACTGGGTAGTGGTTAAGGGCATGGGCTTTGGAATAAAGACATCCGTGTCTGAATCTCCATCTTGCTGCTTAGTATCAGTAGGATCATTCACCATTTATGATTGCCTCATCTGAGAAATGGAAACGAGAATACTACTACCTGTAGGGGTCTAGTGAAGATGATGTGAGTTAATCCTCTCAAGGAATGACCAGAGCGAATGAAAAATGCAGTTCGCGGAAAGATACGTGTGAAAGGGTTGGGAGCCCCTTGGTAGTGTTACCCAGTGTGTTATATGGGAGAGTAGGCAGGGAGTTCATCTGGCCGTCAATGGCCACAGGGCCAGCGAACGGAGAGTTTCTTCGAGGACCAAGCAGGTTACAAGTGTCCAAATGATTCCACGTGAAGGGAGACTATTGGTAGATGCTTGCAAGTCTGGGTTTGTTGGAGAGGCTGCTCGTGGACAGCAAGGGACCTTGGGCTTGGCTGGAGCATGAGCCCGCAACCAGGGTCCAAGTGCCAAGCATGGTCTAGCCCTGTGCCTGGCCCCACAGACCCCACCCTCTGAGATGTTCCTGGGGCAAGAAGGCGGAGCTAGTGCCCTTGGCGAGGCTTCTGCAAGATCTCGCGTGAGAACAGCTCCAAGAGTTGATCAAAACAAGATAGAAAGTAAAGGGAGGGGGTTTCACATGGGCTCAGAGGACATTCATTGATTTGGGAGGCTGAGACCAAGGTGGGAGTGAGCTGCTTCTGAGACCAGGTTCCAGAGAAATGGGAGGGAGGATACCAAGGAAGGCTGAAGGCAGGTGTTAGAGACTGAATGTGTGTATCCCACCAAAGGGATGCGTTGAGACCTAACCCCCAGTGTGATGGCATTTGGGGCGGGGCCTTTGGGAGGTGATTAGGTTATGAGAGTAGAGCCCCCATGAATATAAAAGAGGCTCCAGAGAGCTCCCTTGTCCCCTCCCCCATACCATGTAAAGACATGGCGAGAAGACCACCATTTATAGACCAGACACTGCATTTACTGGGAGCCTTCATTTTGGACTTCCCAGCTTCCAGAACTGTGAGGAATACATTTCTGTTGTTTCTTTTTTTTTTTTTTTTAATTTTATTTTATATTTTCAGTGTTTAAAGATTCATTGTTCATGCACCACACCCAATGCTCCATGCAATATGTGTCCTCCTCAAAACCCACCACCAGGCTCACCCAACCCCCCACCTGCCTCCCCTCCAAACCCTCAGTTTGTTTTTCACAGTCCAGAGTCTCTCATGGTTCATCTCCCCCTCCGATTTCCCCCAATTCACCCTTCCTTTCCTTCTCCCAATGTCCTCCATGTTTTTCCTTATGCTCCACACGTAAGTGAGACCATATGATAATTGACTCACTGTTTGACTTATTTCACTCAGCATAATCTCTTCCAGTCCCGTCCATGTTGATACAAAAGTTGGGTATTCATCTTTTCTGATGGAGGCGTAATATTCCATTGTATATATGGACCATGTCTTCTTTATCCATTCATCTGTTGAAGGGCATCTTGGCTCTTTCTATTGTTTTTAAGCCCCCCACTCTGTGGTCCTTCGTCACAGCAGCCCAAACTGACTGAGACACCAAGGGAAGTCCTCAAATCATCAACAGTTGCCAGGAGAGGACCTGTGGGAGTCAGGCAGAGCTTGGTGGGACCCCCAACCTGTCTCCCCCCACTTTGATTCCTGTTTCCTTCCCAGAGAGATATTGCGGTCCCCCAAATATTTTTAAAGATATCGACCACCTTCTTGGAGGAGGCATGTCAAGAGGAAGGCTAGCTCTGATGTCCGTGAGGGTGTGTGCGGGTTTCCAACCTCCCCACTGCCCTACCTGCAGCTCCGTTCCTGACCCTTCATAGCCCAGGCACCTCCAGTTAAAGTCCAGAGCCCGGAACTCTTCCCACCTCTGTGGCAGGTGTGAAAGGGGGCTCAGGTCACTCTCACAGCGCTGCTCACCGTCTGGGTGGAGTCGGAGGAGAGAGAGGGGAGGCGGGGTGTATGTGTGCGCTGATAGAAATTACTGTGGGAAGAAGGTGGTGAGCCCAGGAGCAGAAGGATGGAAAATTAGAAAGTAACAAACTAAATGTGGCGTCAATATGCAAAAATGGGAGTGTGCCTGGCGGAGGAAATTACAGGTCTAACGGCTTAATATTCATCACATATAGGAGAATGCAAGCTTCCTATTGTACGCAGGAGTGTAATTAAATCAAGGAGTTGGGCTAAATTTGGCTGCAGGAGAGGCTCGGGAATTAGCGGCCAGTCCCACAGTGCCTTCCATCCAAGCAGAGCGCCTGGAGCCGGGGCAGACACCATCTCACGGTCACGGGCATGGGGGCTAGCCACCCACTGAGCAGAGATTTTCCTTTGCTCCTCTTTCTGCTCTCTTCTTCATCTGATACACAAGCCCAGTTGTCCCCAGGCTATTTGAGGACAGAGATACATGAAAAGCACAGATTCAGGCTTCCAGAAAAAAAAAAAAAGTGCCTGTTTTTGTCACCGGAAATGGAGAAATCCCATGAATGAGGCATGAGCTGGATTTTGGCTCATCACCACCCATCTCTATTTGTGCAGTGACGTGAGCCTGTAGGAAGTCACGTTGCAAAGATCCTGGAACCGAGTCTCAGCTGGCGTATTGCAGAAGGAGAAGTCAGCAATTTCCAGGTTAGAGGCTTGGGCTTCCTTGCTTTATGGGCACCAGTGACCCTGGACCCTGGGCAAATTGTGTCTCTGTCCAAGGGCGTGAAAGAACTGGGAAGGCTTGGTTAACACGGTTCCACTGGGGGCAGCATCGCCGGCTACATTTCCCCTGCCTCTAAGCACTGAGGTCTGGAGATGCCTGACCCCAATCCTACCTTTAGAGAGCGACTACACTGCTCAGTGCAACAGCCAATAACTTGCATTATTAAGTCCCAGATTTCCATTCTATCTCCAGTTACCCACCGGGGTCACTCACCAGCCCCCTGTTCTGCAAGTCCCCATCAGGAGCTTACTCCGCGCTGGGTTCTGGTGGAGGGTCTGGAGATTTAGAATTCAAGAGACACAGTCTCTGCCCCTCAGGCCATGGGAGACACGGGGAACCGCTAAGTACTGTCAGGTGTCCCAGGAAGGAGTTGTGCTGTCGCGGGCATCCCCAAGTGGGAGGATTTCTATCCCTTATAGTTGTGCCTGGTATACAGCAGGTACTCAATAAATGCTTGCTTACCGAAGGAAGGCATTACTGAGCACCATGAAATAAAATAAAGCCAGAGAAAGATGCTCCGTCTTCATTTAAACCCCGGTTCAAGGTTTGTTTCGAGAATTAGATCTTTATTGTGGTGGTATTGGGGAAACGTGGCTTCCCTCCAAGATACTTGGCACGCTGCTGGCTTCCTGCTTATCACTGGGTCAGACGTTCAGCCCTTGGACGCCCACCCACCACAGTGAGGGACCCATGGCCAGCATCCAGCCCGGCTGGCCGATGCCGGGGCCATACTGGCTGTCTGGTGTTTTGGTTATGACCCCGACGAATCACTCCAGGAAGGGACCCTTCAGCTTATCGGCTCTGCCTCCCTTCTAATGGACCCGATCTCTCTGGATCTTGGATTTTGTAGGCTCAGCCACTGGCTAAACGTGGTCACATTATTGCAACCCTTCCTTCCACACCTTACTCTTCTCGTCTGCCGAATCAAGATGCCATTTTCGCCAACCTCCCAGGGATCACATGAGATAACAAACAGACAGTGCTCGGGGCCGTGCCTGGCATGTCGTGCGAACCCGATAAATGTTAGCAATCAGAATTATCACCTGTGTTCTTTCCAGATGGGGCCATGGGATCTATGCTTTATTCCATTCGGCTGGCTGTGGAACTTCCTGGTGGATGTCCTAAGTGAAAATGGATTTCCTCGCTGGGCAGGAACAAAAGTGCCATGATTCTTCCCGGGTAATGCCATTAAATAACCCTCTTGATAGCATTAGCTCAGGGGTTGTTAATGTGCAATCAATTTTGTATGGGCTTTCAGAGGACCTAGCGCTGTTGGCTCAGGCATATAGTATGTTCTTTCCTACCTGCCTCCCTTCGGCCCATCTCAGCCACCGTGCTCCTCTCTCCAGGGGCTCTGCCCTGAAGGAATACACATTTCAGCCCCGTTGCCATCTGTTTTAAATAGCAGGGAGCAGGTGGCACAGACTCCCTCCCTTCTCCCTGGCGGATACCCCTCCACGCTAGCAGTCTCTACGTGGTTTAACGCAAAACAGAAAAATCCCGCTTTGGAGGTTTTTCTGTGTGATGTTGTCGTCGTTGATTAAATGAACTAATGCATGGAAGCCCCTTCAAACAGGGCCTGGCAATTGGGAGACATGACTCAAAAAAGGGGTTTATTATGAGTAGCAGCATTTTTAATAAATGTCTTGAGACGATCTGTCTTGGTGAGGCTGAACAATAAGCGTCTAGATCTAAGGGATTCTTAACAGGAGGGGTTTCTCGACGGATCTGTTTGTGGTAGAGCCCATGCACACCTATACCAAACCTGTAGGCTCAACCTACTTGATGTAGGTTCCTTAGGGTCGGGAGAGCGTCTTCCTGGTTACTAGGTTTGTGATCCCCGGGCTCCTGGTGTTAGCATCTAAGGTTGCAAAGTCTACGGTTCCCCGTATCTAGTTGGAGGCAAACAGTCCCTCTATGCATAGACTTTGGGGGGAGGGTGGCAGGCAGTGTGGTGGGCCAGATGGACGTGGGCTTAGGAACCACACCTCCCATCTGTCATTGTGCCAACTTGGACAGTCAGCGAGGCTTTCTACCCTCAATCTTCTCGTCTCTAAAATGGGACACAACATCTCCCCCAGGGGGCTCTAGAAAGATTAAATAAGGTCGCCTAGTCACCAGGCTTGAAATGCAAATATTATTCATCCCTATGTACTATAAAAATCATTAGCTCCAGAGTATATTTCCAGGTCATTAGAAAATTATATCCAAATGGATCTTCCTAGAGCCATCTTCCCAACCCCTCCCCTTTCTTCTGCATGTTCCCATCGCAGCTAGTTATATGTGTCAACACAAAAGGAAGAAACCTTTTAGAATTTCTGAAAAAAAAGAAAGGGTTTTATTCGAACCCAAGTTAGGACGGCTGCCCAGGGTACACAATCTTCACAAAGAAGGGAGTGCCCCAGCGAAGGAACATTTGGTGTAGAACTTTATATGTATCTTTTTACATAAAAAGTTACAAATTATTGGACAAAGGACATTTCAGAAAGTAGCAGACCTTATCTGAAGTTTCTAGCAGATGCAGGGCTGTCTGACTTTAATCTTATGGGAACCAGGGTGGTTTCTTCCTTTTTCTTATTTTTTGTGTTCAGAAGGCTCCTTTTTGGTTATTTTCTTGAACAAAGCACAGGTACAGTGTGTGTTCGGGCAGAAAGCGAGCCCACGCTTTGAGGTCTTGCTGAGTCATCTCAACCTCGGTAAATGTTAAAGCATCATTTCCCTGGTACCCCAGGAGCAGGACCCACCAACTTCCCACTTTATTGTCTTTCTAACTCATCACATCATGCACCTGCTTGAAACCTCCGTTACTTTCCTGAACCTGACTTCCCCAGTTGCTCCTACTCTTATGTTCCCGTCCTCGCACAGCATCATCTCACACCTTCCCTTTCCCGACCCATGCTACCCTGAGGCACCCACTGCTCCCTCAACCTAGTGTGCGGTTTTTCTGCACATCTCCTCTCCCTCCCTGGGGGACTCCTGTGTTTCCACTGAAACTTGATGTAAAATGTCATTCTACATGGGACACCTCGGTGACTCAGTCGGTTGAGCATCTGACTCTTGGTTTCCACTCAGGTCATGATCTTGGAGTCAGGGGATCGAGCCCCACGGAGCTCCAGGCTCCGTGGGGAGTCTTCTTGGGATTCTCTCTCTCTCTCTTCCTCTACCCCTCCCTCCACTAGTGCACACTCTCTCTCTAAAATAAATAATCTTAAAAAAAATAAAATGTCATTCTAAGGAAGGAATATATCCTCTTAAGGAAGAAGTACTACCTCCCTTTACCTTTCCCACCCCAAAAATAGTTACCCTTTTCTCTGTAACCTATATACATCTTTAGCTCTGATGCCAGTATCTGCTGGGAATATATGTGGCTATACAAGAAACAGAACACTGGGTGAAGAATGGCTTAAAGAAAAAAAAAAGTCCTTTTTTTCTTATTTAACAAAACATCCAGCTTTGGGTGATAATTGGTAGCTTTGCCATTCTTTTCATGTTAGCGCTCATTTCCTCATGGTTGCAGTAGGGCTGCCCCTGCACCAGACATCACATCTATATTCAGTGCAAAAGGGCAGCACTGGCCATGTCTGTCCTCTCTATTCAAGAAAGGAAAAGCTATCCCACAATCTCCCACTAGGCTTCTGCTTAGATTTAATTGTCTAGAATTCTGTTATTAGCCTAATCCTAGCTAGCTGCAAAGGAAGCTGAAAAAATGGGTATACAGTTGGGCACATCACTCTGCCAAACACACCTGCCAGCAAGAAAAATGGGAGAAGGGATTGAATATTGAGGCCATGATAATGACAACAGGATCTGCCACATGCCTATGGTATTAGGATGCTTTGTTGCCTGATTTTCTCTGTATTAGACGGTGGGCTCCTTGAAGGCCAGAGTGCAGCTCATTCCCCTCTCTTGGGGGAGACCTACAATGCTTGGCATGGAAGGGACTCATTTAAACATTTATTGAGTAAAGAGATGGAATCTACATAAATCCCCTATTTTTCTTCTGTTTATACACCATATGAAGGCCCGTTTTATCTTGCCCAGGAAAGACCCGGATTTGTGGCTCAATTTATATAATCTTGGCATTACATGGTTGCAGCCAAAGCTTCGCGTTGGGACTTATACAATCTCCTCCTGGGCAAAGCATCTCTGGGTAAAGTCTCCGGGTTGCCAGTCCCAGAAGTTGGGGTTTGGTTCTGATAATAAAATATTACAAAGTCTTTAATTCTCATGAAGCTGCCTGCTGACACAATTGCATTATATTAATTTTCTGTTTAATAAAGCATCTTGGAACCCTCAACAGGGGCTGCGTGTGCCTGCCTGGGGATGGACGAAACACAAGGCATCATTTCACTTAAGGTGGGACGTGCTAGATAAAGGGGAATCTAATTGAAGTGTACAGTATGCTTACCATATAACTGCTGATAAAACATTACCGCCTTTTTTTTTTCTTTGCACAGTACAAAAGATAAAATCAGAGCCGCTAAATCAAAATCATACTTAACAGTATCCTTTCGTCCAGGCTGTGTCCCTCTGTGGCTTGTAAGGGATCGCCCTTTGAAAGGGTAACTTGACAGAACTTTTTCCCGAATGGGCTGCAAAGAGGGCCTAATTGCGGGCTCACAGGAGGAAGGGATGTTTAAACAGGACTCCTGGCAAGAGGGAGGTGAGAATTTCTAATTTGTATGAAGGCTGAGGTTCAAAGCTTATTTGCTGTAACCCTAAGGAACCTGCAATTTAGGTTAGAGAGTACGTATAATGTCTTCTTCCTGTAGCCAGCTAAGACATAATGGTTAGCTTACATATCTACCTTCTACCTATTTAGATCTTCTGCCCCTGGCTGGAGAGCTTGGCTTCTTTCTTTTCTTTCTTTCTTTTTTTTTAATGGTAGTCCTAATCAGGAGCCGACCTGAGAGCGAAGCTGTGATTAGAATGTGTCTTTTATTCCTGACATCATCATTGTCACCTCTCCCCTCTGCTGATGGAACATAAAGAAAAAGACAGCTTGTTCATCCAAACCCAACAGGATGAGGGCGAAACCCTGGCATGCCCCTCCCCCACATGCCAGGCTCTTCACCTTGGAGCCTGACACAGCCCAGCAACATCTCCCCAAGAACCTTAGAAACAACGATGAACGAGGCTGGATAGAGCATCTTCAGTGATAACGGGAGGCTTGACTCTGTCCTGGACCCCTGGTTTAGAATGTTGGTCAACCATGTTTGCTGAAGGAAATTAACATCTCATTCCCTCTCCTGCTGTTTGGGTAGATTATTCCAAGCTTCCTCATGGCCCTGGGGCTGACAAACAGAAAACGTAATAGCCAGTACTTTTGTGAGAGCAAATATTGGGAATTGCTCAGCCTGTTTTTTCGATTTCTAAAAAACAACTTCACATCCAAACTAACCAGTAGCAACTCTAAATGCCAGTTGATTTTTACTCTGCATTAAAAGTTTTATTTTATTTTATTATTTATTTTTTTGGGAGGGGGGTAGGTGCAGAGGGAGAGGGAGAGAATCTGAAGCCGACTCCCCGCCCAGCACAGAGTCTGACCCAGAGCTCGATCTCGTGACCCTGAGATCGTGACCTGAGCCCACATCAAGAGTCGGACCCTTAACCAACTGAGCCACCCAGATGCCCCCAAACGTTTTATTTTAAACTAAAAAGCTGTAAAGTTTGCTCCACCTGATGAATGGGGAGGGAGAACAGAAAGAGGGGGAAGCCAACAGCGAGGACGTTTAAAATGGTTTTTATCCCTGCAAAAAATAGTCTGCGGCCAGAGACACGATGTAACTTCCCCTGCTCATCATTTCTCTCCTCCCCAAGCAAAGCCTCCGAATTGTTACTTTTTTGCTGTGAACGAAGATTAGTGTAGAAGGGGACCGACTTTTCCCAGGTTCCCCGAATTAGCGATTTTCAATAGCAGCTGTGATTTGAGAACCAGGGCAAGTTTCTTTTATTTGGAGGTGCAGCTCAGTTTTTATTGCCAAGATTTGTGAATAGCTCCTCTCCTTTGGAATCAGGTGATAACTCTTATCCTCAGCTCCTGGAGGCAGGGACCGCTTTTTAACACGCTTTCCGATAAAACCTGTTTTATTTAGTTAACAAACTAATATATACAGAAAGCACACAGTGCTTCCCTCCATGCCAGGGAATTTTGTGGGTGCCTAAGAAGAATAAGCCATGGAGGGAGGTGCCATTATTATCTCCAAATCAGGTGAAGGGACAGATGAAGAGAAGAGGGGCATTGCAAAGTGTCATGGCTAGTGACTGGGGTTGCCGGACCTTGGACCCATGCTGTGGACCCGGCGTCCTTAGCCACTGTGCTATGCAGCCTTGACGCAGAACCTCCCATGGCCTTGTGTTCTGATGCCCCTGCCCTCTGACCCCATCTCTGCGTCAATCATTCACTCTGTTTGCAGCGTTCCCTTCCATGTGTAGATATTTGAGTGCAGAGACTGGCCCTCAATTCGCGTGAGCGTACCCACTGCACTGCTTCCCTGAAGTGTCACACGATGATTCGGTGAACGAAAGAGGGAAGACAGAAGGCAAGATCCCAGACATGTCACTATGATTCTTGAAGGTCTGGGGGAATTTAGGATTCTCCACAGCAGGAAAATGTCGATGAAGAAGACATCAAGGATCCTGGAGGTCCACACAAAATGTTACACCTGGGTGAAATTTGCCAGGTCAACTTATTTCATGGAAAATGACCACATTTGCATTTCAAACAAATGAGCCGCCATCCATTTGTCTCCCTGCCCCCGCATTCTATCCAAAGATGATGCCTGTCTCCTCAGGGAGCAGGTAAATAGGTAAATATCTTTCTTCCTAAATGGTACCGCAGAAAAGATTATGCAGAGCAAGACCATTTCTAATATATTTTCTCTCCTGCGAGACGCAATCTAGAAACTACTTGCTATTATGGTTTGGAATAAGATATGTCATTAAGTGAATGACAGAAAAATAAGAGGACATCCATCAATGTGTCTATTTCATTGGTGTGTGTGTGTGTGTGTGTGTGTGTGTGTGTGTGTGTGTGGACAGAGCTTTTCTATATCCAGAGGGTGTGAAGGCACAAATCATGGGTAACAATGTCTATAGTACGAAGAACAAGAAATGCACAAGGAATGCAAGGTATAAACTGTGTCCTCTTGCCCTTAAGCTAATTGTTTCCCTGTTCGTATTGTCTTTCCAGGGAGAAAATGGATGGTTGTTAGTTGCAGGGAGAAAATGAGGCATCTGGAGGCTGACACTGAGCATAGCACAGAGTTGAAGCTAGCAGGGGTCCAGCCCTAGGCAGGTCATGACCTAGGGGACCTCCCCTAGCCCTGCTGCCCCCAGCAAGAAATGCCATGGGGCGGGGGATGGGGGCGGGGAGCATGCATCTCATCTGAAGACTGGGGAGAAGGCCTCAGACAGAAGGGGCAGCCAAGCTGTATCTAGCCAACATTATTACAAAGAGGAGTGGCCTGCCTCAGTCGGTGCCCCTGAGCCAGGCCACAGTGGCAGGAGTAAGAGGAAAGAAAAACAAAGGTACAAATGAAAATTTCCCTCTTCTTATATAGTTAAGGCATTGAAGAAAAGCAGAATTCAGAAGAGGCCAGGGAGCGAGGCTCGTCTCTGGAGGATGTCCCAAGATGGTAAAGCTGCCTGCAGCAGGCCCGACGTGAGGCTCACACCAGCGGCAGGTAAGAGCTGGGGTCCCAGAGCACCTGCAGCCACGTGGAGTGAGGTCAAGGGCAATTGCGGTTTGGGATTCTGGCTGCTTAGGAAATAGAGCTTCCTGATGCCACTGGCTGACTTTACACTGTCCCTTAAGAAAACAGTTTTTGATAACCTCATGGTAAGGATCCCGTCTAGGCTATCAGGAAGGTCCTCTCCACGATACGTAGGGTGTGGCTGGGATCATGGGAATGAGTGTCAGGGATGGAGGGGATCTAAGGGGACAGGGACATGCCAGCCAAGGCAGGATTCCTTGGCAGTTAATTACCAGGGAAGTCATGGCAAGTGGCATCAGAGGGGTGACACATTTAAATTTCAGTTCCTGCTGCTTTCCAGAGCGAACTTGAGAGTTACTATCCATGGGGGCCATTTATTGCCTGCATGCTGGACTTTAGACCACATTTTCTGTAACCCTACAAAGTTGATGTTTTGGATGCCATTCTCTTGGATGAAGAAACGGAGGCTTACAGAAGTGATTTGCTTGCTAAGTCCTTGTGCCCAGATGTGCCTTATGCCCAGTCTGGTTTGTCTCCACTGCCTGTTAGGGAAGGGCCTGGCCTCCAGGTTTATGAAGGGGTGCTCTTCAAATTGCACACCTAGATCTTTCTTCTTCTTCCTCTTCCTCCTCCCCTTGTTCTTCTTCCTTCCCTCCTTCTCCTCCTTTCACTTCCTAGGATTTGGTGTTCTTCTTTCCCAATTATCTGCAAAGCTTGTGCTAGGCCCTGGGCATAGCATGAGAGCTGAGAGACTAGAAAGATGAACTCAGTGATGCTACCCATCCAAGGGATACTCGTTTTGGTCAGAGAGACATATGCACAGCTTACTTTAAAAAGATCATGAAGAAATACCAGATCACGTAAATGGTGGAGGAAGGAATGATTCATTCCAAATGAAACATCTGGTGATAGTTCACATTTGAAGGACACTTGGAAATTGAAAGACAAGAAGGGTTTCTTTATATGGCAAATCTAGAGCAGGGTGAAGGAATCCCCTAAGTAGAGGTAACCGTGAGGGACAGTGCCTTTGCTTTGGTCCCAAGATAAATGGATTTTGGAAAGTGGTTTAGGGAAAGGCCATATGCAACCTTGAGTGCCATGTCAAGCATTGAAATTTAGTCTGAACATTGAGGCTTTCTAGAGGTACAAGACAAAGTATCTGCTTTTTGTTTTAAGAACTTGATTCTTAGTGAAGGGAGAGATGTCAGAGGCAAGACACTGAAGGCAGAGAGACCACTCAGAGGCCATCGTGATAGACCATGTAAAGAGAAGATGAAGGCTGCACCTTATAGGAGCAATAGTGGGTCTGGGAGGGAGGGGTTGATCCAAAAGATACCGCTCAAGGAGAATCAACAGTGCTCCACCACTGAGAGTATTAGTTATATAGATGAATCGACCCAACTTCAGACTTCATGATATACCAGGTTCAAACACAATAGATTACTTCTTGCTCATGTGATGGCACCGGGCAGATAAGCCTTTTCCGCACTGGCATTTGAGAAGTCCCACTCACAGAGACTCTGCCATCTTCAACACATAGCCTAGATCCCAAGTGGATCTAGGGATACTTTTAATTCCATGGAGCCTAAAGGTATGGAGGAACCTGCGTGGAAGTTTCCAGGGCTCAGCGTGACACACATCCCCTCCATTTAGCGCTACAGCTCGTTCACGTGACTCTATTTAGCTTCAAGGGAGCCTGGGAAATGTAGTCTAGCTGTGTGTCCAGGCAGAGGAGGGGACTGTGGATCTCGTCAGCTAGCAGTCCTGGCCACAGGCTGCACAAAGACAGACATGACGGGATTGAAGAGCCTTATAATAGAATAAGTATTAAACTAGAAATTCCAGGTGATCGGAGCCAGGATATTAGGTGCTTAACAAGGATTTTGAAATCGTCCAGCATGATGGGAGATGGGAGCGAAGAGGAAGATGGTGAACCTGCCCTCCAGCAACACGCGTGACGGCGTTGCAAGCTCATGGATGCTGGGACCGTGAAGAATGATCTCGAGGTTGGTGAAAACAGATGGTGAGAACTGCAAAGTGTTGAGGTTTGTTATTCTGGAACAATTGACTCAATGTGCTGGTGGTGGGTTGGCCAATCGTCTCTCTCTTTCACACTCCAGTGGGGAGCGTGGGGCAAGGGAACCATCCCCCACTCAAGAAGGTTGGGGCAGCAGCAGGTCCTGTAGGTTCCAATGGAGGCAAAGAAGTGGAACAATCTGGAAAAAGTGATTTCTACAACAGGCCTCTTGACAGTAAAATGGGGGCCTTGGAGGGTACAGGGCTGGGAGTTGGGGGATGGTGCTGATGAGGGTGGGCCGAGGGAGGGCAAAGGCCAGGCTGGTTGGACGTCAGGTTGGGGCGTGTAGAAACAGAAAATATATGGGATCCAGGCAAAGAGTTGCATGTCCCTGGGCCCTTGTGGAATGTGTGTTAATGGGGTCCTGCACCCCCCAAAAGAAATATTCCTGACATTTTAATCACTTAGGGTAAAGAAACCACAAGATGGCATTTGGTTGTAGCTGAAGGGACCCCTTCTACTTTCTACATCATTAAAACGTAACTCCGTATTGCAATTGCTTTCATGACACAATCCCTGTTTTAGCAATAGATATCCCGAGGTGTCCCAGGACCAAAGAGGACGTTCAGAAAAGTCATAGCCTGGGCTGGGCCCTGTGAGGCATCAGGCTGGAGCACCGAACCCGCTCAGGAAATCAGTGCATGCGGGGAGGAGGAACGTAAAGGGGTCCCTGTGCCGGAAGGGGAGACAGAGGATGGCCGTGCTGGGTGGAGTGTCAGCAGTCAATGGAAATTGACCAGGGGATGACCGCGTGTGGGAAAAGGCAAGCCGGGGAGCCCCCTGAGAGTGTGAATAAAGACACAGCCGCATGGAACCAGCCAGGGTGCTCTTTCCTGGGCTCTGGGCTCCAGGCATGCCCACTGAGAAGCCCTCCATGCTGGGGTGGGGACCAGGGGTGAACCCCAACACTCTCAGCTTACCCGCGGCTGTTTCACTCTTCCTGTATTCAGCATCCTGCTGCAATAGGAGACACGTTTTTAGATCCTAATATGCTTTTTAAAAATTGAGATGCAATCGGCACATGACGCGGTTGAAGTTTAAGGTATACATGTGGATTTGATACATTTATGTTGCAATACAACATTCGCTAACGCCTCGATCGTGTCACAAAATTGTCAGGTCTTCTTATGTTGGGAATATTAAAGATCTCGTCTCTTAGCAAGCTGAGTGTTTAGAAAACAGTTCTGTTGCCTATAATCACTGTATTGTGCATTAGATCTCCTGGTCTCATTTTATCTGCTGGTTGCAAGAATGTACCCTTCAGCGACATCTCTCCCCTTCCCCAACCCCTGAGTTTCTGGTGTTCATTATTTCATTCTGGGGCTTTTTCTTCAAGGTTTTGTTTTTGTTTTTGTTTTTTAATTTCACATATAAGGGATTTCATAGAGTATTTGTCTTTTTCTGTCTTATCTCACTTAGCATAATGTCTTTAAGGTTCATCTATGTTGTCACAAAGGGCAGGATTTCCTGTTGTTTTTTTCTCCATGGCTGAATAATATCCTACTATATATATATCCTATTTTTATCCATTCATCCGCTGGTGGACCCTTGGGTTGTTTCCACATCGTGGCTATTGTGAATAATGCTGTGAAATGGGAGTTTGCTATCTTGTTTTCAATTTCCTCTGGCTATGGGACCCGGAAGTGGGATTGCTCAATCATATGATAGTTCTATTTTTAATCTTTTGAAGAGTGGTCGAACCAGTTTAGGCTCCCGCCAGCAGTGCACAAGGGTTCCCTTTTCTCCACATCTTCGCCAACACTTGCTGTCTTCTTGATGACAATGACAACCATTCTCATAGGTTGAGCTGATCTCACTGTTGTTTCGATTTGCATTTCCCTGATGATCAGGGATGTCGAGCACCATATATGCTAATATATTTTTTTAGGTTTTGTGTATTTTTGTAGGGTTGAGTGTGTATGGGTGTGTGTGTGTGTGTGTAGTAATCAAAAGAGAAGCTGAAAGCACCCCCACCAGCTAGAAATCTGGGGAAAAAGAGCGAGGCTCTCCCCTGGGACTTGTTTGGAGTGCAAGAAAATAGCGAAATAAAGAAGAACTTGAGTAATGTATTTTATGAAGTTTCCAAATCCGCCCTTTGTAGATCTGTGTGCTGAGAAGCCCCAAACTCATCTGAATTTCCATCAGAGAAGTAGACAGCTCTGTCTCGGTACTGGCGAGCATGAACTCAGTGTGAGTAATGCTTTGGTCTAAGACACAGTGTCTGGAGTGTTCTGGTGGGGGAAGCTGTTGGGACTGAGGCTCCCTCAAAATCCACCAACTACATAGGTAGCAGTTGGCTGCTGTTGTCCATCTAGAAGATGCCAAATCCCCCATTTCCCCCAGTTTTGTACTTTCCAGCTAGGTCATTTGGTTCCGTGCAGTACGTTATAACCTAGAGTTGGTTTGCACGTCAGATAATTGACAAATAACGTCAGTAGGATTATGACCTGGGATTTATTGACTCTCTTTGTGTCAGCCACTGAGATGTGCTTTCGTATAATTTTGAATGTGAATCTTGACATAACCTGTGATATAGGTGCCATTATCCCCACTGCCCAGAAAGGGAAACTAAGGCACAGGGAGATGAAGAAATGTATACAGACGCCCCCTCAGGGCTGGAGCCTGACTCTGAACCCATGGGTCTTGTCTTCCATTCCAGTATTAACGACTAAAACTTCAGCAATGAATAATACACCCCACCTGACGGCAAACCGCCCCCCACCCCAGCCTTTTTTACCAGATGCTGTGTTTATGTTTTTAAGCTTCCAAGAACGACTTAAATGCCAGGAAGGAAATGGTTATAGGGGAGGTTGTTTCCCCCAGGACACTAGGAATCACGATGGGCACCCTGGCTCTTCCACACCTCGTTATCATTCCTCTCCCTCATAACAAGGGATCTTGTCACCCTGACTTGTTCAGAGTGTTTGTCGACGGAGACAGTGGGATGGCCACTGATGAGAACCAACATGGCGGCCATTTGTGAGCACGATGATGCTTCAGTGGGGGAAAGATCCTGGGTCCGCCATGTCCACAGAGGTAGGGCACACCGCCACGCCAGCCAGCTCCTGTCTGTGCCTTTCCTATCTAGAGAGCTTTTAAATGATTTTGGGGTTGCTTTCCCCTCCCCCTCTTTCTATGTTTAGGAAAAAAAAAAGTGAGTCATATGTTAAAGCTAATTTGACTGCCAAAAATTTCCAGTCTGTGTCTACGTTCCCTGTTATTACCAGGAAAGGAGTTTGTAAAAAGTTAGTGTGGCAGCTTGCATTAATCCATCCCAGATTAGCAAATTCCCTGGCTGGTCGTCTGTGCTTAATACAGCACATCACATCAGAGCTTGCCTGTTCCCAAACTCTTAACTAAAGGCCGGTGCTCGGGGTCTATGGAGACTGAAAATTAATTCTCATCTACTCGGAAATGAAAATACAGATGCTTGAATGAACGGTTCATGCTTTCTCGTGGTAGCTGAAACTCTTCAGTATGTCCTCTATGATGCCTCATTACATTTTATCTTCTCCTGGGTGAAGTTATGAATGCGAGCAAGAGATGAGCACATCTTTAACCCAACTATGACGGGAGGTTTTAAGATAAAATCCCAACATGGTAGAAATCATTTACAATCATATAAATGATGATAAATAAAACCATATATATGATTACATATGAATATATATTTATGCAATGCATTACACAATAGACAAAAATGCATAAATGGAATAATATAATTATACATTTTATGTAATTATAAATATAAATCATAAATTATATGATTTACATGTAAATATATATTTAACATTTAAAATGACACACACACGTATATTGCTTTCAAGATAAAAACTGTGGGGGCGCCTGGGTGGCTCAGTCGGTTAAGCATCTGCCTTGGGTCGGGTCATGATCCCAGGGTCCTGGGGTCGAGTCCTGCATCAGGCTCCTAGCTCAGTGGGGAGCCTGTTTCTCCCTCTCCCTCTTCCCCTCCCCCCCAATCTTGTGTGCACTTGCTCTCTCTCTCTCTCTCTCTCCAATAAATAAATAAATTCTTAAAAAAAAAGTATCAAACAGTGACTGGTCCCTTCCATAGAAATGTGTGAGTAGAACGATTGCTTAACTTAGTATGTTTTAGACATTCGCTAGATCGACGTTATGCCAGACCCATCACAGAGAGACTAGATCCTTGGCATTGGAGGACTGTGACATTTGTGAATTTGAATATCTTTCACTGGACCTGAGGCTCTGGGGGGTGCCGAGGCTGGGGTTTGTGTGTCGCCTCCGGAAGCAAGTCACCCAGCTGGCCGGCCCGTCTGGGCACCAGCAACACCAGCTCTTCCCCATGGCTTTCTTCCTCTCTCCTGCCTCAGTAACTCTCATGAGGCCTGAAGCCCTGTGTAACTTTGTGAAAAAATGGACCAAACAAGATAGGATGCTGCTTTTCATGGAACAGACAGGACGCCATTGATAAATGGAGTGACACAGGCACGTTGAATGGGTTAAGCCTCTAGCAGGAGCCCTTTCAAGTGTTGGAGGATTTTCATAAAAAAAAAAATAATAGGTCTAAATTTAAAAACGGAAATAAGGCACACACATCCGTGCTAAGATTTCCAATATGAGAACATCTTCACCGTTTCTGTTACTGCGTCCGTCTCTGTTCATTTCGCATCTCCCTTCGTGTTTCCACTTAGCAAATGTTTGTCCCGCTTAGCAGGGGAAATGAGCTCTGTTACAATGACAATAATGGTGATTATTATTTATGATTGCTGAAAATGGCAGAGGTCCGGCGTGGAGGCTTTACGTGTATCGTCTTGTTTTTTGATCAACAAACCAGCACGTGGCATAAAGTAGTGCTTGGGGATTTCAGAAGAGAGAGAGAGGAGGTTATTGGCTGGTGCGGTGAGGACCGGCTTTGAAGGACAGATCCTCTGATCTCAGTGGGGCTAAGCCATCCGGCACTTGGAATATCAATGGCGAGTGGAAGAGGGGAGTAGAAAGTAGGGGGCGGCTGGGGCAAGCAAGGTGACCTGCTGTCATCTAAAGGGGGGTCAGGTAACCTGCTCCCCCACCTTCCCAGTTAGTGAAGGAGTACACTGCCAGGCAGATGTTGGGAGAACCCAGAATGTTATTCTAGGGAGAGGCAACCACACGGTGAAAAAAAGCTCAGAGATGGGAAGTTACAAAGGGTATTTATGGAAGAGGATATTGACCCATTTATTTGGAATGCATAGTTCAAACCTGCACATGAGAAGGTTGATTCAAATCGTAGAAGGCGGCTCGACTCCCAGCAAAGCAGATTAATTTCTTTCTCATAGTCCATGGAGATCCTATTGGAAATTCTCCGGTAAAGAAATAGGAGGAGCCTAGTGACATTTTCAGATGCTTTCAGGCCTTTGGGAATTTGTACCTTTCTCTGCTAACTGGAGCCTCATACATGAGCCCAGGATTGAAAAGGGCCCTCTTCATCGTTCATCCTGGCAGTGAGTGTTTCTGTTTGGTCAACCCAGACAGCACCCCTGTTCTTTGGAGAGAACACCCGTGGTTTTAGTGGGATGGGGGTGCTAATCACACACATTGTCCCTTCGGGTTGGGGGGGTGAGTATGTAACCCACGCTGAGTCAACCACCATATTTTACCGTATGCGCCAGTCTTTAGTCCAAGCAGTGGGCATGTGGTTGAGACCAGGACAACCTAAATCCTTGGAGCAGCACTGCTCGCAGAAGTGGGCCGTAGGATTTCCTTGGTGACCTGTGAGCTGTCGCAGAAAGGGTCCTGGTTAATACAACCGCATAAAACAAGGCATGCAACTCTCTGAAAGGATTGGCTCTGGGTTGGCTTCCAATGGATCGTTACCATCTTAATGGATTAGACTTGACCCTTTTCCGTGCTCTCCCTGAATTCAGAAACAGTAGGAGAACATAGAGACCATTGGAATACGATTGTCCCCTGACAGAGCGATCCTTCCTGAGCCTGGGTCTGCTTCTGCCTGCTCTACCCTTGACCTGTGGTCAGCACCAAGGATAGTGTGTACTTAAACCACACCAGCACCATTGGTGACTGAAGGTCTGACCTTAACTTTGGCCTGCTTGGCATCTATATTCCTTACGTCTTCTGGCTTCCCATACTCTTGCTCTATCTCCTGCTTTGAGCCTGCCCTCAGTCCTGGGACAAGGCAACATCTGGGGGCTGCGAGGTTTCAGGGAACAAGCATGAACTTGAAGTGATGCATTCCCTTAATGAGAATTCACCAACACACAAGGCACTGTGCTTGGAGGCATTCAGATCCCAATCCGGCACTTTTAGCTCAAGCTCTCTGGGTCTCAGTTTACTCGTCTGTAGAAAGGGACGATGATAACCATCCTGCAGAGATTCTTGCAAAATTTGCTGGGATGGTGTAAGTCAAGTTCTCTATATAGAGCCTGCCTGCCTAGGATTAAACAAGGGGCAGGTTTTGTAAGGAGGCTGTTTTGAATGCTGCCTTCTTTCTGCTGGGTTTCGGATCTATTTCTGCCCCTGTTCTTATCTTCGTGGTGCTTCTAGCTGGTCCAGGTAATCAACCGGCCCGATGCAGTCTGGTCCTCTAACCAAATGTGGAGTTATTCTGAAGAGCGGGGTGCTTATTATAGAGGGAGCTGGGCTTTCAATCCGTCCTTGCTGTTTCTGAGTCATCACTGTGGGCGAGGGAAGGGATACAACAGATCCCATCCCCTCAGAGCCTCCACTGAACGCAGGACAAAGGACAGAAGAGTGCATGAAAGGGAGCTTCAAAGAGAGCCTACGGCAAGGTCGGCTGGGTGGAAACTCAGATGGCCTGAGTGGCTCACTTGTGACTTTGGTCACCTTGATTAGCCACTGTTCACAAGTTCAGCCAAAGGCAGTGGCTCTTAACTGCTGGGAACGTGCCGGCGTGGGTACCCACCAGGGAGACGAAGAGATACTTGGTTGAAATGTAGGGTTTTGTCACAATCACAAAGCCTAGCTCCCTGAATTACCACGTCTACTAAACTATGATGTATGTATTTTGGTCGATGCTTCTGCCTGGATTATCCTTCTGGAATTGATGGGGAGGAAGCCCCACTTTAAATGGCGAGTGGTTCTGCAAGGGAGCCTTTCCAGTTGGGCAGTAATGACTTTGGGTATAATTCTTCCTGTGGGTCTTAACTGCCAGTGACTCCTCACTGCCTCCCTGTCTCTCCTCACGTCCTGCTCCAGAGCCCCATGACTGGGGAGGACTGGGAGGGACGGGAGGTGGCAGCTCGACCATAAAGGTCACTCGGAGGGCCTCCTGCAGTCACCAGTGTAGACCGACACCAACCAGGGACGCATCCTTGCGAGATCCGAGCCGTGCTGGTCCCTTATTTGCAAGCTACAAACAGTTTCAAAAAGTTGGCTTTATTTCATTTCTTTCCCAACCGCAACCCACATACATATAAAAATATTGTTCGGCAGGACTTCAGATGGAGAACCACAGGTCTAAGAGATGTTGCGATGGCAAGGAATTCCCGGGCAGAGGGCAGTTCCAAAGATGCTGCTATGCAGTGACACCTTGTCTTGACGGATTGATGAGAACTTGCCTTCTGGCTGGTTCTAGAATCTTTTGGTCCTGTTGCATAGGTGTCTGCTTTTGAATTAGCCAGCAATGCATGAACAAGCATTTATTGAGAATTACTTTCTGCGAGGACCCTGTCAGATAATATTCCTCAAATATTATCTATCTCCTCTTTTCAACAACAGTACAGAAAAAGAGTGATTTTCATTAAGAAAGCTAGTTTAGCCTGGCATGAAGAGAGCGGGCTTGCAGAAGACCATCCGGTTGTGAGGACATGGGTTGGGGGAAATTCTAGAACCATCTGAGCTTTAGCTCCCTCGTCATTAAGATGTGGACAGACTACACACCAGCTACCTCGTGGGCTGGGTGAGGACTGAACAGATTAGTACCTATTCATGTTAGCTACAAATGTTAGCTATTACCATCTGAGCTCATGGCTGGCCAAGGTGAAGCTCAGAGAAGTTAGCTGCCTTCCCCAAGATCACACAGCTGCAAGAAGCAGAAGCAGAATTCAGCCCTGCCTACCTGGTTCTAAAGGTCTGGATGATCAAGGCACGGTGGGAACTTGGCAGGGGACGATCTTTGATGGGGGGAAGGGGCTGGCTGGAGAAGGTGAAAGTGAGCAAGAGTCGTAGAGGTCTTTTAACACAGACCTAGCATCTTCGGGAGGGCTGTTCCTCGGTCCCTGTAGAGCAGACCCCTCCGAAGAGAGTGTATGCAGAGCCAGGTACCTGATGCAAAGCCACCTGCCCCTGGGGTTTCCATAATAACGCGTCACATCTGCAGAGAAGCCTGGGGAAAGCCATTTCCACTGGGCAGCCCACTAAGCAATTGCAGCAGGGAGCAAACTGTAGCTGTCCGTGAGACGGGTCCTGATTCCTGCACCGCATATGGGTCATGTCATTGCTAATGGTGTCTGCCGGCAGTTAGCAGCCTGAGTCCCAGCAGAGGGGCTCTTTTTCCTGTCCTCCAGAAGCAGAGAGTCCTGTCCCTTCCTTCCGGGCTGGGCTCAGCAGGGCAGGCTGGTCTGGCTGGGGTTCCTCTCCTTACTTCTTGTAGTTCCTGTCCCTTACAGTGAAACGTGACCAGCCAAGGGCCCCATCACCCATCATCGGCTAGGCTGGCCACAGCCCTCATAAACCCCTCATCCCTAGGCCACGCCGCCTTCCCCCTTCTCTTCTAGAACAGCAGGCAGAGGCATTTACCCTCACAAAGCTGCAAGAAATGGACATTTTCCTTCCTTTCCGTGGAAGAAGCCAGAGAAGCAGTTTTCGAACAAGACGTTTTAAAAATTGCTATTCAAAATAAATAAATAAATAAATAAAATAAAAAAATAAAAATTGCTATTCATAAGTAGAAACGTTTTTATAAAACATTTGTAATTGTAGACCAGTCAAAGAAGAAAACTTTTATTAGCTATCATCTCCCGGTCAAAAGACGTTAATATTTTGATATCTCGTCAGAACCTTAGCTATATGCACATATGTAGCCTTTTTTTTTAAGAGGGAAAGAGAGGGAGAGGGAGAGAGAATCTTAAGCAGGCTCCATGGCCAGCATGGATCCCGATGCAGGGCTTGATCACAACCCTGAGATCATGACCTGAGCTGAAATTAAGAGTCAGATGCTTAACCCACTGAGCGTTTTTAAAAAATAAAAATGCAGCCACACTATACTTACCGGTAGTTGCTTTACTTCACTTAATAGCCTATCAGGGACGCTTTGTCATGTCATTAAATCTTTTCCCTCATTATTTTTTAAAGTAAGTGAATAGTAAATTATTGTAAGACTGTATCTTGTCAGGCCAGTCCTCTGTCAAAGGGTATGTAGGCTGTTTTCTGTGTTTCACTGTTTGGCACAGAATAAAAGAAAAACGTTGGCTCTTTTCCTCCAAAACTGAATTGTAGACTCATGGTAGTGACACTTGGTCAGAAAAGAGATTCTTTGATTCTGGGGAAGTGTATTGGGAAGGACTTGTATGTTGAAGTCAGTCTGATGAGCCATGTTTCGACCCCATGTTGAATCGGTGTCATGGAATCCATCATTCCTGATGGTAGGCACTTCTTGGCCAAATGTTGGCCTGCAGTTGACTGCTGGTGTTTTCCAGATTGCAAAGACTTACCGGTGTATAATAGGTCGTCCCTGGTGATCTCGGTGTGCATGCCAGGCTTACAAATTCTCTCCTTTATTCATAGACTACCATACCTTTGAGACCCCACAGATGCTCGCCTCTGGGGATTTAGAGAAACAGGAAGGCTCTTTCTGCTTCAAGGGGATCTTGGGGTCACATTCGGAGTGGCACATTTTTTTATTCTTTTTCCCTTGGGATTTGCTTTCTGCTAGTTTGTCTTCCTGGAGCAAGATGTGGTGCAGCCCAACTTTCACACTCTGTTGTGATGGAGTAGTTTGCCCCAGACCACCCTTCCTGCCAAGAATAACTATCACAGATGGATTAAAATACCAAAACCCGATTTATTAAACAAAAGCCCTCCCCTCCCCAAAAAAAAGCTGTTTGAAGGCATTGGAGGGCACCAAGGAAGCCATGGGGTCAAGATCCCAAAAGGAAGGAAAACACACTAAGCCAGCCACACATCTCCCCTTGTTTTTCTTGTTGAGGAATGTTCCCATGTGTGAGTGGCTCGAAATCAGTAATGAGAAGATAGCTGTGTAAATTTCACGTTTGGAAAATTGCAATGTGACTTCTAAATTATCTCTGAATCAAAGAAGAAATACAAATGAGAATTAGAAAATATTTTTCTCAGAAAAAATCTAACCTAGAGAAAGTTGCAAGAATAGCACAGTATCCTTTCAAGTGTATCTTTCACGTAAATTCACCAGTTGTTTAGATTTTGCCTCATGCGATGGGTTATTTTTTTATTATGTTAATTTTATGTGTCAACTTGGAGGGTGTTTTTGGATGAGACTCACTTTTAAATTGGTGAAATTTGAGTCAAGTAGATTGCTCTCCATAATGTGGGTGAGCCCCATCTAACAAACTGAAGGCCTGAATAAAACAAAAAGATTTATTTCCCTGAGCAAGAGGGAATTCCCAAGCAGAATGCCTGGACCATACTTCAGATTTTGGACTTGGTAGCCTCCATAGTTTCGTGAGCCAATTCCTTATCATAAATGTCTTATTGGTTCTGATTCTCCAGAGAACCTGACTAATATATTGCATCTCTTTTATCTTTCTGGTATTATAATTCCTATTTCTGCTGAAACATTTATTAAGTTAAAGATCTCATGACCCTTACCTCTAAATAACTCAGGATTCATTCCTTAAGCATAATGCTATTGTTTTGTATAACCACTATAAGATTAAGAAAATCTGACACTGACTCAATATTATTATCTAATATATAGTCCATATTCAAATTTCACTAATTGTGCCAATGTTGTCCTTTATAGCAACTTTGTTTCCCAGGTAAGGATCAATCCAGGATCAGGTACAGCATTGAGTTTAATCTAGAACAATTTTTCAGTCTTCCTTCATTTTCATGACATTACCATTTTGAAGATTGATTGATTTTGGAGAAAGAGAGAGAGCATGAGGGGGTGGGGCAAAGGGAGAGGGAGAGAGAGAATCTCAAGCAGACTCCTAGCTGAGCACAGAGCCCAGTGTTGGACTCGATCCCAGGACACTGAGATCGTGACCTGAGACAAAATCAAGAGTCAGATGCTTAACCAACTGAGCCACCCAGGTGTGCCAACATTACCTTTTTTGAAGCATACAAACCAAGTTGCTTTGAAGAGTGTTTCTCAATTTGGGTTTCTCCAAGTGTTTCTTCATGAATTTTTGGAATCTTACACAATGATGTCATGTCTTTTTCACTATCACACCAAGAGTCGTATGATGTCAGTTACGTCATTACGATGTACCTTTTATCATCTCATTAAGGTGGCATCCATCAGATTTCTTCACTGTGAAAGTACCCTCTTCCCTTTTGTAATTCACAAGTAATCTGCTGGGAGATAATTTGAGACTGTGTAAATGCCTTGTTCCTTAATATGCTTTCACCCAACATAATTAGAATAGTTTAGAATATGTTGAAGATTTTTACCTGAATCTATTACTACATCAATGGTTATAAAGTGGTGATTTTCTAACTCTCATCCTTTATACATTTATTAGTTGACCTTCTATCATTAAGAAAAACTTTCCATTCTTTCCCTTCATTCATTCATTCATTCATTCATTCTTCTATTCATTTATATGTTTTATCTCAGTATGATTCACAGGTTCCTTTGTATTCATTGTGTTATAATCTATTATTCCTATGATTTATTTTCATATCTTGTCTTCTGTATCACTCTGACATGCTATATCACTGGGGAGGTGAGCACTTAATTACTTTCTGATGCACACACACTCACAAATGTTCCAGTATATCTGTTCTTCCCCTGTCCCGTTTCCTTCTGTTGGAAAAAGGTATTTAGAAACCAAGGTTTGGATGCTATGTGGGCTAATTACTAGTGGGGTATTATTGCTTGTGGGCCTTTTGATGAGTTAATAGGGATATATGTATTTTTTCTTTTTTTCTTTTACTTTATTTTATTTTTTCAGTGTTCCAAGATTCATTGTTCATGCACCACACCCAGTGCTCCATGCAATATGTGCCCTCCTCAATACCCACCACCAGGCTCACCCAACCCCCCACCCCCCTCCCCTCCAAAACCCTCAGTTTGTTTCTCAGAGTCCACAGTCTCTCATGCTTCATCTCCCCCTCCAATTTCCCCCAATTCACCCTTCCTTTCCTTCTCCCAATGTCCTCCATGTTTTTCCTTATGCTCCACACGTAAGTGAAACCCCCAACTTTTGTATCAGCATGGATGGGACTGGAAGACATTATGCTGAGTGAATTAGGGATATTTTAAATTCTAACCCACCCAAACACTGCTTTCCCCAATTCTGTATTTGTAATTTCCCCCATTCTGTATTTGTAAGTCCCTTCTCTCACAGTGAAACCCCAGTTCCTAAAATATCAATATATTTACTCAATGGCTTAATCCTAGAATACATGCACAGTAATTTCAGAATTGGTACACCTAAACCTTTATCAACAACAAATCTCTTAAGAAGAGTCCAAGATTTATTTGTAGTGCTTGTTTCCATTAGACCAAATATGTAAAGTTCAGTACCCCTTCAAAAGTAGTTATTGCACTCATCCTTTCCCCCTCCTGTGTGGTTACATTATCCATTTAATAAACAGATTCACTTGTTTATGTTGGAATTCAGCTTAAAGATTTTTATTTTTTTTAACTTTATTATTTTTTAAGTAATCTCTACACCCAGCATGGGTTTAGAACCCACAACCCCAAGATCAAGAGTTGCACACTCCACTGACTTGGTGCCCCAAGTATTTTTATTTTTGACTCTTGTTGACTTTATTTCATTTTTAATATATAAAACATTACCATGTCTATAAAAGCAAATAGTAGGTATAGTTAAGGAAGTGCTTTTTCCTTCCCTGTTATTTTTATAGTTACCAATCCATCTTCTGTACCTAAGCAATTTTTTAGTTTGTAGTTTTCCTTCCTGAGTTGTTGCTGTGTTTTTGCAGAAATAAGAAATGCACTCATAACTATCTTTTATTTACTTGTGTTTCTCATAGAAATAGTAGCATATATATATGTTCTCTTTTTTGTTTTTTTAAACATGGCAGTATATTCTGGAAATCACCAGAGAGTGTTTCTATTCTCTTTTACAGCTGCTTGGTTGGAAGAATATTTTTAATGAAATTATAAGTATGAAATATTACAAAATATTGTAATATTTTGTATTATATTGTATATATATATGATATATTTTATATAATAAAATATATATCATATATTATTTTATATATAATTATATATATTATACTATAAAATCCATGGTAAGGATGCAGCTAAAGCCATGTGTAGAGGGAAATTATAGCTTTACATGTGTATATTAGAAAAGAAGAAGAGAGACTCAAAGTCAGGTATGCATCTAAAAAACTTAGTAAAAATTTTTGTGGCAGATTAAAGCCACAAAAGTAGAAGGATGGAAGCAATAGATAAGAGTAGACGTTAATAAAAAATGTATAATGGAGAAAATAAGGGTATCCCAAAGCAGATTATGTAAAAGATAGGTAGAACTGATAAACACCTACCTAGGGAACTTCCTCTTGTTCAAGAACCAAAAATAAATAGTACAAATTACCAGTATTAGGAATGAAAAGATCCTTTAGACATTAAGGATATAGTGAATAGCTTGCAAATAAACTTGACAATTCAGATGGAAGGGACAGGTTTCAGAAAACGCAATTGTCCAGAATTTGAAACTAGAAGAAATACAAATTTGAAGATATCCAGATCTAATAAAGAAGTAATATTTTTCATCGGAAATATTTCCACAAAGAAAACTCCAGACCCAGGGACGCCTGGGTGGCTCAGTTGGTTAAGCGTCTGCCTTCGGCTCAGGTCATGATCCCAGGGTCCTGGGTTCGAGTCCCACATCGGGCTCCTTGCTCAGCGGGGAGCTTGCTTCTCAAAAAAAACAAAAAACAAAACAAACAAACAAAAAACCAAAAAAAAAAAAAAAAAAGAAAAGAAAACTCCAGACCCAGATGGCTTCAGTGGTGAAGTCTTCCAACATTTGAAAAAGAAACAGTCATTGTTACACAGACTTTTCCAGGAAATGGAAAAAGAGGGAACACTTCTTAATTTATTATGAGGTCGACATAATCTTGCTACCAAAAGAAAAGACAATTAGTGATCAATTATTTTCATGATACTGAAAGAAAGAAAACATGTATAATAACTTTCGTGGACATAAAATTTAAAAATTAAAAAAAATCTTAGCAAATCAATTATGGCAATATATAGAAAAGATAGTATACCATGCTAAGATGGGCTTATTTTAGGAATGCAAGGATAGCTTAACATTGGAACATCAGTCAGTGCAACTAACCACATTAACAGAGTAAAGGGAGAAATGATCTGATTATGTCAATAGACATAGAAAAAGCATGTAATACAATTAAATGACATAAAATTTAATGCAGGCTAAATGGAAAAATTCTTTTTTTTTTTAAACTGTCAAAGACACTTTAATTTCTTCATAACATTTTGTAATATTTTCCTAAAAGGAAAATAATAAATCATAAGTAAAAATTTAAATTAAAAATATTGAGGATTTTTTATTGTTATTTGTTATTTGTTTTTGTTTTTTTTATTTTTATTTTATTTTTTTCAGTATTCCAAGACTCATTGTTCATGCACCACACCCAGTGCTCCATGCAATACGTGCCCTTCTCAATACCCACCTTGACAAATAAGACATAGAAGTTAGAATTTCTTAACAAATAAGAAGTAGATGTATATTTTAAGAAAGAGCATAACAAAAAAGCTATAATTAATATAATACTTGATGTTGAACTGTTAAAAAATTTCCCTGTGATATCGAGAGATCAAGAATGAGATGTGCACTATCACCACTTTTATTCAACACTGTGCTGTGGTTGTTAGCCATTGCAAAAAAATAAAGAAAAATAAACATACGAGGACTGGAAAGAAAGAATTAAAATGGCATTATTCGCAGATAACATAGTAGATTTTAAATCCAACAGTCTATCCAGATAAATTATTAACATTAGTAAGTGAATTTAGCAATGACCACTAGACACAAGGAGGACAATATGTGAAAAAACAATTGCATTTCTCTGTAGTGGAAACAACTAGAAAATGAAATTTTAAAAATACTAATTACGATAAAAATGTAAAATGCCTAGATAAAATCTGACACAAACAAGTTCAGCTGCTATGTTAGAAAGCGACTAATATCACTGAAGGAAATTGAAGATGAAATCAATTGAGGGATATACCATGTTTATGCATCGGAACAGTGAAGGCATCAATTCTCCTAAAATTGGTCTAAGTTTCAATATCACCCCAGTCAAAAACTCAACAGGCTAATTACATGGAATTCGAAAAGCTTTTTATAAAAGTCATATGAAAATGCAAAGGGCCAAGAATAGCCGAGATGATATTGAAGGAAAACAAAGTGGGCACACTTACACCTTCATGTACCATTATAAAGCTCCTGTAATTATCCTAATGTAGTTTTGGTGCAAGGCAAATCAAATAAAACAAAGGAAAAGAGATTAGGAAAAGGCGAGACATAGTGCTCGTTTGATGTGTCATAAAGGTGATTCTGAGGTGAGATGGAGAAATGTTCAGTCATTTATCCATATAGAAAAACAAAAGTAATCTTTTTAAAAAAAAAAATTTATTTATTTGACAGAGTGAGAGAGCACAACAGGGAGAGCAGCAAAGGGAGAGGGAGAAACAGGCTCCCCGCTGAGCAGGGAGCCCGACCTGGGGTTCAACCTCAGGATCCTGAGATCATGACCTGAGCCAAAGGCAGATGGTTAACCGACTTGAGCCACCCAGGCACCCCAAAACAAAAATAATCTTGACACCATCTTCTACCATACCAAAAATCTTCCGAATAGAATTTTGGTTAAATGGTAAAAGTAAATGATAAATCTTTTTAAAATGAAACATAGGAGAATACCTTCATGGTAGAGACCAGCAAAGATTTTTTTTTTTTTTTTGGTATTTTTTTTTAAATTAACGTGTAATGTATTATCTGTTTCAGGGGTACAGGTCTGTGATTCATCAGTCTTACGCAATTCACAGCACTCACCATAGACATACCCTCCCCAGTGTCCATCACCCAGCCACCCCATCCCTCCCCTCCCTGACCCCTCTGGCAACCCTCAGTTTGTTTCCTGAGATTAAGAGTCTCTTGTGGTTTGTCTCCCTCTCTGGTTTTGTCTTGTTTCATTTTCCCTCCCTTCCCCTATGATCCTCTGTCTTGTATCTCAAATTCCTCATATCGGTGAGATCATATGATAATTGTCTTTCTCTGATTGACTTATATCACTTAGCATAATAGCCTCTGGTTCCATCCATGTCATTGCAAATGGCAAGATTTTGGTTTTTGATGGCTGCATAGTATTCCATTGTATATATACACCACATCTTCTTTATCCATTCATCTGTTGATGGACATCTGAGCTCTTCCCATAGTTTGGCTATTGTGGACATTGCTGCTATAAACATTCGGGTGCACGTGCCCCTTTGGATTACTACATTTGTATCTTTAGGGTAAATACCCAGTAGTGCAATTGCTGGGTCATAGGGTAGCTTTATTTTCAACTTCTTGAGGAACCTCCGTACTGTTTTCCAGAGTGGCTGTACCAGCTTGCATTCCCACCAACAGTGTAGGAGGGTTCCCCTTTCTCCGCATCCTTGCCAACATCTGTCGCTTCCTGACTGGTTAATTTTAGCCATTCTGACTGGTGTGAGTTGCTATCTTATTCTGGTTTTGATTTATATTTCCCTGATGCCGAGTGATGTTGAGCACTTTTTCACGTGTCTGTTGGGCATTTGATGTCTTCTTTGCGGAAATATCTGCTCATGTCTTTGAGGCAGGCAGAGATTTTTTAAGCTCAAAACACGACTGGGTGTAATGGGGAAAATGATACAATGACTTCTATAAAATTAAGAAATTCTCCTTATCAAAAGACATCAGTGAGTGAGAGCAAAGGCAAGTCACAGCACTGGAGAGGATATTTGCAGGACTCATAACTGGTGGACTCAAATCCAGAGCATATAAAGAACTCCTACAAATCAATAAAAAAGAGGAACATGCTACAGAAGTGGGCAGAAGACTTGAACAGGCACTTCGAAATGGAGTACATCCAATGGCCAATGGATATAAAAAGTGCCCAACTTCATTAGTCATCAGAAAAATGCACACTGAAACTTCATGATATGCCACCATGCACCAATTGGCTATGTACCAGAACAGCTGAAACATATTACAATAACACAACAACAAAGCAACAAGCCCAGGTCATGGGGAAAGTGGAGGCACTGGGCTTCTTCCACAGTCCTGGTAAAGGTGTAAATTGTTAGCTCCTTTGAAAAACTCTTTGATGAAAACTATTAAGGTCAAGCCCAAAGTAACTGTAGAGCCAATGATCCCAGTTCCAAGTTACTCGACAGAAAAGTGTATTCTGTGCCCCAAAGACAAGAACATCCATAGTGGCACTTTAAAAAATAGCCAAAATTGGAAAGCAACCTAAATCTTCATCAAGAGAGGAAAAATCAGCCATGATATATAGATATAATAAAATACTCCCACGAATGAAAATGAGCTATTGCCACATCAATAAAATTGATTAATCTCAGACGCCTAATGTTGAATGAAAGAAGCCAGATACAAAAGGGTAGAGATTAGATGAGTTTCTGAACAGGACAAAAGAGACTCTACGGTGATGGAAATCAGTATATTGGTTACCTTTGGGGAGGCAGCCTGAGTGAGAGGTTTCTGGGAGTCTAGGAATGTGAATTTTTTTTTTTTTAATTTTTTATTTATTTGACAGAGAGAGAGAGATCACAAGTAGGCAGAGAGGCAGGCAAAGAGAGAGGGGGAAGCAGGCTCCCTGCGGAGCAGAGAGCCCGATGCGGGGCTAGATCCCAGGACCCTGAGATCACGACCTGAGCTGAAGGCAGAGGCTTTAACCCACCTAGCCACCCAGGCGCCCCTGGAATGTGAATTTCTTGATGGTTACATCGGTGCATTTTCTTTCTAAATGTTCGTCATTTAAATGAGCAAGTCGTGCACTTCACTCATGTGATAGAGCCAATGAAATTTTTATTAAACAGAAACGAAGCCTAGCTTTTACCCCTCGTGGATGTCAGTTGAAAATTTGAGAGCAAGGAGGGTGACAGGGGTCTGAGGATTAAACTGTCATCTTTATCGGGGTTTATTGAATGTGAGGAACAGTGTGTCAATTCCATGCCATTTTGTCATCTAATCAAGGTAGCTGTTATCACTCCTATTTCACATGTGGAAATTGAGATCTAGAGAAATTAAATAACATGCCTAGATTATTTGCATGGTAATAAGCCGTCCTAGAATGAATTCAGGCTTTCTCTACCCAAAGTAGAGAATGTTTATGGGCTTTTTAAAACCTGCTGCTATTTTCATGGGGAAAGAGAAAGGGGAAGAGAGATTTTCGGGTGTGAGATGGG
This sequence comes from Potos flavus, assembly GCA_028534135.1. Classification (NCBI taxonomy): domain Eukaryota; kingdom Metazoa; phylum Chordata; class Mammalia; order Carnivora; family Procyonidae; genus Potos; species Potos flavus. The sequence goes on along the minus strand of CM052890.1, from coordinate 9,422,020 downwards.
GGACAGCATTCATGGGCTCCAAATCACAAATACGGATGCTGATGTATTCAATTTAATAGAAAATTTAGGTAAATAAAGGGCATGTAATTGCGACACAGTGTATCGTTGAAAGATTCTTCTTAAGAACTCTGCTATCTTTTCAAAGGGTCCCGAAGCCATTTGCAAAAGCAAGCTATGTTTCTTTGCACAACATCATCTCAGACATCCTTGACAGGTCTCAGATTTAGAAATGAGTAGAGAATATGATGGAACACATTAAAAAAAAGAATCCTCTCACAATTTGGACCAATGCACTGGCGACTTTCAAAATATTGCTTGCAAAGTGTTTCTGCCAACTGGTACTGGGCATTAAGAATTTAGAATCAATTTCTGATCATTTTCACCCTTTTTGTTTTTCGTGAAGAAAATTATTGATCACGATTTTTAGCCTCATTTAATATACTGGAGCAGCCTTTCAATTTCTTTTATAAGCCACAGCAGGGAAAGAGGTTTCCTTCTAGCTTAGCATAGCACAAATCAATCAGTCTCATGGTGCTCTATTATTATACCTCAAACTATGTCTAGATCGGTTCTTTCTTTTGCTTTCCAACAAACTTTCTAGGCTACCAGAAACATAGGTTTCTGTCTAAATACTTACATTGTGGGAAAATTAAAAACAATTTTTCAATGTATAATTCTTAATCTCAGCCACATTAAATAAATCACTTCCCATTTTATCTTATCCCTCCAAAACGAGATATCTTGTGGAGTTCTGACTCAGGATTCGTCATCTTCATGGTCTGAATATCCTAATTTTTAGACTGTACCCATCACCATAACCAGGGTATCCAAATGTCCTGGTTTCTTGGGGCATCTCTGCTTTATGCCTTTTATTAATAGTGCCTCCTTTAGCTCCTAAATATGTCCAATTTCGCTGGTAAGGTATATGAGCACGATTATAATGAGAATCCCTTTTCTTCAAAAGAAGCTCTGAGACTAAGTCTTCATGAACATAGTGATGGAGTTTAATGGAAAACCCATTGTTCAACACTGAGTGCATTTCGTTAGATCCTTATGTGTTTACTATATGTTTAAATAATTGGATCAAATTTAATTTTTCACTTTCCAGTCTGGTAGTTACTTGTGTGCTTATTTGATGAACGTTCCTACTGGACTAGAAGTTCAAAGAAGGCAGGGACCCCATCTGTTTTGAACACAATTTCTAAAGACCTAGCATAGTGCTGACAAGTAGGAGATAATCGCTATTTAACTGTGAGATAAATAAATCAATAACTTTTTGTTGAGTTTTTGAAAAGGCCTGGGCATTATTTCCTGTGACATGCCATCTACAATATAAGCCTATTAAAGGTCAGTAGGGTGGGTTTTGTGCACCAGATATTGAAGCTATAGTATTTAATGACTTCTCTGTTATTATCTGTGAAACTTGAGGCAGGGACAGTAGTCTTAGGACTTTTGGTCTTGAATCTTGGTATAAGTTCATTTGGAACTGCAGTTAATAGAGGCTTGAGCTAATGGTAGCTTTAAGTATAAGAACAATCATAGTTTACTTGACAAGAAATCTGAAGGTTGGCGGTTTCCAGAGTATTACGTGTTATTCTTGGGCATCTCCATGAGTTTTTTCTTCTCCCTCATGATCACAAGATGGCTGCCTTAGCTCCACAAATAACATCTGCACACCAGGATTCCCAACCTCAATGAAGAGGATGAGTAATATAAGATAAAACCAAAACCAAAGGCAGAACAAAACAAACAACAAAAAACAAAAAACAAAACTGTTATGGGTTGAACTGTGTCCCTGAAAAAAAAAATTGGCATCTTAACCCAAAGTGGCTCCAAATGTGACCTTATTTGGAGATAGGGTTGTTACAGAGGTAATCAAGTTAGAATGAATTCATTAGGGTGGACCCTAATCCAATAGGCCTGGGGTCCTTATAAAAAGAGATTTGGACACAGAGACCAATGTGCACATGGGGAAAATGATGTGAAGACTCAGAAAGAGGATGACCTTCCACAAGCCAAGAACAGAGGCTGGGACAGATCCTTCCCTCACAGCCCTCAGAAGGAATCAACCCTGTGGACACCTTGGTTTTGGACTTCTAGCCTCTAGAACTGTGAGACAATACATTTCTGTCATTTCAGCCCCGGCCCCCCCCCCCCCGCCCCGCCCAGGGAAACGATTACATACCTCTTAATGTGCCGATTTTCCTTTATGTCTTATTATCCACAAGCCCGACAAGAGAATCTGGGGAAGTGAGTGTATTGAGACAGCCATCCTGTGGGGTCAGATGTCTTGTGTTGGACATCCCCTGGGTTGGGAAAGATCGCAACCCTGAAGAAAATTGCAGTTTGGTTAGCGATGAAGAAAGGGATGATGAGTGTTGGGTAGCCTCGCCAGCGAATCAACGTATCTGCCGCACTGAGATCCTATGTGACTCCTCTCAGACTGCCTCTTTATTTATGTATTTTTTTAAGATTTTATTTATTTATTTGACAGAGAGAGCGAGAGCACACTAGCAGGGGGAGCAGTAGAGGAAGAGGAGAAACAGGCTCCCTGCTAAGCAGGGAACCCAATGCGGGGCTCGATCCCAGGACCCCGGGATCGTGACCTGAGCTGAAGGCAGACGCTTAACCGACTGAGCCACCCAGACGCCCCCAGATTGCCTCTTTAAAAGCACAATGGACAACTCTGTGTATTGTTCAGCATAGCTAGGCTATGCCGAGATAACAACCAACCCCCACATCTCATTGGCTTCACATGACAAGAATTTGGCTTCTAATTCATGTTGCATGTCCCACGTAGATTGGCCAAAGGTCCTGCCCCCTAGTCCCTTGGTGATCTAGGCTGATGCCGGAACACGGGGCCTCCTCATTGACCACTATAGGAAAAAAGAACACTGAGAATCTCATGTCTGCAATGAAATACTTGGACTCTGCACTGACCTATGCCTCTTCCGCCTTCACTAAATGGGCAGTCTAGTCCCATGACATTATCTAACCCCGAGGCAGCAGGGAAGAGGAATCCTTCCATGTGCCCAGAGGAAAGGAGAACCAGGTGCAGGAGAGCACAGGAAGATTCTACTGCAAAATGCTGACACAGGACTCATAATGCCCTTGATTCGAGCTGAGGGACCTTCTTCGGGTACAGATGCTTTGGGCTGCAAGTAACGAAACCCGGGCAGCAGTAAATCGAGCTGTATATATATTAAATTTTCTCTTGAAATGAGTCGATGTCAATTTCAGGGTTGGCGCGGCTGCTGGCTGCCATCAGGGACTTCAACCCCTTCCATCTGTTTGCTCTACGACTCTCTGCATGACCGTTTTTCCTTCTCAGGGCAGTCCTTTCGTTGACCTCAAGATGGGATGCTGCCGCTCCAAGCACCAGGTCCCCACTCACCGTGCTCAAGGTGGGACAAAGGGACAGGCGGAAGAGCAAAGGGTCTCCTTTTCTCATGGAGGATAATCTTTCCTCGGAGTCTCCCTTACACATTTGCCATTGACCTTCTCCGTGGCACAACCTTCTCTATCAGGCACAATTGGCCCCTCTTCTATGTGTCCGAGGGGCGTGGATGGGAGCCCCAGGGGACCGGCCAGATACGCAGCCTCTGTTGAAGAGTTCAGGCATGGAGCTAGGAGCTGATGTGCAGCGGTGCGTAGAGAATCTGTTCGAGGGAACTCTTTCCCCCTGTGTTCTCTCAGTAATAACAATAATAAAACGCTATGCCAGCCCAGTCCTGCGAGATGCTCTTATCTATTAATATATCTCTAATCGCAAGTTGTATCGCACTGTATGCTCAGCGTCTGCGTCGGCCTGACAAAGCATTGTCTGTAAGATGCGAATCTCTGACCCTCATATTAAAGCCTCTGGGGCAGATGCCTATTCTGGTCTCAATTTGATAATGGCCTTGGAGTCCTGCATTTTGTTTCTGCCCGACGCGGCACTGCTTGGCAGGATGAACGCGATGAACTCAGCGTCTATTAAAAACAACGGTAAGGCGGAGGCTATTTTATTTTTTTCCCCATCAAATCTTGAAGCATCTGGAATTCTAGCAGCCATGAAGGATTTTCATATTTAGGCTGCAATGCAACAGGGGAACTCTGATTCAAGTCAAAGCCTTACCTTTTCATCAGTGGAAGATTTAATTGAAAGGATTCTTTATCTGCGGCATGAGTAGTATTAGTATGTGCTGGGTATTTAACTTTTTTTTTTTCAAAAGCAGTTCTGTGCACTTGGGATTAATGAGGCAGAACCAATATACTTCACAGCCATGTTTCTCTGTAACATGTACGTGTAATTGAATTTCATTGTCTACATCATTGGTAGTAGGGGCTGTCCCAGTTTGAGCTCAGGGAAGCCTTTCTGGGCCACATTTGAGGACATAGGAGAGGTGCAGGGTGGGGGTATGACCAGATTTGTGTTTCTGAAAGATCACTGCCTTCCGAGTGGGTAATAAGATGGAAGAACGCAGAAGAGAAACCCATCCAGACCAACAGCAGGAACAAGCAATGAGTGGGTGGAGTGGACAGGGAGAGGCTGAAGAGATGGGTAGCCATGAGGCAGAACAGGTGTAGTATCAAGTTCATTGTCAAGTTCAGGTGTGGTGGGGACATGGCTGTCCCCTGCACAGTCCTTTCAACTGCTCTCTGTGCTTGAAAACTAAAGAAATAAATAAAAAGCGTGGCTACAGGTAGACTAGTTAGAAGGACAGTACAGAAGCCCCAGTAAGAAATTAAAGATTTCTTTTATGGTTTTTTTTTTTAAAGATTTTATTTATTTATTTATTTGACAGAGAGAGAGAGAGAGATCACAAGTAGGCAGAGAGGCAGGCAGAGAGAGAGGGGGAAGCAGGCTCCCCGCTGAGCAGAGAGCCCGACGCGGGGCTCGATCCCAGGACCCTGAGATCATGACCTGAGCCGAAGGCAGAGGCTTTAACCCACTGAGCCACCCAGGTGCCCCAATGTTTTGTTTTGTTTTTTTAATTGGTTAGAATTTAGACCAAGAGGTGACAAGCCTGGTAAGAGTTAAATGGGTCAAACTAAATTAATTTTGATCCTTTGATTGCTGACTCTGTTCTAATTTCCATCTCCATCTCTATCCTCCTTCTCTTTTCTTGTCTTTTTTTATTTTTGCTATTATATTTCTCCCCCGGAGGGTATGCAGAGAATAAAATAAACTCTTGATAAATTAGGTGCTTTCCCCTTTAGGACAGTGGTTTTCTCATTTAAAATAAAAGGATATCTGGGTTTCCTTGAAAAGCCAAGGACAGGTTTGAACCCTTCCCCCCCCCCACCCTACCCCATAAATGCATATATGTGGCTATAAGAAAATTGCATGCCCTAGGGACTCAGGCCCATTCAGGGACCCTAAAAGCCCCACTATACAGGGACTCAGGTCAGGAACTTGTGTCTGGGTCTGATAGAATGGAGACCTGTGTCAGGTCATCCACGGGCAGACATCTCTGTGGTTCCTCCCCGCCTGGGATATCTGTGCGGGCTGCTGCCTGGTACAGAATGTTCTGCAAGCAATGGGAGGAATAAGTAGAGCAAGGCAAGTGCAAGGGCTTCTGTCGTCTCATCTCAGGGAAACGGCACCATCCCGAAAGCCTGAAGGTGGCCCAATTAGCATACAGTAATTAGAATCGCTGCAATAATGCTGCCTCTTCATTTTCATTTGCGGGCACCATGGAGGTAACTGCGTTCCGGACTGGGCGGAGAGAAGCAGCAGATACAGCTGACTGTGCGCCCCTTCCCCAGCTGATGCGCCGGGGGAGCAGGGCTCAGCCCTTGTGAGGACAGGGGAGGAAAGGCAAGAAGCAAATCAAAGTGGAAGGGAACTGTGTCCAGCACGCGGGGGGCTCTGCCCCCCTCTCCTCTGGAAGCTTCCCTGTGCTACCTCATCTGTCATCTGAACTGCAACCAACAACCCTAGCCTCCTTCCCTTGGTGAGATCGTGTGGTCCCCAAGAGGAGGGGGGCCACAGGATCAAGTAGCGTGTGGTGCAGGGTGGGGGCGGAGGCGGGGGTGGTGGTGAGGGAGTGTCCCAGAGGTGGGAGGGGGTGAATAGGTGGAGCCTTGGGGATCTTCATTCTGGAGAGGTGTCCTTGCTTTGGGTGTCCCTCCCTACCCGGAAGGGAACAAGTGTCCCCTGAAGTAGGCGCGAAGTCTATGTGACATTGCAACGAGAGCGGAGAGCCGGTGCGTGCGCGCATGCGCCGGGGGCCCCAGAGTGGGATTTCCGAAGCAGGCAGCTCCCAGAGGGAATGAAAATTGCAAAAGCTGCTGCTCTAGGACGTGGCCTAGATGGCCTGCATCCAAACGCTGTGACCCAGATTGGGTCCCGCACGTGATCTTTCTCGGCTGTGGTTTGCAAAAGCTTGCAGGTCAGGGGTGGACAGGATGCCATGCAGATGGAGGGCAGGGGAGGCTCACCTCGGCTGCCCCCCACCTCCATTCCCCACCTGCCCCCAGACTGGCTGGCGGCCCTCCGTGGCCCGAGCCTCACTTTCTCCCCTCGGCCTTCAGAGCTGGCCTGCTTTACCTTCCCGTCCCATCCGGTGGCTTAGGAGGTTTGGTAAATCAGGGGTGCCCATGGCTGATGAGGGAGTATCTCCAGCTGTGTTGCTTCTAAGGCGTTGTTTTCAGGGAAGACTTAGTGCCTTAACCCTAAAAACACAATGCCTTGTCTGGGCACCTCTGCTAAAACAAAACAAGGGAATAAAGCCTTTGGGTGTCTCTTACTGGTTTGTGCGTGATGGATTCCCATTTCCTTAATAGGACATGTGAGACCCTGTGTGATCAGCATGAGGCCTGTTCCCAGCTTATGTCCTCTATGACATCACACCCATGTCACACTCCAGCTGCTGAGGCATCCCTGCTCCTGTACAAATCCTCCTGTTCCATCTCTCCTCCCTGTGTCTCCTGAGGGCAAGGCCCTTCTCCTCCAGCTGCTGAAATTCTAGTTTGCTGCAAAGGTTCACCCCAGGTAGCACCTTTTCCATGAGGCTTTCTGGATACTCCACCCTTGTCCCACGAGTTAGTGGTAAGTTTTTCCTCTCTCCACTTTTATTGGTGTTATTTTTGTAATGCCTCCTTCATCCATCCAACATTCATTCACTCACTAAACATCTTACATTCATTCTAAACATTCATTCATTCACTCAACCCTCTCTACCTCTGTGCATCCATCCACCCACTCACCCAGCCATCCATCCTTCCTCCATCCATCCAGCCATCCATCCATCTACCCACCCATCCATCCCTCCTCTATCCGTCCAACCATCCATCCATCCACCCATCCATTTAAACATTCATTCATCCATTCATCCATCTTACCTCTATCCATGCTACTGTCTACCCACTCACCCATCCATCTCTCCTCCATTCATCCAGTCATCCATCCATCCACCTATCCATCTATCCTTCCCTTTATCCATGCATCCATCTACCCACTCACCCATCCATCCATCCCTCCTCCATCTATCCAACCATCAATCTGTCTACCCACTCATCCATCCTTCCCCCCATTCATGCATCCATCCACTATTCACCCACCCACCCATCCATCTATCCCTCCTCCATCCATCCATCTATTCATCCATCCATCCATTTAAACATTCATTCATCTTCTCATCCCTCCCTACCTCTATCCAGCATCCATCCACCCATTTACCCATCCATCCATTCTTCCTCCATCCATCCATTCACCCATCCATCTAAACATTCAGTCATCCACTCATCCTCCCTACCTCTATGCATCCATGTACCCACACACCCATCCATCCACCCAACCAACCATCCACCCATCCTTTCATCCCTCCCTCTATCCCTGAATCCATCCACCCACTCATCCATCCATCCATCCATCAATCCATCCATCCATCCACCCACTCATCCATCCATCCATCCATCAATCCATCCATCCATCCATTCATTCATCTATCCATCCATCCATCCATCCATCCATCCATCCATCCATCCATTTAAACATTCATCCATCCACCCATCCCTCCCTACCTCTGTCTATCCCTCCATCCATTCATCCATTCAGTCCAGTTGTCCAGAAAATAAATGCCATGACCTAAGCTGGGTTCTGGGGATAAGCATATAACCACAGACATTTCCTGCCTCCACATCGAGCTTATAGTCCAGGGGGGGTGAGACAAGAGGAAGCGGAAGTAATCAGGTTATCATGCAGAGACTTCATATTTAAAATTGAAGATACAGAAACAATGAAACTGTGCCTTTGACCTGGAAGAGCTCCCAGTCTGATGGAGGAGACAGACACATAGATAATGATCTCTAAGACAATATTCTTAGTACCATCGATAAAGTATGGATAAAATGTCATGGATTCGCAGATGAGGAAATGATTACTTCTTCCTGGTGATCCAAGCAAGTCTCACGAAAGAGAAAAATCTATGAGCTTGTCTTAATGCGAAGAGTAGCAGCTTTCCGGGTGGGCCGGGAGGGAAAGGATCAAAGCCTTCCATGCAGAAGAAACAGAAGGGCCAATGCGTTTGGGGGACAAGCCAGCGGTCTGTTGTGGCTGGGGGATGGGATGTGTGGGCACAAATGCCTTTTTCACAGGCTGACCCTCAGCCAGCATGTCTCCTTCAGACCGTGCCCCAGTTTGTCCTGACATCTGTCTGTGCTGCCTGGGGCCCCATCATGGGGTGGGCCGCCTTCTCCAGCCAGGGTACGTTCCCTTGCTTGGAGATTGCCTGGGTCCTTCCCACGCACCCGAGGCACTGAGCCGTGATGCCCGTGGCTCTCTTACCCCCACACAATCCCTGTGGTTTCCTTCCTGTGGAGCCACAAGGCTGTGGACAATGGGAACAGCTTTTAATGGGCACAGAGCACCTGTTGGCTGCTTTTCCCCACCGGCCTTCCTCACCCCCAATTTTTTTTTTTTTTTTAAGATAAGGAAACAGAGTTGCTGCAACCTAAAACGTGAGATCCAAGAAGTTGGCCGGATTCTGGTCAGTATGCCTTGGAAGCCTGAGCCATCTGTTGGGGTCCTGCAGTTTGGAGGGCCCATCCCCAGTTGGCTGCCCCCATCCCAAATGGCCTGCTTTAGGCAGAAGGTGGAGCAGAGAGCTTTCAGCTACAAGTCAGCGTGGAGAGATTTTCACACCAAATGATTCTCTCTTCTAGGGAATGTGCAATTATTTAAAGGGTGAGAGAGTCAGAAATTCTTTCATAGTAATCTGGGCCCCTCCTCCACCCAGCGAAAGAGCAGTCAGGAAAGGAATCTGATGCATTATCCCACAGCGAGGCTAGATGTTTTGTTTTTGCTTTTCAAAATAGCTGGCCTGAAATTAGTCTTGGGAAGAAATCTCATTTTTTACTATGGTTCTTTTCTCCCTCCAGAAGGCAAGAACCCCGCCTTGTGATGACCAAAAGGTTACAGTGTTCAGACACGAGGCGAAGCATTTACGTACATTATCTCATGTATCTCGTCCTAGCAATGCGAGGGGGAGGGGCTGATGTCCCATTAAAAGCAGTTGCCCAAGAGGTCAAGTCGCTTGCAGAGATGTGCACCAACTTGCTGCTGTTTCCAACTTCATCCGATCCTCTCTCACTTACAGAACGAGGTGGCTTTCTCTCCCATCACAAAGTTGAAGACTAATATCCCAGGCCTGCCTCACCTCACTTCCTCTTACAGGTTGTTTTCGTCTTTGTCCCTTGAGTCAGATAGTTCAAAGTTAGCTAGATTCGTCCCTTTTCCCTGGACGTGTTCTGGAAGATCATTATTCTTGGTTGGGTATGGTATTTCAAGCATGTTTAAAGGCACAGTAAAGTAAGTATACTCCTTTATTCTGGACATCGTGCTCCTATTAATGTGGTCATACCAGCATTTGAGAAGTCTATCACAAACTGGGCAGGGCTTCCACAGAGGCAGTGCTCCCAGGAGGAGAGCACGTGGCTTCCAGGAGCACAGAAGGAGTATGGTTGACTGGACTCATGTCTGCCTAGAGTCCATTGTCTCCTGGATTTCCTGGGGAAGTCTGAGGGCTGCAGACTGGGCCAGATCCGAGTGGCTCTACCCGTTACTCCGCTCTGAACTCGGGCGAGCTGAAGCCTCAGTTTCTTCCTTTGGCCAGTCTCAGGTCAGGCTTATTAGTGAATGCGTTGGCCAGCCCTGACAGATCACCTGGGGCAAAGCGGGTATCAGACGAAGCGTGGACATCGCTATTATTAATTCCTTCTGTGGATCGGCATAGGAGAGGAGCTGGTCTCTGATTGCTGGGCCACCGCGGCAAGTGGCGTGGTCCTTGATGACTTGTCACTGAGTGCAGTGAATCCAGTGCTGTCTCACGGGGGTCCCCGCTGCCGTGAACATGAACGTCGAGTGGCGAGGGCAGCTGGGCACTGCCGATGCGCCTGGAGGGGGTTTGAACAGTCGCTCCGGTTCCTCCAGGAATGCAAGGCACAGAAGCCCATGATGCAGCAGAGGGGGAATGCAAATGAGGGAGTGGACGCAAAAGTGCTTTGTAAACTGTAGAGTGCAGGGCACGTGTTGATTGTTATTTGCACACGGCTCGTTCCGTCTGTGTCGTGTGCGAACCTATTAGATCAACATTTAAGACTGTCTCGGAGAAGGCTGCTATATGCTGGCCAGGCTGCTGGAAGCACTCGTAGCGTTTTTCTCAGAAAGAAATGGCTGAAAGCCCACGGTCTTTATTGATTTACATTTGTAAGCCATAACTCCTTATCTCTTTTACGCGCCTAATATCACGATGTCCGTTTGTGTAATATATTAGTCTGGCTCGTATTGATGCCAAGTCCTAAATAACTAGAGGGGGAGTGTTGACTTGTGTCTGGAGAGCCCCTTGGGAATCCGGGTTCACGGGCTCAGTCCTGCTTGTTCCCCAGCCCTACAGAGAGAGAGAGCCCCACGCTGCTTCTCTGTACGGTCCCAAGGATGAATCATTTATGCTATCAAAGTTCTCTGCGATCCTTGGATACTACATAAGCGTGGAGCATAATCATTATGAATTATAAGTGAAGCAGACGGAGGTTTTAAATTAAATAGCACCATTGTGTTATTTTTCATCAGGATTCAGAGCAGCCGACCTTCCCAGCAGAAGTAACTTAGATAATTTGATTCTCTCACTTAACCAGGACTGATCACTGCAGGGATAGAAATTAATTTCTTGAGAAACAGCTGCGGGTTTTCCTTCCCACCAGCCTCTCTCAAAGCTTTGCAGACGCGGTCATAATGGAACCGTGGTGCAGGTGCCACTGGGTGACTTGTTAATTCCATGGGGGCTCCAGAAACTGCTTCTCCAATCTTTGGTTTACCCGGAAGATGGTCAGGACACATGAGTGTCCCCTGGGCAGCGGCCATTGTGGTCACATCCACTGAAATCAACTTGAATGTTTCACAGGACATTAAGCCAAATGAAGTGGCTTGAGGCTTTAGGAAAAAGAGAGTCCATCTAGCCGATTCCTTGTTTGAATTCAAGCCTTCCAAATAACCCCAGAATGGGATGGAATTGGCATCACCAGGATCCATGATCCCGCTTGCCAGGGAAATTAACAGGAAGGCGACATGTGAGTTGAATTGAACCTTTAGGATTCTGTCGACGGATTCTGCAGAATATGGTAGAATGACAGTTTGGTGTTGCGGAACTGGGCAGAGGCTGGCCGTCGGGAGGACAGGAAGCAGGAGATGCAATCAGGAGAGAAGCCTGGGCAGACTTGGGGGGAGATGGACACTGGTATTTACCCAGCACACATCATGCCTGTGCTCATGCTCGGGTTCTGCCACTCTTTGGCTGTGTGACCTCAGGAAAGTTACCTAACTTCTCTGAGCCTCACATTTCTCATCTGTCAGAGTAAGGCATGGGAGTAGGTCCTCTCAAAGATCCCTTCTGCCCCAGGGTTGTCTGAGGCAATCTGCAGGGCCCACGTGCAGGAAAGAAGAGGGATCTGAAGTTCTTCCAAAGAGGATGTGCTAAGGGACATCAATCAGCCTCCGTTCTTGCTAGCACTCCACTGTATTAAAATAAGGCCTCCATGGGGCGTCTGGGTGGCTCAGTCGGTTAAGTGCCTGACTCTTGGTTTTGGCTCAGGTCATGATCTCAGGGTCATGAGATCGAGCCCCGCGCCAGACTCTACATTCATCGCAGAGCCTACTTCAGACTCTCTCTCCCTTTATCCCTCCCTCTGCTCCTGCTCTCTTTCTCTCTAAAATAAGTCTTAAAAAAAAATAATAATAATAAGACCTCCTTGCATATTCCCTTAATGTTCCTCCCTCTTGATTCTTAGACCTCAGCTCTCTAAGTCTTCAGCTAGAACTCACGTTTTCTCAAACAGTGGTGAGGCTGCAAAGTAGAAGGGAAAATGGCATTTGTGGGTCAGTGAATGGAGAGTTTTCCCAAAACTTCAGAATTTGGGTCTGTCTTTGCTGCTGGCATTGAAGATGTATGTCAGGAAGGCAGCATGTAAAGAGGACGGCTCTATCCAGTATAGGCTTGAGGACAGTCCCATAAAAATGTTAAACATTAAGGTTAATGAACTCCTACTCCTTCAATCCATCTCTAGCTACCCCAATCCAATCCTGTACGGGGTCCTTCTGTGGCTTCTTTCCCGTCTTCGAGGTTGCCTTGAAATTAGCGTCCCTGGTTTTGGTTCTATTTCAATATGACATCTCGGGTACAGTTTTGAAGGGGGCAGGAAAGAGCAGAGCGTGTGTGGCAGAGATGGTTAGCGTTTCCACCAACACTGGTGTATCCTCTGCCATCGGTGACTTCCCAGCAAAGGCTACATGGCCGAGCCATGGTGTCTGAGTGAAGCACAAAGTAGAAAGAGCTTGGCTCCCTGAATCACTGCATGGAGGAAAACCATGGAGGTCTCACTACCCTGAGATGCTCCTGCTGGAGAGGCCACAGGCAAGTGTTTAGGTCAATAACCCCAGGTAGCAGTTGGGATCAGTCATATGCGCCATCATGAATGTCCCACGTAATCAAGCCTTTGCATGCATGCAGCCCCACCCAGCATTGGATTGCAACCACATGAGCCAGAAATTCCTAGGTGAGCCTTTCCCAAATTTGTGATCCCCAAAATTGTGAGCAAAATAAATTGGCTGTTTGAAGCTGCTAAATTTTGGGGTGATTTGTTACTCAGCAGTGGTCATCAGGACATGGAATATGAAATCAAGTATTGTAATGGTGAGGTAGAACCCATAGGTGGAATATCTGCTCCGAGATATCTCACAGGGTATTCTTGGTATGATAGGAGATTCTGTGTTTAATGTACTCTCCATGCTTAGCGGGCGTGAGAGCCCTGGCCTTCTCCCATCAGAGTGACTTTGGCGGCCATGACTTAGATTTCTCTTGTATTGACACCTACACTGACTTGAGGTTAGATTTAAGGGCTTTGACTGACATCTTGTTTCTTTCCACTACAAAATAAGCTAATTTCTTCAGTCTCACACACAATTTCTCTGAAAAAAGTTATTGATTGTCACAATGCTCTAGACTGGGCGATCGATGCACACCAGTTTAGAGAAAAAGGAATGATGGATGGGAATCCCATTGAGTGCTTTTCTACTTCATGATATGCTGTGATAATTCAGCTTTTGGAAAGCGGTACTTGTCTAAGACGCCAAATGCAAAAACATGAGGGGATTTAGTGTCGTGATGCGTGGTCAAGTGTTTGCGGGTTGACATTTGAGGCTTCTTGTAACAAGAGGCATCAGCAAACAAAATGCCTACACGTGAGAGGAAACCCAGGTTCTGCTCTTGTGGCATCTCGGACAAAACACAACCTCTCTGAGCCAATTTTTTTCCCCCTGATAGTTGACGATAAGCCAAGGATAAAATAAGGAAGAACACATTGGAATTCTAGAATAACTTAAGCTGGAATGCACATCTGATCAGAGCAGGCAGCTGTAACAGAAGAGTCCAACATTAGAGTGGCTTAAACAAACTAGAACCTTCTGTCTTGTAAGTAGAGTAAAGGCAGTCTGGATATGGTCATCTAGGGGCTAGAGTGGCAGCTTCTTGAAGTTATTAGGCTTGTATGCGACCCATGCCTCATGTTCCCAGATAGCGGCTAGAGCTCCCGATATCACATGTGCATTCCAGATAATGCAATGAGAACTTCAGTTCTCAGGAAGGAGGAAGGAGAGAAGGGATTGCGGGAGGCAACCAGGAGCCTCTGCCACCAGGAAGCACCAGAGAACCAAACACATCCAATTTGATTAGCAAGTTACATCTGAGAAATCTTAAAAACATTGAATGTCTGGGACTCAGAGAAGGGGGTGGGAAAGTTATCCGGTATACTAGCTGAACTCTGGAAACTTAGATGCTCCTGAAAAATAAGCTTTCTTTTGCAAAGTTCAATTCAGTTAACGTGACCAAGAGACTTTTTAAAAAATAGCAACGGAATGAATTCAGAATGCCGGTGACCAACTAAGCTCATTTTCAAAAGTCATTTCAGACCAAGCAAGTTCAACTGTTTTCCTTCAGGTTGTTTTGTGCAGATTGATACAACTCAGGTTAATTTCCATTCTGACCTTTGCAGGAAGGAAGCGTGGGCTCTCTCCTTGTTGGCTAATAAAGATCCTCGGCATGATTCTAGAGTAATGAACTTGATAGTGTGGGTGTAGGAGGCTGTGAAGGTTTGCGGAGAATGACTCAGAATCACTTACAAATTTTTTACAAATTGTGACTCTATCTGTGTCAATTTTCCAAACTGGGTTGTATTGGAAATAATGGGGGTAGAGATCATGTACAGTTCAGGGAAAAAGTTTGCTAGAAGAATCCCACCCAGACCTTTGTGTCCCCGCCCCAACTCTGCACAAGATCTGCTGAGGTAGAATAAAGTAATCATTATTTGTAGCATCAAAATCACATTAAGACCTTAATGGTTCTCACCAGACTGAGATGCCCTCACAACTGTTGCTTAAGAATGGGGAGTAAGTGGCAGGAGAGGGGAATCTTAGGTTCAATGGCTCTGGGACCCCACAGAGCAATCAGATGGTTCTTTCTGGATAGATATTATTATAGTTGCCAAAACCAGGGCACGCAGCAATGGAGGGTCTGTGGCTCTTCAGAAGAATATCAGTCTATGAGGACGCCTAGGTGGCTCAGTTGGTTAAGCGTCTGCCTTCAGCTCAGGTCCTGATCTCAGGGTCCTGGGATCGAGCCCTGTGTCTGTCTTCTTGATCAATAGGGGGGTCTGCTTCTCCCTCTCCCTCTGCTCGTTCCCTCTCTCTCTCTCTTATAAATAAAATCTTTTTTAAAAAAAGAATATCGACCTACCGATGAAAATTTTATTACAGTTGGTAGTGAGGAAGATGAGAAGTGGGACATAGCCCCTGCCTTCAGCAAGCTTCCAGCCCCAACTGAAGCAGGTGGGGCAGGAGTTCACCAGCGCTGGGATTGACCCTGCACAGCTCAAGATTAATTTATAAATACATTCTATGTGGATTAAGTACATAAGGGGTCCTAAGAAAGAGGATGAGAGCACAGCTTCTGGAGAAAGCACTTGGTCCCCCGCTTCTGCATGTGGGTGAGGCACAGACATCATTTGCCCCCAGAAATCCCTGCTCCCTCTTCGTTGTGCTCCTGGTGGGGTTTGTGTTTTGCTAAGAGTGGGTGACCAGATCTCCCTGTACTTTTCCTGCCTGGAAACTTACAAGGTGGGAGGTAGAGGGTGGAGGAGTCTCTGAACATTGGCTTTGGAGAAATGGCTGAGTATGTCAAAACTCCACCCCCCAATTCCCTGGGGCTTTGTTAGAATGTTCCGTGGACTCGTTTGTTTTGTAAAGGGGAAAAAAAAAATACCCACATTGGGGAAATTGTCCTAGTTAGCGGAGTCAACAGCTTGATCCACGAATACAAGCACCTTCGGGCGCCCCTCTCCCTGTAGGGGGCCTTGGTCAGAGGCTCAGAAGCTAGTGACACATTATGAGCTTGGCTCTGGAGTCCCACGGCCCGCCTTTTCATCCTGGCCCTGCTCCATAATTAAGAGCGATCGTGTTGCTTAACCTCTCCACCCCTCGGTTTACTCATCTGCAAAATTGGAGTGGTATTAATACCAAGTCACAGATTTGTGGGGCAGCGTGTTTCTTAGGTCAATGCCCAGTGCTCAATAAATTTAACTCTTAACATTATTAGGTTTCTAGCTGGGTGCTTGTGTCATGCTCTGAACAGTGATAAGAAACTCAGAGGGAGGTCTGGTGGGAAATGGGGTTAGGAGGCAGGGAAGGTCGGTATTGAGTTTGGGTATTTATTTTTTTAAGTTTTTGTTTGTTTGTTTTTTGTGGTTCACCTAAGGAAGGCCATAGACTTCATGATGGTAGGTAGTGGGTAAGGGGGAAATGGGGTGAAGTGTGGTCATAGCAACTGTTCTATGCTAATGTCGTTGTAGAAGGCGGGATTTCAAGGTGGCCAAGCACGATTCCCACTCTCTGGGGTGTGATTCCTCCTCTTGAATATGTACAGGACCTGAGTGTGATGGGATAGTACTCCCACGTTTATGCTACTTTATAGGGCAAAAGGCATTTTGCAGATGTAATTCAGATACCCAAGCCGTTGACTTTAAGTGGTAGGGAGAGTATCTGGGTGGGCCTGGCCTAATCAGGTAAGCCCTTTAAAGGTTTGGAGCCCTTTCTGAACTGAGAGCGATTCCGTGCAAGGCCACCTCTCTGTTGCTGGCTGTGATGAAAGAGGAGGCCGGGGATGCAGGCAGCCTCTAGGAGCTGAGAGTGACCCGCACTGACAGCCAGGAAGGAAATGAGAAGCTCCATCTTACACCTGCCAGGAACTGAAATACGGCCAACAACCAGAAGGAACTGGGTGGGAGATTCTTCCCCAGGGCCTCCAGCTGGGCACACAGCCAGCCCACACCTTGATTTTGGCCTCGTGAGATCCTGGGCAGAGAACCCACCCGTGCCGTATCCAGACATCTGACCTTAAAAACAAAAACAAGAACAAAAACCGAGAGCTAATAAAATCATGCAGTTTCAAGGCTGCCAAGCTGGTGCGAATCTGTTACGAAGTCCTAGAAGACGAACAGTGGTCATAACGAGCACAAGACTTGGGATTTCCACGGTGCTATTAGTGTCTTACGGCTACTGTCACAAATCACCGCAGACTTAATAGCTTAAAACAACACGAATTTATTATTTTAACATTGTGGAGGTCAGAAGTCTGGAATGGGTCTTCAATCACAGTGTCAGGAGGGCTGGCTCCTTCTGGAGGCTCTAAGGGAGACTTTTCTTGCCTTTCCCAGATTTCAGACACCGCCTGCACCCCTTGGCTTATGTTCCCTGCCCCCAATGAGCCGGTAATGTTGGCTGAGTCTTCTCCCATCACGGCACCCAACGCCAACTCTTCTGCCTCCCCCTTCCACATCTCAGGGCCCTTGTGATTACGGAGGGACCCCATGGAGACCTCATGGTAATGCCCCTCTCACCAGGGGAGCTGACTTCCAACCTTAGTTCCACCTGCTGCCTCAGTTTCCCGTTGCTGCGGGAACATCACACAGGTTTCAGGCACTAGGATGGAAACATCTTTGAGGGCATTACTCTGGCTGGTACATTAGTCATAGGTTCAAAATTCCATTTGGTCTTACTGTGCAACCCAGAGCAAGTTGCTTAACCTCTCTGAGCCTCCTTTCCTTATCTGTAAAAGCAGCACAGTAAAAGTTACTTGAGTGCTTTTTCAGATGGTTAGAGAGCCAGGGGCCTAGGCTGGTACATAATGATTAAGGGGCTACTCTAGTCGTCCCTCAGTTTTCTGTGACAGCGGGTAACTTTTGATAATCATTCTTCCTTGATTCTACTGTTTTATCTGTTTTGTTTTGTTTTTTTTTTAACGATGTATGACCCCAAATGACCCCATTATTTAGGGAATTTTTACAGTCCATCTGTATAGATCTGCATCAGGTTGGTACAACAGCCATATTAAAAAACCCCTCTCTTTCTGTCTTTCTGCTTTTCCCCCCAAGCCCTCCCCCTGGCTCGTGGGGACAGTCTAGTTCGGACCCTGGGTGCCCAGTCCAAGTTACAGCCCGGATGCTCTGGGGCAGCCTGCCTCGCCTGTTAATTCGGGCTCGGGACGGAGAGCACTGGTGACATTGTTCAGGTTAATGATGGAGGGCCAGGGACCAGGGAACAGGAATGCCGTAAGGGTGGTATTGATTACTTCCGTGATGACCGTGGCCGGGACCTGGGAGTGAGGGTGAGCCTCCCGAGGCATTGCCCTATGTCTGCTTGCTGAAGGGGACCAGGATTTGGGAAATACTATCAGTTTGTTGGAAAAAGGATGGCAAGGCTTCTCCGGAGGTCTCCCTTGGTGAAGAGGGCAGATATTATAGTGTGTGACACCGAGACACGTCCTAGCTCTGCCGATCATAAGACACTGCGTGTGCGTGTGTGCACGTATGTGGGCATATGTTAGCAAGTGGGAAGCAGAAGGTCATCACGTGCTAACAGAGGGCAGTCTCACCAGCTGCCTGGTGAGTCAGACTCAGAGAGACGAGTGTTTTGTGGTTGGCCCTTTAATGATGACAGCTTACCGTAGGAGACGCTGGCATGGGAAGTCCCATGGTGGAGAGCGGTGTTCTCATGCCTCGCCATTAACCCGGCGTCCTTGGTGTCTTGTCCCTGGCCCCAGACCCTGGCTTTCAAACCGTGCTTCTGGCCCCATGTGGTTTGGGAGCTCTATTAAGCATCCCTTTCTGGCTTCCTTAACTAGGACCCTGGATTCTTTCTGCTTGTTTCTCTGGTTTTTTTGTTTGTTTGTTTGTTTGATTGTTTTCTTGGGTTTTGTTTGTTTGTTTTGTTTTTTTATCTCCTCTCCTGCGATTTTCTGTAGGAAGTTCCCTTTCTTAGCGTGGTCCTAGGTCACTCACTGCCTGCACTGGCCTAACCTTACTCTAGAAGGGGACGATGACTGGGTCCTGCCCTTGGAATCGAGTGTCTTCGTCGGGCAAGGCTGACACTAGACAGAATGACGTCCATCGACAGTCACAGGGAGGAAACCAGTCCCATGGCTCAACATGAATTGGGTGTGGCGAGAGACACATGAGGGTAGCTGAGACCAGTGATTCTGTTTGCACATTGAGGGTATTCCAAATAAGTGACTAGAAAAAAAAGATGGGAAATCTAATAGCAAGAATTCTAAGTGATCTAAGCAGGGACCCTGTTGTACCTTACCAACATCACATCATATCAATCATATATCACATGGTGTATGTTTTTTGCTCATTTATTAATTTTTCACTTACTCAGTACTTTTGATTTTTTTTTGGGGGGGGGATTCTGCTCCTAGTAAGGACCCGAGTGGAAGATTGGCCAAGTGGGAAAGAACATGGCTGGCCCATCCTTGAAGGAGTGAATTATCGGGTTGCTTATGAGAAGGACATAGATATTTAAGGCAGGGAGCATTTCTTGGGGTGCAGGCTGGGAGGGGCTTTGAGCACCTGCAGAATCCCTCCCTGTGTCTCTGGCTGAGATTTCTTCTAGAACCTGGGGTGCATGTGGTCTTCCAGTGATGGCCAATCAGCCTCTCACGTGGGATGTGTCAAATGTGGGGATTTGGCTGGGCCTGACAAGAGGACAATGTGGGAATCCCATATTGGATTATATTAATGTCACCAACGATGTGTTAGGACAAAACCTGCCCAATCTTCTGGGAACTGCAAGACACTATCATTCAATAGGGTAAATTTGTCCACGAAGAAGTAAAGTGGCACTAAATGGGTTTTGATATGGATTTTGAGACTGCAGCAACAACTCTGGGTAATTTTTGAACTGATCATCTTTGCAGGGTCCTCATTTAGAAGGATGAGTTACATTGATTCCAGTTATCTTGAAGTAAAGGCAGGAATTTGGGGAGGGGTAAGATTTTAGGGAAGTGGTAACCCTGGGGTGGGGCTGTGGCTTTGTAGGTTGATGAACCTAACAGGAGAGGCTCAGGGGACTGGCCTCACTGTGGAGATAGCCCCTCCTTTGTTCGCTGCTGGACCCGGCCGGGGTCTGTAATAAGCCAGATGAAATTGCCGTCATAGTAGGACTCCACCTTATCCCCCAGAGACGCTGGCTGGATCCACGGAACACCGAAGAAACCCTTGAAATGTGAAGAATTTACTCAACCTCAATTTTTTGGGGGGGGATAGTATGGAATAAAATAGATGAAATCACCAAAAAGAAAACCCTTTTCTTTGAGACATGAGTTACCGTGTGTGGTTGTGTGTGTGCGTGTGTGTGTATTAGGTCTAGATGAACAGCAGTGGCAGAGGGAGAAATTGGCTTACACCACTGATTGTCAGGAGGTGGGAGAAATAATGGAATCCTCTATGAGGCTTTTATAAACTTCATATTCCCCCAAGGTATTTGCTGGGAATTTTGAGCTTTCTGTGTTGAGGGTAGGAGTGTGTGTGCCGGGAGCGGAGAATGGGCAGGGTGGAGGAGGAAAGGGAGGCCAGAGTGAGTGTGACATTGCCCCTCCCTCTCTATCAGTCAGCTTGGCCAGCCCTGGACTGGGGGCCTCAAACGACAGACATTTGCTGCTCATGGTTCTGGAGGTTGGAAGTCCCAAGATCAAGGTGCTGGCCAATTCGGTTCTCTCCCCCACTTTGTAGATACACCGTGTCCTCACATGGTGGAGAGAGAGGGAGCTCGGGGTCTCTTCCTCTTCTTTTAAGGGCACTAATCCCATTGTGGGGGCACCACCTTTACGACCTCATCTAAAACCTAACCACATCCCAAAGGCCTCACCTCCTGAGAGCCTCCCATTCGAGGTCAAGGCTTTAACATGTATGTCCTGGGGAGCACAGACAGCCCGTCCATAACACCCTCCAAGTTGTGAGCCACTGCTCCTCATGGTGTGTGTGTGTGTGTGTGTGGCGGGGGAGGGGGGCGCTTTCCAATTTTGCGCAGAATTGATGAAATCCTTGGTCGTTTTGCCAAAGGGAGCAAGCGGTTCCGTGCTCACCTCTCAGGGACGGCCAGGCACCCACTTAAGAGATTCCTGGCAATGATTCCCGCAGGGAAACTGGGAAACATTATTTACCATTCAGCATAGGCAATGAGTATTAGGAGCTGACTTCTAAATTTAGAGATGATTCATGTAATTTGGAACAGCACTGTTTCAAATCACATTAAAAAACCACAGCAGGTGGCCCCGGGTGTTAAAACATTGTTTGCATTTTTCTGGAAGGAGACAGAACTTCGGATCCCTGGCTGCTTATCTGGGGCAGTAGAAGGACACGGGAGTTGGAGGAGATGATGTAAGTTTAGGAGAACTGTGCTGACCGACCTTGACCTTCACCTGCTTTCTTTGCTTCTCTGTTGTGTTCAGGGGTCTCTTGAGACCTTAGCGGATTCTATTCGTCCATACAACATGATTCTATTAATCTATTATTCTGTTATTATAATGAAGACACCCAAAGAGAGGAAAAGGTCTATAGGACGATGAGACAGAGGGTTCATCTGACTTTTTGTAGTAATGAGGGGGGGCAGGGAGGTGTTGTTAATCCGGTGGGAGGTGGGCACAATAAAGGACAGTGGACAAGAATAACCATGTAGAAGTTATGATAGCTTCGTTCCCTTCTCACAGCCCCAGTGAGTGCAGCTCTGATCAGGGAAACACTAATCATCCAATCTGAATTCTAGGAAAATTATCCAGACCGAAACTGCTTTGGCAGAAAAGGTAACGCTTGTAGCCAAAATGCAAGTAATGGAAACTTTGAGACTTTGAATAACCAAACAAAATTTCATTTGATAACAAACTTTCCCAAGTACCCATCTAGTTAATTTATGTGGTTTTGTGGGGGGAGATGATAGGCTTCAAATATAAACTGAGAGAATCAGAGAGACCCTCTGGAGACATTTGTGAAAAACTGCTAACTTGAGTATCCGATCAGTGGCTTGTATCCTATTAGTGGCCCTGGCTTGTATCCTATTAGTGGCCCTGGCAAGGTCTGAGAGCCCATGGGTTGTGCAAATATACTCTTTTAGGGTAACCCATATGTGTTACCAGAGAGAAAGGTGCCTCCCTGGCAGGCTGGCGGACAAGAATGCTAACTTGTTGAAGGTAACAAATGGGTGAAGTAGTTACTAAGTAGAGACTTACCATCAGTTCTCTCTAGCTGATCTTGAAATAGGTAGCAAGCCTCAGCAAATCACCATGGACATCTTTTTTGGTTTATTCACAAAAGCTGTCCATTTTGAGTTGAGAAAAGGGAATTCCCCCGACTTTCACCGATAATTTGTTTTCCTTCCTATTTGAATGGCAGCGCCTTGATCCTGCCTGACCTGAAGCAGGCGAATCACCTTGTGCCTGCAGCTCTGCAGCAGCACCTCCTTGCCTCCAAATCCTGCAGCGGGACATCTCCAGGAGGCTATTTGCTTTGCTACAAGCTGGGTTTTCACCTTCGAGATGCAGCTCTCTTACCTTCTCCGCACCTGTGACTCCCACCTGGGAGGGAGGACCTCCACTCCCTTCCTGCAGATGCTCACATTCAATCTGCGAACAGCTCCAGGGTGGTTTGGGAACAAGTAAAGCACCATACTGTGTCTCACTGAGACTGAGACTCACTTAAGTCTTTTATTTTCATTCTGAGGATTTCTTTTTCTTTTTTTTTAGAATTTCTTTTTTTTTTTTTTTTAAGATTTTATTTATTTGAGAGAGAGAATGAGAAAGTGAGAGAGAGCATGAGAGGAGAGAAGGTCCGAGGGAGAAGCAGACTCCCCATGGAGCTGGGAGCCCGATGTGGGACTCGATCTTGGAACTCCAGGATCATGACCCGAGCGGAAGTCAGTCGCTCAACCCACTGAGCCACCCAGGTGCCCCATTCGGAGGATTTCTTTCTGTGGTTGCTGTTATATGTTATAACTGGTGTAATTTGACAGCACTTGGGGGACACCTGCGTTCGCTTGTGATGTTACCATGCGC
>CM052890.1:9380208-9398607 GCA_028534135.1 Potos flavus | reverse complement strand
TGGCTGCTTTATTCAGTATCCGGGTCTTGCTTTCTCATCAACATCCTTATTGACGTCACTGCGCATGGACCTTAATCATCTGTGGGCTCTTTGGTGGGCACATCCAATCCACAAAGAGAATCCCCGGTTACTGGGCCAATTTTATCTGGGGCTGCGTGGATCCTAGGAATGATAGGGACTACACTGTGTTACCAGCCGGAAAGTCCCAGAAGCCTGACTCTTTGTCATGAATTCTCAATTTGCCTTGTTGGCAGTTCCGTAGCTCAGATGGTGGGGAGGGGGGAAGCGGATGGGGAACAGCTGTTTTGGACTCAACAAAGATGAATGGGGATTCGTCTGAGGACGCAGAGGTGATGGGAACCTGGGGGCGGGGGGTGACCAGGCTGCCACGTCATTTGTAATTGATCAGAGGCATGAAGGCCCCTGCCAGGGCTGTTATGTGGGGGGCTGGGGAAAGCAGATTTCCAGAAACCTTAAGAAATGACGGGTGTGAGTTAACGACCAGAATCCCTGAAACAGGTTTCGGTGAAGTATGGTTCTCACCGAGGGGATTTCTCCTACGGAGTGGGAAGTCGTGGAGTCGTTTAACAGGACTGATGATTTTTTTCTGGGTGTTTCTTCATTGTTTGACTGTTTATCTATTCATTTCATCTAGCAAATACTCAGCGGACGAGCACATCTATGTAGATGTAGGGTCTGCTTCTGCAAATAGGAGTGTGGTTGGGGTAATCTGGGGATTGTAGACCCCAGTAGCCACACATTTCATAGATAAAGACCTGATGGTGATGAGTTCTTTACCTTCACTATCCCTGAGATGTTCTTGGCTCAATGGAAACTGGGGCTCAAAGTAAATACATGACTTATCCATGACAGAGTAGTTAGTGACTTCAAAACCTGTGTGTCATGAGTTCCGTCAGTTAGTTTCCGGCACTCAGTGTCTGGGGGTGGGCCGTGGCTAACGGGAAGAAGCAGCCCTTGCTTCAGCTGAGCTCTTTGGGTGTGGGTCTAGCTGATGTGGCCTTTGTGTTCTTGGCTACCTCTTTTCTTGGTTCCATTACCGTGGCTGCTGCCTATTGCTGCCACGCCCTCCTCTGGTCCCCAGTGCCTGAGCACCTCCTGTCAGGCCCTAGCCATGCCCAGCGGGCCATTATTCTAAACAGCTTTAGAGACCACTTTAGAGATCATGACACTTGTATCAGGGCTACATGCGTGTTGAGAGCACGAGTTTTGAAATCTGGAGGATGCAATTTTATATCCTGAGTCTGCCGCTCTGAGCTGTGTGACTTTGGGCAAGTTACTGAACCACTCTGAACCTCAGGCTTTGTTTTTTTTTTAGTGTGTAAAATTGGGTCGACCCCAGAACATACGTCACGGGGTTGTCTTGATGATTAAATGAGATCACGCATGTAAAGAACGTTAGAACTGCATCTGCTTCCTAGTAATGCTCAATCCATGTAAGTTATCATCACATCATCAGTGTGGTCAATGATCTAGTATTCCCCATCTGTGTTCCGGACACAGAAGAGCAGAGACAAATTTCAGATCCCTGAGAGATGAGTGGGCAGGACAAAGAGATTCTGTAGCCTGGAACTTTGGGAATGTGCGGAAGAAATTATTTCAATCAGATTGAAATGCGGTCTTCAACACCAGACTTTTTCTTGCGGTTCCTCGGGGCTGAATCTGAACCATGGAGAAGCCATAGAAAAGCAATTTGGAGTCAACAAGCACTTCAAGATAATAGCTGACCTTGTTGAATAGAGAGAACAATGAGCCCTAGCTCATGGGATTTTTTTCAGGGATTTAGTGACAGATACAAAGGTCTTGGCCTGGTGCCTGGCACTTGGGTATTGCTCAGGAAATGTTAGCTGCTGTGATAATTACTATATGTAGCACACTTTACAGTTTATAAAATGCCTTCGTATCCTAAAGTGAGGTGCCGGGTTAGACAAAGATGCTTAGGGACCGTGAGGATGGTTGGCTCAACAATGCCTCCCAAGGATTCATAGGTGGGGGTGCCATAGTTTTTCTTTGGGAGAAACTATTGGGTTCCCATGGTTTTTCTGGGGATTCCCCCCCCCCATTTCCTCCTCCCAATAGCAAAGTGGGAGATCTTTCACTCTGGAAGAATCTGACCCGTGTCCCCAGAGAGTCGGAAACACAAGGGCTAGCGTGTAATTTCCAACCAGAGAGGGCTGAAGGTGTCATGCTCTGGTTGGCACTGCCCCCCACCCCCCCCGCCCAATGCACCTTTCTAGAAGTTGGGGCAAAGATAGGTGTGTTCTGTATATTCTAGAGACATCTAGAGGCCCCGATGTGGGATGTAGCTTGGAGCTGGATTAAAGGGATCCTGGCTGGAAGGACAAAGAGGTCCTCATAATGAGAATCTGAGAGGTGGCAACCGGAGGTCGAGAGGCTGGCGGAGAGAGCCAGAAGCTGCCAGCAGGAAATGCCTTGACTCTGAGGAGGGAACCGAAGTGCCCAATGGGAGCAACTCTGGGAAAACCCACTAGCCTGCCCCATAAGGCAAGAGTCAGCTCTGGACACCCTCCACCTGCATGGAAGCAATACCGTATCATAACTGGACCTGCCTCTCAAGGTGTTCCAGAACTTTCTTTCTGCTGGACACCACAGGGGTCAGAAATAGGGAGATTGCATCACTGACTGTGCAAAGCAGGACATTGTTGGAGGGGAAGAAAGCACTCTCAGTAACCATGCCTGGGCAGGTGGCATAAACTGGACGCTTCTGGGCAAACAGTAGAGTCATCCTGGGCGGCAAGCAGGGCAGAGGGAGGGGAGGGGAGGAGCTGGAGAGAGCTGGTCCCCAGGGCTCGAGCTGCTCCTCCAGGCCACACATCCGGGCTTAAAACAGGCGCCCACCCTCCCCAGGGAGGAGGAGGGGAGAAGCTGCAGTTGAATGAAATCTGGAGCTTTATTACACTCAACTGATACTCTTCTCCTGGCTGATATTGGCCAGTCCAGAGACGCTCTGGAACCTCCTAAGATTTCATGCAGTGACAGCAAGAGAGTGACTCTGACAGGCAGCAGATTGCAGGTGAGTGTCGCGCAAAAGCAAACGTGCTTTATGAGTCCACCTGATGAAGTGTAGCCCTTTCACTAAACCACTGCAGAGTCCGAGGCCCGTAATAATGGGGCCCATTTAATAGGCGAGGGTACAGCGGGAGCGCCCGTGCTCTTTCTGCCACGCCTGCGGTATTGGGGTTCCTCTCATCTCACCCTGCTATTGAGCACGCAATTCTGCGCATTGACACCATCCAGGGCCCTGGGGTAGGAACAGGGAGCCCTTTGGAAGGGTTGCCATGGAGACAAGCCCCGCCCCAGGCGGAAGGCTGGCCGAGACAATTTATGCTAATGAGTGCCGTCCCCGGGTGATTCTCATTGGATGAAGCGCTGACGTCATCGTCATCCCGGTTCTCAAGAAGCCGATATTAGCGTGATTTTTTAAATTAGGAAATCTGTGGTCTTTTCATTCCTTGGCGAAGTCCCTCGAGACACAATTCTAGAGTTTCTGCTCGTTTCTGTGAATGTGGTTTGGAAGGAGGCATTTCTAGGGTGCTCACTGTTCTAGTGCCCCATACCACGTGTTGAAACTTTAACGCTGATGGTCTTTGTCACCCAAGGGAAGTTAGGCAGCTGGGGCCGCTTTGGAGGGTTGGGAGCCACGTGTCGCGTCATTCGTTTTGTTAATGAGGCTGCTGTATTCGAGGGGCTGCTTCATTCTGACATAATAGGCGAGAGATTGAAATTGATTTCCAACCCAACACGGTCAGGGAATGTCTCTGAGCTGCCTTTTGGGATCTCATTTCTCTGCCCACTTGTGCAGAGAGGTTAGATGTCATTTAAAAGGATGTCAACGTGTTTGTCCTTGATGGATGAGCTGACCTAACAAAAGCTTCAAGCTCAACATAGGCCACCGGGTGATCAGCTCCCAAAGAAACTCATGCCGCTGTGGCAACATTAATAGGAGCACAGTGCCCATCCAGGGAGGTGATGGGCTGTGAGACTCATCAGTCTGCTTTAGCTTGTGCCCGCTTGGGGATGTTAATAAGATAATGTCCATTTAGAAGAGGATGACAAGCACTGGGAAGGCTCTGGAGTTTGAGTGGTAGGGTGAATGTTTGAGGGGCAGTTAATGAGTCTTCCTCTGGGAGGAAAGGAGAACAAGAATGTCATCTTTAAAGTTTAGAAGGCCTGTCTTGAAGCTGAGGGTGTAGGTTTTATTCGGTGTGTCTTTAGGAGGCTATGGGTAGGAATCATGGAAAGGCAGATTTTGTTTTCATACGAGGAAAAGGGTTCTAACTGTCATTGAGCTTTTTGGCTTAAGGGAGTCTGAGGCCTTCATCCCTGGGGTCTGTGTTGAGCCCCCTTCTTTGCTCATTCCCCTACACAAGGACACACAACAGAGGGAGGGTCTTTGGTTCAAGGAATTCACCTAGGTCTCATCAATCTACCCTGATCTGGCCTTCCTTGGGCACCAGCCCCCTTCATTCTCAACAATCTCATCTTGACTCCTTCTCAGTCCCTTTTATAGGCATCTCTTTTGTAGTAGGTCAGTGAGTTCTAGAGGTGGGCCATTGAGGGCTGCTGCCAGCACCACAAAGCCATCAGGGATACAAGCATTCATCCTTCTGCCCCAACAGCCTCAGAGCCTGACTTCTACCTCATGGTCAGGTGGATCCTTGGGGTTCCAGCCATCACATCTGCATCCCAGGCAGCAGAAAAGACGGCCTGACAGTTTCCTTAAACTTTTGTTCTCTCTCGTTAACCAAATCTTAAGCTGGAGAAGGCACTTTTTTAGTCTGAGCTGCCTTGCAAAGAAATGGGAACAAAATGGAGACATCTCCAAATATGGAGACAGGCAACTGACATAAATCTGCTGTGATTCTTAACTTGCCCAGACCTCCTCTGCGGAGCTCTAGTCTGGTGTCCATTGCTCCGTGGAGGCTCCACCTGGATGTCTCACCGGCACCCCAGAACCTCCCCACCAGGCTTCTCTTTTAGGTACCTCCAACTGCCTAACACCCAAACCACAGCCCGGTTGTCATGGCAATGCTCCCCTCACTCTTCCCAGAACCAAATCACTCATCCAGTCCTAGGTTCATCCCGGATCCATCCACTTCTCCCCATGTCTCCTGCCTTAATCCATACCACTACCACATATAGCCTGATTTACTGAAAAACCTGAACGTGACCTTCCCTGCTTAAACTGTGCTTCGTCCAAGATCCTCTTCGTTGGCCTGCCCTGCAGGGCGCCTCGTGAGCACGCCTTTGCTGACCCTTCCATGGGGATCTTTGCCCTTCCCTGCTCGCCTTCCTTCTCTTCAGCTGCCAGGACCCAGTCTTGAGTCTTGTCTCTGTACGTTGTCACTTGCTTTTCTTTTGCACATTATACCTCTTCCCCCCCCTCCACCCCGCTCTTTCCTCTATTGATCTGACTCAGCCCTATTACTCATTTGTTAGGCCTCCCAGTGAAAGTCACTTTCTATTTTTTCCTAGACTAACATGTATTTTTTTTTTTTAAGAGAGAGAGAGGAAGTGAACACATATGAGCAGTGAGGAGGGACAGAGAGAATCTCTTGATGGGGCTCGATCTCACATGGGGCTCAATCTCATGACCCTAAGATCAAGACCTGAGCTGAAATTGAGAGTCAGATGCTTAACCGATGGCACGACCCAGGTGCCCCTAGGCTAACGTGTATTCAGCACTAACTACATGCACGGCGGGGTGGTTAGCATCTATATGGATTATCTCATTTTATTTTTCTCTAGGACCCTAAGAAGTGAGAACTCTCATTATCCTTATTTTACATAGATGGAAATTTGGGGTGTAGGTTACATAAGAGCTAAGTACCACATCCAGGAATCGAACCTGGGTGTTCCCCCGTCAGAGCTCTTCTTTAACACTGGGAAATTCATGTGCCTCCCAGGGAATCTCCTGCTCCCTGTCCTGTAGCAGACTCTGCTAGGGGCTTATGATACAATCCTGAGGCACCCTCCCCCACTGTGCCCTCCATCACATATCTTTACGATCCTTGGCACCTTCATGGCTCCTTCCATCCCCGAAAGCCCACATTGCTGTCTCCTCTGGATTCCCAAAGCATCCCCCATCTAGGATTGGGTGCCTGGGTGCAGTCACAGAGCTGGTTTTGGGGATCAGACAGCCTTAATCTTATCGGCATCTCACCATGTACAATGATCTGGGGCTATGACTTAACCTTTCTGCGCTTGTGTAAAGTGTGTACAAAGTATAAAAGAGATGCTAAAGTTCCTTCTTCAAATACATTACGGAGAAGGAATAGGTAATGCTATACGCTAAATGTTTGTGGTCCCTCCCACCACCCCTGACCCCCCCACTTCATATGTTGAAATCCTCACCCCCAAAACGATGATATTTGGAGGTGGTGGTCATTAAGTCCTAAGGGTGGAGTCCTCCTGAATGGGATTAGTGCCCTTATAAGAGACGCAATCCATATCTCTCTACGCTCAGCCATTTGAGGGTCCAGCTAGAAGGTGGCCGTCGACAAGCTCGGAAGTGGGTTCTTAGCAGACTTTTAATCTGCTTGCTCCTTGATCTTGGACTTCTAAGCCTTCAGATCTGTGAGAAATAAATGTTTTTGTTCAAGCCACCCAGCCCGTGGTATTCTATTGTAGCAGCCTGAGCCGAGACAGGTCCTACGTGTAAAACCCCTGATACACCGCTGGGCACTCGGTAAGCCCCCCAAGGTTAGTGGTTCTTCTTCTCCTTGACATTCCTATTGTAATACATGGGTTGCACCATTTCTGCTGCTCTGCCGTAGTTGTAAGCCACATGCCCGACTCCGTCCCTAGACGGTTGGTTTCTTGAAGGCAGGTGCCATGTTGGGCCATCTTTGGATCTCTAGGCTCTGGAGAGCTGCCCAGAGTATAGCCCTACTTAAGAGAAATTGGGGGAAGAAGGGGATGGTGACTTGTCGTCCCCGAAATCCCTTCTAAAGAAGCAGCATCAGAATGATTGTTGAGTGGAGGCTGGTGACACAGATTCGTTTGTCTTGGGAAAGGTCATAGCTAGAAAGCCCAGCCTCCTGGGCCTCTCCGGTGCCCATCCAGCTCTGCGTTTGCTCAGATTTCCAGACTAACAGATGAGCAACTTCTTCCCAGAAAAGGTCTCGGAGGGTGTCCAGGCCATTACGCTCAGAGGCAGAGATGAAGGTGTAAATTGCATTTTCTGTGTCTGAGCCATCTTTCAGTTGTCCGGGAGAGCCATCCACAAGAAGGCTCAGGAGGTAGTAGTGGAGGGGAGGTGCCCCAGAGGCAGACAGCCCTGGGTCCAGTCTGAATTCCACCGTGAACCCCACCCCCATGCGATGGGGGGCAAGCGATATAACAATACCAAGCCTCAGTTTCCTCCATTAAATGGGGCTAAGTATTATTATTGGGACCGGTTATAATGCCTTTCATACAGGCATTCTAAGAATTGAAAGAAGTACATGAAAAGCACTTGGCAAAATTTTGAGCAGGCAGCATTCATTAAATGACTATTAGGTTTCTTTGGGTTTTTTTTTTCTTTTTTTTTGAGAAAGAGAGAGAGAGAAAATGCACATGTGAACACGGGAAGGGGCAGAAGGAGGAGAGAGAATCCCAAGCAGATTCCATGCTCAGTGTGGAGTCCGCCCTACATGGGGCTCGATCCCATAACCCTGAGTTCATGACCTGAGCCTAAACTAAGAGTCAGATGCTTAACCGACTGAGCCACCCAGGTGCCCCAAGTTGGTTTTCTTTTTTTTTAAGTTTTATTTTTATTTAAGTCATCTCTACACCCAAAATGAGGTTCAAACTCACGACCCCGAGATCAAGAGTCACGGGCTCTTCCAGCTGAACCAGCCAGGAGCCTCAGATTGTTACTTACTTTTATCACCATTAACTTCCCCTTCAAAGAGCTTCCCAGTCTGTATCTCAGGGCACATCCCAAGAGATGATCTTCTGCCTCATCAGTAATTCATTCTGGTATTAATGAATTACTCACTGATTGCAGAGTCTTGTGCTAACTTCTCCAGGGGTAGGATTCTGACAAGGATTGAGCCCTCGATGAGCTGCTGCTTTTGCCTTAAGAAGACAAGACAATTTCATAAATTGGAGCAGGTGGTCATACCTCGCTGGGCCTCAGTTGTCTCACCGATAAAATGGGAGGTTTGGATCAAGAGCGAGAACTCGTTGAACAAAGCTACAGTATTCTGAGGATGCAGACAACAGTGCATGGATGGTTAGGACGAGGATGGTTTGAAGCACATCATGTAGAATTCTGATGTGAAAATTACCAGAAGATGGCAGAGAAGTTGTCCGACCCGAGAACTGAGCCTTTCGCACTGTGCCAATGCTGTGCCCCCCAGAAGGGGAATATAACCCCCTTGGTCCTGCCCCTTTCAACTGACAAATGTCTATTTACCCTACAGGACTCACCCTCCAAGTATTCCTTCCATTGAGAAGGTCTCCCAGGATCTCCCTCTACTTCTATTTCCATTGGCCCCTTACTCATACCACGATTACATAAGTTACTTTAATCCAGTACTCTAATCCAGTACTCTGGTCTGCTAGCCCCAAACTTGAATCCTTCTGGGGCCATACTGCCTTATTTGTTAGTTCTTCCTGACTCCTGAAATACAAGTATTTCATATTTGAATGAACGGCTAAATAATCATTTAAATGAATATATAAGTGAATGAATGGAGTGTACCTAGCCCACAATTACTTCCTCTTTATTGGAGGGGTGGATATATGCTTCAAGACCTGCCAGATATCAAT
Source organism: Potos flavus (assembly GCA_028534135.1). Classification (NCBI taxonomy): domain Eukaryota; kingdom Metazoa; phylum Chordata; class Mammalia; order Carnivora; family Procyonidae; genus Potos; species Potos flavus. Next base: position 9,389,811 of record CM052890.1, on the reverse strand, counting down.
TCCTCCTTCTCTTCATAACACCATGCCATTTTCGTGTGTGTGAGTGGTGGGGATTCCATATGGTGGCCCATGTCATCCAGGAGAAAATGGCACCACTCTCCTCTTCTTCAATTACTCAGTAAAGTCCCGCCCCTATGAATAGAGGATTGGCTGAGGAAAAGACATGTGACTGGAATTATCCAATCAGACGAAAGCCCAGGACATGTGTTCTAAGATGGATGGAGAAAAGCTCTTCCCACTGGAAGGGGAAGGGAGGGCTCAGGTTTTTCAACCATCACAACCAGGAATTCCATTTCTGCTGGAAATTTTCCCATCTGTTATCTTGGTTTCTGTCTGCATGTTCACTTTCTTGTCTCTCAGATCAACTTTCTTCACACATCAGGAGACATGACGACCATAGATCCTGGGCTTCTCACCTGGAAGAAGGAATTCTGATGTAGTCTGCAGTCTCACGGGGGCAAGAGGGGATGGTTAGAATGAAGGCTATCTAATTGTTTTGGAGGAGAGTAATGGTAAGGATTAACCTGAGGTCTTGGTTAGCCCAGTAGGCATGTTAAAATTGTGACCCCTAAACACCAAAAAACAGCATGTAACTTCTAAGTAGCAGAGAGACATAAAAGTGTAAAGGAAAGCTGATTAAGGATGCAGAAATGGAAACATTAAAAAGCATAAAAATAACGGTGAGAAAGCACAGAATAGAATAGTAAAAAATGAATACATAAAAATCAGTTTGTACATTCACTGTATGTGGACTCATCAATTGAGAGGCAGACAATGAGAGACTGAATGAAAAAAGAAAAATCCATCCGAGTGCATGATACAGGAAACATATCCTAAACCTGAAGACACTGAGACATTGAGAGTATTCGGATGGAAAAGATAAACAAGCCACCTACTAAGCGAGACAAAGTTGTCACCTTCACATTGGACGAATGCTTTCTAAGGCAAAGGGAAGGATTAGGCATAATGATGCAGTCTACATGATGTTAAATGTAACATTTCTTTAGAAATCTATAACAATTTCGAACTTGAAATGCTAATAGTCTCAAAAAATAGAAAGGAAAAACTTGACTGAATTATATGGAAAATTGGACAAAACCGTAATGATTCTGGGAGATTCTCCATTACTCTCGGTATCAGATACAACAGACCAAAACATAGAAAGACATAGGTTATTTAAATATCTTTTGAGGGGCGCCTGGGTGGCTCAGTGGGTTAAAGCTTCTGCCTGCGGCTCAGGTCATGATCTCAGGGTCCTGGGATCGAGCCCTGCATCGGGCTCTCTGCTCAGCGGGGAGCCTGCTTCCCCCTCTCTCTCTGCCTGCCTCTCTGCCTACTTGTGATCTCTCTCTGTCAAATAAATAAAATCTTATAAATATCTTTTGAAACTCTCCAAGGTCCAAAAGACATACTCCGTACCCAGTAATTAGCGAATATATATTTATTTCTAGTGTACATGGCATGTTTGCAAAAAATGACCATTGATTAAGCCATAAGGCAAATTTCTGAAAATATCACAGAATAACACAGACACAGCATTTTACTATCTACAATGCAATTAAATTAGATATCATAAAAAATAAGTTGCGGAAAGCCCATGTATTTGCAACTTAAAATTTTACTTGTTTCTCGTGGGACAAAGAAGAAATCTTAGGGGATATTGGGATATATTTAGAACGGACCAATAGCACAATTAATTACATGTAAAAGCTTGTTCAACTGGTGGAAAAATGGGGTGCAGGGTACGTGGGACCCTTCTGTGCTATTTTTGTGACTTCCCGTTCCTCCATAATTATTTCATAAAAAAAGCTCAAGAGTAAGAACATGTATGCTTCTTGCCCCCACCTCTTCTCAATGAAACACTTTCATGGGTTATTAAATTTGTATTTCTAACCCAAGTGTGAGGCATCTCGGGTCCCTGACTTGACAGTGGCAGAAGGAGCAAGAAGGGGGTGGAGCAAAGTGGAGGGACATCAGGTCTCAAGTCCCATATTGTGAGCCGAGATATTTTACAAAAAATCAGGGAGACCTGGGTCAGGCTAGTGCATGACCTTTGGCAGCTCCCTACTTCCCTAAGACTGAGAATGTTCAGCTGCCCCGCAGAGATAACATGGCTTGACTCACTTGGTTGTTGGTAGGTCTAAAAAGAATAAGATTTTCAACAAATATCTGGTACCTAGTAGATTCTTAATACACTTGACCCCGCCATGACCTTACTCCATCCCGGATTATCGGCGTGCTTTTCCCAAACCATTGTAGCTGTATCGCTGCCCCCTCTTTTTGGAGTAGCTAAATGTTTTCCAAGCATGTTGCAACAGATATGGCTTTGGGGGATTGCTCGCTTTATGAGGACTCGGAAGGAAGTGGAAGGGGAACGAGCCAGGCAGCCCCATGAGGCTCTGAGGCAGACACGAGGTTTGGAGATAACCAAGGTTATCACAGAAGGTCTGGAGGTAACCAGCATAAGGATTTAGATGAAGCAGGAAGTTTAGAGAACTGGAAAAGGTGAACGAATCCAATCATGGAAGGCTCTAGAAACTAAGGTCTGTTGGATTTATCCTGAGAACCTACGTGAGCATCTGTGGTCTGGAGAGAGAGGGCTTGTGTCTTTTGGAGAGATCTGGTCCAAAGAAACTGGCAACTGTGTGTGCACAGAAGGAAGGCTCTGTGCCCCGATGTCCTGATATTTGGGTCATTATGATAAAGCCATCTGCAAGTCCCACACGGTTATCTGGATTCGAGAATGTGGGTTATTCACTGTGGAGGTTAGCTGCACATAGTTTGGAAGTAAGGAGCACGCTGTGTTCTAAGACCACAATCCAAAAGGAGGATCCTTTCTGTCCCTGGTGTGTGATCGTGGGCAAGCACAGAATGTTCTCGCTCTGGTGGGTGATTTTGTGATGTTGGTGCTAACAACAGTCTCCCCACAACTTGCTGGCATCTCTTTGGGAGTGGATCCCTGTCATTCCCGTCCTAAAGGGAGTGCAGAAGGAGGAGGAGGAGGATAAGGCAGCAGGCAGCCGTATAACTTGAGGGAGGAAGGAAGAGCTGAGATTTTTTAAAAAAATCACCCAATGCCCATGAATTCCCACATCGTTCCTGCCCTTGTACTATTGAAGCACGTTTAGGAGCCATACCCAAAATGCATAAACCCACTGAGTTAAATTTGCAGAAAATAGGCAGCAGCCAAATTTGTGCAGAATAAGTCATCTGAAACTATAAAGCCCACAAAAACAATCTGACGAAGTATTTTCCCCTGGTTACCAAGATTTTCTAACATCGTTTGGAAGGAATCAGAACAGGTGCCTGGACACCGTGTGGGAAACACAGGCTCCCTCTGGCCACCCCAGGGTGGGATGGGAAAGCTGGCTCTCGTTTTCTTCTGCGGATGGGACAGGCAATGCTGTGTAGCTGCTTGAAGGTCTAGGACTTTCTAAAAAAATGTGAAAGCCTCGAGCCGGTTCCCTTATCCAGCCTACGTGAATCCAAATAATTATGGCAGAGAGGTTTTGAAAATGACACCTTATTTTAACTCATCATGGAAAGATACTTTATTTCCATGCATAATATTACCTATTACTAGGCACCGGCTAACATGCTTCGAGAAGATGCGTTCCCGAAAAAAATGAAGTTTTGAGATCCCAGTCGTAATTCGTGTGTGCGTAAAAATGCACTCTCTTTACAGCCTTGCATTTCCTTTAAGCATGGGGGTGCTTCGCATGCATAAATCTCTGTGGCTGGGCAGGTCCGGAAGCTTTGCTGGGTTTTCCTAGAGCTCAGGGAAAGGAAAAGTGATTTATTTGATCATGGATGAAGCCAAATATTTGCACACCTTGCAGTCCACTTACTGCTTACCTGGTGGTTTGGCTGTGAACGAGGAAGCCTGCCGCCTGTGGGGAGTAGATTAGCTGAGCTGGCCTGGTGGGCAAGTTCAACCTTCCACCGCTGTTTAAACATCTCTGACCTCGGGGGCCCTGCAGAGATTAATGAGTCAGCGAAGATCATTTCACCATGCCCGATGCTTGCATGACTGCTGGGGCCGATGGATGGCTGTTGGTGCCCGTCCTGTCCACTCCAGCTGTGACGGTGTTGTAGGTAGTTCCTGGCCTTGGCCACCCTCGGGGGAGGGCGGGCGTTTAATCAGCCCTCCAGAGCAGGCATCTTGGTGATCCCGGAAGTGAAAGGATCCCTGTATTTCTGGTAGGTTCTACTACTTATGTTGGGATTCAAGAATGCAAGTGGCTGGGAAGCCTGCTGGCTGCAGACTAGATCCCCCAGCTCAGAAATGAGGTTTTCTTTGGGAAGGGGCAAAGCAACATGGAAGTCTAGAGTTAGAAGCATAGGATTTTAGAGTGGAGAGGACGGTGAAATGCAGGCACTTGGTCAAGGTCAAAGCCCGTGTTCACGGCCCAGCTCGGGTAAGTGACCGTGCCCATTCGTTTTTTAGTTCACATGGTGCCCTTTCTTCTACGCCCCTGTCCTCCAGAGTCACTGAAATTTGCAAAGTGCTGCTGTTATTAACTAGGCCGACCTGGAGGCTTCTAGATCTTACCGGCTGTTGTAGGGCTCTCCAGGCCCTGAGGTCTAGCTAGGGGTGCCTCACTCCTGACTCCGGCCTGGGGAAATCTGAAGCTTTCCCACATTTCTTGACTTCTCTAACACTTGAACTCTTTGTGTCTCCTCTAGCTCCTGGATTCAGGCCTGTGAGGGTGTTTTTGTACCTAAAACTCAGCCTCTCATGTAATAAAAAGATAAAAGAAAAAAAAGAAAATCCACATAGGCCATGGGTGTTTTGACTTCAGGATACTTTAATAAGTCTTGGTGGGAGAGGGTCAGGAGACAGCAAAGAACAGGGCTCGCTCAGCGACAATGCAAGCAAGTATTTAAAAGAAGCAATATCTGGGGGCTCCTGGGGGGGGCGCAGTCAGTTGAGCGTCTGGCTCCTGGTTTTGGCTCAGGTCATGATCTCAGGGCCATCGGATCAGGCCCCACATCGGACTCCATGCTCAGTGTGGAGTCTGTTTCTCCCTGTACCTCTGCTTCTCTCTCCCGGCCCCATCTCTCTCTCTCTCACACAAATAAATAAATAATAATAATAATAAAAAGAAGCACTATCTGTATCGATTCTTTTTTCCTTTTGGCTAGACTTGATTTTTTAGAGCAGTCTTATGTTCATCGCAAAACTGAGCAGAAAGCCAGGGTTCTCATAAACCCCCAGTCTCCCACTCCCACCCCTTGCTCCCCCACCATCCTGCACTAGAGTGCTACATTTATGGCAACTGATGGACCTACAGGGGCATATCATCAACACCCAAGCCCATGGCTACCACTGTGGTCCATCGTGGGTGTTGCACATTCTGTGGGTTTGGGCAAACAGATGACATATAGCCACCGCTATAATATTGTGAGACTAGTTTCACTGGCCTAAAAACCCTCTGTGGTCTGCCTCTTCACCCCTCCCGACACCCAACGCCTGGTAACCACTAATCTTATTTCCTGCCTCCATAGTGTAGCCTTTTCCAGAACCTCATACAGCTGGAATTGGATAGCATGTAGCCTTTCCAGATTGACTTCTGCCCCTGGGTAATACACCTCTAAGATTTCTCCATGTGAGAGCAGTTCCTAAAATGTCCTCTTCATCCCCTAGCCCCAGGACCAGGCTTCCTCCAGCTTATAGATTCTTTCTCTCATTCCCACTCCCATCTTAGGACCTCAGTTTCTCTGTTCCACTTGCCCCCACGAGCTGCTCATTCATTTTTCTCTGTTCAGAGCAGCTTCCGTCCAGCCTCTGATGCCTTCCCACATGCTCGCGCATATTCTCTGTAGCACCTCCCCTCCCCGCTGCAGGCTCATGAAGGTCTGCCTGTAGACAGAACTGTGCACTTGAGAGGGATTCTGTGAGTGGAGAACTCTCTATCTCTGCACCCGCTAAAGCAGCTCTACGGGGTGAAAAGGTGGGAACTCACATTTGAGCTAGAGCAGGGCTAAGCCTGTCAAGAGGGGATGGGCGGGCTGCCTTTTCTGCGTGGCTTCCCACCTGCCGCCTAGACCAGCCATGGAGCTAGTGCCTAGGTTAAATTAAAAACCTATAACTGGGATTTAACCCAGCAACCATGATCTGTCCTGGAATCCCTTTGCTGCCATGGTGCTGACTCTCTGGCCATAGGTCCATATGCCTTCTCCTTCCAGTCCATCCCACAAATGGAGATTTGTGTAGCTTTCCCAACGTTCAATGCCTGGCGCTCATTGCTTCTCTTGAAACACTCATTTTCCTCCAAATGTGTTCAACCCACAGCTTCTGCTGCCACTTCACTATGCTCAGAGCCACTACCCTTGTGACTTCCAGCTCAAACACTTCTCCCTGTCATCCCCAAAGCATCAGAAACTCAATGTTTAGCAAACCAAATTCATGCTCTTCCCACCCAAACCCAGCCTTTGGTCTGCCTTCCCCTGGTCCCTGTCTCCGGTCATCAAGGTTTTGGTTCTTTGTCTCTTTTCTGTGCTTCTTGCCTTCTCTGTGGCGTGAGAGCCCAGTCCCATTGATTACCCCTCTTGTGATTCTCTCTCCCTTCCCCTGGCTTCTCCTTGAGTCTCCAATCTCATTATCTGTCACCAGCTCCCTCAAAGAGATCTGTGAGCCTGCTGCCTCCTTCCCATGCTTCTGCTTCAGTCCTCCCAAAGGTAGCTCCTGGATTACACTTCCTATGGAGATTGTCTGACCTGCCCTTCTCCTGCACTTGCCCCATGACCTTCAATAGCTCTCTCTCGTCTACTGGGGAAAACAACAACAACAACAAAAACCCCCCAAAACCCCCAAAACCACCTTAGTTAGGCTTCCCAGGCATTCGTGATAGAGTTTTAAGCAGACTTGCTAACCTCTTTCATTGTTCCTTTCCATGGAACCCAGCCAAATCAGATTGCTCTCGGTTTCTGACACCCACCGTATGCTTCCTCGCTCAGTATTTTCGCTTATGCTTTTCTTTCTGTCTATAATGCTCTTTATCTCCCGTCATGGCATATCAGATGCTAGCTACACCTGGGGTACGGCTCAAATGCCTTGTTTCCACAAAGCCTTCCCTTCTTGCTTCAAGGAGCAGCGCACTTTCCCTCTTTGAAAAGAAATGTTATTTTATTTTTATTTCTGTACTTGATGTGTTCCAATTTATAATTGTGTGTTAGGATCCCCTACCTTTAAGATTGAAGGCTCCCGTGGAGAGCGCCCATGTCTTGTTCACCTCTGTATCTTTTAAAGCAAGTAATATGTATTTAAATGAATCAGTTCATAAGATTGGTGGAAAGCACACTGGGTCCCAGAGGAGTGGAACAAAAGGAAGGTGGATTTGGAGGCTCTTGGGGGAGCAGGAAGTAGTTAGAGCAGGTGGTATTGGCGCTGGTGGGTGATGTCAAGGTAAGTGAATAATACACTTATCAGGGGCAGAGGGCACTGCCAGGGGGAGACGAGATGTTGACAGCATCCCTCTCCAGTTTTATAATGTTGCCTCTGGCTGGCCCGGAGTATGGACATGGGCAGGGCTCAGACAGAGCATGTGTTGTGTTGGATTATTCATTACACTCAGAACAATAGGGAATTCTGCTGGGGAGAGCAGGAGAATTTGCTGGAAGCCTGTGTTACAGCTCATAATATTACATCCAAGTCTTCTGTGTAATGTAACCCATTACCATATCCCCTGAGTGGCTCAAAGTCACAGAATCATGGAATGGTAGAATTGGAAGGAAATTCAAAGAGGAGTTGGCCAAATCCCCTAGTTTGACGGCTCGGAAAATTCAGGCCAAGGAAGGTTAAGTAACTCTCCCAAGGTTACACAGAGATAAGTAGCAGAGCCAGGATGGGAACTCAGGAGAGAAAGAAATAACTGCTCATCAAGTGCCTAGTCCACGCTGGGGCCGTTAGCCGTCCCCCCGCCCCCCGAGCAAGACGAATCTTGCATTTCCCATTTGGGGACGGGTGGTGACAGCTCAGGAAGCTGACATTGAACGGGTAAGTCATGGATCTGTGATTTAGCCCCAGAATCCGAACGACATCAAAGAGGTGGTCTTTCTATGGCTTGGGGCCACTTCTTTAAAGAAAAGTGGGGGAGAAGGGCACACAGGGCACTTGAGAGGGCCTTTGCAAGGACAGTACCAGTTACTCTGCATGAGGACCCCATGAGTAGGGAGCATTTTGTTCTCATTTTGCTGAGTAGTAAGTAAAGTCAGAGAGGCAGTCCTCCCAAGGGAGGCCAGCTTGTAACAGGTGCAATGAGGGTGACAACTGGGGCCGTTTTGAGCCACGCTAGACTCGAGTGTCTTCATCGTAAAAATAAGGAAGACACGTCCCATGCTGATGTTCCACAGAATTCTACTCCTCCTTTGAGGCCCGGTGCCAGACACTTGTCTGCTTTTAAACTTCCATTAACCAAAATTGAAGATGAAGACCCAGAGATTGCCTGGAGCTCGGTTGTTACAGCTACTCGGTGGCATGGAGTGTCTCACACTATGCGCATTGTCCTCGAAAATCTGTTCGGGAAGAGGGTAGAAGCATTGCTGGGAGCCATGATTCTTTCTTCGGTAGGAGACCGAGGACCAGGAGGTAGTGTTTGCAAGGGTTCTTTCCCCAGATTCTGGACCCCGGGAAGAAAGGAGGATACGGATCTTGCCTTGGCAGATGGCACCCGTGACTTGGGCTTATGGCCCATTCTGAAGGTCTCTGGGGTTGGCGTGGAGAACGTTCCCTGAAGATGGGCATATCCAGGGGAGCAGTGGAAGGCGGCATTAAAATGAACTGTGGAGGGGGTTGGAAAAACCACCGTGAATCTTATTCCCATGGAAACAGTAATTGTGGCCTTGGATCTTGAGCAGAGCATAGGTAATTAAGTGAATCAGAGATGAAAATACAGCGACACATGTATCAATTTAATGGGTAGGAAGGGGCTCAGACTCAGAGTGTGGTCGTGGCATGAGATGGCATCAGAAAGAAATAGCTGTGTGAACTAGATGAACTTTGAGGCCTCTTTGAAAGTCAAGGCTTCAGAAATCCTGACCTGGATCCTCCCATCTCTGCAACCAGACGCATAACCTGAGTGTGTTTGTGATGAGGGCACTATCTGAATTTGATCAAACTCCCCATTTATCTGCTGAGGAGTATACCCGATTTTTCACACCCTACCTGTCCACTGATAACTGGAGGACAGATCATTCGCAGTCCCCTAAAACTGGTAGGTACCAGATATCTAGAACCTTCGGTTTGATTTACAATAGGTGCTTGGTTGGGGTCTGGGCCATTGTCCTCTATATCTGCCCTCAGTCCCACTTCCCAGTGGAAAGTCCTAAACTCTGGGTCTCTACCTTCAAACCGGACCAGTAACAAAACACCTGAGGCAAACAAAACAAGATCCTTGCTGTAAAACATCCACCCATAAATATATATATATGTGTATATATATATATATATACTTTTTAATTACTGTTCTAATTGGGCCATTTGACCGAGAGCTGTTTTATGCCCCTGAGTTCAAAGTCCAAACTACACACACACACATATATATTTGGACTACATATATATATATATTTGGACTACATATATATGTATATATATATTTGGAC
>CM052890.1:9354688-9380108 GCA_028534135.1 Potos flavus | reverse complement strand
TATATATATATATATATATACACATATATATACATATATATATACATACATATATATGTATGTATATATATACATATATATATACATATATATATACATACATATATACATATATATATATATATATATATGTAGTTTGGACTTTGAACTCAGGGGCATAAAACAGCTCTCGGTCAAATGGCCCAATTAGAACGGTAACTAGAAATCATTGGATTCTAGTTCTAACTAAGCTAAATCAAATTGAAAATAAAAAGACACCCCAAAGAGATTTTAGTGGGTCTGAATAAATCGATAAGGAAAATGAGAGCAAATTGTCCTTACCTGCACTCCCATTTTGGAAAAGAGAATGATTCACTTGTCTATCTTGCATAAAAACAACAAGGACCTTGATTGTGGTAAGGGAAACATTTCTCATAAAAAGAAGAAGAAATTAGATCATCACTAAAAAAAAAAAATGGATGATATTGGTTTGAAGGAAAGAATGGAGTGGAAATCAAATGTGTATTCCCATTGAATTAATATTACAAACCATTAGAGGATTTTATTAGCAAATGCTATTTATGGAAACCTGTACCAAAGAAAACAACTTTCTGGATCTCCAGGAGGTCTTCTTGAGATTCTTGCATTTCCCACTTTTCAGAAAGTCTTTCTGGAAGGAAAAAAAAAAAAAAACGGATTTTTTTTTTTTTTCATTTTAATGCAGCTTGAGGCTCTCGGAGCTTTAACATGGGTGTCCCAGATATTTGCACTGAAAGCAGACAGATGTGTTTTGGTTAGAGACGCTGACCCCCTTTCCCCATTATCTCTCCCTCCGAACAATTTTTGGCTCCCCGTCCACCCGCCCCGCTTTCCTTTTTATTAGAATGTTACTTACAGCTTTCAGGGTCTTTTTCTTAACCACATTTACATACTCTTTTCAAAGGAGAGTTGCTTCTAAATTCAGACCAAAACACCAGCCGCTCTACTTTCTTGATGTCGTAATGGCGGCAGAGGACAGAAGTCGCCCCCCCAAACCGATCAGGCTCCCCGCTTTCCCTGCATGTCAGCCGAGTCACGTGCTCAGTGTGGTTGTCCGCGTGGCCCTGGGGGGCCTCCCTGCACTGCGTGCTCAGCCGTGTTTCGTGTGTGTGGGCCTCGCCCTGTCTTAGACCTCGGGATACATCTCGGAAGACTCCAGATCCAAGACCTGTCTTCCAAACACCTGAAGATTTGGGAACCCAAAGCCACGTCCCTGTGTGGCGACCTGTGGTTCCCGAGAGCTTCATGCCTCCTGACTGTTCTAGGCCAGTGGTTCTCGGAGCGTGTCCAGGGCCCCGGCAGCTACGAGGCATTTGCCAGACATGCTGATTCCCAGGCCCTGCTCCAAACCCGCTGAGTCAGCTTCTCCGGGGTGGGGCCCTGCAGCGTGTGTTTCCAAAAACCCTCCAAGTGTTGCACGTCCGGGTTGAAGGGCAGCTGTCCCCCTTCCCTCTTGCCTGTCTGGTCCCCTGAGAGTTTGTCCCCTTCCGTTGCATGTGGTTTTTCATCCTCACACCTCCCCAGGACAGGGGTCACTTTCCCACTGGGTCATTTGGCTCCTAACCTGTCAGGGACTCCATACCCACGGTGGGAAGTGTTTGGAACCACGGTGCTGCCTCTGCTTTTGAGATCAAGCCCTGGGATGGCACAGGGGTGTGTTTGCCCCCCCCACTCCCCAATTTCTAGTAGTATTTCTGCACCTGCTGACTGACTTAGTGCTGACCATGGTGAGGGCATTGGCCGGACCAAGACTTGCTCGTGTTGAGCCATTTCATCCTTTCGATAATCCCATTCTAACAGTGAGGAAGACGAGGCACAGAAGCATCCAGCGATTTGCCCAAGGCCCCATAGCTAGCCGGTGAGGGAGCTGGGAAGGCAGGTCAGGCAGGTCACCTAGAGTCTGGTGTTCCTACGCACTCCACTGGAATGCCTCTCTGGCGGGCAGGCGTCCGTGAGGCCTGGACACAGTATTTGGCCTCACCAGGGTTGGCCTCAGGGCTCCTGTTTACCTTCTGGATTGCTCAGTTATAAGAAATTTGGGATATCCTGTCACCTTTTCTATCCCCAGCAAGGTCCAGGAGGGAGGATGGGATGCCCATTCTGTGGGCCTCTTCTGGCTGGTTCACGACATGACCTTGGCTTTGCACCTGCCACACAATTCCGGCCTGGATTGGGATTTCTGCTTGCCAAGATCCCAGTCTCTCTCTCATCCCTGCTGTTTAACTGTCTGAGTCACCAGGGTTTCCCGGCACTCGACTTATGGTGAGTCTAGGGTGTGTGCTGAGGTCACACGCTGTTCCCTCCTGAATTTCCCTTCAGCCGAGAGAGAGTTTTTGCCTTGGTGTTCTCTCTCTCGTCCATACCTGTAGTTCTCAATCCTCCACTTCTATGCAGGGGAGGGTCATGGTGAAACAAAGCAGACTCTCGGAGCCAAGTGGCTGGGTGCAAATCCTAGCTTCTGTGACCTCGGGAATGTTCTTTAACCTCTCTGTGTGTCATCTTTGACTGAGAGTCATCTCTGTGACTCAGTTTCCTCATCTGTAAAGTGGGTTGATATAGCAACATGTTCGCTATGACCCCGGTCCCGAGTTGTCCACGGTTTTGCTGACCCCCGTATCCATCTCCCTGGCCTGTGTGTAGGAGGCAGTCTTTTTCCTCCACTGAGTCCATCCGGGTTGTGATTTAGGTGACTATGTGCAGAATGCATGGAACGCCTTGGAAATCTCATTTCCCATTGACTTCATGGGACGAAGTTGGAAAGGTTCGAGATCGTTTTGTCTGACCACAAATCTCCACTGCATACAGGAGGTAGGCCGCGAGCCCCTGGGTCTGGGGTAAAGATGGCAGAGTAGATCGGATGTTGACAGAATTCGCCTGGAAGGTGACCAGCACCAATTTGAGTTTGTGTTTAAAGACCAGGCTCCCAGCGGCTCCCTGTGTCTACCTCGCACACCCTCGCTCCCACTGTCCCTACTAATAAGACAAAACTGGGGGCTCGCTGTGTGCCAGGCATTGGTCCCTAAGCCCCAAAGCCTCAGCAGCACAGCTGACTCTCCTGCCGTGGGCAGGTGTCACGGAGGAGAAAGGAAGCCAGCAGAAAGTAGCTACCGGAAACGAGCCGACCCTGACATTGAGCTTCTTGGACTGTGCAAGTGGCCTCCACGGCAGCTGGGACTCTGGCCGAGCATGTGTGACAGTGGGGACAGGCGACAGCTCTGGGGGCTGCCTGACTCCCGGGAGGGTCTGTTTGTGTCCTGTCTTGCAGGGATGGACAGGGTCGACCAGATCTGTCCAAATCTGTCCCTTCCTGGTCTGACCCCGTGTCCTCCTTCCTGGTCCTCCACCACCCTCCTTGCAGGTATCTGGCACTGTGGGGTTCTGACCCGCACTGCGTGTGCTCGGCACAGAATCGGCCCCTGCCACAGTCTTCAGTTTCAGGAGAGCTTGTCCTTGACCTCTGATCTCTTGCTGTGGAATCGCGGTGTGTCCTCTGCAAAAAAACCAAAAAACCAAAAAAAACAAAAAAAAAAACAAAAAAACAATTCCCGACACTCCAGAACACACACCGTGGGTGGCCACTGGCTTCCTCTGGAGAGGAGATCGGCCCCGTCCCTTTCCATCACAGTCTGCAGGAAAGTCCTGGCCTCGAAACCCTCCCTCCCTGGGTCTCCTGAGCCCCCTGCCCCTCCCCAGCCTGGCCCTGAGCCCCCAGCAGAGCAAGGACAGGAATCTGATTAAGTACCTCATTGTGGTAGCTGGGCAATCAGGTGTTTCATTATCTCGTGACACCAGGAGCACCGAAATGGAACATTCCCATATTTTAAACTTGCAGAGAATTGTGCCTTAATATAATTATTTTTGAAAGATTCTTCATCACAAAGGTTAATAAGAGCAATATAGGTTAATAACGGCACCAAGGAAGCGGACAGCCTCTGATAATTGACCTTATTGATATGTGAAGTGCCCTGTCCCTTCACCTTGGGGTGTGTGGCCACTTGCCCAGTCAATTAGCTCCCATGGACACCCCCCTCCACCGCAGGCTGCTTACCTGTCAGGTCCAGCGGTTCCCTCTACCCTCCCCTCCCTGGAAAGGAACCCCCCCCCCCCCCCGCCCCCAGACTCTCACAGGCCCGAGCCCATCTCTGCTTCTTGAATCGGGGCGGTAGGAAAACAAAGCAAAGGCGGGCGACATTTATCAAGCACGAATCCCACCTGCTGGACCCCAGGGCGGTTCATGGACACGCCTGGATCTCTTGATCAACCTGCAGAAGGGGGCCTGGCTCGTCCCATTTCACAGCTGGGGTGGGGGGGGGTGGAGGTTGTGAGAGGATAAGCTGGCGGCTGGCGGTCACAGTTACAAGTGACATTGTCATTGGCTGGTATCTCCCATTCAGGTCCCGCTGAGACAGCTGTCCCTCCACCAGGCGGATGTTAGTGCCTCGGGGAAATCTCAGAGGGCACAGAGCAGGCGCTGAAGACAGGGGTGTCGTTTTGCGTTTGTGTCACCATCACATACTGGGGTTCAGAGTGGTGCATCTCTAAGCTGGAGGGGACGGGGTAGGGGCGGGGGAGGGGCGGGCAGCGGAGGCAGCCGCGGAGGTGCCGGGCTGGCTGCTGGTTCTCCAGAGGGTCCTTCCCCTACTGAAAGTTGTCCACAGAAATCCATCTGGAATCACATCTTCTGCTTGACTTCTCATTACCCCTTGGCCTTGAATCTGATCTTCCTTTGAACGCTGGTGCTGACAGCTTAACGGGCCCCATGTGGCTGGCACGGTCCAATTAATAAACCCTACAGAAAGCAGGGCACATGGCAAAACCGTGCCACTGGGCAAAAGTTTGCATGTTTGCATGCAAACAAAAAAAGTTTGCATGTTTGTCTCGGGTCCCTCCTCGGAAATCGGTCTCAGAGACTCCTCCGCTATTGATAACCCAGACCTTGCTAATGGGTTTCCTGTAAGCTTTGTCCAGGACACCCCGCCCCCACCCCGCCCCCCTGGTGGGGAGCAAGTCCCGCCAAAGGGTTTACCAGGGCTGCCAGACCCATCTGTCCCAGGCTTCTGGGGGAGATATTTGGGGAGCCTGATTGGGCTTGTAGGGACACAGTGCTGACCCTCCGTCGTTATTTCTAGACTTAGCAGATGTCTGAGAGATCAGCATGTCTCAGGTCAGGGAAAGGGGAAGAGCTATTTTTACTAATTTAAACATCTCAGGGGTGCCTGGGTGGCTCAGTCAGCGAAGCCTCTGCTTCTGGCTCAGGTCACAATCCCCGGACCCTGGGTTCGAGCCCTGTGTCGGGCTCCCTGCTGGGAGGGAAGCCTGCTTCTCCTTCTCTTTCTCCCTCTCGCTCTGCCCCTCCCCTCCGCTCGTGCTCTCTCTCTCAAATAAATAAATAAAATCTTTAAAAAAAAAAATAAACATTTCAGAGTCAGTTGAGATGACCCAAATGACCCATAGTCTTGGGGAGTGGGATGGCTTTGAAGGAGGAGGGGTAGTTCTTAGGAGCTGAATGGCTGTTTTCTCATTTTCTGAAATTTCAAATGGGTCGCAGTTAGCCTGGCCCGCATTCCTCTGGTCCTATGGTCAGCCAGTTTTTCAGTGTTTACTTAGCACCCACGTGAGCAAGAAGTGGGGAGACACCATGAAAGAGGGGGCAGGTGTATGGAAAGCATGCTAGACCGGGCATCCGAACCCCTGGGATTTCATCCTGGATGTCACGTTTCCAGCCACATGGTTTTGGAGAAAGTGATTGAAAATATCTGCTTCGAGGGCTTGTTGCAGAGGTTAAATAGAGCAGTTAAAACGAATATATCCTGTGTCAAATGAGGGCTCAGGAATACTGGCTAAATAAGCCTCTTGCTTTTGAGAGATTTCTAATTTCTGAGTTGGAGAAATAATCTAATTAAGAACCTCATTTCCTCCCAGATCCATTTATTAAAAGGACTTAGTGAAAAAGGAAGATCTGCATGGGTTCAAAGCAATGTTGCATTTGAGGAAGGGGCTAGGATGGAACGGGTGGTTCGTAGAGGGTAATCCTGGTAGACTTCCTGGAAGAGGTGACTTTCAGAAAAGTGGATAGAAGCATGGCTTGGAGAAGAGGATGGGGTTTCTGGGAAGGCATTTTGGGTGAATTCCCCTTGGGTTTTCCCATGGAGAAGTCGTTTCTACAGACCGTGGTGTCAGCCCCACAGGAGCCTTTGTGTGCCTAAGCTGGGGCACCCAGAGTGGCCGTGTGCCCACACAGGCAGCCTGAGCATGGTTCCAAAGTGCCAGGCCCTGCCTCTCCCCACGCTCCGCACTCCGGGCCACCAGCCTCAGGGCGTGTCTCCACATCTCACCAATAGTGGAAATGCTCCAGCAGGAATCAGAGGCCTGACTTGGTGCAAATAAGAACGTGGCATGAAAATCTGGGAAAATGGGGTTTGAGGCTACCGCCACGGGGACCCCTATTGGCTTGAGTGCTTCTAGAAAGTGAAAGCCACAGGACAGGGAAGGAAGGGCATTTCCCGATTTACTTGGATGGTCCTTTCTCTAACTGGCATGGGGCGGGGGCGCTAAATGCAGCCTGCGAGGGTGGGCTATCTCTGCTGGCTCGGAAGGCCCACGGCTCCCTCCAGCTTTGTGGGTACCCCGTGCACCGGAGGCTCTGTCTACACCACTCTGGTTCACCATGTAGGGGCCTCCTGGCTCTCATTGACTCTCTCTGTAATTGCCGTGAAGGCATAGACTCGCTACTGTGGATTTGGTTTGATTATCCAGTTAGAGGGCGTGCCTTCATCCCATGCCTGATAGCGGAGCTGCTGAAGAGTCCCTTCATGCTTCTTCCCCAGGGGCTTTCTCCCCCACGAGAGTGTCCCATGCTGGCCTTGATAATGAGAGGGGGGAGGTTCCCCCAGTTAATACTTTGTCCCGAAGTCATGGTGGGTGTGTGGGACGAGCAAGGATTGTACCCAAGATCAACATGGCTTATTAGCGTCATCTCTCTGTTGGAGGAATTGTAGACACCAGGACGGAGGAGGCTCTCTGGAAGGTTCTGTTGGTCCAGCAGTGGCAGTGGGGAGTTATAGCATAATGGGAACTACATAGGTGATCTCTGCCTCTGGTTCCTGGCACACAGCTCCTGAGTGTCGGGGATGGTAAGAGCATCCTTTGTTATAATATTTGGTCTTTGTCCCTGGTTCTTGCCGCAAGAGCTGCTAAGACCCTTGGAATCTCTCCAGTGACAAGAGTGTCTCTTGTATGCTAAAGAGATGACCAGAGGCTGAGGTCTCCAGAGAGCTTCAGGATGAGGGCTGGTTACCAAAAAGGCCGCTGCTTGATTACAGGGGTGGGATTTTTAGGCCCTCATCCCCGGGAGAGGAGAGGGGCTGGAGACTGAGTCAATCACCAGTAGTCGACGACTTAATCGATCATGCCTAAATGATGGGCTTCGGAGAGCTTCTGGGATGGGGAACCCATCAAGGTACTAGGAGGGTGGTACGTCTTAAGGGGCATGGAAGCTGCAAGTACCCCCTCATACCTGTCCCTATAGGTCTCTTCCGTGCACCTGTTCCTGACCTGTAGCCTTTATAATAAACCAGCGTTAGTATATAAAGTGTTCCTCTGAGTTTTATGGGCATTTATAGCGAATTTTTGAGCCTGAGTGGGGGATCCATGGGAATCCTTGATTTGCAGCCGAGCTGGGCAGAAGCATGGATGTAACCTGGGGACCCACTACTTGTGATTATAGGGGGTGCCTTCTTGAGGGACTAAGCCCCTAACCCATAGGGTCTGCACTGACTCCGATTAGTGTCAGAATTGCTACTGTGAGGGGGGATCCCACACATTCACCCTCAGAAATATTGTGAGTAGAGGAAATACGTTTCCTCTGAGCAGTCAAGAGAGGGAAACACCTGGCCCCAAAGAGACTCTTGCATTAAATGCTTTGCATTTTCTGTTCCATCACCTGGAATTGTCTTTCGCAATGTTCAGGTCCTAGCCCAAATGTCACCTCCTCAGAGAAGGCTTCCCTGACCCCTCTAACTAACGTTATCCCTCCTGGCACCATCTAGCACATTATTCTGGTTTACTGTCGAGAGCAAGCTTCACTATCGAGAGTATTTGCTTGCTCTATAACTCCCTGAGTTGTCCGTGTCTCCAATTTAGTGTCAGTCTCTCTTCTAGAATGGGAGCCCCGTGAGATCAGGGACTTGTACTCATCAACCCACCAGCAACTTTTTCATTATTTCAGTTTTTCTGCAAGCTGGTCTGAACTGGTATGGGGACTGGACAGGGTGGGGAGAAAAAGATGTCTGTGCTGACACCCTGATTACCTTCTTGCTCTTTCTTTGTTCCATTAGTTTGGTGTTTGAGCTGACTTCTTTTTTTTTTTTTTAAAGATTTATTTATCTGTTTGACAGAGAGAGAGATCATAAGTAAGTAGAGAGTCAGGCAGAGAGAGAGAGGGGGAAGTAGGCTCCCCGCTGAGCAGAGAGCCCAGTGCGGGGCTTGATCCCAGGACCCTGAGATCACGACCTGAGCTGAAGGCAGAGGCTTTAACCCACTGAGCCACCCAGGCGCCCCGAGAGCTGACATCTTAAAGCCCACCTTGTATGCAAAGGTGTGGTGCATAAACATTCAAGTTGCTACCATGATTTTTTTAAAATATAATTACGGTTTCTTAGAATGAAGGATTGAATGCCCCATCCCCCTCCTCCCCCCACACGCTCACACAAACACACACAAATTATGAAATAACAGTCAATTCCATTGAACCAGTTTTAAGACATTTTAATACATAATAATAATACTAATCCTGATAATAATATCAGGTTATGGGTTAATGTTTTTTAAGAGCTTCCCATATGTCAAGCACTGTACTAAGGACAAATCCCAAAGGGAATGTTTCTAGGGCACGGGGCGGCTTTCTGGAAATCAAACCGCAAAGAAAGTTGGGTCAGCCCTATTCCCACTAATAACAAATATAATTTTGGCTTTCCAGCATTCTATGCCTTCAAGTTAGTACAAGGGAGGGAGGCAAGAAAACCTTCACCTTTCTATTTCAAGCAAGAAAATGGTAGAGGGTGTGCAGATTTTTTTGTGAATCCCGAGTGGTCCCTGTC
Organism: Potos flavus; assembly: GCA_028534135.1. Classification (NCBI taxonomy): domain Eukaryota; kingdom Metazoa; phylum Chordata; class Mammalia; order Carnivora; family Procyonidae; genus Potos; species Potos flavus. Next base: position 9,370,992 of record CM052890.1, on the reverse strand, counting down.
ATGCATAAGAGGACAGATGATTCAGCCGTGAGCTGTTTTCAGAGATTGGCCTTTCCCGCTGAGGGAAGATCATGAGTCCTTATAGGCCATTTAGCATAAGTCAAGAAGCGATGCTCATTAAGTGATCAAGGCATTTGGAAATTAGACTTTGGATTGACAACCCAGGGTTCTAAGGTTTGGAAGCAGATCATATCCCTCTGGAGCAGACAGATATCAGAACCCTGAAGAATGAAATGCAAGTTCTGTTTTCTAACAGTGGCAGCTTAGGGGACCCAAGACCTTTTCCAAACAAGGTGGTCGAGCACGGCAAATAATGAGGGATGTGTTGAATCGAGTGGAAAGAATGTTGCCTTGAAAGGTAGAAGGCCAGAATTCAAACAACATGGGGTCGGGACGATCCCTTCCTGGCAGGCCCCCAGTAAGCGTGGTGCCTGGCATTATGTGTGTGCTGAGTTGCTTTGGAAAACCCCATGTGACCATTGAGGTTGACCTTTAGGCAGAGCTCTACCTCAGAGTTCCTGATTTGGACTCATTTGCTGCAGCCACAAGTCTGAGACTCCAGACCTCCCAAGACTTGATGCTTTAACTAGGATCTTGCTTCCTGGGGAGGTCACCTGGATCTTCCAGAGCCAGAATAAGGAGTACACGAAAGTGGAAAACCGGGGCATGGCGAAGGCATGTGTTGGGTAGACTGTGTGGATGGGTCGTGAAAGCGAAGGCGAGACATGGGTGGGCTAGAACCAGGACCAGGCTTGGAAGGACATATCAAGCTTAAGCAAGCATGAGCGTGGCAGTCAGAGTGGTACTCAGATCCTAGAACAAAGCCCACGGGCAGTTGACAGGGAAGAAGCATTTGGGAGCAAGGACCTGTGAATTCGCACCACGAAGTGGGGTGTATTCGGAAGGCTGACGACGTGCACTTACACACTCCTTTGGGTGAATCCTCAAGGCACCCTCCTTACAGCCCAGAGGGAGGATGGAGACGTAGCTATCAGTTCACTTCTGGAAGTCCCTTCTACCTCTGATTCTGAAGCTCCGTGAACTTGGGACCCGGAAATATTAATACGGCCCAACCTGCCTCCATGCTAACATTGACAATCTACAGCCGCCTTGTTCTGTAATAAATGAGATGCGGTGTCCGGAAATTCTGAGATGCTGCCTGGGGGTCCCTGGAGATCCGCCTCGTTGTGCTTCTAACTTCAGTCCCGGGCATGGGAAAGATGAGCCAAGGCTGCAGAAAAGCAGGAGTCGTTCACTTTGTTGCTTTCAACGTGTATTTGGTCACACGGGTGACTTGAGAGTTTAAAACATGAGCTACCTTTAAATCAAGTTGGGCACCTTATAAATCAAAGTGATAAATGATTGATAAATAAACTGTCATTGCTACAATTAGATTTTCCATTATACTTGTATGCTATAATTTAAAATGTAATTTCCCCTGAAGCTCATAAAGGCAGTGTAGTAATAGGGTGTCACAATGTATTAGGGGCATGTGCCGATGTCGTGGCTGGGCACGCACCTTGATGAAGGGCGGGATTGAGCTGTAGGGTTGAATGCAAAAGCCCATGTTCTGCTGCGGGTCGAGGGACCCACTAGATCCCGTTGCAGCTAGCCAAGCAAGAGATTTAAGAGGAAGGCAAAAAAAAAAAAAAAATGGGTTAGCAAGGAGACGAACATGGGACTGTCCCGTTGGGAGCTCAGACTCAGACCAGCTTCACCATTCTATGTGCACCTGCCCTGCCTTTTCCAAGAAGAATTTATTTTTTAGTTTTTAAAATTTTTCATTTATGTGAGAGAGACAAAGAAAGCGCATGTGCGCGTGCACGCACACAGACTGGGGGAGGGGCAGAGAGATGGAGAAGCACACTCCCCGCTGACCCCATGTGACCATGAGCTGAGTTGAAGTCAGATGCCCAAGCGACTGAGCCAGGCGCCCCCAAGAAGAATTTAATGCGATTTTTCATGACGTGCAAATGTATTTTCCGCAACTCTGTTTCCCCCCTGAGCAGTGAGAAGACTCAACTATTGGTAACTCGCTAAACTAACATATTTGGAAATGGTGTTTAGGGCACTGGTCAGAAATGTTCCTGCTGATTCGGATGCCGCCATGTGACATACATGTGTATGTCAGGCTTCAGACATTTGGTGGCAAATGACGTCATAGTTTATAATCTTCAGACATGCTCTATGAAGGCAAGGCTTAGTGTCTGATTGGTCACCCAAGTGAATGTGGCTAAATGACTTCATATTTGAACATCCATGTAAGCATCTAGTCTTAACATGGAGATAGGTTTTTTTTTATCTCCACTCAAAAAAGTTGAGGCTCCCTTTCCCCATTACCAGCGAGAGTTTACACCCACCACGTTCTGTTAGGTGAGGCCATCCATCGGATAGAACAATTCTACTTTCTAGTTCCTCGGGCACTTCCTCGGATCCCTTTTGACAAAATTTCCCCCCAGAATGACTCCCAGTCCCCATGGATGACGATCTCTCTCATGCCTTCCGTAATCACGACCCAGCCGGACACCTGGAGTGTTGTCTCTAGAATAGGATGGATGTTCTAGAATTGAAAAGAGAGCCCTGGGCTGTCAGAGAAGAGTCAGGTTCCCACAAACATTTTAAGTCCTGATTTTCCCCCTCGCAGCTCATTAGTGCGGTATCGCCACACTGCAAGTCCGTCCACAGACTGAGCAGAATGGATGTCACCAGGCTTGTGTTAAATCAAGAGTCCCCTTGCTCACAGAGCCCCTTTGACCCGCGCTTTGGGGAATGACCTCAGATCATTACGGACTCAGCCGAGTGTGGCCGCGAGGGTCTGTTTGGTGTCAGAAACCCTGATGCGTATTTATAATTCCTCATGTAACTCTTTCCTTGTCCCCAAATTGGCCATCAAGGGGTTCAATTGACCTTGAAATGTAGATTATAAATTGTGACTTGAGAAGAGCAGAGATTCCAAAGTGATTCCTCGCCCACCCCCCCATCATGCCTTTTTCTTTCCTATTTTTAGTTTTCTAAGGATTTTTTTTTCCTGCTCAGAAGAATGCACGCCATCTCACTCGGGCAAGGTCTTTTTAGCAAGAGCTCTTGTGCAGATTGCTCTAGCGATTCATTAAAATTAATGAATCTAGCTTCCTAGACCTTGATTAGAAGTTCACACGGTAGAAGGGAAAGTTTATCAGAAGTGCTCTTGGAATGGGGAGAGTTTTCCCAACTTCTCTCTCCACGATGGTAGAAATAGCTACAGAGAACTCTTTCCCTTAAGATTCACCAGAAGGTTTGATGGTACGTTTTCGAATGAGTTAACCTTGGACAGCGCTTTAGTGAACAGTTGGATGGAATTCAAATTGTGTCTAAGATTTCCAGTAGACTGTGCCCTTCACCATGCCCTGCCTTCTCCGCTTTGATTCAAGAATTAGAAGAATCAGGGGCACCTACATGGCTCAGTTGTTAAGCATCTGTCTTCAGCTCAGGTCATGATCCCCAGTCCTGGGATCAAGCCCCACGTCAGGCTCCCTGCTCGGCGGGAAGCCTGCTTCTCCCTCTCCCACTCCCCCTGGTTGTGTTCCCTCTCTCGCTATTTCACAGGGAGCTCTGTGAAATAAATACACAACATCTTCAAAAAACAAAAAACCAAACCAAAACAAAACAAAAAACTTTAAGAATTAGAAGAGTTAGCTCAGATGTCTTCTGAGGCTCTCTGCTCTCCCCCAAATAGAGATGCCTGTTCTCTCTGCCTTTGGCCTTAACCTGCTCTCCGTCCTCCTTGGTCGGTGTCAGCTTCCAGAAGCTGCCTCCAAAGTATAATCATCTCCGTCTCACTTGCACTCAGAGCCTGGGAGGTAAATTCTCCTGAATGCAAATGCATAGTTCTCTTGGCGCACCCTATTCTTCTGAATTCATCCCAGGGGAGAAAAATCACAGATAGGCACTTGGAGAATAATTCTGATTCATGCACCTGAGAGATCCAGAGAGGAAATCCAGGCTGACCTCATCACATTACAGGTAAAGCAAGTGATGTGTACAGGGGAGACGTGATTTGTCCAAGGCCACACCAGTAGGGTGCTGAGACTGTGGCCAAGGCTCTCCATCCCTTCTCTCTCTGTCTTTTAATTTAACGTGGGAATCCTGTGCCATTGTGATTTGAGCCCCAAAGCGCCAAAGTTTATAAATTCTGGCAACTTGTAATTCAACAGAGATATTGGAAAAATCCCGTTATAGTTGTACTTCATTTTGCCTGAGAGAAGCTGGGTGTAAATCTAATCACATTTGAAAAATAGAAGGAAATTGCTCTACTTAAGTGAACCTCGTAGTCAAATCTTCCATGAAGCTAGGGATCTTTTTCTTAGGTGAGTAATTGTAGCTGAATTAGTCTATTGGTATTTCTAGGATCTGGGAAGTGGAGCCCTCCAACCCTGAACGTAAGGGCCGTGACATTGACGGAGATCGGGGGCCAAGGAGGGGGGTGGTTTAGGAAGCTCAGAAACCCTTTTAATAGTCTTTCATGGGATTAGGATATTTATTTGGATTCCTTCCCCCCCTTCCTTCTCCCCACCACCTCTCTTCTTTATTCCTGCCTTTCTCTCTTTAACAGCACAAAGATGAACCTGTTCAGTGAAGCCTTGATTATTTCCAGCCTGTAGTTTAAAGATGACCCTCAGTCCTCTCTATTCAGCAGAGCGACAAGGAAGGGTGAAGGACCCAGGCAACCCACACTGGGCAAGGTGCCAGGCTCCCTGGAAGTACTCAGTAAATACTTATTAATGCTGCTGCAGCCGGGGATCCAGAAAATTCACACCCGCCTCCAGAAAATTCCAGAACCCCCATCTAGGACACACCTCTTTATGCCAGATGCTTTGCTGAGGCCCTCATGATTCCATCCCCTGCTTGGGGCCAGCAAATGCTCCTGAGGACATGTGTCTTTTTTCATCACCAGGGACCTGGAAAAACTCAGGCCACATGTGCATGGGGAAAAGCACTCACCCTGAGGGGACGGCAGAAATGAAAGCGTAAACCGTAGAGTTGTTCGTAAAATTCTTAGCGGTTCTCTTCTTGGCCGGAGTAGCCCCAAACTTTCAGAGGCTTCGTATAAAATTGTCCCCTTTAACCGTGCCAGCTTCTCTTGCCTCTTTTCCTCCAGTGTCCCCATCCTCTCTGCTCCTTTCACCCTCTGGCTTCTCCTGTGACCCAGTCTGTCCCTCCTGCTCCGCGACACCCACACTAGTGGACGCAAAATCGCAGGTCCTTCAAGTTTGCAGGTGAGCCGGACCTGGACGCCGATGCCCAGCGGCCGAGCCGTTTAAGCCATTCAGCGGCATCCAGGCTTGGGAGGTGGTGGAGGGCTCCCCGGAGCGAGGGGCACATTGGGAAGCCCAAAATGGTTTCTGGGGGCCCAGTCATCATGGAAAGATTGCAGTCAGGGAACCAGCTGACGGGAGCTGTGGCCTGAACAATGGAGGGTTGGCTATATTTTACACGCTTAGTAACGAACTGTGTTCCCACTCCTTGGAGCCTGTGTGCGCGGGCTGCTGGGTTTTCTCCCGTTGCTAAGTGTGGTTCCGTGTGCAGCCTGCTGGCAATCACGCCGTGCTAATTGCTCTATCACTTGAGAATTCAATTGTTTCTCTTATTCATTAACAGCTTATTCATTAAAGGACAAAGAGTGTCCTTTGATCTCTTGGAGGACCTCTGGACTCAATTGCTTTCCTAAAAGCAGAACCTTTCTGTGACTTGACTTGCATTTTTAAGTGACTTGGAGCAGAAGGTCCTCCGCCCTGGGCTGGTAATGCATATGCAAATGGTTGAGGGCTCGGACCTTTTGGCCCCAGCCTGTTGGTTGATTTAGTCCTTTCTTGTCTCTTTTGCTCTGCTACAGGAGCACCACTAAGCCTGGCTGTATAGCAGGATGCAAACCACCTAGAACATTCTCTAGGAATATTTTTTCTTGGATTGTTTAACAGAGATTCTCAAATCCCTTTGTCCAGCCCTTAGAGAAACCTAGTCTTTTAAAGGTCCTGCAAGTGTGGAAATCTGCCATTTCTCAGAACCAGGCCCTGAAGGCAGGGATCCAAGGCTGGGAGGGGTGCATCTGGGCTGTCAGGCTCTGCAGGGCTGCGGAGGGAGGGAGGGAAGGGCACCAGGGTGAGCATCAGGGGCAAAGATTAGAAGCCAGTCTTAGATCCTGGAGAGAACTGGAGAGAACCAAGCAGGACTCCTGTGTGGACAAATTGGGGCCCTGGGATTTTGAAGGCAGGACTCCAGGCAGGCCGGGGGCAGAGGCCTGGGATGAATGGCAAGCTGTCACCTACTACAAGTGTAGACTGTGGTTCCAGAGGAACTAGATCCACAGGGACGAGATGCTCATCTACCGTACCAGGTTCGGATCCCCTGAGTTTCCGATGACCCAGAGCAGGACTGGCCCTCCAACCCAGGTCCCCGGAGAGCAGGCCATTGATTTTTTGAGTCTGCTTATGATACTGAGTATGTATGTATTTTAAATACCCGTCCTCGTCTACTCTTGCAAAGACCTGTAAGCCTCGTGTTATCATTCCTGTGGAAGAAATCAGGAAACCGAGGCTCAGAGCAGCCGAATGACTTAAGATCATAGATTGTTAGCACATGGTAGTGTTGGAATGTTCTTTTCAACATTTCATTCTTGCAAACCTTGCAACAAACAATAACAACAGCTAATAATGGTCCTGCTAATAATAAAGAGAGTAGAATTAAAATGTCAAGGCCATGTTTTTTTTTCCGGTAATGACAATTACCGACATTTATGGAGCACATACAATATTCCAGAAATTGTGCTAACCACTTTATATGCTTTATTTCATTTGCTCCTAATACAACCAGAAAAGATAAGTTTCTTCTTCTTCTTCCTCTTCTTCCTCCTCATCCTCCTCCTTCTTCTCCTCTTCTTCCTCCTCTTTCTTCTTCTTTCTCTCTCTCTCCCTCTTCGCTATGGATGGAAAATGTGAAGATTAGGGATGTAAAGTATCTTGCCCAGGGCCACAGCCGGGAAGGGGGGGGACCAGAATTTGAACCGAAACAACGTGACTTAGGAGCTCAGACTCCTAAACACCATGCAATAAGCATGCATTTATTGTGTGTCTGCTATGAAGAATACAAAGATTTAATTCACCATTCCTGCTGCTGAGAGCATACAACCTATCAAAGGGAAGGGCACACAAAGTGTTACAATTTTATCTTCTTCCATATGACTATCTGGGGTTCCAATATCACTTATTCGCAAAGCCATATTTTCCCTAGAGATTTCAGATGGATCTTTATCATACAGAATTTCCATATGTAGCTGGGTCTATTTCTAGGCTTCTTATTCTGATTCACTGATCTACCTGTGTATTCATTTGCAAGGACCCACTTTTTTTTTTTTAAGATTTTATTTATTTATCTGAGAGACAGAGAGTGAGCAGGAGCAGAGGGGAGGGACAGAGAGAGAGGGAGAAGCAGGTTCCCCACTGAGCAGGGAGCCCAATGCAGGACTCGATCCCAGGACGCTGGGATCATGACCTGAGCCAAAGGCAGATGCTTAACCGAAGTGCCCAGAAGTGCCCCAGACCCCACTGTTCTAATCATACAAGCTTTACATTATGTTTTCATCTTTGGTGGAGTTAGTCCTTTGGGCTAAAGTTACATTAGGTGTGATTAGGGAAGGTACCTCCAAGGAGGGTGTTATCTAAATTAGATTATGAATAGCAAGACTGAGCGAGTCATTTGAGGAACATTCTATGCAGGGGAAGAGCTAGAGCAAAGACAGAAAAAAGAGAAAAAGCTTGGGTATGAGAGCAGGGTTGAAACCACAGTCAGATATTGTAGGGGGACTTGGAGACCAGGCTCGTGAGTTTGGATTTCATTTCAGATTCAGTAGGAAGACACTGGAGGGTTTTAAATAAAGGGAGTCTGGATGGCGGGGTGGGGGGAGGTGGGAAGTGACTCAGTCTGGTTGACATTTGGAAATGCTCCCTTTGGCCAAACACTGGAGGCTCCGAGGACATCGTCCAGGTTCTGGTTGAGCATTAGGGAAGATGAAAGGAAGAGCAGATTTGAAGATGAGATCTAGGAGTTCTGTCTTCATCAGGTTAGCCCTGAGATTCCTTCTGGAAATGGGAGTGGCAAGCACCAGCAGGCAACAGGGAGCCCGTGTCTGGGATCTAAAAGAGAGATCATGAAAATACTACTTTGGGAGTCACTGTCATGTAAATGACATTTGAACCAGGGGATGGACAGGGTGGGTTTACCTAGGGAGACTTTAATAGTTAATATCTATTTTTTTTTTAAGATTTTATTTATTTATTTGACAGAGAGAGAGAGCACAAGTAGGCAGAGAGGCAGGCAGAGAGAGAGGGGGAAGCAGGCTCCCTGCTGAGCAGAGAGCCTGACTTGGGGCTTGATCCCAGGACCCTGAGATCATGACGTGAGCCGAAGGCAGAGGCTTAACCCACTGAGCCACCCAGGCGCCCCTTAGTATCTATTCTAATACGCTTATTGATTAGAGCTCAAGACCACTTACACAGAATGGTTCTCTCATTCATTCACCATCATTCAGTGTATTTTGATGGAGTATAGATTTTTTTTTCCTGCAAATATTTATTGAAAGCCTGCTTCTCAAGAAATAATACCTTCCTCAAGGTCTGGTGCTCTGCTGATCTCTGAAAGCAGGAGTAAAGAAGATACCAAAGAAATTTGAACATGTATCCCTGTCTTTAGGAACTTCTGTTCTATTTAAAGACTCGAGAAGACATGAGAAAGCTCGGTAACGTTGTATTTTTTGTGTAACTTCAGCCTTCAAGAAAAAAAAAATGTGTAATAGGTTCTAGAAATAGAGGCACATGATGTCTTTCCCGGAGTCTTCTTGGGTTTGCCTAGGCAAGGCCACACATGCAGACTCCCAGGGCAACTGTAGGGTCAAGGGTCTGAGGAGTGGCTTCCGGTCCCAGGTCCGTGAGCTCCCCTGGGCCAGTGGGTCCAGGCAAAAGGCATTGGGTTTGGCAGTGGTGGTGGGGGTAGAAGTAGGGATTGGAATGAGTCAAATGAGTGTGTGCCAACATGGAGTCTAAACAATGCTGGGTTTTAAGACCAAATACTGTTGAGTCACACCATTCTATACTTGGTTCCATGTCCTCGTCTCCCTTTGTGATTTCGATGCACTCTTGTCGCTTTGCTTACTTTGTACACAAATGATTCCCAAATGTGAATAGCATCCCACTTGGCTCTGAACTTAGAGCTCATCGAAGAGCTCTCTCCAGAACCTATTTACTCAAAAACTAGGTGGGCCTCTCCAATGAGCATCCTCTGTGTGACTCGATTAGTCATCTCCTTCCAAATGAATGGACCGATGATTCTCTCCTAAGCTCCAAGCTTGAGTTTATGGAGGCAGCAGCTAGCTTCTCTGTCCCGGAAGCCTGGAGTCCTGCCCCTCCTTCCTCACATCCGGTTAAGCACCAAGCTCCGCCATCTTTTTTCTCCTAAGCATTTCTTGAGTTTCTGGATTCTGTAGCTTACTCTTTGAGTTTCCAAACACTGCTCTAATGGAGGCCTTTACTATTTATGCTTGTGTTTGTTGCACTGCCTGTATGGTTTCCCAATGTTAATTTTGTTGCCTTTAAATCCATCCTTCCGGGGCGCCTGGGTGGCTCAGTGGGTTTAGCGTCTGCCTTTGGCTCGGGTCATGATCCAGGGTCCTGGGATCGAACCCTGCATCAGGCTCTCTGCTCAGCAGGGAGCCTGCTTCTCCCTCTCCCTCTGCCTGCCTCTCTGCCTCCTTGTGCTCTCTCTCTCTCTGTCAAATAAATAAATAAAATCTTAAAAAAAAAAAAAAATGCATCCTTCCCACTGCAGCCAGAGTCAATGGTCTCGATGTCAATTTTGACCGTGCTTTTTGCTCCTTGGTGTCTTCTGTGATTGTCCATTTTGCACAAGATCATTGCCAGTCTTCTTAGAATGGCTTTTAAGAGCTCGCCGATGGGCTCCTGCTTAACCATGCCCGTTCATCTTTGGTCCCTCCAGAGTTATACCAAATGGTTTGCCGACTGTCTTGAATGCTTCATGAATTGACACAAAGCCACCCTGATCCTGAAGGAGTGATACGTACAAATGACAGGGATGACCTGCTTCCCGCCTTCCCTCTGTGTTCTTCCTTGTCCTTTGACACTAGATGGGACAGGGAGGGGACACCTCCGGGGAGTCTCCCTGGAGCTCCTGGACTCGCCTTGTTATCCTTCTATCTTAGCCATTTGCCGAGCCGTGTGTTGAAATCTGCCTTTTTTATGCCTCTTGGACGTCTTGAGACCTGTGCTGTCCAACAGAATTACCGTGCCTGCCTCATAGGTAATCTTAAATGGTCTGGTAATGACATTTTATTATTTTTTTAAGATTTCATTTATTTATTCATTTATTTGACACAGAGAGATGCAGCGAGAGAGGGAACACAAGCAGGGGGAGTGACAGAGGGGGTATCAGGCTCTCCGCTGAGCAGGGAGCCCAATGCAGGGCTCAATCCCAGGACCCTGAGATCACAACCCGAGCCGAAGGCAGACACTTAACGACTGCGCCACCCAGGTGACCCTGGTAGCCACGTTTTAAAAGTAAAAAAGAAACAGGTAGAATTAATTTTAACGATCTATTTTATTTAACCTGATATATCTAAATATCATTTCAGCGTGTGCAACTGTCCACATTTCAAGGGCTCAGTAGCCAGATGGGGTGAGCTGCTCCCGTGTCAGACGCCTCAGCTCTAGATAGAAAATTCACAAGGGCTTGGATGCATGCTGGTCATCTTAGTGCCCCAGATTCTAGGGATAATGTTTCTCAAATTGTGCTCCCATGACGACCAGCTTCAGAGTCACCTGGCTCTCACTCAGCTTCCTGAATGATTAAACAGGCTGACGCGTGCGCCTGAGCCCACATCTATGAATCTAAAGCCCTGGAAGTGAGGTATGAGGATCTGCTTTTTAAACTAGCAATTCAAGAGCCTCTTCTTCACAAGCCCTGAAAGCAGGGATGGAAAACCATAGATGGGCTGGAGAACCAAACCTCGCTTGGGCCATCTGTTGATATCTTGGAGTTCTTGCATGGCTCTTTGCTAGATGGCGGACTTCGAGCGTCAGATGGGAAGGGACTTGTCCAGTTTCGGGAAATGGGAAGGATGGCTTTTTCCCAGCTTATCTCAAGAGATGATTCTGAGGATTTTCTGAGACAGACAGGTATGACAGCTCTTAGTGTAGTAGAAAGTACTCCATAGAAGTTAGTTTTTACGAGACCGCCAGCTCCCAGCGGCCAATTATAAATATACAGGTGGATGGCACCTGCTGTTTGCTTACCTTGTGTGTGAACCCTATTGGAAGATTAAAGGAGAAGAAGGGTGGGGAGCGGGTGGCATTTTGTGTGCCAGCTCTCCCTAAAGGATCTTTCCAGAAGCCTCTGGGAGGATCCCATCTCTTAGGACCCATTGGCCCCCATTAGCCCCCCGTGGGCTGTCCTTAGCCAGCAGTTGTTGCCTTGCATCCTTGGAGGATCAGTCAGATCCTCTCTGGGACTGAATGGCCTCCCCTCAGCCCACCTGTGATGGTGGCTCTCACCATGGAGACAAGAGACACCGATCTGCCGCCTGGGTGACAAGCTCAGTGCTGAGCAGTGCATAACGGGGCTGGCAGGCTGCCAGTTCCTGGTTCTCTCTGTTTTGTGTTCCTCACTCATAACTGTTTATTGTGACAGGTAAACACTTGTTTTGAAAGCTTGCAGGCATACTATTAAAACACAAGTGTTCTTGACACAGTCAAGCTGGGCCGTAAAATGTTTATCTTATTGAATGACAAATGCTGGCATTTCGTCTTCCTTCTCTCTCTCTTCTCTTTTCCTTTTTCCTGTTTTCCTTCCCTTCTCTGCTTGACCTAGTCCCTTCTTCCCCCTCCGTGCCTTCCCACCTACCGACGGGGTGGCCACCGGCTGCACTCTGGGGAGAGGGTGGAAGAGAAGGGGACAGAGTGAGAGGAAATATCCAATTACTTGTCTTGACTCCAGGTATCTGGGGTGTGTGTAAGTGTAACTGAGAATCGCATTGATAGATTGTCAAAAGCTTTGGGGAGCATCCACTGAAAAATAAAGGAAGTGAAAAGAAATAGATTTGATGAAAATCAAGTTTATTTTCAAAAAAAATGTATTATTTTGAAATAATGATAGATTCATGGGAGGTTTCAAATGATTGTACAGGGAGGTTCTGTGTATCCTTCACCCAGTGTCCCCCAGCAGGACCATAGCACAACATCACAATCAGGAGATGGTCATTAGAACAATCAACAGGCCTTACTCGGATTTCACCTGTTTTATATGCACTTGTGTGTGTGTGTGTGTGTGTGTGTGTGTGTGTGTGTGTATGTGTGCAAGGGTATAAGTTCAAGGGGTTCTCAAGAGCAGCTTATCTTGGAAAGGAAGGGGATATAGCAGAATCTGCTTTTATCTACAGATGGGACTTTGAAGGAAGAACCTTCAATGGGTCTTTCTTACAGAGTATGTTCCTTCCCCGCAACACCTCCCACTTTGCATTTTCCTGTAAGCTGAATGGTTGGGTGTTCCATTCTTTTGGGGGCTTGCATTCTGCTTTCACGGGTGACAGCTAGTTTATGAAACTAACTAATCTGTGCAAATATGTGAGCAGGAGCTAATGGTTTGAAGTGCTGTGCTTTCCCCATAATCATGAATGGGAACCTCCTATCTTCACCCTGAATGAGTGAATGATGGGGACCTCAAGCAACATCGAAGGCCACTGGGGACATGTTTGAAGCGGACAAGTCTTAATGAGACTCTCCGTCTCCTTTATGTAGAGCCAAGTGGTCCATTGTCTCATAGTCTTCAGTGATTTTAGCTTTAATTTCTGCAGATTGATTTAATCTCGCTTCTCCATGACAGCTCTTGAAATACGAGCAGACAGTTCCAAAGCCCCATTCACATCTCTGTTTCTCCAGATTAAATATTTCCTCACCGGTTCCTCATGATGAGAAATCTTGTCATTCTCCTTGGTTTCAGCTTCTGTTAATCGATGTCCCTCTTACGTGGCAGTGCCCTAAATTGAGGATAATGATTCTGTGGGTGTAAACAGTTTGGATATAAAAAGGCCATAGCCTTTCTTGCCCTGGATGAGCTTTGTTCTGCACAAGCCCTGGTGGCATCTGTCTCATGCAGTGACTCCCGTGCAGCTTGTACTGCTGAAGCCCACGCGTAGGCACTTCATGCGTAGCCATGTTAAAGTTTATCTTAGAAGATGCCACCCACACTCCAATCTTTTGAAATGATTTTCCATTGTATTTAATGGCATTGCCTTATGGGAGTTCATGGTGGTAATAATATCGGAAGTCATCAGCGAGCAATAATTTCGTAGGACAGAACTATACCATTATTTCCCTTACGTTGTGGAGAGAGGTGTCGTTGTGCGTATGTAGTTGACAATTGAGTCAATTTTTTTTTTCTTTTGAGAGAGAGAGAGAAGGGGGAAGGAGGGTCAGAAGTAGAGGGAGAGAGAGAATCTTGATGTGGGGCTTGATCCCACCACCCTGAAATCATGACCCGAGCGAAGATCATGACTTGACCTGAAATCATGAGTTGGATGCCCAACCAACTGAGCCACCGAGGTGCCCTGAGTCCATTTTTTTTTTTTTTAAACTTAAAAGAGTGAGAATGTATAATCTCACGGTTCTGGAGTCTAGAAGTCTGAAACCAAGATGTTCACAGGCCCATGCTCTCTCTGAAAGGTCTTAGGGGACTGTCTGTTCCTTGTCTTTCTCTTAGCTTCTGGTGTTGCCAGCAGCCCTTGGCATTCCTTGGCTTACAGATGAATTACTCCAATCTTTGCCTTCTTTGTCACATGGCCTTCTCCCTGTGTGCTTGTCTATCTCGGAATCTTGTCTCCTCTTTTCCCTGCAAAACATGTCTTAAGCCCTTTCATCTCAGAATGTGACCTTATTTGGAAGTCGAATCCTTGAAGATGTCATTAGTTAAGATGAAGTCTTACTGGAGTAGGAAGGGGCAATATGACAGGTGTCCTTATTCCTAAGGGCGAAGAGTTCATAACTTTGAAAACAAACTTAAATATCCTTCTGAAAAATAAAGAAAAGTTCTAAAAATTTAGGTTCCACGGAAAGCAAATCTTTAAAAATTCATTTTGAAATAATCATGGATTCATGGGAAGTTGCAAAAAATAGTATGGAGAGGTCCTGCAGACCCTGCACCCATTTCCCCCACAGTGGTATCATCTCATGTGACTAACAGGCAACGTCACAACCAGGAAATTGACATCAGAACAATCCGCAGGCCTTACTCAGATTCCACTCATTTTGCAAGCACTCATTTGCATGCGTGTGCCTAAAGTCAAGTGCTTTGAACACTTGAGATCGGGCCTTGGTGTGGACACATTTTAGATGCGAGCTCTGCTTGATTTGATGGCATCGGGCATCATGACCCAAGAATGGGACTGACGGTAGATGCCATCAACAAGTGCTTTGCTTGTTCCCTCATCTGTAAAACAACTGTGATTACTTTGACCCTCACTCTTCACAGAGTTGAGATCATGAAACAGATGAGCACTTCATAAAATGTGAAGCTCTATATACAATTAGTCCTTGTTATTAGAATATTACTCTCTTAAAAGACGACAGGCTCGGGGGAGGCGCGTGGGTGGCTCAGTTGGTTAAGGGTCTGGACTCTTGATTTCAGCTCAGGTCATGATCTCATGGGCTCTACGCTGGGCGTGGAGCCTGCTGAAGATTCTCTAGCTCTCCCTCTCCCTCTGTCCCTACCCCTCCCCACCACCCCCTATTGCGTTTCGAAGTCTTTGGTGTTAGTCCTCCTAGGAGAGAGCAGAGAAGTAAGAAATAGGTCACAAGTGACTGCTGATGAAGGGCCTGCTCTCAAGAATGGAGAAAGGCATGGAACATCCTCATAATGGAAGAAGGAGGCTCCAATCAGGGTCCAGTCCAGGCCCTTTGAAGGTTCTGGCATTTTGAGATATGACTGGGCTCTGAGGGAGACCCACAGTGAAATTAGTTGGATAAGGAATTTATACGATGGTCCAAACTACCTTCAAACTTGATTATCTTCTGAGAAATATGACAACTTCAGAGGTTGCAGATATAAAGAGCTTCAAGAAAAGGTTTAGGTGAATTAATGAATAATAGATCTACTGTGTTTTATGAAGGAGAAGTTAGGGATGTTCTCAGGACTACCTTTGAGGTTGACATCAAGACCGTCCATGCCCTCCCACAGCGCATCTCTGGGGGGCGGGGGTCTGACAAACGGGGAGCACTAGATGGGAGACCCAGTGTGCTGATTATGGAAACACTGGAGAGAACTTAAGATGTTGTTAAGGTTTAGCATTTCAAATTTAGTCAGAGCTGCAAACTATAAGAAATCTCTTGATCTATGGATTTCTGTGCGGTGGGACACACTTCCTTCTAGTAATCTCTTGAGACTGGGTAAGAGACAAAGAAGGGGAACACCCAGGATCTGGGAGGAGAAATGGGACCCAGATCTTTGTAGTGCTGAGATGCTGGAAGGCTGTTGTAAAGCGTCCGAGGATTTAAAGGCAGTTAACGCTCCTTGAACCTTAGACCATGGCCAAGTGGGTTTGGTAGGTTATGGATTTTGCATGCAGACGTGATAAGGGTAATTAGCAGATCTTAATTTTTGGGGAGCAAGAAGAGTTTCTCTGCCCACCCCCACAAAATACATGACCATAAATATACAGGAAAAGCAAATTATTTCCCAGTTTTTCCTCATCCCCAAAATGCTCTCCATGTTATCTTCTCTACCAAGAGCAGAACCGTAGGAGACAGGGGTCCATGACGTCTGGCTCAGACCCAACACTCTGGAGATGCACTGGCAGCAAGTGACCCTCAGGACTGGCTCACTTTTTAGGAGAATGTAGTAGGAGGGCATGGATCAGGGATGAGTTAAAAAGAGTCACAGACTGGGGGGATTAGAAGTGAAGGAGGCGTGAGGACAATTGGAGAGAACCTGTGGAGATATTCGCCGCCATACTAAGTCCTCTCCAAGAGAATGGTCTAGAGACTTGGGGCCGGGAATCCATCCTCTTGGACAATGCAAGCTAGACTAGGGTGAGCCACACCTAGTAACACCTGTTACTTGCAACAGTCAGCAATAGAGTTGAACTTGTGGTCACTGTTTATTACAGTCAAAGAATGCAAAGCACCACCATCAAGGTGAGAAGGCATGTGGGGTAAAGTCTGGGGGAAGCTGGCTCAAGTTTCCATGAAGCCTTTCCCATTGGAGCCCCACAA